>CM042834.1:141557392-142757392 GCA_023653725.1 Bungarus multicinctus
TCTTTCCTTCTTTCTTCACTGCATCTTACACCAATATAATTTTGTATACATTGTTTCATGCCCATTGAAGTCAGTGGCCCAAAGTATATATTGTGAGCAATATAAAATACTGCTATACTTCCTGGGATTACATTTTGATTCAACTTCCTTAAAAAAAAAAAAAAACTGATTCATCTGATCATTTCAAACAGGGGATCATTCTCTGGATAAGTCTGTCTTATAGAAAAGGAGCCGGCGGTTATTTTCCCATTGCCCCTCTAAAGTCTGTGATTGGAGGGCCTCCCTTGGCAGGCAGGTGCTAGATCAGCAGGCAACTCACGGGCAATATGAGGGAAAAGAAACAGCTCCAGAACAACCATGTAACCTTGTACCAAGCCTGTGTCAGCCATGTAAGGTAGATCAGACTAAGAAACCAATGCCACACAGGACTACTTTTATTGTCACAGCTATAGTAAGAACATTTCAATGTGCTCCCCCCCCCCGCCTTTTATCTTTGTATGAAATATGGAGGGACATGTGTGAAGCATTTTCTCAACTTAGTTTCTCAAAATAGGCTCAAGCTGCACTTGTCTGATTGTTGTCTTGGTAGCAGTTCTTCTTCTATTCAAGACATTCCCTAGGCCAGAGGTGGGCAACTATGGCTCTTTATGAACAATGGACTTCAACTCCCAGAATTCCTGGACTTCTTCAGCAATTCTGGGTGTTGAAGTCCACAGTTCATAAAGGGCCCACAGCTGCCCATCTGTGCCTTAGGCCCTCTTCAGCCTGCTTCATCTTTCATCTCCATTCATATTGATGTACCATAAAAAGAAGGGGAGAAATCCAGGGCTAAGCCCTTCATAATTGATGGGAGAACCAATCTGTAGGCAAGATTTCCCACAATGCTATTGTTCTAGGTAGGAAAGATTGACCCACAGTGTCACTGTTACCTGTGTGCTGCCAGCGTCTCCTGAAAGAAAGGCTCGTTGATGATGCCAAGGACAGGCTCTCCTGAATGACGATTGTATACTCCTATCAGCACAAGCGCTGAGTGAAGTCCAGATGGATAGATGCCATTCACAGGCATCACACTGCCACACCCACGAATGTACTGATTAGTGGAATCTGAAAAGAAAAAAGTAAGAAAGGGAGAATTCCTTCATTCCTTCAGCAAGACTCAGCATCGGAGCAATATATGTCAGAGTGCTCCCCACTAGAACAGACTTTAGAAATATTATCAACTCTATTACTCATCAATGTACTGTATACGGGATACAGGCTAGGAAAAAACTCCCGGAAAGACAGGAGAATATCACTATTGGAAAGGAACATGACTGGATGTGATAGTGCTCAACTCTCTTTTATATAATCCAGTCCATACCACATACAGACAGTCCTCAACTTACAACAGTTCATTTAATGACCCTTCAAAATTATAAAGGCACCGAAAAAGTGACTGTTTTTCACACTTATGACTGTTGCAGCATCCCCACTGTCAAATGATCAAAATTCGGAGGATTGGCAATTGACTCATATTTATGATAGTTGCAGTGTCCTGGGGTCATGTGATCACATTTTGTGACATTCTGACAAGCAAAATCAATGGGGAAGCTAGATTCACTTAACAACCAGGTTACTAACTTAACAACTGCAGTGATTCAGTTAACAATTGTGGCAGAGAAAGATTCTAAAACAGGACAAAATTAATCTAATAACAGCCTCGCCTAGCAACAGAAATGCTGGGCTCGATTGTCATGTCATGTGGCCGGCATGACTAGATGCCGAAGGCACATGGAACGCTGTTACCTTCCCACCAAAGTGGTCCCTATTTTTCTACTTACATTTTTATATGCTTTCGAACTGCTAGGTTGGCAGAAGCTGGGACAAGTAACGGGAGCTCACTCCGTTACACGGCGCTAGGGATTCGAACCGCCCAACTGCCGACTTTTCTGGTTGACAAGCTCAGCGTCTTACTCACTGAGCCACCGCAGAGAAAGACTGCATGTAAATGGCTTCCGATGCCCAACCTTCATCCGCCATTCTATTTACCTATGGGGTCAATCCATACAGCCAAGCTCTCTGTGGAGATGGTCACATCCACATTGTCCAGTGCTGGATCTGAAAGCACTACTTCCTGATGAACAGCAGCTGCCAACAATTCAGCTGCCATCTGCTTCCGATCCAGGACTTTCTGCAGCAGGGCAGCAGTTTCCTGTTGGGTGGGGCAAACCCGCACCACTACAATCTCACCTGCAAAGGCAAATAAAGTTTAGAGACTGTTCAAGAGGGCCCCTCTACTGATCAAGGGGACCTTTCACATTTATTCCCAGAGTCTTATATATTAGTCAAGCAATCTGAATTATTTTAATGCCCACACTTCTTAAGACCATTCTGGGAGGAACTCATTAGAAGCTTATCAGAGGCTCTCTAAGAAGGCCCATAATGATGGAGAAGTTTCCTTGAGATACGGCTTGTCCTTTTCCACCACAGTCTGTGCTACGACAGCCCACACTGGAGTAAGTGTGTGAAAAGATAAAAGATGGGAAGAAATGTAGGATAAATGTTTTTAGCCAGTCAATTTCAAGTTACAACTGAATTAAACAGTAATGCCGCCCAATGTAGGAGAAGGATAGCCAGAGCCTGGGGGTGGAGTTGAGAGGAATCAATTTGGAGTAGTTAAGTTTCCCCAAGCAGTCATCCAACCCCTCTTGAATTCTTATCTAGCACCAATTTAATGCTGATGGTTAGTTGACTAGATTCTTGTGTATAAGCAGGAGCAATAAATCAGCTGAACTGGAATTTAACGTGTGGTCCTGATTCTTCGCACCTGACAGCCAGGATGATTTATATCAATAATATTTATCTTTAGTTTTTTTGAGATGTGACTTAAAAAAAGAACAAGAAATGGGATACTCAGATGTAACAGCGTGCAGAATTTCTGTTCTTCTGACAAACTTAAAAGAAGGGAGGTGCAGTATTTCTTGATAGTAAAAAAGACTAATCTATTGATAATTTCCTCTGCTGCAGAGCAATGTTAACACCTACAGGAGCCTTGCCCTTTTTTGCCCTTATAGGGCAAAATTTGGAGCTTGGCACACTCTAAAATATTACCTTACCACTAACAATTGCCCCACCCAATACAGACATTAGACATATTCTCTGTGAGTAAACAATGGACATTGTAGCAGTTTAATTCATGTGAAGATCCTTAACATGAGGAAAACTGTCTTAGAAAGGAAAATAAGGAAATGGCCATGAATTAGAAGGAAAAACAATCCTGGCACCAGGCATTTGATTGTATATTTAATATGACAGCTAGAATTTTGGGACATGTTCCTCCTTTATATGAAGCTCCAATAAATCTAGTCGGTGCTCTTTCTGAAATTGAAAGTCTCCTAAAATATTTTCCCCAAGTCTCTCTGCAATTTTCTGGGATTCTTATAAAGAGTAAGACATCTTTGCAGGGACAAAGCTTGCAAAAGGCCACCAGGGTAAACCTAGGACAGGTGATGGAAATATTTCTCTGAAGAAAATGAAGCTGAGAGGAGAATGACTTGATTATTCAAAAAGAGGACCAAGCATATCAGAAGGGCAACCTGGCCCTATCTAGCTCCCAAGAGAGGTAATGGGGCAAGGACACACACAATTCTTAGCCAATGTTCCAGGAGGAAATTTTAATCCCACAAATTTGGAAGGAGTCCATTTGGGGAAAGTTTATTTTAGAGAATATGCTGGCATTTCCTCCTCCCTGCGCTGATTACTCACCAAGGCCATTTTCAAATTTGTTGGACTCCTCGCCACAAATGTGATCTTGTAGTTCTGGAAACTGTGAACAACAGTGAGAAAGGGTAAGGAAAGAAAAATGGAACTGAAGAGAGGAAGAGGAAAGTACATTTTAACTAAGCTGACAAGCCTGATCCAAGTTACGGCCATTCTAGGTTCAATGATTCTACTGTGTCCCATTTCAGGTTGATCCTCTGGATGAGAAGGAGACAGCTGCCTATCACCTCAGTCCCAGGCAGTTTGGAGTCCTACTCCTGGCATCTTACTTCAGAGTAAGCGAGGCTGAAGAATTAACAATCTCGGCTATAGCCATTGTAGCTCAAACACGAATGTAATATTCTCCTAAGCAAATCAACATGTCTAAGCCTTTCCTACCTCCACCATGCTGTAAGAATAATAATGCAGGCCAACTTTATGTGGCTATTTGAGTTAGAAATGATGTGTGAAGAATTTGGGGTACATGAGAACAGCTATTGCACTCAACTGCAAACAAGTGAATATATTATTCAAATGGGTGATAGATCAAGGTCCATTCTCAGTTTCTATCTGCTCCTACTTTTGCAAATGCAATAGGTTTAGCCATTGCTTTCTGTTGCTATTTGTCTTTAGAATATAACACGTTAGAATATAAGAGTTTAGAGCAAGGGTCTTCAAACTTGGCATGTTTAGGACTTGTGGACTTCAACTCCCAGAATTCCTGAGCTAACATGACTGAAGGAGGAATTCTGGGAGTTGAAGTCCACAAGTCTTAAACTTGCCAAGTTTGAAGACCCCTTGTTTAGAGTAAGTAGAAAAACCCCTTTGATTGACACTGGAGAAGAAAAGTGCTTAAATCCTCTAGGACACGGCCCAATCTTCATCTTATTATGTTTCTCACTACATAGAGAACTCTTCTCCAAGGAGCTACCTCTTTTCCCACGTCATGTTTGATGACTTCTTGGATTAGCACGTCTGCCAATGTCTTAAAGTCCTGCAAAAACTTCTTATTCTTGTCTGCACCTCTCTTCTCCTCGATAAGTAGACTGAAGAGTGCCTCCTCTTGGCGACATAGCTGGGCAATGCAGGCAGCTTTCTCTGAGGCAGCCAACAGGCTCCTCAGAAGAGCTGTCATACTCTAAAAAGAAAGGGAAAAAGTTCAATGGGAAAATGCACAAAAATGTTCACAGATAAAACCCTACATTAGCTGAGGAACACTATGGTGGGGGGGGGGGGGGCAATGATTCTAAGAGCTTGTGTGCTGTAATGCTGGCATTACAACGGGAAATTGCATATGAACTATCAGACATTTCTTGTCACTATTTTAAAATTAATAAAAGAACAAATTATGTTAAGCTCCCCAGAGTCACCTGCGGTAAGATGGGTGGCCAATAAAATTTACAAACAAACAAAATATTTTAACTAGAATGAAGGGATCCAAAAGGTAGCAGCATCCAGCCCTTTTTGGCCTGACCCCTAAAACCTGAAAAGGGTCAAACCTGCTTGGATTGAAAATTACCAAGAGATATTGGGAAACTGGACAAGCATCCAGGAAAAAGGTAGCGGTAGATCAATTTTGTACTGCTTCCAAGAACATAAATGTTATCACCATCACCATCAGGGTGTGAGTGTTTTTATCAATCAAACAGAAAAATCTTTGAAGTGAAATGTTCACAAATTTGTTTGTTGTTGGGGATAGTTGAGGCAATACATTTATTATTGATTTTGCCTTTATTAAGTGAATGCAAAATAAGAAAAAATACAAAACAATTTTAGGAAAAAGAGGTTCCAAATGAAAATAAAGGAACAATAATAGATTCATATTGAAGAGCTCAGCTTCCCAGTTTGATGGGGAAGGAAATAAGATTTACTGAGTATAGTAAAATGATTTAGTTTTTGGTTACTGTATTTTTTTTCTAGGTTTGTAAATATGTTATAGCAAAAAGAATCTACCTATTACAAAGAAGGGGTCAGAAGAAATCTATTGTTAATCTCTGGATGATTTGCCCTCAGCTGATAAGATTTTCCAAGCTCTGTTTAATAACTGCAGTTATATTCTCCTATTTTTAATCTTATAATATACAACTGAAATGAAGATTGGAATAAATGCGAACTGATTTTTGCTGAGAATTCCATTCCGCCCCCTACTATTCAGGGTTCAAAATTCCTTAATTCAAAACTCATGGCTTTTCTACCTGATTGATGGGTTCCAAAAGTCTACATCTCAAATAAAAAGAAAAGAAGAAAGAAATGTCCTTCCAAACTGCTTTCCCTGGCTATTGTACCCTGGATCATTCATTTCAGATTGCACAGGCTTTTGTAGCTGCTAGTGTACTCAAGATAGGGTTATAGCCCATCCTTTAGTACTGCTGGCTGGAGATTATAGCCCTTGAAGCCCAACACATCTGGGGGTGGGGGGCAAATTTAGGAAGCTGGTATTATGGCTTAACTCTCCATCCTCAGTTTTGATATTTATATTTATCTCCCCCGTCCTTTTCTCCCTAAGCAGCCCAAGGCTGTCATTGCCCTCAGTAACCATGTAAAGAAGGAAAGGCTATGGACAGTAACTAGCTGAAGGCCATCCACTTAGCTTCATGGTTGAGAATGAAAATCTGAATACTCTCTTTATTTCTACCTTGGTCTCTAGCCAGTACACAGCAACCACAAATTCCCGTAGGTCAATTTTTTAAAACTTGGTGTGGACAAACTACATATTCATTAACCTCCTGTTGGAAGAAAAATCCAGGTCCACTTCCAAGCTGGAAATAAAATGGAGGCTAACTGGAAAGAAAGATTCTATTTATTAGTGAACAGAACCAACACACACACACACAGTGTGCAGTTCTGAGACAGCTAATAAAATGGAGTTGAGAGCGGGTTGGTTTTTATACTTTCTTTGGGTTTTGTATTTGAGATTCCTGTTCCTGTGCAAGAACAAGTCCTTTAATATTCTAATGGCTGTTGTCAGATTCCTTTAGAGTGATGGCTGGCTCTATAGGCAAAGGGGGAAATGCAAGTCCTAGGTGTTCATTTGCTAATTTCCTCAACCAAACTGCTTATCTGGAGTTTCTGTCTGGCCCAGTCTTTCTGAATGGATTACCAAATCTGCATTTGTAAAAGCTGGCCTCCTCAGTTTCTCCTTGGGGCAGGGAAACTGCTGCTGGTTCCTACCTGCCTTAAGATTCCCCCTGCCCCCCCATTTTTCCTTTAGGGGAAATATTCTAGCAGGCCTTTTTAATATTCCCCAAAATATTTTATTTTCTAGGAGGGTGGACGGGCACTGACTTTCTATGCCGCCCCTCCCCAACTAAGACTACAACCTTGGAAGGGGTCACAACATTTTGGCACCAGAGGAAAGGACCTCAACACACATTCCCTTCCCCTCCCTTGGGCCAAAGCTGACAGGGATCTTAGTTGTGGATGTAGGTAAGCGCAAGCAAAGAAAGGCCCACACAATAATGGTCCTCCACCAAGCAGCAGGGAAAAGGAGATCAGCGTCTGAAGGGCCCACACGGCCTCCTAAACTAAAGCATCTTTGAGCAAACCTGCCTGGCCTTTTCGCGTGGATTTAGGCGAGCCAGCAGCAGGAAACTACTTGAGAAGCCCGGCTCCCAGGGTGCCAGAAAGGCGCGGAAGAGAATCCTTTTCCATGCGTCACCTTCTCTGCCTGAATCCTCCCGTCCCCGCCCCGCCACCTCTGCGTCTGGAGCAGAGAACACGCGCAACCCAGCAGACCCCACTCCGCGTATTCGGGGGACGGGACTAAGAGCGCCTTCCCTCCCCAGTGCCGGTGACGGTAAATCAGTCAGCCCACGGGCCAGGCCACAACGCCACCTCTGCCGGCGCAGAAATTTAAGAGCGCGTTGTTTTGCCCCGCTTGGCCGTCTCCGAGCCGGGCGGTGAAACGATCTGCCACCCAATGGGCGCGGAGCCCAATCCTTGACTCACGCGTCCGCTCTGAAGCTCCGATCAGCGGGGGATCGATCCGAGGGTTGGGGAGTGGGGGACGACACACCAAACAACACGCCTTTTCCTTTGCTTCCTCGCCGGACCGTCTTCTGGCTGGGGCTGGAGCTGGACGTAGTTTTAGCCACGTCCGTTCCGGAGCAAAAAGAGACTGGATGGTACAGCAAACTCAACCGGTCCGATTTGATGTAATTCTTTGTTGTGCTCGTGGGCGTGGAAACTGGTGGCGGCGCAAAGCTCAGATTCACTCCTTTTTTTTTTTTTGCGTTTGTTATTTCCTGATTCAATTCTGTTTGCGACTCAAATCTTCACCGAAATACCTCAAGACGGAACCATCTCTCTCCCCTCCGCCGAAAGGAAAGAGGCATTCAGTACGCCGATCTCTTGCATAGTGGATCAATTCACTACTGCTCTCATCCTGTGACACGGCCACTTTCTCCTCCTCTTCGCCAATGTAACTAGGCTAAAGACACAGGCTTTCATGAACTGCAGCTCATTTCATCAGATCCGTACTATGATCTGCATCCATATAGCAATATCTGATGAATTAAGATGCAGACCGGAAAAAAAGTGATGTAAATTGTTAGTGCGCTATCAGTCTGTTTCAGGTGTTTAGCTACCATATACTACAGGGCTCACTATCTAGGCTGATAAGTAAGGAATTATCTAAAAAGCAACCAGAGCCAGGCCTTCTGTGGGCCAAGAATCTTAAGTTAATTCTTTAATCAATTTCTCTGTCACGATATGGTGCACTGTTTGCAAAGTAGGTAACCTGCATATTTATTTTGGAGAAAGCTACCTGTATCTACATAAGAGATCATTCGTCTTGTAAAAAGCTTCAGTTGGATCTCTATTTTCACAGGAATTTAATGGGGTAAGCAGTGAGAAAGGAAGTGTCAACAAAGTTAATGGTTGTCAATCTAAATTTATGTGCAAATAGAAAATAGAAAAAAAAATCAAAACATTGCTGGCAGCTATTTTTGGATGACAGCTACTGTATTACCTGACCTATCTAGATCAGAGATCTCCACACTTGGCAACTTTTAAGACTTGTGGACTTCAACTCCCAGAATTCCTCAGCCAGCTATGCTGGGAGTTAAAATCCACAAGTCTTAAAAGTTGCCAAGTTTGGGGACCCCTGATCTAGAGGATGACTAGAGCTAAACATGCAGGGTACCAAGCAATCTATCACTGATCTAGAATTACAAAAAGTCCCTTAATATACTTCCACAAACAGTTCCGCTATCTGAATATGGAAACTTTCCTGATAGCTTTTGGCAGCCATAAAGCCTAAAAGCATCATAGCATTTTAAGAAACGAAATGTAAAGCACCTATACAAGCCAAGGCTGCACTCCTGTGCTCGTTGGTATTAAGAAGACCCTTCTTAGTGAATCTTTTTAATAGGACAGCTCTAAAAGGCAACAATACATGTGCCTTTTCAATACGAGGTTTATATAACTACATAGCCAAAAAGGCGTTAAGAGTTGTTAACCTAATCTTACGTAGCTTTTTCTCTGATATTACACTAATAATTAGAACATACAAAACATTTGCTAGACCAATACTCGAACACAGCTCATCAGTCTGGAAACCACATTACGTATCTGATATTAACACAGTTGACAAAGTCCAGAAATATTTCACAAGAAGAGTTCTCCAATCCTCTAACTTGTTGCAGAATACCTTATGCCACCAGACTCAAAATTCTAGACCTAGAAAACCTAGAACTATGCCACCTTCAGTCCGATCTAAGTATAGTATATAAAATCATACATTGCAATGTCCTACCTGTCAATGAATACTTCAGTTTCAACCATAACAACACAAGAGCACACAATAGATACAAACTCAAGGTTAACCGCACCAAACTTGATTGCAGGAAATATGACTTCAACAACAGAGTGGTCAGTGTCTGGAATACTCTACCTGACTCTGTGGTCTCTTCCCCAAACCCCCAAAACTTTTAACCCTAGACTGTCTACTATTGACCTCACCCCTTTCCTAAGAGGTATGCAGGGGGCGTGCATAAGCGCACCAACGTGCCTACCGTCCCTGTCCTATTGTTTCTTTTTTTATTTTTCTTATTCATAACTATGTTTTTACTTACACCTATTATCTTGTAAGCAATTGACAAATAAATAAAATAAAAAATATCGAATTCAAAACAAAAAGGATGAAAATTCAATTTCTTTTCAAACGAGCTGGAAAAAGAAGATGTGTTGACGCGGTTGTGGGCATTCCACTGTTTTAATGAAATTCTAATAAGCATCGAGGATCGGCATTACACAAGCAACAAAAGACAACCTTGCCAAGTCTCCACACAATGCACTGCTAAATCTTCCTTCTTTTTCCTTGTGTCCACTTCCGCTCACGTGGTCGCCTTTATTGGCGGAACTGTGGGCAGTTGGGCTTCAAGGCGGAAGTTCAGCTTCATGCTGGGACGGCAACGGGCGTGTGGGGGAAGGGGGGTCGAAGCTACCTCCCTTTCTCTGAGTTCGGCGCGGGTAGGCAGCAACACGGTAATGGAGGTGGTAAGTGAAAAAGAGAATGGTGGAGCTTGGTGGGGGGGGAAGAGTTTTAGTTGCTCCCTGTAACCGGAGAGTGTTTCTTTTGTGAGTCTCTTCTTTCTTAATGAGAACAAGTGGCACCCCAATATAGTATACGTTTTATCGGGATTATTGGGGGGTTGGGTCCAGATAGGTATTATAAACTTAGCATTTATAATAGTAAATAGATTGCTTTTGTACACTATGCTATAGCGTTGGATAGAGCTAGCAGATTAGCCCCGATTTTTCTGTAAGCGTTGATTGCATTTGAATGGTGACCCGGTTTTTATAGCGCCTTCTAAAGTGGAGTATGATATACGTGTTTATATGTGTGTTTATAAGTATGTTATAGTATTTATGTTACTTAAGATGGTGGGCTAAGATTTAGGTTTGATTCTAATCCTGGCAGCCCACTTGAGTAATTTGAGATTACTGTAATTAAGTGTCTCTCAGTCAAACCTTGTATTTTGGGGGAATTTCGTGTGGAGCTCCTTGATGAAAGGAAGGATGTCAGTCTAATAAATTATTTGAATGACCCCTTATTTTGGAAAAGTGACTAATGCCATCAAAAGATTTTGCCTTGCATTGGATGTCAGTTCTCAGCTGGAGCTTTGCAATAGTTTGATTTTTGAATTTCTTTGGGCAAGTCCTGTTTTGAACAGGCTACAGCATGACCTATAAAAAAAGAGAGCTTTATCTCTATGAGATCTTCAAAAGCCATATTGCATAAAAGAAAAACACATATTGACCTGCATTTGTATTTCTGATTTTATAGCCATGATCTTAAGATCACATATTATATATAATTATTAGAAAATATAGTACTGTAGGTCAAAGTCATCCCATGGTATAAAGCAGGAGTCACCAACCAGTGGTTCATGGACCACTGGTAGTCCACGAGAAAATGTTGGTGGTCTGCAGAAATATTATTTGCATTTTTATACTGCACTAAATACAATTTATCTTTTTTAAAAATTTATATTAGTGGTCCACGGGATTTAAAATTATGAATTTAGTGGTCCCTGAGGTCCAAAAGGTTGGCAACCCCTGGTATAAAGAACTAAGTAAGAGGGGCTTGCTTAAAAGTGTCAGAGATAGGACAAACTTATAACTTAAGTAAATCTGTATGCTTTTCTCTGTTCATTCTGAGGCAGGTCATCAAGTTGTTTTGTTATTTGACATTGTCTTGCCATGCTAAAGACATATATAATTTATCCTACCTTTTAAAAAGAACAATTCTTAATCACATCAAGAGGCCATGCTTTCAGCTGTAAAGATACATTGCAATTTCTTTAAACAAAAGTATCTTACCCACTTTAATTAAATTTTAATTTAAGCATCATCAGGCAAAGCATGCTAGAACTCAGTCTTATAAAATAAAATTATTCATTGTAAATAAAAAAGCCCAAACATATTTAAAAACTTATTTTTAATAGAAAAGATAAACTGCAGATTGAAAAAAATCTGTGTTTTATTTTTGAGACTGATCCTCTGTTTATGAATGTTTATAAATATGTGCTGTTTATAGTAGACAGACTAACACTAATACAGCATTGCGAATATTAATGGGAGAGGTTGATACTGGAAGAGATGGTGCCAGTATATAAAAGAATTGTATGGAAAGATCAGAACATCATACAACTACGGCCAGACATTTTGGAGTCCTAGGGAAAAAAATGAAGAACACTGCATGTGCAAACTACCAGCCTGTTAATGAAATACCAGAATCATTGTTTAAAATGTTACAAGATGCTGTGTGTGGTTTTGTAAGCTTGCATAGAAAATGCAAAGGACTGCAAAAGATTGCTTTATACTAATTTCTAATGTCAAAAAAAGATTGTGTTAAAAAATGCTCGAACTACTGGTATTGAATATTTACACTTCTCTTGCATGCTGCTAAAAATAATCCTCAAGATTTTGGGATCCAAATTTCAACAATATGTGGGATGAAAATTACCAGGTTATCCATTGAATTCAGAAGAGGCAGAGGCATAAGAAGATCCTATTGCTAATACTCAACTGATAATAAAAAGGGCAAGAAAGTTTCAAAAGGATGTCTATTTCTGCTTAATTGGTTATGCAAAGGCTTTTGACTGTATAAACCATAATATATTGTGATAAGCCTTAAAAATACGAAAGTACCAGGCCATTTCATCAGCTCATCAAACAATTTGTATGATGACCATGAAGAAGCAGTTAGAATGGAATAAGGAGCAATTAAATGTTTCAAAATTGAGAAAGCAATGAGATTAGGTTTTATGCTGTTGATTTACGATATTATTTATCTTACATGCAGAGTATATCTTGAGAAATTAGACATTGATGTTAAAATTGCTTGAGGAAACATTAATCTCAGGTATCCTGATGATACCATGATGATTAGAAGCAAGGACAACTTAAGGAATCTCTTGCTGAAATTAAAAGAAATACAAAAATCAGCCTTTGTATATGAATATAAATAGAAACTTATTTATATTAACAGGCAATGCCAATCTGGCACCAATAGTTGGAGAAGTTGGAGTGATAACAGACATTATCATCCTCTAGTTTAGTGGGCCTCCTAGGAGATTATGATGTGCAGTTTGATTGTCCCTATGTTAAACTAAAAGTAATAAACCACATCATAGTGTGGTACTACCGGTATGTATACATTCAGCTTATGACTTCAAGGCCATCATGCCTAAATGGCAGCAGTTTCTAGAAGACTAGCTGAGATTCAATAAAAAATATTGGAATTTAGAAAAGAAGGCTTATCTTTATATTTCAGATACTGTATGAGATTGCATGCTGGCTAATAAGGTTTGAGGCTAATTCAGCATTCCCCACTATAAACTGGTAGATAGATTGGAAATGTAATAGAGTAGCAATTCTAACATATCTGGTGGGTCCCTGGTTGAGGAAAGGTGAAATTATTTGTGTTAGAATTAAAAGGTACTTGCTTTTCTTTTTCTACCTTGTGTTTTTCCCACAATTGCAGGCTTCACTTTTTTCAGATCTACAGTCATATAAAATTGAAAGCAAAAGAGAAACAGTAATTCATTTTGGACCTTACACCTGCATTTAGCACACATATCCTTGGAATTTTCAGTTTTCAGTCGTAAAATGAGATCAGTTTATAGATTTCTATTTACAAACTACAGAATAATTTATCTTGTTATTACGTGGAAAACTTTCTTGTTCTTTTTTTTTACATGTGATATTGTAGGTAAACACTGATTTTACAAGCTCTGCCATGCAAAAATGCGTGGCCCTTGCCCACTCTAGCCTACAACAATTTGAGTTCTGTTTGGATTCCACAATGCTTTTGATTTGACTACTTAGAATAATTAACCTTTTCTCCTTCTGCTCTACATAACTATCCGGTCCAATACGCTGAACCCACAATTTAATGGACTAATGGGGGGGAAGGCATATCTGTTACAGAAAGGGATATTTATTAAAGCCATCACATAACAAGTGGGATTTTTTGAGCCCTAAATACCCATGTAAATGTGAAAAGAGAGAGAGAGAGAGTGAGAGCAGAGCCTGGGCCATCCATCAGCCCTCAGATGGAGAGTCAACAGCCCCCAGGTCTGTAGGTGGCTGAAGAGGAGGAGGAAGAACAGCTGGGCCCAGTGCCTGATGCTCTGTTGCGCAGAAGGCAGAGGAGAAGAGAGCAGTGGAAATCTATGGGCTCATCCTTGGGATGGAAGAGCCACCGCTGCTACCGAAGCCCCACCCTAACTCTGGGGATAAAAGGCAGGGGGCAGAGATGAATACATAATACAGACAACTATTCACCTCCCTACTGGACAGACTTGTTAGCCTGCATTGAGAGAGAAAGGTTTTGCCGGGGCTGCTGGCGTTCCCAATAGAGGAATAATTGATTTCAATACAGAGGGTTTGTCATGTTTGGGGAGCTGGATCAAAACATGGACAATCAGTATCAGTTTGAAGAAAATGATTTGCTAATTTTCAACTGAGCCTTGCAAATGTGTCACTCGGGATTTCCTAAAAACCAAGGAAATAGTAGCAATAAAGCTGGATTTCAGGATGAGCTAATTCTATCCCATAACCTGTTAGAGTTGTCATTTCTACTTCCACATCCTCATTCTTTTAATTTCCCTTCTCACAAGCTATAAGCTCTTTGTCTATCTCATTCTCTGTCATAAAGAATTGCTTTTATCTTCTAATTGCTGCAAGATATTGCCCTCTGGTGCCCAGCTTTATGCTTTGGTGGTAATCACTGACTTCAAGTACTTCACACATCAGGGAGTATAACAACGATACAATTTATACATACATATATACACATAATATAAGATAAATATAAAAAAATATTATTTTTGCCTAACAATAGAAATAACCTAAGGTCATAAGGCTTGCTACCTGCCCAGTAGCAAGCAAATCAGATCCATAGAACCTCCTGCCTTTTAGACCTCAACTTCGATAAACATCTTGGCATTCCCATAGTTTGGGGAATCCCTCTTTCTTGTAAAGTAGACATCCAACAATTGTTGCAATAAATCTGGTTCTTCTACTCAGTAGCATGCCTTGTACTTCTGATTTTTTCACAACACAGATTTAATCTAGTATAACTGAAATCGACTTATCTGAGATGCATTAAATCAAGAGTTTGCTATGCTGGCAATATTATAGCTTGGAAATATTCACAGCTGGACCTTGTCATTCTCCAGAAATACCACAGATACCATTAATTGTGGGAAGTCAGTAACATTTTCCTGGGAGACAGGAAATAAGAGAACATAGTTCTCTCTCTCCACTGTTGGGAATAAACTTCTAGTAGAAGACTCATTAGCGTTTACAAGAAAGTAAAGATGTTTTGTATTTTATCATAGTATTCCTGTGAAACAGATAAAGCTGAATAATAAGAGATAAGATTTATAGCTTTATGAGTACGCCCAAGCTACATGGCACCTCTTTTTTTTGGTCATCTGCTCAGTTTATTTTTCTGTTGACATATCTCCATGTGAGAAGGAATGACATTCTATATATTTTGAATGAGAATTACATTGTGTAGATTGGATGTAAGTTAGATTGTTCTAACTAACCAAGATAATAGTTTATTTTTTAAAAGTTGAAAGGTGCTCTTTTTTCAACAAAATAGGATCTGTTTTTTAATGTACTTAGGAAAATAGGTGATGAAATTCAATTTTGACAAGGCAGTTTCCCCACTGTCCTAGGAAGCAATTATCTTTTAATATACTAAAATCTCTATCAAAACAAATTAGGTTATTTCCAAAGCTCTTCATATGCAAATACATTCAGATTTAATCAATTAATGAATCAAGAAATGTTTGCTAATAAGTTTTTTTTTAACTTGTTGGTGTTCGTAATTATTATATATTACATTTCAAGATACAATCGGCATTCAGTGTTGCAGGAATTATATCCCAGGATGTTGCATCTTCTTGATTTCTATTTTTCTCTATTTTTTTTAGGGTGCAGTACCCGAGAGTGGGCTGGATAAAAAACTGCCCTTATCTGAAGGTGAGCGAGGCACAAAGATTGATTTATAATAGATTTTGCTTAGCTTGGAGCCCTGGATGCAGTTTATTGCAAACATTTATTCTATCCACTCTCTTAACAACAAGAAGATTACAGAAATAAATAAAAGCAGTAATTTAAACAAAAAATTAAAACAAGAAGTGTCAGAGTTACTTTCTTCTAGAAATTTGTCAAGTAAATTGGTGGATTCTGAGCTTGGAGATCTACTTTCTGTTGCAACAGTCTCTTTTGTAAAGTTTTGTCTATCCTAGTGACTTAAGCTTGTCCATCAATTTCCAGAAGCAGACAGGATGGCCTGGCATCTGAAGACTCTCATCTTCTAAGTTTGCAAATGCATTTCTTTCTCATAGCCTTGAAGGAACTCTTGGAAATTGAAGGGGAAATGTCTGCTGAAAGTTAGAGGGAACTGAAGTTGCAACACTTGGAATGAAGTTTCAATTCTGTTTTTTCTTTCAGAAAGATATTAGATTTAATTGAGCAAATAGCAGTGGGTTGTGCAAAGCGCTTAGATACGCTTGATGTTAAAATATTGGATTTTTTTAAAAAAGCATATAGTATGTATATAATATGGTTTTGTGATATATTTAAGTTTCTTAAGACCATGAATTTTTCTGCTCTGATGTTATTTTGTAACAGGATACCTTGTACTTCCCTTTGTCTTCCTCAAACAGATGGCGATTCCAACAATGGCATCTACACCTGCTTCATGAAGTCACATCGCTGTTACGACCTCATTCCAACAAGCTCCAAGCTTGTTGTATTTGATACATCTCTGCAGGTGGGTAGCAACCAGGTTTGATGGGCAGAGCAGTGGCAGTAGCAGCTTCTGGGGAGTTGGGATTCCTGGATAAGCCTTCCTTTCCTTTAACTGAAGAAAAGTAAAATGGGGCTACCAACAGATAGAGGGAGATTCTCTGCATTTGTGAGTAGGTAGAAAACTCTCTATAAAAATGAATTGGAAAATTTTGTGAAGATTTGTATGTTGTGTACGTGCTCCAGGGTCATAGAACCTCTGGCATCTTGAGTGCAAAGTTGTGGATATAATTATCAGTGGTTTGGGTCAAAAAATTGCTAAACTTTGCTTTTAAAAAGGTGATAAAATTTAGTAATGCAATTTTAAATTTTGAAACTGATATATAAGGATTTGGATCTAGTTTTAGACAGAATAGAGCCACTGATCTGGTTTGCAAATTATATTACCATGTTTTATTAAACTATGTTTTATTAAATCAATCACAATCAGTTAAGTTCATAAGTCAAAACTCACTAAATGTGGTATGCTGGATGCTCTGTAGTGGATAAGAAGATGCTACAGAGAGTTATCAACACAGCACAAAAAATCATCGGTTGCTCTCTTTCCTCTTTGGAAGAGATTGCGAAGACCAGACTCCTCTCTAGAGCACTAAAAATCTCCACAGCCCATTCTCATCCTGGACATTCATATTTCGAACTGTTACCATCAGGGAGGCGTTATAGGGGTCTTAAAATGAGGACTAATAGACTGAGTAACAGTTTCGTTTCCAAGGCAATAATTGTCTTGAGTCAAACGATGCATATGTGATTTAGCCCTATGTATATAGTGGCATTTTTAAACTATCTAACTTACTATATGTTTTAGATAGGTTTTAGACTAGGTTTTTAATTATTATTATTTTAATTATTTTAATTTTTAAATTCTCTGTAGTGTGATTGTGATGTGATGTTTGGGGCACTGTGCTGGAGTAGCTTTCAAATTTCATTGTATTTGTAGAATGCAATGACAATAAAGGTATTCTATAAACCAGCTTATACTGTAGCACAAAGTGTGAATTCAGCCATATTACAATTAAAGCATAAGTTATTATGTTTGACTTCAACCATGTAAATCAATCTTCAATTCCAGTAAATATGTTAAGTATGAATTCTATTCCAGTAAATATTATTTATTTAAATAAACATGCTTAGTATCTAAATGAAATACTAGATTAAATCATTTAATCTCTATTTTATAGATTAAAAATGCTCGTCTGCTCCTGAGCAGGATAATCTCAGGAGCAGACCAGATCAGCAGACCCCTCTCTAATCCCGTTAGAGAGGGAATTAGATAGCAAGTAAGATGCTTTTTCACAGCAGTTGTGCAGTCTTTTGTATGTGTTGCTCAACCTTTTCATAGCTGACAGAGTGAACATGAAAGCATTGACAAAAGTACCCTTCTGAAATTCTTGAAATATGTAAGATTCTTGTTCCTGATCCTCCTCCTCATTCGGGATTTTGCCACTCTATGCCTTCTAGAGACCAATAGATTGTGACTTGTATAATCCTCAAAACTGCCTAGATTTAGGTCGAGGGAATTTTGACAATGAAACCCGGGACTTTGGAAGGGCACCAGATTTGGGAAGCTACTGTAACTTTCTTTCTCCGGAAGTATCACAGCCCCATGTTTGTGTGGATTCTAGGTGAAGAAAGCCTTCTTTGCATTGGTGACCAATGGTGTGCGGGCTGCTCCACTCTGGGACAGCAAAAAGCAAAGCTTTGTGGGTAAGGGCCTCCTTGCTTCATCTTCTTATCTTCTTCTTACCCTGATTTCTTCATCCCAATGCCTGGGGTGACTCTTCACACACCTTTTTATCCTCCCACAGGAATGCTGACAATCACAGACTTCATTAACATCCTTCATCGCTACTATAAATCGGCCCTGGTAAGTGCCTCTGGACTTCTGGCTGTCAGGATTCCGGCAGCTACTCCAATTAAATCATGAGCCTTGAGCCACACTCCCAAAACTAAAAAAGATTTATGCCAGCATTAGCCTGGCGTAGCCAACTTTGAGATACGTAATTCACTGTTACCCTTGATCCTGCTTTCCCCCACACCCGAAACACGTCCAAAGCCAAGAGTCATCAATCATGGTCTCCAATTAGATTTTTGCGAGGCAGAAGCGTCAGTCATCTAATCAGTCTCTGATGAAAATATGAATGGAATGTACTTTTGATGCCACACTGCTACTTGCTCCTTGAAACTCCCCCCCCCTTCTTTCTGTTGACAACTATAAAATGTGTATACAAAATGTTTTATGAGTTGACATTGGCTTCATTAAAGGAGCTCTTGGTTGAACAAGGTCCTTAACACAACTGTGACATTTTGCCCATCTTGAGTATTGCAAGAGTTTATTTCTAATTTTCAGTTGTTAAGGGGAAAAAATGAATATATATATATGGGTGAAGCATCTAATGTAAGAGTGAATTTTATTTTGGGAGTGGTAGTTTCTTAATGGGGCTTCATCCAGCTGCGGCAATGCAAGTGTTTCCAGTGTAGGAAACAAGGAGAGCAAATAACCGGGGGGAGGGAGAATCGAACTATAGGTAATCCTCAACTTACAATGGTTCATTTAGTGACTATTTGAACTTATAACGGCATTGAAAAAAGTAACTTATGACCATGTTTCATACTTAAGACTTTTGCAGCATCCCCACGGTCATGTGATTTACTTTTGGATGCTTGATAACTGATTCACATTTACGACGGATGCAGTTTCCCAGGGTCATGTGATTCACCTTTTGCGACCTCCTGACAAGCAAAGTCAAATGTGGAAACCGGATTCACTCAACAACCGCGTTACTTGATTGAAGAACTGCAGTGATTCACTTCACAAATGTGGCAAGGAAAGTGGTAAAACGGATCAAAACTCACTTAACACATTCCTCACTTTAGCCACATAAATTTTGGACTCCATGTGGTTGTACGTTGAGGACTACCCGTATACGGAATACTGGGATACAATAGCAATGAGCACTCGTCTTCTTTCTCAACCTTCCACAGTCCAAGATGCAGATCATTGTGGCCAAAGTGCTTTAGTTACGTGACAAGTATGCTAACCGGGAGGGCAAGGAAACCTGGATTGGAAAAGAACCGGGAGAAGCTCATGGCTTGTCTTGCAATAATTGTTGAAGAGGGGCTACTTCGTCATTCTTTGGAGCCAAAGCTCTACTCAGTTGGAAAGTGTCCCTGATTGGCATCTACTATATGACATCTGGAGGATTAAGTTCCATCCTCAGCAAGCTAGAGCATACTCTGACTAGCATGGATGATGGTTATTCATTAGCCCTAACATGGTTTCTTGTATGTCCAGGTGCAGATTTATGAGCTGGAAGAGCACAAGATTGAAACATGGCGAGGTAATGGCAGAAGGGTTGTTATGGGGCAAAGAGGATATGGGGCATTTCTGGTGAAGGACATTGGAAAAATGTGCTGGGTATTTCCAGATTGGAAGCCCTTCTTTTCCCTCCTAGGCATCTGATGGTACATCAGATTTGAGCCTTTGGGCTGTCACTAACAGGGGGACCCACAGGTCATCCAGGGTGTACTCGCATATTTTTTTCTTTTCTCTTCTTAAAGGGACACAGCTGAATATGATCTTTCTTTTCTCTTGCAGAAGTCTATCTGCAGGACTCCTTCAAGCCACTGGTCTGCATTTCACCCAATGCCAGGTAGGAGCCTCTACACGCATGGGATTGTTCACTAACCCTCTTCCGCATTTTTGAAGTGCCACTAAAATGCTTCCTGCCACTTTCCCACCTGGCGTGCTTCTTGTTTTCTGGAGGCATTACCATTTTAGTCAGTCTTTCAGTCACTCCTGTTCTATGGATTATCTCCTGTCAGCCCTGGATTAACCATTGAGGAAAGTAGGCACCCGCTTAGGCCCCAGAGGGAAGGGGGACACCACAGAGTTCCCCCACCCCAGCTATCATGCCCTTAATACTGTCACAGTTGATTTCAATTTTCAGCTCTTAATGTTTTGCCAATTAAGCAATGGAAAGGCTAAGGGACATCCTCGGTTGTCCTTCCTCTGGTCCTGCCTCTTGTATTTTGGGCATCTTGTGCCAAGCTATTGGGACTAAGGTAGTCTTCAATAGTTCATTTAGTGACCCTTCGAAGTTACAATGGCACTGAAAAAAGTGATTCGTGGCCATTTTTTCATACTTATGACCTTTGTAGCATCTCCATGATCATGTGATCAAAATTCAGATGCTTGGCAACTGATTCATGCTTTTGACCATTGCTGGATCCTGGGGGGATCGTGTGATGACATTTTTGCGACATTCTGACAAGCAAAGTCAAGGGAAGCTAGATTCCCTTAACAACTGTGTTACTAAATTATCTTCTGCAGTGATTCACTTAATTGTGTCAAGAAAGTTCCTAAAATGGGTCAAAACTCACTTATCAAATGTCTCACTTAACAGAGATTTTGGACTCAATGGTGGTTGTAAGTCAAGGACTACCTGTATTACCTCTTTTGACTCCTCTAAGCAAATCAGACCAGAAGTTCAGTCTTGCACCTCTTTATAAAAGAGTGATGCTTGTTACTATCTTATACACATGCACTGAGGATTGTGCATTCAGAGCTCTGTGGTTAATAGATATACAAGTCAGGTTTAGAATCTGGAGGGTTCCTTTGCCAATTAAGATTCTGTCTTACATAGATTGGGGAAATGCGGTGGAATGGCACTCCTACTTTAAATGTTTCTACTCAGTTACTGTTCTGTAAACGCCTGTACTAATAGCTCTTTAACAGTAGCTGTTAATTACTTGGCTTCTTTCGCTCACACATCTCCCTCTCTCCCTTCCTCATATACACTTCTAGAACTGCTGTGGTACTTAATGAATGCAATGGCCATGCAGCGTACAGCTATCTCTACCTACCATGGATCAGAAACCACAGCTATCTGCAATCATATCTTCATGTTTTTTCTTTGCTTCACTCTTTGTTATTAAATCTTTTGATAGATGACATCATTTGTTTCTAAGAAAAAAAAGTCAGAATTAGTAGATTGATGCACATCCAATATACTGGCAAACATACGGGCAGAGTAAGCCTATACAAGACCTTTTGCTGCTTGATGTAAAAGGGGAAATGACTCTTCTCACTCTTTTTCTTCTTTCTGCTTAATGTCCCACACCAATCAAGATTTTTTGTTGTTGTTTCTGAGGTGTGTAAAACTTCATAATCACCTTTTTCCTTTCCCAGGCAGCTGCTGCAACAACAACAAATAACTTTCAGGTTGTGGCACCACTGAAAAGGCCCTCTCTCTAATGGTCCTCTTCTTTGCTTCAAGGGCAAAAGATCTCATAAATAATTTAAAGCAGAAGATCTCTGTGCCTCTAATGGTATAGATAGATAACAGAGGGAGGAGGATTTCTATCTATGCATTGAAGTTTTTTTCTTGAGTCTTGGAGGATGGTGGAATATAAATGGGAGCAGATCCCAGGAATCTTTTCTACCTGCATGAAATCAGATCTCCTCTCAGACTTCAGGACAGATCTAGGAATCCCAGTTGCATATCTTAGTTCCTCTTTCATGCCCGCTACCCATCCCCACCAGAGCTTTAGAGACATCCTTTGTAGAGTTAAGGCAGGGGTCCCCAAACTTGGCAACTTTAAGACTTGTGGACTTCTGGGAGTTGAAGTCCACAAGTCTTAAAGTTGCCAAGTTTAGAGACCTCTGAGTTAAAGGGATAAAGTAGAGATCTGAGTGTCTTCTTGGTTTTGATATGCTTTTCCTTCTTCTCTTGTAAAGTCTGTTTGATGCTGTGACTTCTTTGATTCAAAACAAAATCCATCGGCTACCTGTCATTGACCCTGAGTCAGGCAACACACTGTACATCCTGACACACAAGCGCATCCTCAAATTCCTCAAGCTGTTTGTGAGTACTTCTCAGTGCAAGCCAGTTTGGCTTTTCCTGTTATGCATTGTTCAGACTTGTGTCCTCTTTCTGTGGACCATTGCTTTTTGTGTAGCTGTGAGATGCCATTTTACTTTTGCCCACAATGTGTCAACGTGCTGTTAGAATCTCCCTCTTGTGGTCCCGCAGATTGCTGAGTTCCCTAAGCCAGAATTCATGACCAAAACACTAGAAGAGTTGAAGATTGGTACTTATGACAACATTGCAAAGGTCCAGACCAATACACCTGTCTATGTTGCGCTGGGCATCTTTGTACAGCATCGAGTCTCTGCATTGCCTGTGGTAGATGAATCAGGTGAGAAGCAGCATTGTGGAATAGATGAAGGCATCTAAGAGGGACAGAGTTCAAATGCTATTAGTTTTATTAGTGAAAGGTACTCCAGACAAATGGCAATTACTAAAAAATCTCTTTCTGAAATAATAAGGTTCTGTAACTCGGTGTCCCACAGATTCCCATTATCCGTGGCTTCAGGTGGTAAAATTCCCAACTAAATTTTGTGGAAGGCTGATATATTGGTAATACATTTTCTTGTTGACTTCCCTAGTTGGGAAATTAGGAGGGTATTCTTTCCCCTATGTGGTAATCACATATTATTATTTTTTGAATATAGGTTGGTTGATTTATGAGGCTCTGTAAGCCATTATAGTATAGTATAATAGCAGCCCCAAACCTTTTGAACACCAGGGACCGATTCTGTGGAGAAAAGTTGTTCCGTGGACCAGAAAGGGCATGGTTTCGTGTGCTGTCTGCATTCTGCAGATGGGGCTTCACATTTTGTGCAGCACGCCATGGCCCAGTGCCAGTCCACAGACCAGTGGGTTGGGGACTCCTGTAGTATATAGCACAATAGACACCTGTTCAAGTATTTCCATTTCTGTCTTGTTTTGTGCATGAGGCAAGGTGATGAACTCACTTATGTCTCTGCATTATAGCAGGAAGTTTTTCTCAGTTTCTTCCAACCTAAGTACATTTTTCCTGATCTTAGGCTGGAAAGCTATGCAACATACTGAACTTCGGTTTTTCTCTGTTTTTCAGGCCGGGTTGTGGATATTTATTCCAAGTTTGATGTTATTGTGAGTATTTCTGGTAAAAGTTGCTTACAACGTTAATAGGAGTAAAATGTGCTGTTTTGGCTTACCAACTTTCCTTATTTTTAAAAAACCTTAGCTTATCAAACATAAGATGAAGTTATCTTAAATCCAGTTTGAAAGCTAGGTTGAGAAATTTAATTAATTTGCTAGCCTCACCTTGTCAGCAGACATATATTCATGTAAACATTTATATTTTTGATGGCTTCAAAATACATTGGAGATTTAATATTGAAAAAAAAATCCATGTCTTTGGGTGCAAGCTGGTATAATATTGAGTGGAGAAGTGATGACCCTGTGGAACTGCCCTGGTTTAATGGCATGGAGTCCAAGAGATCAGATAGCCTTAGTTATATAAGTAGACCTCACTTACTGAATGCCTCATGCAGCAACTGTTCAGAGTTATAACAGTGCTGAAAAAAAATAATTTTGAGATCAAGACACAATTTTATGACCTTCACGGCATCTGTCCTTTACTCATGTGTTAATTAGTCAGTTAGTACATGTCCTGTGCCCAGCTCTATTGCCCCCCCCCCGCCCATGCAGAGCAGAGAGGTTGATTAAGCAAGCAATCTAATTAGACAATTTCTCCTATGCTTGACCTGTTTTTTTTCTTTCCTCCCCTCACAGAGCAGGGAGATTAGAGAGGAAGGGATTACAAGAGAGTAAGCAGGCCTACAGTGAATACACATTAAAAGGAAGCAGTTGTATGCCTGCTTAGCCTTTTTTAATCCCTCTCCAATGAATATAATTACAAGCACTAATTTCCTTCTTGCTATGGTAATTATTGAAGTGCCGGAATGAACAATCCTGGGGAGTGGGAAACAGGAAGGGTGAATTAAAATCATAAATACAGTAGCAATCCTTTGATTTTCTATATGAAATTCTGCACAATTTCCCAATTATGGTAGCTAAATGAGGGTTATCCATACGTGGCTTTCTATCCTCTCCGGATAAATCCAACTGATGAACTCTGATTGTATTTGGAACCAGAAAGAAAATGAGAGAGGGTTTAATACTGGTGTCCTCTTCATTTAATTTGTAGCATACAGCTTGGATCATTTGAGATTTGGTGTATTGCTTATTGTTCTGTCCTCTTGTGTTTCTACCTCTGGAGAAAAATTCTTAAAATTTCAGTAGGACATTGGCCTAGTCTTCTAGGATGTGGTAGTGCAAGCACTGGTTGATAATCGATTGCACGTTATTCGTATGATGGCAATATTTGCTGTAACAGTTGAGAAATGGTATTAGTACTTTGTAATAAAAACACTGCTGGGTATAGGCAGCTTCTGTTTGTAGGCATTGGGCACACTTGATTGATTCAAGCTCATCAAAGCAGGTGTATATATAGAGAGAAAATGAGTCAGTGATGGCCAACTGTGCCACCAGATCTTATCATCATCATCATCATCATCATCTCTCTCTCTCTATCATCAGAATCTGGCAGCAGAGAAAACCTACAATAATCTGGATGTGACAGTGACCAAGGCATTGCAGCATCGCTCACAGTACTTTGAGGGCGTGCTCAAATGTTACAAACATGAGACTTTGGAGACAATAATCAACAGACTAGTAGAGGCTGAGGTAAGTCCAATTTCCTCCTTCTGTCAAGGAAAGGGATGTTCTTGTAGCAAGATGGAGCCAGGGCTGCTCATAAAATACAGTACTTTCAGCTATTATGAAGGTTAGTCTCTACATTGCTTTACTCTCTCTCTCTAATTGAGATTAAAACTGTGAAGTAGTCCAGTAAGTTTGTATAAGTTCTAATGTGACTGTGGTGTAATACCATAGTCCTATTAACTGAAGGAAGGGACTCTTCATTTCCACAGAAAAAATTGGGAAGCTTTTGCATCATCCAAGAGAGAAAGTTGGGAAAAACTGGGGTGAGAGATTGTTGTGGAGCCAGGTTTCCTTTTCATCTAGACAGTTGTGTCAGGCTACCATCCTGGGATGACCACCCCAAATTCTTCATTGTGTAAAATAGGCCCTCACAAAAACTTTCTGTAACCCACAGGTTCATCGGCTGGTTGTGGTAGATGAAAACAACGTGGTGAAAGGCATCATCTCCCTCTCTGATATTCTGCAAGCGCTAATGCTGCCGGGGGGTCAGAAGCAAGAGGGATGAATCAACCCGTGTGGACCCGAAATATGGCACAGCTGGCCTTCCTGTATCACTCTTTTGGCTAAAAAGCTGCAGCATAAAGGAGGCCATGCGGTCCACTTACAAGCCAATCTTCACGGAGTTTGTTCTCGTGGCCTCCCCCTCTTCAAATCTTGGTTTCCTGAATCTTCAAGGCCTGCTGTTCCTTTGATTTAGAAACAATGATTTTATACTCAGAATGTAGCCTCAGTTAGATAACACTGGCTGTTTTGGGATGGGAAGAACATGTGTCAGATTTCCTGAGGGAGTGTGACATAACCATGTGTGGACACTCGGAACTGTAAAAATCCAGAATATAGTTCTTTGAGGAATCTTGTTCTGAGTTTAAGTTAAAGCAGAAGTGCGGTACCTGACAGTTCTTCCATTTATTGGTTTGCACGTCCTTTGCATGTCATGTGCATCTAAGAAATGTGTGTAAATGAGTGAGAAACCCTATCCAAGTATCACCTGCAATTTCTATCAATGACTTTCTCCCCTTCTGAGACTCCCTGATAGGCATCTTTATGCTGCCCAGCTCCCATTGCTCATAGTGCCCTTCCTTGTAGCAGACCCAAACTTTGTTTTAGATGTTCCAAATGGAATCAATTTTCTCATTGGAACTAAAAATCTCTTTTGGGGCCAGGATGGTGTGATACTGTTCGGCTTCCTGCGGTATTTAAATTTGCTGATTTGTGCAATGAGAGGCCTCATTGTCTTTCTCTTAATACTTCCTTGTGAAAGGACCAGAGCCAGAAATGTTCCTGCCTGGAAACATTTTAATCTTGTTTGCAACACAATTTATTTATTTATTTTTGAAAACCAGGCCCTGTTCTTTACTAAAGTGTGTCTTTCCCTATTATATTGCCTTGCCAAGAATGCTCTCTTTTTTGCACATTCCTATATTGCTTTCCTCCAGGTAAATTGTACAATATATATTTTTGTAAAGTTGTATTCCCTATTTCCATTCCTCTGTCCATACTTTTACTTTCAAGGAGGAAACTTTCAAGAATTCTTTGTGTCACCTTAATGGGGACTTGAGAGTATGTTTGGTAATTATTTCAAGTCCATGGACAGGAGTTAACCTTAACCCTGAAAAGCCTTCCTTTTATTATTTACTACATTTTTAAGAATCTGTACTTAATAAAAGATCAATCTGAAATTTTAACCTGCATTTCCTAAATAATGAATGAATCTTGGCAAGCAGTATAGAAAGGAGAGAGAGATTATTCTGACCTCAGAGACTCATGTTAGCCTACATCTTGGCCTAATTCATGAATGTTATTTCAAAACATTATTTAGTCTGGGTTGGTATGTTTTCTCCATAATTTCACTTCCTCAGATTTTAATTTTGAGATGTTGAAATTGGATGCTTCTTCTTTTCTTACATATTTGCTACTCCAGGTACCCATATAATTAGAGAATATTGTACCTCTGCAGCTATGCATATAAGAACATCATCATATAATCTTTATGCCTGTATTCAAGATTTTTTGCATCTTTTGACATCAGTATTTCTCAAGGAGTGTTGAGTTAAATCAGCTCAAGAGCAGATCAGGTCTAACGACAAATTTCTTCAGATAGCAGTTTTTCTGTTGTTGCTTCACTTCTGCTATGATTACAGAGTCTTTCACATTACATTTCACATACACATAGACACGCACACACTATTTATGCATACAGTTCTCTCCACCATCCTGCGATCCTTTGGAATATATTTTAAAAATGACAAATGTGCTTACTAGTTCAACAAGATTGGAAACGTATGCGCTAATGTCTCTGAAATGCCACTTCTGTTATACGTGCTCCAAAACGAAGAGAAATTGCTGAGGACCTCATTGCTTATATCAGCTTGGCCTATGACTTCAGTTCAAAGGCCAGTGATTCAAGGGTTTTCTCCTCCATTTGCAAATGATAGTTCTTGTAAGCCACAACAGCCTTCCAAGCTGCATATTTTTTCAATGTTCTTTTCGAGACTCAATCTAGCCAAAACAACTAGTCCCCCTCCTCTTCTAACTTGCATTGACTACCAAGGCTTTAATTGGTGTCTCTGTCCCAGTCCCTCCTCTCTCCTCCCCAGCATCCCTATGACCAGGAATGTGCTGAGCCAGCATTCCCCGCCCAGTTACTAGATGCCTATTTGTTCTGCCTGTGATTTTTTTTAAAAGGCAGAAATCCTCAGGCACTTAGCTGGAGCCATGGGTGGGAATGCCATCTCCAAAGCAAGAGGAGATGGCAGATGAGCAAGATTGGTCTTGGGAATGGAATGGCCCACCACTAAATAAGCCAATACTACAGAGAATGAAGATGAGCTGTCAGGGTGAAGAAAGAAGTCTACCACCAAAGCTCTTTTGAAGTTATTTGTGGCTTACTCGAGGCTGTTAGGAGATTATGCTTATGTGGTGGGTGAAAAAGTTGGTGACTGCTTAATTGGCTTGTTTTGGGAAAGGAGTGAACTCTTAATGGGCTACCATCCTGATAGTTGAGGCCAAGATTGCTGGATATATAGCGTCTATTCTGTTCATTTCTCTGCTGCTTGAGACAATGGAATCTTACTTGGTTTCTCCTCTAGCCTATCCTCAGATGGTTCCTTTGCTCAGAATTTGTAACCTTGAGTTATGGGAAAGTTACTAAGCTTGAAAGATCTTGGGTAGTTCTTGAAAGATCTCTGATCAATGGGTAGAGTATAACATTTTTTGTATTGGCTGGGACCTATATATCTCTGCAATTTCTTGGGGGAATGTACTCCAAAACAAGAGGAAAGGGCTTCATATATAGCCACTTGCAGCCTTAGACATCCAGGTGGGGAAACAGTGCATTATGAACCAATCATGTACCTTACCTCTTCTCATGCCACCGTCTCCTTGGTTTTATCCTCAAAGCAACCTTGTCAGCTATTTGAGTGTGAGTTGATAGGTGATCCAATGTCACCCAATGAACTTCCCGATCCAATGGAGAATTAGAACCTGGATCTCCATCTGAATCCAACACTCTGCTCTTGGACTACCCATTGAATCACAATTGGGAAGAATGCTGCTAGAGCCTATATTGGAAGATGACTGGTGAGCAGGTTGTTCCCCCAGAAAAAAAAAATATGTGGAGGACAGCCCAGAGCTGCATTGTATCCCAATAGTCTGAGTCTATTCTACCATCATGCAATTACTCTTGGTTTTCATTCCCTCACCCCCTCACGCACACACGAGTGTTGATACAGCACATTCCCCACAGGGTGGGAGTAGGACAAGCAGAGAATGGCTAAGGCTGCACCCCCTGGGTTGGGACAATTTGGGCTTTAAATATTCTGTATCTGTTGCTAATAGAAGACAGAACTGGACTGATAGAGGAGCAGGTGGGTGATCAGGAGCTTCTGGGTTGCTGATTTCAACTATCAAGTAGGGCAAGAGGACCAGGGAGAGTGGCAACCATGGATAAAAAAGAGGGATGCAAGCATAGATTCAGAGCTGATAGAACGTGACAAGCAGTAGCCTTGTTGCAAACTCCGGAAGGCATACAGTGCTAAAATATTTTCATCTCACAGGTGTGGATGTGGAGGTAGGTTTGCGTTTCTTGATTCTGAATGTGAATCACAGGGAAAACATGCTGCATGTGATAAAAGACTTCTGGGTTGATGTTGGACTAAGCATGTGGTGCTGCTTGCCTGGATTTGACATCTCTCGATCACGGGTCTCTTAGTATATCCCATACTGCTGCTAATATATCAGCAAAATTTTGTGGATTCTAATTAGTGCCTCTACCAGACAGGAAATAATAATAGTTTTAAGGATAATACAGTTTAGCCTAGTTTTTTTTTTTAAAGGAAGGTGAGCTCAGTTTTCTGATCGACAAGGGTTCAGACTGTTAATTGGGGATTTACACCAATATCTCTTGCCAAATCCAACAGCTGTCCATTTCTGTAGAACAAATGCCAATAGTGTGTGTGTGAGAGAGAGAGAAACAGAAGGGTGATGATTTACTTGAATTATTCAACAGAGATCAGTGTGGACTGATCTACACTATATATCTTACTGTATATATTACTTGCATTACTTTATAAGTAACTCAAGCTTTCCTTTTTCTATTTTCCTCCCAACAACAAACCTGTGAGGTGGGATGAAAGGGAGTGACTGACCCAAGTCATTTTAGCTGCCTTTCATGCATAAGGGAGAAATAAAACACACACAGTCTCTTGGTTTCTAGGCCACTTCCTTAACCACTGCACCAAATGGGCTCTATTTCTTTACCGTTGTCTGGTATTAAATTCCTTGTTTCATAGCTGTTTTTTCCTGAATAATTAAAATTATGGAAGCCGATTTTAGAAGTTGTCCTTGGTATGACAATGTAAAACATCTGCATATTAGATTGGTCTGTGCTAGGAAAGCAGGAATACTAGCAATTGTTTCATTTTTTCTTTCAATGAGGCATGCCGGAGGCCTCAGGCAAACAGTATCCATTCATTTCGTTTGCTGGAATGCATGCCAGAAAAAATTTCACCTCAGCACTTTCCCCAATGTAAAAAGATGTAAAAGGTCCATCTTTTCCTGTCAGATTTTGGAAAGCTGACACGTTCAACACACTAAAGAAGTAAAATAGATCTAATCACAGATATAACAGGTGAGCTCTCTGTGCCAGGAAAAGTATCCGCTTTGTTTTTGTGACTGATGATGGCTTTACAGGCCCAGAAGTATAGTTTTATCCTTTCAAACCCAAGAGAATATTGGAAAATATCTGGAAAAAATTGCAAAGTGGCTCACGCCTCTAGTTGATTTTCTGTATATCCATCAACAGTATAATTCTCCAAAAACAGAACAGAACTGTACTGGTGTACCAAGGAAAAGCCAGTTAAAGAATGATCAAGAGGCCATAAATGAAGCTGGGGGCTACCGAGGAAAACATTGCCAGAAAAATTCTTTCAATATATCCTTGGGGAAGACATTGCAGTAGCTTGTTGCCAACTCCTTCATTCTAAGTAGCCCCCCTCCCACACACATACACAACTTGTCCTGTGCTTTCCAATTGGTGTATACAAATGCAGAAGCAACATAACAGGAAAGCATGAACATGCACATACGTGTTACTTGAGTGCATAGAATAAAGTATCAAATCTTCCTATCACCACTCTTAAAATGTCATTTAAGGTATTCAAGGAGCTATGCTCTGCATCCTTTCTGTAGCTTGCTTTTAAAAGTGGTAAAACGCATCTTAGTAATTCCAATTTACATAAAAATCATAATCACCTTTCAGGATTATTATGTGATCTATAAGTATTCTGTACACCACACAGCAATAATTAATACCAGGATCTCTGCATCTGGAGGCTCCGTCATCGGCCTTTTGAAAACAGTGATATGGGAACAAATGTTGCCAAGCCCCAATCACTTCCCTAACCCTCTATATAATCAAAGGGGTTGTGTCCCTGGCAATTCCGCTAACCACTCCTGTTGTTGCCGTCTGTTGCCAATGCAGTTGCCATGCTGGCGCTCAGTTGCTAGGTTTCACTTTGAGCTGGTGTGGGAGTGTGCTGAAGTCTCTTATTTACTGGGAGATTTTTTTGGAGGGTGGGGGGTGGATAAGAAGCAATTGCATTTACTGGGAGTGAAGGGTGAACGCTTGTGCTTGAGAAGAAGAGTAACAAAGCAATTGGGAGGAAAAAAAAATGAGAGATGTGGCCAGGCTACATCCTACTGTTGCCAACAACACACATCACTGGAGGCTTTCAAGAAGAGATTGGACTGCCATTTGTCAGAAATGGTGTAGGGTCTCCTGTTTGGGCGGGGGTGGACTAGATGACCTACAAGGTCCCTTCCAACTCCGTTAATCTGTATCTGTACAATGAGCATATCTGAGCTCAGGGTGTAGATAAGGAACAAAATTTTGGTAGGATCCGAATTCCTCTCCAGCTCATTCTTCTCTGAGCTGATGGGAAGACTGCCAGAATTCGCATAGACCAAGCTGGCTGCGAAGTCAAGGCCTTACAGCAGCTCTGCAAGACTGCCCTTGCCTGAAAAAGCTCTGGTTTTGGACCTCTCTCCTACGTGATTAGGCATGCCTTGAGGCTAGCGAGGAGAAATGATGCTTATATCTTTTTTTTTTGCTGTGTCATGGTGAAATATATAGTGGGCTCCAGTTGCTGATTTGCCACCAACTCATTAGGTACTTAGGAACCAAGGGGTTGGCAGCACAAGCAAACAACAGCCAATTGCCAGCCATCAACAGGCCAATCAACCAATAGGAAGGCACCATATAAATACGACTCATGGAATAGCCCAAAGCACACATTCCAGTAGAGAGAAGTTCCATGAAGATGGCCTCCAGCATGAATCCAAAAGCTTGGAAGACAAAACCTCTGGTCCCAGTGACCGACCCAGATTGGATCTTGCAACTTTACCTTGGGAAACATATATTTGCCTTCATTCATAAGATTTCTCCCTCTCCTATTCCATCCATCCATCCATCCATCCATCCATCCATCCATCCATCCTTATCATATCCAGAGCTGCAAATCAACTGGGTTAGTTTATCCAGGGATCCAACATAAATCTTCAGTTTTTTGTGGAACCTTTAACCTCATAAACATGCAAACCTATTGCCTTTCTCTATAAGGAAGTATCACACATCCAAGATTAATGATGGTTGATTCCTACAGGAAGGCATAGTTTTGCTACTGCATACTGTATAAATGTTGTTGTGGATAGCAACCTGGCAAGGCCCTAGCACCTTCTAGACTTGCCTCTTAACTGCCTCTTAACTGAAGGGTATTTTCTGCAATGGTATTCAAAGACCAACCATCTTAATCGCTTTTCAAAGGTGACTGGATACAGAATAAAGCAAAACCAGGGGCAATGATGACGACAGTCAATAAAAACACACAAATCAAACTCAAAACAAGGTTAAGAATCTGTATTTTCAATGTTTCAAATACGATTGCTTTTTTTCAGCACATATAAAGCTTATTAAAACGCTTTGTCTACTAGCTGTCATCTAACACAGAATTAATGAAAAGCAGGGACCACTTGAGAGCCTCTTCTGTACTGTATTATAATTCAGAGAGTTCCCCAAAGGCTTGTACATGAACCACATGAAGGAAGCAGCACCAGGATAGTTGCTGGCCTAAGTATGGAGCCCTTCGTGCAATCTTTCTGAGTCCCTTCAACGCCTGAAGGAAAGAGAGCTATCCTCTATGTGCTTGTCCTTGTACCATCCTATCTTGGGTAGCTGTTGCTGTGTGTAACTGCTTTTGCAGCAGCTTGTGAGAGCAGAGGTGCTATCTCGATATGGAACAGCATGTAGCCATGTGAGAATTTCTCAGTGGGTGTAATTTGTTTCCTAACCTGCCTTTGAGTTATGCACATTTGTATTGTATATCCATCTTTCTCCTCTCTTCACCTGTAACTCTCTGTCCCCAGGCATCCTGCTTTCTCCATGACCTTAGATGGTGCTGCTGACAAATCTCCCTCCCTCCCTCCCTCTTTCATCCTCTCCATGCGTGTGCACAGGCAACTTGACTGCCATGTGCTGTGTGGGTGTGATGCACTCTCAGCCTTCCTCGTGTGGTACAGCGGCTGCAAGCTCGTGCGGTTGCTACATGTCCCGGCAACCAAGATGATGTTTGAGTGTTTGAATCAGGGAGATGCCAGGCGGCTTCAAGTCTGCGAGAGGCAAAACCTGCTCCTGGTTGAATTTAACACAGTCTCTTGTTCTAGTCGGAGTATCATGGAGCCAGGGGCGTGGACTAGGCAAGGCTACTGGGTCCCCACGATGTACCACAGTATGGCTGGGCAGTACACGTGAGTGCTAAAATCTTGGGGAGGGAACTGATTGAACAGCAGGGGGCTCTGCTAACTTGCCAAGAAGGCAGAGAGGTTGGATTGATTTGACCGGAGCATTTGGTGCGATGGAAGTAAGGAAGGATACTATGAGTCCAACAGTGAGATGCTAAGAAGTTAAGAATAGAATAGAATTCTTTATTGTCCAATTGTCACCCATCTAGCCCTTTCCTGAATAACTTTTATGTGTACAACATTAGAAAAGGCAAAGCAGTATAGATGAAGGACTGAGGAGGAGAGAATAAAGCAGGCTAAAGCCGGGTGGGGATTTGAACTGGGGGCTTGTGAGCTCATAGCACATCTTCTTACCTGCTACCCTACAGTTGTGCTGGAGAAGAACTGCTCCTATTATGTAGGTTTGCATTGGTGGTTATGTCTGGAGCAGTTTTTTAAAAAATTCCTGATGGGCCGGATATTTTTTTATCATAAGTGAAAAATGGAAATTCTGGCTTGCTTAAATCCACGGTATAACTACATAAAGTGATGCAAAAAAGGAAGAAAGGTTTTGTTTTGCACATGTTCAGATGCACTTTTCTTTATTGCTTCACTTCAGCTGAAGCTGATTCCTAGAGTGGAGATGCCTGGGAGATGCCTGGCGCTAGAAAAGGGAGATGGATTCAGATTCAAATCACTGCTTGGCGAGTAATCTTGAATCAAGCTTTTGCCTTCTGCAGGCTGGCAATACTAAGGTTCAATGGGGAGATTCAAGAATAGCAAACCATTTTTGCAGAAAGACGTGTGGATGAAATAAATAGCAATAACTGAACTTGAGGATTGTTTCCCATCCCAGCCAGCTAGCTTACTGACGACTCCTGTATTTCCTCATTCAAAAACGCCAGGTTAATGGAGGTTTAAAATGATGGCACATTCATGTGAATCAATATATGCATTAAATTTAGCTCATCCCTCCTACTAGCTATTTGCCAAGTCCTCTTTTTATGCAGGGGCGGCTCTAATGACAGAAGAGTGTTGGTGTTTGGACTGAAATGTGCAGCTGCTGAGTTCTGGGGCATATGAGAGACGGACAAAATTCAGGAGAACTGAAGAAGTTGGTGAAATACAGTGGTGGACTGACAGAAGAAGTGATCAGCTAGGACTGCTAGGTAAAAGAGGAAAGGTCAAGAGCAGGGCTGTCAAACTCATGGCCAGCAGGCCAGATGCGTCATGCACTGCCCATGCCCATGCCCAGTTTAGTGAAGGGGGAAAAAGTCCTGATATGACGTGGGTTTCACACCCCTGGTCAAGAAAGTAGGGTACTGACAAATGCTGTGTGTCACGGCTGCATGTACTATATATACCAGCGATGGCGAATCTTTTTGTTGTGGTAGGCCAAAAGCAAGTGCACGACGGCACCCACAATGCAATGTGCCTCCCCACCACATGCCTGCGCAGTACCCCTCCGCCTCCTTACCCACACTCCACATGTGCGTGCCTCCCAGCTGATTTTCGGCCTGTTTGAGGTGGTTTTCACCCTCCCAGAGGTTCGAGGGAAATCTCTGCAGCCTCAGGAGGCCAAAAAACAGGCCTTCCGGAAATACCGGACGTGCTGAAATGGGCCCGTTTTTCGACCTCCAAAGGCTGCAGAGGCTTCCCTCGAGCTTCTGGGAGAGTGAAAACGGCCTCCCACAGGCTCCAGAGGCCCTCCGGTGGATGAAATTGGGCACTTCCGGTATTTCCAGAAGGCCCGTTTTTTGGCCTCCTGAGGCTGCAGAGGCTTCCCTCGAACCTCTGAGAGGGTGAAAACTGCCTCAAACAGGCCGAAAATCAGCTGGGAGGTGCGTGCATGCATAGTGCAGGTAAGTTTGGCTGGGGCTCGCATGCCCACAAATGGCTCTGTGTGCCAGCTGTGGCACACATGCCATAGGTTCGCCATCACGGGTATACATAGTACAAACCCAAAATATCGTAGTCTACAGCTATGATGCATATAGAGCATATAGGCTGGATTAGGAAGAGGATGAATTTTGTGGCTGGGCAGAATTGGTCTGGCAAGCAAATATTTGGGGCAAGGAATCCCCGATTCAAATTTCTCGTCTGCTAGCAGCATAGAATGACCTAAAAGAAACCATTACTTTACTTCTGCTCTCCGCAAACATTGCTAGTATTGTTATCCTCACTGCGGATTTCCATAAACTTTGGGAATTATAAATGTAAAAAATGCTTTCAAGAAGAAGGGACATATTTTTATTTTTATCACACCACTATCTTGATGAGGTATTATAAAAGACTCTCTAAAGAAGGTGGATTCATCCTGTTGGCTGATGTACATGGCCAGCCATGTTGAGCCATTAACCATTACTTGATGAATGTATTTTTTATGTACACTGAGAGCTTATGCACCGAAGAGAAATTCCTTGTGTGTCCAATCACACTTGGCCAATAAAGAATTCTATTCTGTTCTACTTGAAGATGGAAACACAAAATGCCAGCCTCCACCTACCCCCAGTCCACACAAAGGGAGCTTCTACTATTCCTATTTTGCATCAAAAACAATGCCTTTTAACGCGTGCCAATCTATGTGGGCTGTCCAGTTCAGCAGCTGTGCCTTCTTTTGATCTAGGTCAATGCCTCCACTCCAACTGGAGACTTTCCACCAGTGTAGGAATGCCTCACCCCTTGACCGCAGTCCCCACAGTTCCTCATTGTTTCATACTGCTCCCCCCCCCACCCTTAACAATTTCATTGATGGAACAGTGAAAATGTGAGTCTTTTTTTTCTTTTAGTTTTGAGAGCAGCTGAAACTGGCAACAGTTCTGCCAAATTCCTCTTTTAGCTCAAGTGACAGGAAGAATGATTAAACTGGCCTTCTTTCCCCTTCTCGTTGGTAGACACACCAGATGGAAAAGGTGTTAAGTATAAGGGGAAATCAATGGAGGGTGACTCATATGAAAGGTTTATTATGTCTTCCAAAGACAATCCTCCCCCTCATGGAAACGAAGGCAGCTGATGCTTGCTTCCCAGCACAGCTGGAAGGAGTAAAAGAAAAATAGAGGAATCCATTAGTAAGCATGGTCCAGACAGAATATACCAGCCCTCACCTGGGTCAAAGCAGAGGAAGGGCTGAAAAGAACGTGTTTTTTTTTTAAGCCAGCTTCACTTCCATCCATAGGAGTCAAATGCATTATGGTTGCTTGCAGTGTGAGGAAGTCACTGAAATAGAAAGTACTTTATTGCAGCAAGTGCTAATATAAGGTGATAAATGTCAGATACAGAAACTCACATTTATAGGTAATAGTCTAATTTGAAGCAAATTGAGTATCTTAAAAACATAGTTCTGCATGCTTACCAGGTTAATTAACAATGGAGATTGGAGACTTGGGATTGTTGCAACTCTATTATGCCTAGAATTTACATACTCATTGGCCTCCACCATCAGTACTCCTTGAAAATGTAGAGGTTTGGAAACTCAAGTTTCAAGTAATATTAAGTCACTTCCGATGGCAAACTGAGTTGGCATAAAAAGATGGTTTTTACTATTACAAACAGAGTGATAGGAAAGGAGGGGAATTCTGGTCAGAATTGTAGTAAAGCAATCCAGCTGGGTGTTGTGCTGGCTATCAGTTGGTGCTCCATAATCTTTTTTTTTTTTTAAGATAACGTGGAAAAAACTCAACCTGAACATAATTCTCAATTGTAGAACATCTGGCTTTGCACACAAAAAGAGGCAGATTTAGTCCTTGGCCTGGTACCTTCATGGGCAGAATTAGAATTCTTGTCTACAGTCTTAGAATGAAGTTGGCAGAGCACTGAGCTAACTCAAGTAATGGCTGATCAATAAATTATTATTATTATTTATTGTACAATTTCTAACTTTACTGTCCCTTCTTAACAGAAGCATGGCTAAAGGGCTGAATTAAAGAACCAACTCTGAGCTGCATTAAAAATGGGGCCAACGTTGCCTTTAATGCTACTGTATACTGTGCCAAGATAGTCAGCACAGACTACAGTTTCTTGATGGACTTTCTGCTCGAGTCTCATTGTCTATTTCTCTGTCTTTTGCAGCCTCTTGGAGAAGAGACTCATGTCTGACTTTTCACCTTGCCGACATTGTCCCAGTTTCCATGTGCTTCAGGATTCAACCAACTGGCACGATGCCCAATTTCCAGCTGGCTGGGGCCCTTTGAAGCAGGAAGGCCACTGGTTTTCAAGGAAGGGATGGGGGAAGAGGACCGCTTCCTCCCCAAAGGCCCCACACCACCACAGCCCTTCTTATTATGGGTACAATCCAGTTTGCCAAAGGGACATGAACTGGGGAGCCAGTCACACAACCAAGGGTGATCCTAAAGCTCCAGCACCTGGAGGGTCTTTGGTCAGCTGCAGATGGACTCCAGGAGCCTCTGCCAAGAAGAAGAGGGAGCTCCCTGCCAGGGCACCCCCAAGCTATGAAGCTCACATGCTTCTGCGCCTGCGGGCACAACAGGGCCCACGCAAAGAAAACTGGCCTCATCCTCCACCCTACCTTGCTCCTCCCTCTTACGAGGCTTCCCACCGCAGAGTGCAGCCCCAGCAGCGGGCAGGCAAGTCAGATTCAGTAGGGAAGCTTATCCAAAATGGAGCTGCTAAGAAATATCGAGAGAGAGAAGTGGGCTGTGAGTCAGAGCCCTTGACTCACACACCTGGGAGGAAGGCAGGCAGGTGGCAGACTAAAATGCCAGGCAGCTGGAGTTATCTTTCAGGAGCCAGAACGTGGGGTGGCCCAAGGATGCAGTTGGAGAAGGCCAAGTCCCAATCCCATTTGGGCTCTGACTGGGACGTTAGTCCCCAACACCGAAGTCACACCCTTCCTCTGGTGAATAAGAGGAGCCAGCTCATGCCACTGCCCTGCCATCCTTCCCAACACACCCTTCCTGCTGGATGGGGCTTTAGCCATGCAGCTGGTTGGTGTAGATCCAAGAGGGATGGGAGCAGAGCAAAAGAGAAACGCTGCCAAGACTTCTTCCCCAGGTGGAAGGAACCAAGCCCTTCTAGGAAACTTGCAGGGAGTCAGCCAATTTTGTCCAAGTCCATGCCACGAAGGCATGGGGGTCTATTTGTAATTGATGCCACTTGCGTGGTGATCCAGGCTCACTACATTCCATCCCCTCGAAGGGAACAAGTCTGTTACCTGGCCCAGGGAGAGGCAGGTGCCATAAAACTGCCCACATCTCCTAAGTCTCCAGGCCTTACCTCAATGAAGGACCGGGCTGCTTGCATACTGGGCCTCCCCTTGCGTGAGTTGGGGGTCACAGAGGCAGGGCAGGGAATTATGGCACCCGAGATCTCTGGGCCAGAGAATGGTGCTATACCTGGGGACAGTTCTGGAAGAGAGAAGGTGAAGAGGGTGCCTTCTGCTCCAGACAGTCCTCGGAAACTTTCTGGACCTCCAACCCCAAACCATTCCCAGGTTGGGCCTGCAAAGCAGGAGCCAACCTACCTGGAAGGGAAAGGGTCTGCGGCATCCCCTTGTCCAAGAAGACATGGCCTGTCAAAAAGGAAAGACGAGCCAGGGATGTCAGCCCAAAGCCAGTCCTACATTTGCGATCTGAAGGAAGCCATGTCGAGGATCCGCCGGCACACGGCCCCGGATTCAGACACAGATGGAGAAGAGGAGCTGGAGAAGGAGTGGCAGCCCACCTGTGAGCAACCGTCGTGGGGAGAAAGGTTGAACCAAGAGGGGCTCAGGTGCAGAAGCAGCAGCAGCAGCAGTCTTGACAGCAGCAGCTCCAATGCCACAGTAGTGCCAGGAAATGCCACTCCTGGCTGGAGATCCAGGCTACAGACTCCAAGGGCAACTGCAAGCAAGGTGGGTCCAGGCCCAGCCAAGGAATGAAGACTGGAGAGAAGCAGATCAGTGATGATGAATTTTTTGGACTCTGCATGTCAAAAATTCAGCAAATGCCTAACTGGCATGTCACTCCCCCCCCCCCAAACAATTCTCTATTTCCTCCCCACTCATCTAGGCCATTCTGAAGAGTGGCCCTCAGCAGCAGCGCGAAGGCTGGACCTGATGTAGAGGCACAGATCTCAACTTCACCACTAGAGAAATGGTTGCCACTCAAAAAGGTTGCCTTGTATCATTTCCCAAGGCATGCTAGCCTACAGGAACGGTGCCATTGCCCCTGTGCCCCGGAACTTCCCAGGGTCTGCTTATTTTCAGGCAGCCTTTTCTTTCTGTTGACAGGCTCCTGCGGCCTACCAAAGGCTGCTTTGGATTGTACAAAGCCTTCGTTCGTGAAGCAGCTACGAAAAATGCTCTCGTGCAGCTTCTACAGCTTCCAAAAACGGCGTGAAAGCACATCCTGTTCTCCCACAATTTCTGGAGGCTCCAGAGGCCGCATGAGGGCATGCCCCATTTTCGCAAAGCCTTCACAGCGACCGAAAATGCCACGAGAACAAGGCATGTTTTTGAGTCTATTGATGAATGCTGGCATGTCACCCAAACATCATGGGGTGCCACCTTTAACACACATGTCATAGGTCCACAATCACTGACTTCGACTCTTTCCTTCCAATCCAGCTCCCTCTTCAAAGTGCCTGCTGTCCCCATACTTCTATCTCCCTTCCTGCATCCTTGCTGGGAGCTCAGGGACACTGCTGCAATCTTCCCCCGCCCTCCGCCCCATGGGTTGGGACAACAACTTGACAAAGTCCCAGCCAGATTTTGGCTCTGCTGTTTGGGAATTCTGGAATTCTCCCACTACCGATACCATAGTTAGGAAGGGAGCTTGCAACAAACTGTGTCCCTCTGTTCCTGTGAGGAAGGAAATATCAAGAATCCTTGCCTCAATATTCTGCTTGTTTTGTAGCACAATTGCTAAGAATGGAATCAATACATCCAGGGATGGGATTCTACCGATTCGGACTGGATTGGGTGAACCCCTTGTTCCCATGTTCAGTTCACTACGAATTGGTTCACTGCGACCAGGAAGTGGGCCCACCCGCCCGCCCCTGCTCTTTCCTGTGCTTTATGCCCTTGTTTATAGCACAGCTGATTTGCGTGGCAGAGCGGTTTGCCAGGCCTCAGCTGTTTTCTTCACAAAGGCTGCAGTTGAAGGCAAGTATGGGCTTGCCTTTTTAAAATGCGGTGTGCACATTTGGCACAAAAGTGCAATTACTGAACTGGTTGTTATCAGGGGTGGGATTCAATTTTTTTAACAACCTGTTCTGTGGGTGTGGCTTAGTTCGTCGGCATGGCTTGGTGGTCATGTTATTGGCTGGGCGTGGCCAACTCAATATCACATCGAGGCACGCATCTCCTCGCCTGGCCTCTCATGACTGTGGAGATGCTGCAACAGTCGTAAGTGTGAAAAACGGCCATAAGTCACTTTTTTCAGTGCCATTGTAACTTTGAATGGTCACTCCACACAAGCAAAGTACCAGCAAAGGAGGGGAAAAAAACTCCAGAGAAGTTCCTGAGACAGGAAGTCTAGTCCTGCCAAGAATGTAATAAGGGTTAATGGAGAGGCGGTTTCTGTAAGCAACACCAGAATGCTTCCTTCCTGCCTTCCTTACAGGATTAGGCCAGTAATTTCTTCTAAAAACCGGTTCTCCAAACTGCTTAGAATGTTAGCAACCAATTCTAGCGAATAGGTGCAAACTGGTAGAATCCCATCTCTGGTTGTTATACCAATGGAATCCCACCCCTGAATACATCCACAGATGGTAAGCCTCCAATTGATGAATACTAGGGACAATCCATAGGAATAATGGCCCTCGGTGTAATATTCTGAAACACCGATCTTCTCAGGATCCTCCCTGCCTAGCCTTAGCAGAAGACCAGCGAGATCCCAGGAAGGAACTGAGAGGCTCAGGTGGGAGCCTGACTTTCATTATGCAGCTAAGAGACTTGCAGGAGGCAAAAGAGCTGCCAGGACCTTTACTGCTTTGCAATGTCTGTAGAATTATTGCTAGACAAGCTGTATGTGACAAGCCTTTGAGAGTGTTGTAAGTATTGCTCTTCTTAAAATTGAATAAAATTCTGTGCAACCAAATACACTGGGTAATATATTCTCTTGTTTGGTCTCTGTATTTGGGGGAGGGCAGTGGCTAAACTATGTAATTTTTCAATTCATTTATCTATCTATATAAAAGGAAAAAAACCACTCACACATCATCACAAATCTCCAGAACCATAAACCCTACAAATTTGAAATTTGGCACGTATGTTCCTCTTGGCTTCTAGATGCTCACTAAGAAAGGATTTTTTGAAATGACCATCAGAGCATTAGTATTTCGTACATTATTATTAACACGCTCTGATGCTAAGAAGTTCTACTCCCCCTCCCCACCTGAAAAGAAATCTGTTCCAAATACAAAACACAAGCAGAGGAGAGGAATTTCAGTTTCAGAGCACCAAGCAGCTTTAGTACAGGGGCATGACATGAATTTGGAGAGCAAAATGGACACCACCAATGAATCAGAGTGCATGCTTTCGATTAGGATGATGCTGAATTTTTGAGCTTGCCTTATCTATTTATCCCGGTAAATTACATGGAAAAATCCATTAAGAGGCAAATCCACCTAGGGTTCGGGTTAGAGAGCAAAATGGACATCACCAACAGATTCAGAGCACATGGTTATGCTTTGGAAGGTGCTGACTTTTCAAGCCTGGCTTATTTATGTTTCCTGGTAAAATATATGGGAAAATACCATTAAGGGACAAGACCATCTAAGGTTAGGTCTCCATGAATTTGGAGAGCTAAATGGATGTCGTCAATGGATTCAGAGTGCATGGTTATGCTTAGGCGGGCACTGATTTTTTGAGCCTGCCTTATCTACATTTTGTGGGAAAATACATGGGAAATTCCCATTGGGTGACATTTCCATTTTTGGTTAGGGTTAGTTCTCTATGAATTTGGAGAGAAAAATTGATATCTCCAACATATTTGGAGTGCATGGTTATGCTTAGGAAGGTGCTGATCTTTCCAACCTGCATTTATATATTTCCTGGTGTACAATAATGATGTTCACAGTAGCATGGGACTAACCCCCTTCAAAGTAGTGAGCGGCATGGACTTCGTCCCAATGCCTGAGTATCCAAGAGTTCCCTCTTCCTCAGTCAACACTGAAAGCAACTTGGGAGAATGCAAAAAAGACGCTGGCAAAAGTGGTACAGAGCTATAAAAAACAAGCAGACAAACACTGGGCCCCACAAAGGCCATTCCAGGTGGGGGAGAAGGTCTACCTATCCACCAAGTACTTGAGGTTAAGGCTCCCTAGTAAGAAGTTGGGGTCAAAGTTCACGGGACTTTTCCCCATAGTAAAGGTCATCAACCCAGTTACGGTCCAACTGAAGTTGCCCCGACTCTAAGGAAAATACACCCGGTATTCCATAGTAGCCTCTTAAAACTTGTGGTGGGACTGACCCTGAGACCACCACCTCATGAGCCCGCAGACCCCGTGGTCATAGGGGGCCAAACCCGTTATGAGGTGCAGCAAATCCTCGATTCGAGGTGGTATAGGAGACAACTCCGATATTTAACCAAGTGGAAAGGCTACCCTTTATCAGAGGCATCTTGGGTAAAGAGTAGGAATGTCTGAGCTGATCACCTTGTGACGAGGTTCCATGCAGAAAACCCAACCAAACCTGGGGGAGGGGGTTCGCAATCCTAAGTTCTATACCTGTAATAAATTTGTTTTCTTTTTGTATTGTACAAGTCACCTTCAGGAAGTGAGGGGAGCTGAATGTCAACTAAAAAGATACTCCTTTGGTCTTTTTAGCTGCCAGAAAAAGGACTGGGGGGAAAAACAAGGCATTCCTTAAATGCCTAGATAATCACCTTGGCAGCCCAAAGTTGTCGGACCGTAAGAAGGTTATCGGAGAGCATGATGGGTGACTCTTGGAGATGGATGTGTCCCATTGGAGAAGTGACATCCAGGAGGTGGGGGGGTAGACCAGGGTCAAGGGGGAAATGTATGATGTCATTTAGTATCGGTTGCACTCAGCTAATGCCAACATGGCCCCTTCTAATAAATCAATTTTCTTTTCTCTGAGATGCGGTTAGAGATTTTTGATTTGAATGAGGGTGGATTTGTTGGAACCCTGATACCCTTGGCCAGTGAAAAGAAAGCCCACAGGGACTACACATGGAAAATCGAGTTCCATTTTTACTGGCAGTGGGCTGCTGGAGGCCGTGCATGCTGAAAACGGGGCTCGGGGGGGTGCATGCAGACCTCCCAACCTTCATTTTTGCTGGCAGAGGCACTTCCTTCGTCAGTGGGCTGGTCCTTTGCTGTTTCCACGGCTGCCCCACTGGCCAAAATTAAGCAACCCGCAGGCTGGATTTATCCTGTGGGCCTTGAGTTTGACACCCCTGCCCTAAGCCAACTCTACAAGTTATGAATCTATATTATCCTTGGTATTGCCCACAAACCATAATGAATCCTGACGGTGATGTGAAGACTCTTTACCAGCAGAGGGCAAACTTTGCTCTCTCTTTCTCTCTCTCCCTCCCCACTCATGAAAAGATATGAGCAGATTAGTGTAGAACAGGGATGTCAAACTCACGGCATTGTGACGTATCGAGACTTTTTCCCCCTTCACTAAACTGGGCATGCCCAGTGTGTGACACATCTGGCCTGCCAGCCGCGAGTTTAACACCTCTGATCTAGGACCTAGTGAAGGCAGTCCTTCAGAAGCCATAAAAACTGATGTAAGGAAATGTGTTCTTAATTGTAGAAAATCATGCTATCATCTCAAAGGGCAGGACTTGTTCCCTGTCATCCCATACAGCATGAACAATTGATTTAAGTTTCAGCCACAGAGATCCTGTTTTAATCTTGGGAGTTTTCTAAGAGTTTTCCTAGGGCAATGGAACCATTTACCCGGATGAGTAAATGGACTCCCTTTCAAAGGAGTTCTACTGTGGCCAGTGTTTTAATCTGGATTCCTATATGAGCTAAGGATGAAGATCTAAATATTTAAATTTGTGATCTAAGCTGAGCATCTATAAGACACTGGGTTACTGAGTGTCCTGATATATTTTCCACGCTGCTATGCAAAAGTGGCAATTCATTGAAAACCTGGTTAAGGTCATATTGGATTATTTTTCAGTTATGTATTCTCTCCAGCTGTGTCCATTACAGCAAACTGAAATAATGAACCAATAATGAACTACCACCTATTCTTAGGAATTTTACAAGACAAATATCTTAAGGTTGCATATGGAGTAAGAGCGTGTTGACATGAGTAGAAAGGATTGGAATCTACTTTAACAAACTGCCACGGCACCGATGGGCAGGACTAGCGTTACCATTAGGAAAAATAATCAGGCAGAACAGCTGGACAGAGAACGGCAGGGAGATCTAAAGTCGAGAGGCATTAGCTGAACAGGCAGCCTTGGGCTCCCTAAACTGCTACTCTGTCACCAATGTTGACATAAGATTTAATTGCCAGCTAAATCTGGGTGGCAAGCGCCACCTCATTCTTCAGCTTAGAGAGCAAAGCATATCTGGCCAGTCCTACTGTTGGACTTGCCAGGAATGATTAATAGACTTCTGTCTGACATTTCATGGGAATAGCATATAGCACAAAGCTTAATCTTAGAGGAATAACAAAAACGTGTGGTATTTAAAGCTGCTGGAGTCTATGCAATCCATGCTGCCTTGATAACAATGACTCAGGTAGAATAACAACGACTATTAAAAATAAATCTTGACATTTATCTGTTGACATTTTAATAGTATACTGAAATGAAATCTTATAGTAAAAATGTACTCTAGAATCAAATCTAACTTAATGAACTTACTTCTGAACAGGCACACAATTGCAATTTTATTTCATAATATAGATCAAAACTAAAACATGTCTAATGACATTTAAATATTTATAATAATACAACACTAAACAAGGATGATATCTGAAGTTTAAGGCTCTTCAATGTTTTCCCCCTTGATGTCATTGAACATCAAGTTATCTGAAGCCAAAAGTACCAAAAAAGGTAATTGCATTTCATGTACCTTTAACAAAACTGATATAAAAAGCTGATGGGGAAACATATACAGAACTGAAGTTAAATTCCTAGTACCATGATTCTGCTGGTGCGACTTGCATCTTTACATGCAATATAAATTATAATCATACACGTATCATGATATATAGCTGGGCCTACGGAGATATTATTATACGGTTGAAATCCTGCCCCTGCCATGAAAATATTTTCTCATTCCAATTTACTTGCTATTTTTGCTGTGGGGAAAGCCTGAGGAAGGAATACGGTATATGCTATTTTGAATTCCTGGAGGAAAAACAAGATATAGATCCTACAAAAATTAATTAAGCTACGCAACCAGGTTATTCACTCATTTATCATAACAACTGCACCAATGTGCAATAGCAATTTTATGGTCAACTTTAAGGTTCCTTCCCAGCAGTGTTGGTGTCATTTACAACCAAATTATACCTAGATGAAAGAAGTTAGCGCTCCTACCCGAAAACTGGCTACTTTGGAGGTAGTGAAGTTGCATAATGTTGGAAATGGTATCATGCATCAGGTTAAGAAAAGCTTAGGAACAATGACTTATGTTCTCATGAGAGGATCCTTGTTGGCAGGGGTGGGATTCAAATTTTTAAACAACCAGTTCTGTGGGCATGGCTTAGGTGGTGGGTGTGGCTTGGTGGTCATGTGACTGGGTGGACATGGCTTGGTGGTCATGTTATTGGCTGGGAATGGCCAACTCAACATCACTCACATCGAGGCACGCATCTCCTCGCCTGGCCTCTCATGACTGTGGGGATGCTGCAACAGTCGTAAGTGTGAAAAATGGTCATAAGTCACTTTTTTCAGAGCCTTTGTAACTTTGAATGGTCACTCCACATAAGCAAAGTACCAGCAAAGGAGGGGAAAAAAACTCCAGAGACATTCCTGAGACAGGAAGTCTAGTCCTGCCAAGAATGTAATAAGGGTTAACGGAGAGACAGTTTCTGTAAGCAACACCAGAATGTTTCCTTCCTGCCTTCCGTACAGGATTAGGCAAGTAATTTCTTCTAACAACCAGTTCTCCAAACTGCTTAGAATGTTAACAACCGGTTCTAGCGAATAGGTGCGAACTGGTAGAATCCCACCCCTGGATGCTGGTAGGCAGAGGCATAATCACCCTCTTTTTTTTTCCTCCCCAAAACTAAGCCCAATCACATAGTTTTGTAGTGAAGCACGGGTATAGAGCTAGTAATACATAATCATGCTCCACAGAGCAAGATCCCATATCTGCTTCTTGGGAACATCCTCAGTAGTCTAGGCTAGGGTATATATTAGAAGAAAAGGTGGCTTGTTATAAAATGAACTGGACACCAGATACCTAATCACAACTACAAGAGCAGACTTTGCTTCCCTCTGTCATCTCTAGCATGGAAAATAGGTAAACTTCTCTTCTTGCTTCTATTTTAAACAAACCTCTCCTTTTTCCTTAATTCTTCTTAAACATTGACAGTTCCAGAATCCTCCCTGCTTCTACTTCCATCTTTCTTGAATTCAAGTTCCATCAGCTCAGTGTTGTTGAGGGAGGTTAACATAGCAGAATTGCCATTTCAGCAACTTTATACGGTTTGTCAAAATTCCATAAGTTCTATTACATGTGGAGGGGAAATTGCAATTTGTTGTGATCAATTTAGGCATGTGAACTGCCTAAAGTTCAGTGGTTTATATCAAGCAGCCAAAAAGTGTGGCTGCTCTGCAGTTTGCTGGAACTAAGCTTTTCGAACACATCTTTTGTGGGGAGCTTCATATGTATTTCTTGACCTTTACTTTCCTACCGAAGAGCACAAACGCATTCTATTGATTGCAACCACAACAGAAAGAATGACACAGAGGATCAGTAGGCTGGCAGCTATGCTCGTCACTGGGAATGTTTTGTAAATGCAACTATAGTGATGTGATTGGCTCATAGCTATATATAATAAAAGATTGAGAATAGTGACGAAATAGGTGTGCACTTTTGCCTGTATAGAATTCCGACATATCTGTCTATCAGCATCCAGATATTTTTAACAGGCAAGTTCGACATGACATTGTTAGTCTGTGAAGTAAGACAATCCATGATATATTTTGACCACTTTATTTATATATCTTCTCCCAAAGACCTCAGTCAAAACACTTTGCAGGTAGTTCCTAGGGAGTCTCATATAGCTCTCTTAAACAATTTTTCACACACTCTTTCATTTCTGATCCATTTTATTTATACTAAAGAATAGCATCAAAGGTGGTTAAAAGGAATAAGGAAAAAAGAAAAAAATAATAAAATGCAAACAACAATAATCAAATTTCTAAATAAAACATTAAATTATAGAAAAACAGTTTAAAGCTTAGGGCATAAGATTTAGAAACACATAAATAAAATGGAGCAAGCCAATTTAAATCCCATGGAGACAGCTACCTAATTCATCACAAAACATAAACAATATTTTGTTTATGAGAAGAATGACTGAGATGCTCTTAGCCTGATCTCTTATGACAGGGAGTTCCAAACTTTGAAGGAACTTTTTCATATCCTACAGAGATGGCAAGATTAATAAAGAGATGTCTAATAACAGTTTTAAGCTCTTGACAATCTATTAAGGATAAGTATAGCCAAACAGCCTGATTCCAAGTTGGGATTACATTTATTGTTTGTAGATAGTGTTCTCTGTATTTAAAGTCATGAATCATCACTTTGAAAACTATACAGGTATAGTCCTCGACTTGTAACCAAAATTGGGACCAAAATATTGGTTGCTAAGTGATGCAGCCATTAAGTTACTCATCACATCACTGGTCCTGATTTTATGACCATTTTCACCACAATCATTAAGTGAATGATGTGGTCATTAAGTAAATTCAGCTTCTCCCTTTGCTTGTCAGAGGTTGGCTGGGAAGGTCGCAAACCACAATCATGTTACCACAGGACATTGCAACCGTGGTAAATGCCAACCAGTTGCCAATCACTCAAAACTCTGATAACGGGGTTATAAGTCAATTTTCTTAGTGCTATCATAACTTTGAACTGTTGTTAAATAAACCTTCGTAACTTGAGGACCACCTGTATGCTTGATTTCAAAAAGTGTTTCTCCTTGACTTCTGCCCACGTTTCGGGCATCATTGTGAGTGACAGCAGGATTGAGAGATTGTGCTGACCAGTTTTATTGCTATTGAACATTTGTACTCAAAAGCTGGCATAATTTGCTATTCTGCGCCACTGCTTTATCTTGCCATAGTATTCTCAAGTGGCAAACATGTATCTCTTTCTATTAGCACATCATTATTAGCAATTCTTGAGCTCATGAAAATATGGATCTGAAATCTAACTGTTCAGATTGCATTAACTCATATCACTCCAGGATTTTACTGTCCAAAATAATATTTCTTACAGTCCAAATTTTTTTTAAAATTTATTTATTAGATGTTAAAATACCAAACTTATTTTTACTCATAACATGCTAAAAAAGCCAATTAAGATTTTGTCCATTGGAAGACAAATGCTGGTCACATAGAGAGATGACCAGCAAAGAGAGGGAAGATTGTAAAGGATGACAAAGTAAAAAAGAGACGATGGCTTAGCTGGTGCAAATGGTTTGTGATTTCTGATGATCATGTCTCAAAAATGTTGGATCCCAGGATTTTCAGGGCAAGCAGAACTTTCTGAGGTTTTTTTTTTGCATCCTTTTTGCAAAAAGTCTGTAAAGTTTTACAGTCAACAGTAAATGTAGATGTTGTCTTTTCTCTTATCAAAGAAATTAATTTAGCCATCTCAGCTAGTTCCTTTTCAAAGAGAATACTGAAAATGCAAGAAAGGGCAAAAAAGTAAAAGAAAAATAGAAAAGAAGAAAAAAGATACAAAGAAGTTGCTTCCAATCTTTTTACAGCAGTTATAAGTACAGTTATAAACTTACCATTTACTCTATGGTTGCCACATTATCTCTCTCTTCTTTCTATAGCTCATCCTGCCTAATCATCAAAACCACAAAACATGTTCATTTTTTTTTTGTTTTACACAAAAAGTCTATAAAGTTTTACAGTCAACAGTAAATGTAGATGTTGTCTTTTCTCTTATCAAAGAAATTAATTTAGCCATCTCAGCTAGTTCCTTACAATGGGTTCTCAGACGTCCGGCTATTATAGCATCCCAAGTGGTCACGTGATTGTGATTTCCGAAGTTCCCTGCTAACTTCCCACAATGTGGAAGCCATTAGGAAGTTGGAAATTGGGGTCATGTGAGGCCCTTGTTTAACAACTCACACACTCCTCATCTACTTATGGTCCGCAGTCATCCAGCCAGCTTTGTGCCTGAGGGAGGATTAGAACTCATATTATTCTGGCTTTTATCCTGGTGTCTTAACCAGTACACCAACCTGGCTCTCCAGTATGACCTAGTGACTGCCTATTTCATACAAAATAATGAATTGAATATCTCCAGATCCCATCCAGAGCATTTCCATGACCATTCAAAACTATTTTTTCTTTTGAGCATTTAGTGACAGTCCCTTAAAAACGTTTATGGATGCGGGATCCACTCTGTCAATTAATTTTACATGCAAGAGCCATTTAGATTAAAAAAAAATCTTTTCAAAAGAGAACAAGATTACTTGATTCCAAAGATTACTTGGTATTATTCTTTTTAATGTTTACTCTTTTTAATTAATTGATTTTATCTTCACTTTTACAAAACCCAGTTCTTGACTTTAAAATTCCTTTTACTTCAGCTCCTCAGATAAATCAGGGGACTTTTATCTTTTGTATATTCTTCTTTTGTTGTGTTCAAAATTGAAAACAGGAAACTAAAATTATATGATAAAAAGGTAACTGACACGAGAAAGGGAATATTAATGTTTTTCACTGTGTTCTGAGAATATGTGCATATTTAATCAAAATGACCATATAGATAGGGCATTGAAACATATTGTTTAGGAATGCTGAGAATACAATTCTGGTTATCTCCTCTGATTTCGCCAAACAGTTTGTTTTGGCCCAATGATGTTAGCAAGATAGAAAGCCTGGGAGCACAGAGAGAAAGAGCCAGTAAAAATATTGTTACTATTAGTGAGAGAAAGATCTGAGTTATGGGAATGTTTTGATAAAGCACCCACTATTTTGTGCTATTTTTGAAATCATGCTTCACCTGCAGCAGTTACAAGAAAGGCAGATGGAAGTCGATACAAGAGATAGATAGAGTGGAAAGAGGAAAGAAGTACAGAAAGAATGGGAAATGAGGAAAGTTGGATTTGATAAAGATAAGATGTTTTGGAAAAAAAACAATTAATTAATTTCTATGCTTCCCTCAGACCAGGTTCTGTATGTCATGCTGGGATGGGGGGGCGGGGAGGGGATGTACAGAGTCACACCTGTCTTCTGAATACAAAACATAAAGACTTTCTCTAGTCCTCACCAGGGGTGGGATTCTACCAGTTTGCACCTATTCGCTAGAACTGGCTGTTAACATTCTAAGCAATTCGGAGAACCGGTTGTTAGAAGAAATTACTGGCCTAATCCTGTAAGGAAAGCAGGAAGGAAACATTCTGGTGTTGCTTACAGAAACTGCTTCACTGTTAACCCTTATTACATTTTTGGCAGGACTAGACTTCCTGTCTCAGGAACTTCTCTGGAGTTGTTTTTCCTCCTTTGCTGGTACTTTGCTTGAGTGGAGTGACCATTCAAAGTTACAATGGCACTGAAAAAAATGACTTATGACCATTTTTCATACTTACAACTGTTGCAACATCCCACAGTCCTGAGAGGCCAGGTGAGGAGATGTGTGCCTCTATGTGAGTGATACTGAGTTGGCCACACCCAGCCAATAACATGACCACCAAGCCATGTCCACCCAGTCACATGACCACCAAGCCACACTCACTGACTAAGCCACGCTCACAGAACCGTTTGTTAAAAAAAAAGAATCCTACCCTTGGTCCTCACCCCTTTCTTCCTGATTCTGTTTCGCCTTCTGCTGGTCAGCTCCTTTCCCGCTTCTATCCCGCTCCCTCACCTCACCTCACCTCACCTCACCCCACTTAACCCTCCTCTTCCTCTCAGCTGGTCCCCGCCCTCCATATTCCCCCCTCCCTTCTCTCATGCCGTTCGCCCCTCCCGCTCTCCTCGCCTTACCTTGAGCCCCTCCCGCTTTGGCGCCTCCCTCTCTCTCCCCACCGACCCACCCACAGCAATGCTCTCGTTTTTTTCTCGACTCTCCCGCGTCCCTTCGTCCTCTCCTCGCCCTCCGCCCCTCGCAGCATCCTCCCGGACTCTTTTCCTTCCACGCCTCCAGCCTCTCCGTCCCAGGAGCCTGACGCCTCTGGGCCGGGATTGGTTGCTCGTCAGGGTCGGAGGAGAGATGGAGCCGAGAAGCCCGGCGGGCTGCGGGCGCCCGTGATTCCGCGGCTGGGCGCCGCTCCTCCCGACGTTTCTAGAGGGGCCGAGAGGAGAAATCGCCAGCCGAACGGAGCCCACCTGCTCGCCCGGCTCCAGCCAGCCATGCCTGCCGAGAGTAACGAACCCGACACTCTGCTCCGCTACCAGGTGAGAGCTGGCAGGTCCCGGGGAAGATGCGGCATCGGAGGGGGAAGATGGGCGTGCAGTGAGTGCGGGTCGCGGATTCTTGCCGCTGCCTCTTTGCAAGGTCACCTTCGCGCGGCTGTGAGGGGCGAGGGCTGGGTGGGAGGGCGTCACATGCCGCCGCCGGCCTTTGGGGGCTTTTATTTGGGTTTTGCCGGGAGGCTGGAATGAAGCTGCTTACTGCGGCAGTCTTGCCTACGGCGGGGGCGGGGAGAGGGGCAGAGAAGGAGGATCGCGTGGCTGCCTCTTCCCCCCCCGCGGGTTTGATTGAATTGAGCGGATGGGAATGGAGATGCAGCCCCGGAAAGCCTCGGCTCCCTTCTTTTCCTGGAAGGAGGGCTAAGCGGAGAAACTGCTAGGAAACCGGCTGCGCGCTTGCTGTGCCGAAGGAAGCCCGGCACACCGGGACAGAATTCAAAAGTGGTTCGGTGAAGAATCCTGCTTTAGACGGCGCCGGTCGTCTGCACGTAGGAATCGTCACTGGTTTCTTTTCTCCTGTCTCGTCGCCTCTTTTTAGGTATTGGGCTCTGCGGAATTATTGTGGCTTTAGGAGCCGCAGCTGTAGTTTTCAGTGTCCCGAGGCCCCATTTTCACCAACTCTCCCAAAACCTGCACGGTATCAACTTTTTAAAAGGAGGAGGCTAGACAGCATCTGAAAACAGGCTGTATCTTTCTTTTCCCTCCACTGTTTTATCGGAACCGATGGGGTGTAGGACGGGTATTGCGTGCAAAAAGATGCAAAGTGGTTATATGCAACTGGCAATTCAACTGATGCAGCACACTGACCTGTTGGGATTCACCTGTGCAACCACCTTTCACAAATATACTTCTTCAGAGCTTTTTAATTATTATTATTGTTTCAAAGGAGGCTTTTGAGTGATTTTTTGCAACATGTAATGGGAGGGGAGATTTAGAGAATTTAAAGAGTTTGTATTCCATGGAGGAGTTAAAAATTAACACTGACAAAGCCATTTATCTCAGACTATGGAAGTGCTCTGTTTTTACTGAAATACATTTGGATTGGTGCATGTTTATAACAGAGAGATCAGTGGAGAAAATTTATTTTCTTGATTTAGCAGTTTCTAAAATATTTAGTGATGATAACATTGGTACAAGTAATCTTCCCAAAGGCTTTGCCAGGAAGGTCAGTTTTTATTTTATTGTTCCTTTTACCTTGTTCAGTTAACTTCTTTAAATACATGTAGTACAGTCCCATACAAGGCTTATCAAGTCAATAAAGGCTTATCAAGTAAAAAATAAGAGCAACTCTTGGTAAGATATGTTTCAACTGGCTGGGAACAGGTGGAGGGTGCTTTTATTTTGTTTTCTTAAAACGTTTTCTTATGTGCTACTGCAGGTACAGTATATTTGACCATCTCTGGTTTAAGCAATAAGGATTGTGGTGCAATGGTCAGAATGCAGTATTGCAGGCTAACTCTGCCCCACAGTCTGGAGTTCGATCCTGACTGGCTCAAGGTTGAATGAACCTTCCATCTTTCTGAAATTGGTAAAATGAAGACTCAGATTGTTGGGGGGGGGGGGAATATGCTGACATTGTAAACTGCTCGGAGAGTGCTGTGGAGCACTGTGGAGCAGTATATAAATCTATGTGCTATTGCTACTTAAGGGTTAAGCGGACAATATGATTTCCAGTTGTTGTCATATTCATCCTGACAACTAGGCCATCTTGTAGATGACTATAGTTCCCATTTGAAATGTGGGTAAGGGGCTGAGAAACGATTGGGGTAGCAAGAGTCTTTTCAGTGTCTTTTCATGTTATATATCCCACTTGTCATGAAACTTCCTCCCTCTGACCTTTGTTTCCTTACCCAAATTTATTTCTATCTTCTTCATTCTAGTTCTACCCATAGAAAGCGCTCTTTTCAGGCATAATGACAAAAATTGAATTTCCATGTTTCAGCTGCAAGTGGCATCTGAAATAGGAACAAAGATGAACAGCAGGAGAATATATTGACTTCACATTCACTTGCAATTTCCCTAGTGTAATAGGCCTGGCTACTATTGGAAACTCGAAGATGAATTAGATGGTGACAAGCAAGGTTTTTTCCCCACTGTAGATTATAATACCAGAAGAAAAGACAGAGAATGAAATACCAGACTATGACTCTGCTTTTACTTATTGCTGCAAGAATAGTTGTACAAGGCTACCAAATTGACAGGTGATATCAGCACCAAATAATTTCCTCCTAACAATTCCAAATAATATATGAATTTTCCTCCTACATCTCATTAACTTCCATTCAAATAATTTTGACAAATTATAATGAATCTTCTGGATTTCTCAAAGTAGTTTTCATTCTGAATATCCATTTTATAGACTAACCTTGCTTTCCCTGACTCTCTATGTGAACTAAGGGTGCATTTAATTATAATTATGAAGTGTCTTAATTTTTTTAACATATGAAGAGAGATATAAATATTGATAATAAATACATTTTCTACCAAACCCTTCTCTTCTTTGGTCTAACAGATAACAGATAATCAGAGTTGGAAGGGACCTTGTAGGTCATGTAGTCCAACCCCCCTGCCCAAGCGGGAGACCCTACACCATTTCTAACAAATGGCAGTCCAATTTCCTCTTGAAAGTCTCAAGTGATGGCGCTCCCACAACTTCTGAAGGCAAGCTGTTCCATTGGTTAATAGTTCTCACTGTCAGAAAATTTCTCCTTATTTTCAGGTTAAATCTCTCCTTGTTCAGGTTCCATCCATTATTCCTTGTCTGGCCTACAGGCGCTTTAGAAAATAGCTTGGCCCCTTCCTCCCTGTGGCAGCCCCTCAAATATTGGAAGACTGCTATCATGTCTCCCCTGGTCCTTCTCTTTACTAGACTAGCCAAGCCCAGTTCCTGCAACCGTTCATTGTATGTTTTAGCCTCCAGTCCCCTAATCATCCTGGTTGCCCTTCTCTGTACTTTTTCTAGAGTCTGAAAGAAAATCCTTTTCTTCCCCATAGAGCTACAAATATATTTCTGTTGCCTGATCTGGTTTCCTGCTCCTTCAATGCAATAGCAAAATTAAGATTTAAGAGGCAGCCTTGTCAAATCAAAAGCCCACCACCAGTGCCCTAGTTACAAGTCTGCTTTCTTTCTATCTCTTCTCAGTTGCTTTCTCCAATTCCCCATGTAACATTTCAAAATATTCAGGATAATATACTATATGCAAAAAAGTCTTTTTCAAGAGCTAAACTAAAGAAACTAACATCTGTTCATTTGTTACAGGTTTTTATTCCATCTATGGGCATTATAACTTTCTATTGTTGGCCAGCTTTATTTTGTAGAGAGAATAGAGGCACTTCAGTAGTAAAAATACAAGAGAGTTTTTAACCAAGTTGTCCTATGTATGAAAGAAATAAAGTAGAATAATTTTTCCCAGATTTCAAGGAAATAATAAAAGAGTCAAGAGTCATTGAGCAAAATTCATCATTTCAGTGTTACACTTAGCAAAAAAGTGAGAAAAATGAATTCTTTCAACTGAAGTAAGGAAAAAGATAGTCAGGCAATGAAGTACAACAAAGCAAAATAGAAATTTTAGATTATTAAAAATGGGACAGCAGAAAAATGAGTGATGAGACAAAGAAGCTAAGGTAAGGCCAGCCCTACCACTAGAGCAAATCCTGGGTGGTGGGTAGAAAATGGTAATTGTTGTTAGTTGCAAAGTCGTGTCCGACCCATCGCGACACCATGGACAATGTTCCTCCAGGCCTTCCTGTCCTCTACCATCCCCTGGAGTCCATTTAAGCTCATCCCTATTGCTTCAGTGACTCCATCCAGCCACCTCATTCTCTGTCATCCCTTTCTTCTTTTGCCCTCAATTGATCCTATGGTAGCATTAGGCTTTTCTCCAGTGAGTCCTTCATTCTCATTAGGTGGTAATAAGATACAGAAAAACAGAACAATGTGCTGCCATTTACCCTGGACTACTACCAGAATGAATGAAATAGGATTCCATTCTTGTTAGCTTCTATACATGGACCTTGATGGGCTGTCCTTTGGTACAGGTGCAAAAAATTTTTGGTTAGATGCTGGATCTTTTTTAAATAAAATTTTATTAAATTTCAAAGGAAGATAAAATACAAGAAAACAGAAATTAAGGAAAATGGGGGTCGGGGAAAAGCAAAATATAGATTTTCATCCTTCTCAAGATACTAGGGAACATCTGTTTTAGGTTAAAAGAAAGCATTAATGTTTGTAGCAAGTAAGTAGTAGTTAGTGGTTATGTGGGTAGGTGAGAAAACTAGTGTTTGGCAACAGTCTCGGTGTATCTAATAAATATGTAACGTCACTTTTATAGAGCTGTACAATAGATTCAATTCTTATTATTTAACATATGATGAGAACATGATAGAAGTAAACATATACACACAATCCATGTAATTATATATAAAATTTATATGGGTATATAGCAGTGGCCTCCTAACTGAATGTCCAATTCAGCTATCCAGGCAATCGCCTCTGGCGTTGCTTTGTGCAGATCTTCTAGGGAATCAGAAAATGCAGGTCGTGGGCAATCTTGTACAATATGTTTAATAGTTTGTGTATCAGCACCACAATATCAACAAGGAGAAACTTTCCATCTTCACTGATACAGGGCAGAGGTGCTTCTTCCAGTATCACACCTAACTCATTTCATCTAGACAGAGCAAGGCAGACCAAACCCAGGTGGCTTGGTAGAGGGGTCACTAATGGTCAAGCCACAAGAAGGTATCTTGGACCATTCCTCTCTCCAGGCATTCTCGGGTTAAACTGGGTTGATGCTATGTAAACAGCTATTTTCCAAGTTAGCCTATGGGATTTCAATCTTGTGATGGACTGTACATTGTCCTGGAAGGGCCTTGTTGTTCAGCATCCTTGACCACAGCCGAATGAGAGCTTGTTGTCTTCTAATCAATGGTGGGCTGCTAGTTGGTTGGCGAGGTTCAGGCGAACCCCTAGCTATGATCTCTGGCTGGACCCACCCATCCACCCTTGTGCTATGCTTTCCCTAAATAACTAACTTTTCCCCCACCTAGGCTACCCAGATGCGTTCTGGGCAGCCCTGCTATACTCACCGGAGCTGCCAGAGTAATTAGTTGCCTGTTTGAAGCTGTATTTCAGCCCCAAAGCATGTGTGCTCACAACCAACGAACCCCTTGTCAACAAAAGTGCAGCCCATTTCTGCTTCTAATGCAGGGCAGTATGCAGTATGATATTGTTAAGTACTGGCAATCAGTTCACAGGAGTGGGAAGCAGTGTGCTAGACATGCCTACCGTCCCTGTCCTATTGTCCCCATTTATTCGTACCTATTTCCTGTATTCTTACTCATGTTTATACTTATACCTATTATCTTGTAAGCGATTGACAAATCAAATAAATAAATAAATAAATAAATAAAATAAAATAAATAGAGATGATACATGTCTGTTATAGTTGGTCATTGATCATTTTGGGGTGGGTGCTCTAAGCCATCGGCTGGCACAATCCAGCTGTGGAATATATCAAAGCCAAGGCTGTTGTTTGTAGAATGTTAGCATCAGCACCTCAGGATGTTCTAGCCAGTCTGTTTAGTAAATGGTTGCAGCTTTTCACTTTTGCAGCAGTTTTTTCCAAATGTTGGAAGGTTAGTGATCTGTCCAGTATTACCCCCAGGTACTTCAGCAACTTATTACATTGTAAAATACAGTTCTGGAATTTCGTCAAAGGCTGGTGATTTGTGTACCAATTCTGAAAAGATGCTTTAAAGCAGCCATGTCTTTTTCTTAGGAATGGGTACTCAATTGCTTTAAAGAAATGCAGATGTTTGTGCTCCTATGCACTCTGAACATCTGTTTAAAACTGTGACCACCCCTAATGTATTGTCTTCATTTGCATAGTTTTTCTGGGTCTTTTCCCCATTTTTACGTCTGCCATTCATACAATCAGATACAATGAAAAATAAACATTCACCTTATTTTTGAAGGAGAAAGTGTCATGAACATTTTCCAGGTTTGTGGATAAATTACAATAGCTAACATGGAGAGCAGATGTTTCAAAGCAAAAAAATAATAATAGTCCCAGGTAAATGCCCTTATTGGGGGAGGAACATTTCTGTCTGGGTTTATGTAAAAGAAGTTTTACAGTTTTATAGTTGTAGCTCCTGATATACTCGACTTTACTGCATGCATTCTTTGAAACAAAAGCAAATAGAAACACAGGGAACAGCAGTTTATTCCTGATTTAGAACAACAATATATTAACTTTCACCTTGGACTTTAAATAAAGCTAGAGAAGGGTTTTATTGCAGGAGAAGCTAATGAGAAAAAGACTTCTTGATAGTGGGAGCTCTTAAAAAGGAAAACACTAAAAGCACAATTGCAAACAATTCCACTGAGAAATAAAAATGGAGCATAGCAAAAGAATTTACCACGGCTATAGAAAAAGCTTAATGAAAATAGAAAAACAAAACTGACACGTTCAGTTCAAAACTGACAGATCTCCAAGAATACAAACAGTTAATCCAGAATTGTAAAAAAGAGTGTCTGATAAGCTAAAGCTCAAAATAATCTGAAGTTTGCAAAATATGCTAAGATAACAAAAAAAGCTTCTAAGTTCAGAATAAAAGAAAAAGAATCTATATACCAGCGGCACAGTGAAGATGACACAATGTCAACAAGCTGGAAAGTAAAGACTGAGGTAGTAAGTTTCTATTTTGGTACTTCCAACAAAAAGAATCTTTCCCAACAAGAAGACCAGAATTAAGGAGAAAGATGAAAGATGACTAAACCTCTGGTCCCGGTGACAGATTGGATTGGATCCTGCAACATTAGCCTGAGACACATGTCAACTCTCTAAACAACTTTGAAGTCATATTTTTTTGCTTTGTTCCTTAGTTGCCATACTTATGGAATGTAGAATGCTTTCCTCCAATGTGCCAGACATAACAACGATAAGACTCCTGAGAACCAAGGCCAAATCAGTGTGCCCTAGCAAAGCCAGGTGGGAGTGCTGATCAGTTCATCACCTGCTTGGTTGGTTATTGTGACCTGTGCCACACAAGGGGTATGTGTGGACCAGTATGTATTCTTTAATTATACCAAAAACGCGGGAATGACTCAGTGTTGGTTTTACACCTGACCATGGCAATATGATGTACCTAATAAACAGGATTTCTGAGGAAGCCAAGGCCTCAGAGTCTTGAATTGGTTGGGAGCATTACTTGGAACCATGATAACACATATATTCACCTTCATTCGTGGGAAAGATGAAACCTTGAAATAGATCCACAATGGCAAACCTATGGCACATATGTCAAAGATGACATGCCGCAATATTTGGTGTAACACACCAAATACCTGACGACAGCTATTCTTAAAAGCACACCCTGTTTTTGCATGATTTTTGGTGCCTGCACAAGAAATGGGGTATGCTTTTGCACAACCTCTGTACTCCCCAAAAATGAGTTTTATCCATGTTTCAGGTTTGAAATGATTTGATATTTCTTTATATAATACATGGCATCACATATGATTGGACTGCATTTTGTAAAATAATAAATGAACGTGTAAATAATTGTTCCTTTTTTGTTTGTGAGGGCAGCGGCAGTGGTACACCAGCAAAGTCAAATGATTTTTGACATGGTGAGCCCGAATAGTTTGCCCTCACTGAAATACCTAGAAACATGGTCAAGGAATCTGTATTTACAGGAGTGAATAAATGCTAGATAACTGAAGAAGAGCAAATATTGACCTTTTCTTCAAAAAGGAGAAAAGGAAACTACAGTCTGTTCATCTGACATCAATATTTGGAAAGAATGTGTAGCAGACCATAAAGTAGCTGAATTGTGAGCATCTTGAAAACAATGTATAATATTTACCTAGCATAAACATCTCAGAATGGTGTATACTGTATACCTCTTCTCTTAATTCTACAAGAAAGAGATAATAGATATTACATTATGTCATTTCTCCATATAGAAAGTTTTACATGCTCCCCCCCCAGTATGAATGGGAGCAACTTCTCTAGCTTTACATTGTATATATCATGCATATTTTTATTTATATTGACCAGCAGGAGGCAACATATGGCCAATTTCATCTTATATTACTATTCCCAAACACATGGGGATATGACATAATGATGTAACTGTATCTCTATTCTAAACGTTTAATGGAAAGTGGACTATATGTCCAGTAGATTCTATATATACTTTTCTGTAACACTGTTAAGCAGCCAGGCCTGGAGAGCTCCTAAATCATATATATAAATACATATATAGTATAAATCATATATATAAATCATATATAGTATAAATCATATATATAAAGATTTATATATAAAGATTTATACATATATAGTATAAATCATATATATAAATCATAAATATAAATCATATATATAAATACATATATAGTATATAGTCATCTAGACTAGTGCAATGGTCCATGAATTCAATTTGAATTCAAGTTTTAATTTATTTTAATTGGGGTTTTTAGATTTTTATAGGGACAGCCTAGGGTTTAATTCTTTTTTAACTATTTATATTTGTATACATGTATTTTAGTTGGCTGTTCACCGCCCTGAGTCCTTCGGGAGAAGGGCGGTATATAAAACCTAGAATAAATAAATAAATAAATAAATAAATAAATTCCTGCTGAAGGGTTAGAACCCCATAGAAAGAATTGTTTAAATGTGTCCAAAGAAATACAAACACTTCTTCTAAGAGACAAATCTATTTTCTCTAGTATGATGCTATTTAAAATGAAAGTGGTGCTATTGAAGTAATTAGTATCCCCAAGTCATATAACAAACGGATGATAAATCATGTGTAAGCAAGATAGTGAATAAATTGACCAAATGGAACCTGAAAGATGGAAAGATGATACAGATGATGGAGAGAGAGACGACTTTTGGGGTCTTGATGTAATGTTTTCTGCAGAAATATGCAGTATGGCCAATTAAAAGGGGGGCACTGATGTGGGCTAGAAGGAACCAACAATCTTTGGGATGCCTTATCTCATTTGCAAGTGCAAGAACACTACCTCAGGACTTCTTATTGCCTAGGAGACTGTTTTCAAAACAAGTGCATTTTTAGAAATTCTAATTCAAAACAACTTTTAATGCAATTAAGGTATTGCCATAACAGCTGAGATGGATAGGAGAAGGAAATTATCACACTAGTGCTGAGGTACACTACTGAAGTACTCAACATATGTAGAAAATCAGAATATATTCAATTACGCTCAAATAATTAACAACAGATTAGACTTCATGCAATATTGTGATACCTGCACCAGATAATACGTAGTTAAAATGAATTTTCCTTTGCAGTTATACCGTAATATCTCCTCAATAGATGCTGAGATTATCTGAAATAGTACCAGGCAAGTGAGTCATAACTTGCATTTGCAGCTACCAGTAATCAGACGATACTTGGTGAAGAATGAAGCAGAGGTCAGAGAATGATTTATGCTGTCACATGGGAAGAACGTTGGAGAAGCCATTTTGAGATTTTTTTTCATCCAGTATCTTGATACCCTCCTAAGTAGGATATACAATTTTAACATTTTTTTCCCTACATCTTAGTGGCAGTGACCTTAAAGTACTCAGGACTGTATAAAAATTGGTGCTGGCAATGAAAATTGCAGGCTGCACAACAGAAACCTTCACACCACGGGAGAACATTTCATAACACAGGCATTCAGAGAAAGCCTCTTAGTAATGCAGCAAGGGAAACAGGAGGACTCTGGCCAGCCAACCCATCACGCTGTTAATGTGTCCCATGCTGCTTGGGATGGCGCCACAGCTAGGAATAGCAGTCATAGAATTCCAGGAAAAGCTGCAGTGGGTTTAAAAAGTTGTAGCTATGTGCTATATACACACTGCATTTTTTATTCTTCAAATCCAGAAGGTTGTACAGAGCTAACTGATGTTATTGTCAAAAAAGGCCCCTAATTATTCTTGAAAGCGGTGTCTAAGCCTTCCTCCCTGTGTCACAATCTAAGATTTTGTCCTCTAATCCTGGCATTTTCTGCATAGAGTAAGACAGGGGTGTCAAAGGCCCATGGGGTGCTTAGATCTTGCCCATGGGGCCACCCTGGAAACAGCAAAGGACTGGCCCCTGGTGCCTCTGCCAGTGAAAAATGGAGCTCAGGAGGGTCGTGTGCCAGGAAAAAATGAAGCTCCGGAGCCTGTTTTCCCTGACAGAGTGCTCGGGCCACCACCGGCACCCCCAACACAAATGATGTTGAGCTGGCCACACCCATTTTGGTCACGCCTAGAGGTCAAACAGAACCCTGATGCAGCCCTCAATGAAATTGAGTTTGACATCCCTGGAGTAAGACATTTAGGCACGATATTTATGCAGCTTTTCTTCTCATCTTTACTATTATCTTGTCCTATTGGTATCTCATGATTTTTCAATGTGAGCTTATGATGGACCATCTGCTAAAATAAAGCCAGGTCATGGCACGCACTTGAAAGTAAACCAGGAAGCCTGTAATTGTGGAGTCTGTCTGGCAAGAACAAAGAATGCTTATCCACAGGAGATAAGTATGTGTAAATCTTGTAACAATCCTGGCTAATTGGAAAGCTGATTAAAAGTAACAGGAGTTAGCCAACTTGCAGACCTCAGCTAAAAGTTAGGCCTGCAGCAAATCAAATGTGTATTAGATAATTCCTAGGGCATTCATTAGCCAAGACTTGGGAATAGGGACAGCTAGAGACCAACAGAACAAATTGTAGAATTATTACTAAAATGTTTATTAGATGAGATTTCTTATTATCTCACTTTGTCCCACCTTCTCCTTTAGTGAAAATGTATAAAACTTACTCAATCCTTTGTTCTTGGCTCTTGGCATTTTACCAGGAGCCCTTTTCCTTGGAGTACTCCAATAAAAAACAATCAGAAAACCTGCACCTCGTGTCTGGAGTCTATCATTGGCTTTAGCACCAGGCTCAGACCTGAATTGGGGACAACAATCATGCACTGAGATAAATTCCTTATGTGTCCAGTCATACTTGGCCAATAAAAATATTTTATACAGTAATCCATTCATGTTCCTCTGCGTGGCTGTGGGAAGCCTGGAGAAGGGGAAGGGGAATTGGGAGGCTTAGCTGCTTTATGATTCCTCCCCCAATCTACATCAGCCATCTTTGTTCCTGCTATGAACAAAATAAAAACATGATACATGTTTGGCTCAACAGAACAAGAGTTCACTCTTCCCATTTCTAGATCAATGCAATAATCTGAAAGCAAATAATGCAGCTGTAAAGGGAGATTCCCTATGCATCCTAAATAAGCAGCCTTTTATCACCATTATAGAACAAAAGTGGATTTTAAACTGAAAGGGATAAAATTATCCTGGAATTTGATAGAGTTTCAATATAATATATTACAGATTCACATTTCTCACATTAATTCAGGATAGGTTAACTGCAATCCTAGCAAAGAGTAGATGGGGAAAACTGGTTGTCTGATGCATAAAAACAAGACTGCAGTTATCAGAAAAAGATAAGAAAAGACCACTATTTTAGCAAATGGTGTCAGCATATTTCAGATTGTATTACAAATACAGTCAGTAATAACTGTAAATGTATTCCAACTCTTGCATGATCAGAACAAGTTGACAAATATGCTGAAATCACATTTTCTCTAAACTAATTTGTTTTACAAAAAAGAGTAAAAATAGGGAGAATGTGATACAGATTTAGTAAGACTTAATTCTAACATGATCTGCATATAACTATATTCCTATGTTCAATAATTTTAGAGTCTGCACCAAATTAGTAAAGACTGTTGTGGTGTCGTTACATGTAGGATTGCATAGTTAAGGATTGAAATTTTCAGCAGTAAACTTTCAGTAAGTATAAATTAATTACATTAATTGAGAAAATATTTATCTATTTTGTTATTTCATCAGAAATATGGATATCAAAACAGATCAGTGGAGAAAGCATCATCATTTCTTTTACCTTCTTCAGAATGGTTGGCTGTTGACTGAGCTATGAATGGGAAGCACATGAGACAGAAAAGCTATCTCTGGACCCAGCTACTTCAGCCTGGCTCTATCTCTTTTCTGGTCATGGCCATCCTTAACATGCCACATAAGATCAGCTGCAAGACCTGCTTGGCCTAAAGTAGTCTACCTGCTTATCACTGGACTAACTTGGAAAATGGCTGGCTATGTTTCAAGATGGAAATGATCATTGGCAGTTGGGCAAGACTGATGACCAACATTTATTCTTAACTGGGTTCAGGTTTCAGAAAAATGTGAAAGTTCAACAGGTTTTATAGATAACAGGAACAATCAGAACACAGGCTGCCTTCAACAAAATTCTCTGAAGTTCTATTTTGAATGTAGGCATTTGAATGGCAATCTCTCTTCTTGAAACCCTTATGTCACAATTATAGTTATGTCTAGAAGCCACCTTGAATTAAATGGGTTCTATTGTGATTAAAAAAAGCATATATCTGCAATCTGAAAACATTTGAAAAAATTGACTATAATTCATGATGAAAAATAAATATTAACATATCTCAAATGAATATCTTTGTTATGATATATACAAAATAACCCTGGAGTAACAAGGATATGCACATGTAAACGTTTATGAGAGTAGTTATGAATAATTATTCAACCACACATAGATACACTAAATTGAGTTAAAGTTTACTTTAAGAAATAGCACAGTCCAATAAACCAGGCGTTGCCAACCTTTTGGACCTCAGGGACCACCAAACTCATAATTTTAGATCCCAGGGACCACTAACTGGTTCTGTGGATGTGGCCTAATTTGTGGGTGTGGCTTGGTGGTCATGTGACTGGTTGGGCATGGCTTGTATGTAAATATTATATTTATATAAATATTGATTTTTTTATTAAAAAAAGAGCAACTTTTACCCAAAATCAGGCAAAGCAGGCAGGCAGATTGAATTGCTCACAGAATTACAGATTCATTCAGAAATCCATCTAACTGCCATTGGGTAGCTCAGTCTGCCACATAAAATTTGCTTGCAAGCAAACTCATAAAATTTGCTAGTTAGCAAACTCACAAAATTAACTCACAATACACCATGTATGTAAATATTGAATTTTTTATTTAAAAAAAGCAACTTTTATCCAAAATCAAGCAAAGCAGGCAGATTGAGTTGCTCACAGAATCATTCAGTGATCTATCTATCTACCATCAGCTAGCTCAGTCTCTCAAATTTGCTTGCCGTGAGTCTGCACTGAATTTGCTTGCAAACAAACCTTCAATCCTAAGGGAGGTTTGGCTATGCTTAACTAGCAAGCAAGAAATCCAACCATTTCCTGCTTCCTAGCTAATCTAAATCTCCTGGTGCAGCAGAACAGATGATGGTCGGAAAAAGGAAAAATAGCAACTTAGCAGACTAGTTTGCCGGGTAAGCAGTGAGTGGGCTGGGAGGGTTCCTGCGGGCCATGTGGGCTGAGCAGCCTTGTGTTTCTGCGCAGCCTGGATTAATTGCTTTGGGGGGTGCTCTGGGGGTGAGATTTCTCTGCGGCCCACCAAAATTTTCTCACGGCCTACCAGTGGGCCGCGGCCTACCGTTTGGTGACCGCTGCAATAAACGGTCCAGGTCATATACGTTTAACAGTCCAAAGAATAACCAATTACAAAGTCTTCTTACTGATTGCCTTTGTCATTTACAGTAAACAAAGATATCAAAGTATAAGCACAGCATAAATACAACAGAAAACTTTAGATAGCAACAGAATGTCAGAGAGCGCAAGCTATGATCTCTAGCTCCCTCTTATGGTAATTTGCAATATAATCAGCCAATCAGAATATAGTATAAATCAATACAGTGATTTTGTCTTAAAGCTACAAACATACATTGTTGGTTTATATATTGCCAACCCAACTAATTGGTGTATATATTCGTAACATTCTCCCCTAGGTCAATATATAATACATTACATCTTTAAACCATAATTCTCACAACATTCTTTGTGCTTAATTGCACCTTGAGCTTTCGTGAAATGATCTGCAATATTATGTTCAGTCATGCAGTATTCTAACTGAATTAATTTATTTTGAACACACTGTCTCATGTTCAAATATCTCGAATTAGTATATTTAGACCTTGTTTTAAACAGCTAAATTAGTAGCCATACTAATTGCAGATTGATTGTCCTTCCTTCACATTGTTTATATTCCTAGAAACCTTCTGATATCAATATCTCTGAAGTATACTGGTATAATTAATAATGTGTAATAGACTTAATTATCATATCTCTTTTTATAGGTGGGGGGAACTATTCATCCTCCAAATATGTTGGACTCTTCATACCTGTCTGCCCATAGGTACATGACTAGTGGTCTGAGACAATTGAGTTTTGGTTCAATAGCATTCAACTGTGTTATATGGAGAATATAAATATCATTTCTAGTTTGAATGGGAAACATAAAAGAAGTACAATATTTTGAAATATTTGGTAGTTAGTGGGGGGAATGAGAAATGAGATGTTTTATCCATTTGCTTCTCATGAATCTTTCTTTCTACTTATAAATTACAGACAATGTAAAGACATTTAAGAGCTTTTAGTGGAAGAAGGGGAAATTTGCTGCTTTCAATGGTCGGTCCATGAAACACTTTACCTATAGAAAACTGATATTCATTAATTGATTAGATAACCAATCAACAATAAAATAAATTACTGCACTTCTTACATACTGTACAACATGATCAAATTTGGCCACAGGAATCCTTGGAATTTAAAAGTAAAAGTTTTATGCACAACTTGTCAGAATGACCAAGATCATTTGATTAGGTGTGAGGTTAAAAAGGTCAGGTGGGCATCAACGTAAAATGGACAGCGTAATAAAAACAAGAAGGTGATTTCCTTGGGATGCCACCTCTAAGACCACTGAAGGAATCAGGTTGGACCCATATCAAGGTTAAAGCCCTTCTTACTTTGGGAATAGTAATTTGGTTAAGAAAGTTAGGTCATCTACCAGAGGTATGAAGGATACCTTTTTAAATAAAGACTCTTTTGGGAATACATTGGATCAATTTAAATGTCAGTGTCCTTGAGGCATTGCTTGACTGCCTTTGCACAGGGTTCTTCCTATAAAGGTAAAGGTTCCCTTCGCACATGTGTGCTAGTCGTTTCCGGTTCTAGGGGACGATGCTTATCTCCGTTACAAAGCCGAAGAGCCAGCGCTGTCCGAAGACGACTCTGTGGTCATGTGGCCGGCATGACTAAATGTCAGAGGCGGAGAGAACACTTACCCTCTCACCAAAGTGATCCCTATTTTTCTACTTGCATTTTTACATGCTTTCAAACTGCTAGGTTGGCAGAAGCTGGGACAAGTAACAGGACTCACTCCGTTACGTGGTGCTAGGGATTCAAACCGCTGAACTGCCGATCTTTCTGATTGACAAGCTCAGCGTCTTAGCCACTGAGCCACTGCGTCCCTTGTTCTTGCTATAGCATGCTATAATACTCGAATTAAGGGAAATGCCAGAAGTTCCAGTTTTTATATATCTCTTTTGTTTTAAGAGGGAACAGATTTATCGAAAAGGATCTGGGGAATTTTTTTAAACATGTTTAGTATGGAAAAATAGGTATCCAGGCACTGAGAGATTTTAGTATATCCTGCTTGCCATTCCATGACTTTTCTTTGCATTCACTCTCCTCAGCTGTCCATATTTACACAATCGCTGGAATCATGCCCCAACCCGCACGTCAATCTTTTACTGTTCCCTGTGGTCTTTAACATTATCTCAATCATAGTAAATGATAATGCAGACCTATATGCTGTGAAAAATGTCATATAATCTGCTTTCCGTACAAGCTAGGATATGGTTTTTTTATGTATAAACTGACAACTTGGTTTCCAACTATATTCAAGGTTGCAGATTGGATAAGGGGGAAAGAAATCAGTTGGCTCCCTCTTCTTAACACTTAGTCATTCTTATTTATGATGCTTCTGTCCTTACAATGACAGAGATCCAGTAGGTGGTGAAATGTATGACTGAGCTGAGAGCAGGTGGAAGATAGTAGCTGTTTCACTACCGAATATATATTTGGACTTCACACACGATCATATGTTTTTACCCAGGGGTGGGATTCAAATTTTTTAACAACCGGTTCTGTGGCCGTGGCTTAGTCAGTGGGCTGGCTTGGTGGTCATGTGACTGGGTGGACATGGCTTGGTGGTCATGTTATTGGCTGGGTGTGGCCAACTCAATATCACTCACATCGAGGCACGCATCTCCTCTGGCCTCTCAAGACTGTGGGGATGGTGCAACAGTCGTAAGTGTGAAAAATGGTCATAGGTCGCTTTTTTCAGCGCCATTGTAACTTTGAATGGTCGCCCCACACAAGCAAAGTACCAGCAAAGGAGGGGAAAAAAACTCCAGAGATGTTCCTGAGACAGGAAGTCTAGTCCTGCCAAGAATGTAATAAGGTTAACAGAGAGGCAGTTTCTGTAAGCAACACCAGAAAGTTTCCTTCCTACCTTCCTTACAGGATTAGGCCAGTAATTTCTTCTAACAACCGGTTCTTCGAACTGCTTAGAATGTTAACAACCAGTTCTAGCGAATAGATGCGAACTGGTAGAATCCCACCCCTGTTTCTACCTCATCTTTCCTGCATGTGTGTCTAATGTTGGTACTTGTGCTTTATGTTCAGTGTGCTGGCAAGTAATTAATTTGCTCTAAACAGGCATGATCATTCACAGCATTTTCCACTGAAGGATTGAAGTATTTCTTATAAGAGGAAATGTGGGCAATAGTTTTCTTCTAGTGATAACCTACTTCTTGTGGAAACCTACTTCTAGCAGGTTTTCCTCAGACAAAATGAAGTTGTTACCCCAAGCAAATGAAACTGAGGTGACTGAAAGGCCATCTTACCATATGGAGGATTGCTTTTTTTGCCTATAACAATTCTCTAACAAAGGCATATGGATTAACTAAGTCTTAGAAACAATACATGAAAAGTTAGTAATATACAGTATAAATAATAGTTGTAATATAACAAAAATACGAAGATTATTAAGGTAGTATATTAAATTAGCTGGGTTTTTCATCTGGGCTTGTGGAGTGCAGCATAAAAACTATTTATTTATAAGATTTATATGGCTCCCTATCCTCAGCAATTTTGACCAGCTCATAATCCACAATACTGGAAAATAAAAAAAGCTGAATTAGAAGGCAGAAAAGACACATAAAGTGGAAATACAAGAGAATCACCTGGATAAAGACTTTTTATTGGATTTACAAAAGTGGTTTGCAAAAGTGTTGAAGAAATCTTTGGGATGGAAAAACAAAAAAATCCTAACACAATGTCTTTAAGTATTAAAGGTGAAGATTGTTAGAAAGAAAAGGAAGGAATTTAAGGTTTGTTTGTTTGTGTTAAAATAAGATATACTTCTAAAAAGTTTTGGTAATCCTTTAAAGATTTTTTGCTGATGCCATGACTGAGAATGATGTATGGATTTACATATGGATAGGAAATGGGTCATGGGAAAAAGAGGCATATGTTTGCAACCTTAGAGAGAGTTAAAATTAAACAGTTTGTTTATGAAGAAAATTGGAAGTAACTTCTTTAAATATTTCTCTCTTTCCCTCCTTGCATCTTTTATTCTTTCTTTCTATCTCTCTTTTTCTGAGTTTAGTTTGTATTTACTTTTACTATTAAAATCAAAATTTTTATTACAAGTATTTAAAAAAAGGAATCTCAAAAAGGTGTCTCTTTGGGGACCAACCTAGTTGTTCCCTCTCATGGGTTGCTATAGGTGGGATAATGTTATTTTGATTATTACTATTTTGTTTCAATGTCTGTTGCTTGATTTAAACCAGTGAGAACTAACTAATATGCAAGCTGCAGTAAAATAACTAAATAAAAAAGCAAAGAAAAAGAATCTTTGATTTCAAACAGTGGAGGATTATGCAAATGAACTTGCAAATCCAACCAAAGAATTTGGGGAAGCTGATGCGAAAAGCTTTGGGACTTAAACCCATATATTGACTGGGAGCTTTTACAGTGTCTAAATGTGACTTAATCATCCTCCAATGTTCTTTTTATTTTGAAAGGCTTTGGCATAGTGAAAAGAGGAATAGTTCCTTTTCCTGAAATGCAAAAGAGTAATATCAATTAATTATTCTCTGGTGATTCTATAGTTTCTCCCCTGCTTGCTTACAACCCCAGGTTTACAGCCATAACAATTCTGCACTACACTACAAGCTTTAAATGAGACATACCTGTCATTTAATAAATACAAGCAAATTGTATTCTTCTACACAGTTTTATAGAATTGTGAAATGCATCGAAGCATTGCAGCTTCTATTGTTTTTTTCTAGCACAGCTGGTGCCCTTACTGTAGCTCATTTCTATAGTTGAAACTGATTCAGAGCAGAATTTAGATTCCCAATGACCAATGCCAGATTCTATATTTTGGCAGAATTGTGGGCCAATTATAATTTATTCATATATTTACTTGATTTGTATGCTGCTTATTATAAAAGGCTTAATTCTAATGGTAGCTTAAGTTAAAGTTAAATTGACAGTTGTTGGAATATTATGTATTCTAAACCTCCAGTGTGCTTATATTTTATAACACTAATGAAAAACCAAAGAAATAAATTCAATGTTTGTAATGAAGAGGAATGGAAATGCTAACCAGTCAATTGAAATTGGAAAATCTATTTATTGCTTCACTGGATCTTTCTTCCATTAGTTTGTGTGAAGATGAAAAATTTTAGCATTTTGAAACAGCTTGGTCAGTTCACAGCAAGGTTACAGTGATGGGAGGAGAGAGAGTATGTGCTGTGAAATGAACACATGAAAAATTAATCAGTATTCTCTATATATGAACTGTGTCTTATTTATCACAGGGAGAATAGTACAAAGTCTGAAAATATGATGGCAATGCAATGGAATGCAGAGATTACAGGAATATGCTAAATCTTCCACTGATAGCATAAGACTATAGGGAATGTGATTTTTGAAAAAGTCTCCAAAATTGGAATATTTTCCTCATCAGACAATCTTTCTCTGATACCCTCATAATCTGAATAAAAATTAAACATCGTTCTAAATTATAGATAATGGTAGCCTCTTTCTTGGAATCTATGTAGAAAAAAAATCTAGTGACTGATTTTTTTTTTTCCATAATAGAAACTGACCAAATATTTTCCTCTTCCACACCTTTTCAGAGATATAGTCAAGGAATTACAGAGTTCTTCAGAATGGAATATTGCTTATTAACTACTGTATGTCAGGGTTCCGAGTAATGCCTCCACCAAAGCAGAACTCTGACGCAGGTAGATTCCTCAAAGAACAAGTTTATTGGACACACCATATCGGCACAGCTAGTAAAAATCAACTCTAAAAGTTCCTGTGATTTCCACCCAATTAAGAAAGCAAATATTCTCTCCCTAGGTGTCACCAATCACATTGTCCAATAAAGGTAGCTGGGAAACTGCTTGGCTACTCTTCTGCCATCTGTCGGGATAACCTTGGTTCCCACAGGAAAATGTTTTGATTTGACGGGTAGCCAGTCTATTTTCTTCCTCCCTCTCTTCCCCCTTTCAAAGTTTGTGGCAACTATGAGGCAGGAAAAAATGGCATCAGCCAGGTCAGCTTCACTATTCTAGTTGAACTGCAACTAGAATATTCCAAGCATAGCCAAACCCTCTTAAAATGAATGTATGCTTAATGATTAGCTGTAGCAATGACACCAGGGTCATCATATCTTTTTATTCTTCTTAGATTAAAAATGTAGAGGATTCTTACAAAAGACAGGGATCCACTGGACACACTGGGACTTATTTCTGTGTAGTCCTGATCTGATATTTCCATTCCATGGCATTTCTATGAAGTAACATTTAATCATTTGAAAAAAAATCTTGAATATATGAAAATTGTTTATACACATCCCTGATAGACTTAAGCTATCTCATAACTCAATACATAACATGCCATATTATGGAATATACCACATGCACCAATCAACAGTAAATCAACATGAAAACTTGGATAACTACCGATACTCCCAAATTATTTGACAATTTATGCCTTAGGGGTCATATGAAAAAGATCTTCTTACCAGCCTTTTTGAGGGAAAGAAACATCCTAAACTTGAGGAACAAGTTCTTCCAGTGAGAGGACCATGGCTAAGAAGATCTGCTTTGGGCTTTTATACTTTTACCACAATGGCACAACATAGGAGAACAAACACATCATGACTAGATTCAGCAGTCCATCTGCATTTAAAAGACACAGGCCATTCTTTTGAAGACAACAAAGTCCACATTTTGAGCTGAGAGGATCGCTGGTTTGAAAGAGAGGTCAAAGTAGCCATCTATATCAAAATTGAACAGCCTTCTCTTAACAGACAGGGAGGGATACGACATCATCTATCTCCAATCTACAACATAGTCCTTTCAACAGTTCCAAGGCTCCATACCTATTTACACCACTCAGGTGACTCTGATAACACAGATAAAACTCCAGGTGCCCTTAACAACTGGCTAAAAGAATGCAAATGACCAGCTGTCTGCAAAGAGTATAAATCATTCCATTCCCCAGCACCCAGTCAGAGCTGAAGAAGCTTCTTAGATGAGAAGTGACACATCTTCAACGAAAAACCAGAAGTCCAGTTACCTCTTGAACCTTTGGGAAAACCATGACCTGGATGACTGAGAATCTCCATAGATACTGTATCTATCAGTAATCCAAAGAAAAGATAAAAAGGGCATTGGTCATCATTTTTTACTAGAGGTTACATTTGATAACTAATAATCATTTTGTTTAAACTGTAATAACAAAATACTATTCTTTCCTCCAAAAGGAATGTATCTATGTAGTTTGGTTGACTTTCCATAAATTATTTAGAATTCAAAATGTTAATTACCTGTAATTTACCTGTTCCTTGTAATTAACCAAGATAGCTACTATAGTTAAACAAGAACACAAGAAGAGCTTCTGGAGTAGAGATTTATAGTGGTGATAATGTAGTACATTATCGGGGCCTGTTATTTATTGGGAGGGCCATTTTCAGAGTCACTGAGGGTAAACAATATTTCAATATATTCAGTCATATAAGAATAAGCTGATATTACCTATTTGAGGATAACAGACTTAGAAACAGGCAAATAAAAGAAGAATAAAAAGTCACAACATATCAACAAAAGCAGAAAAATATGTAAGGTTTTCTAGGTTCAGTATTTTTATTCTCAAAGTCAAGAAATGGAAAAGAAAAGATGGAGAGGAAAAACAATGATCCAATAAGTGTAGAGATAACATTGGAGCAAACCATTTTATTCAGTCACTCATTTATTTGTTCATTCATTTCATTCAATTTATTTCATTTCAAACAAGCGATTCTGAATAGCTAACCTTTTAAAAAAAACCAAACCTCCAGGATACAAAACGATCAGCAGCTAAGATAAACAAAACAGTACAAATATTTCAAAAAAACCTAATGTGTACAACCTAACAGACACTGTCCTCCCACCATGGGGAATTAAGTTAATTAAAAAACATGGGAAAAGAGGTCTTTGGGAGTAGGGCTTAAGTACAATTCTTAGATTATAACAGTGGTGGTTATGGCTCTTTATTAATGCTAGAACTATCTATATCATGGAGAAAAAGTGCAGCTTTCTTACCGAGTGGAAAATATGAGGACTCCCACTGTATTTTATACCAGTATTCACTTTCAAGAAAATCATGGGCACTATTTTCTCTCTCTCTAGAAATGGATATAGTGGGTTGGATGGAAGGATAGGTATCTTGACCAATCCATTTGGAACGTTTATGTTGATGTGTTCTATGCTGTCATAGTAATAATAGTCATGTAGCCCTAGGAAAGGGAGAAAATCCAGTCAAAGCTGTATCTTTATTATACAACTGTTTCCCCTCCCTCACCTAGCAATCTATATTTTAAATTGTCTAAAAGACATGCTGAACAAATAAGTAAGTTCTGAAACTGGCTTCTGTTAGGGTCAACATGCACGTAGCTGGTTGGATGTGTGGAATGGACCCCAAGTGTTTGCGTTTTGCATGAAGAGAGACCATAGCCTAGATTAGATTTGGACTCTAAATCATATTAGAAGAAAGTTAATTCTTCTTTCTTTGTGGTTTCACACCTGTGCTGAAGACAACCGATGACATCATACAGGAATTTAATTTCAAAGGTAAAACAACTGATAGAGAATGGATTAGTCATCTTTAGAGACCTTCTGTATTAACTTTGGATGTTTATTTTGATTAAAAAACACAATGCTTTCCAGGTTACATAAACCAGGCAGAATCCAATTAATCCTTTTGGCTGATCGAGAAGCTTCTGTCAGAGAACAGAGAGAATAATAATTAACAGTTCAGTACTTTAATCAAATATCTTTTCCCAAGGTCCTTATAAATATTCTTGCTGTTAATTTGGTCAGTGGCAAAATTTATTAATCTGTTTTAAGATTAGAATAGTTCCCACTCATAACATTCAGTTAATCTAAACTGCATTGAAATTGACCTATTTCCAACTTGTTTGGTATACAAGAGATGTGATACAACACAGTACCATCCCTCTTTATCTCACATTCATTAATAAGTCATGTTTGTTTGTACGTGACACACTCCTCCTTCTCTAAGCCTTTTGTGTATATGGAATAAAAGTTCCAGAGAAAATGCTAACACGAAAACATCACTATAGGTAGTTGAGTTGCAACCATAATGGAGGCTGTTGCAGGTTATAACAGTTAATAAGCAAAGTGATGTGATCACCTGTTTAATGACTCCTACCCTACTCTTCCAAATGTGGTTATTAAGCAACCACACAGGTCATTAAGCAGAACACGGGTGCCTTACAATGGGAGGCCCTAAGCCTGCCTGAGGCCTCTGCCACCTATTGAGGCACCCTGTGCTATGCTTCCTGCCCCTCAGGCCTTGGGGCTGCTTTCCCACACCACCAGATCACACCCCTCTTTCCCTACTGCCATCATCAATCGCTCACTCACCTTCTGTACATCTCTGGAGTTCCCACATCCACCCACATGTACTTCCCATGTACTTCTATGCTATATGATACTACTACTACAACAGGTATACTATTACTATTGTTAATGTGCTGTATGCAGTATCATCACTAATGTGCAACAGTACTTTAACTCTTTCAGCTCCTGATCTATCTTAAATCCTCCCTGCCCCTTTGGGATTTCTTCTATTGTTATTTTCTTCTTTATTAATGAACAGCCGATAAAGCACTGGCATTTTGTCAGCATTGGTGTGGGCTTGGCTTTTCTTTTTCTTCAGGACCTTCCTCTCTGTGGAGACAAAAAATTTGGCTGCTTTGCTACTGCTATTGCACTTCAAAAACACAAATTTCCTCTTGTCTCCTCCTTTCTCTCCCATCTGCTTCAAGGTTTAAGCTTTTCATATACAATTCTGCTAATGGTGGTTGGGAAGGCTCAAACAAGAGGGGAGAAAGTTAGCACAGGTGCCTGCAATTATCTCATCAGCTTGCTCTTCCATAGCCATTTCCCACTAACTCTGCTAGATAGGTCTATGCCTTGGAGGATAAAAGAAGTTTGTGGAGGTACTGCTTTACCTTCCCCTCTGCATGGCAAGCTATATCCTTCAGCTTCTGCTCTTCAGTTCCAGGGGCTGGAAACTGTGGCCTCTCTGCTCCCAATAGTACCAGATGATGAGGAAGGCTGGAAGTTGTTGCTCAAATGACATGGAAGTCATAGAGGTGGGCCTAGATATTACAGGAACCTTAGGGGGTCTGTTTGTGATACATAAGCTAATATATGTATGGCATTTCTCCTTGCTTTTTTGGGCTGCTTGCAAATCTTGCCATAGGCAACCTACAGAAAAGCTGTTGCTAAGACAGAATAATTAGTATTTGGAAATACTGCAGAAGTAATTAGGAAATGGAAAGTCAACAGTGATTACAATAATAAGCCTGGCTGCTAAGTTACACACCACGTAAGTTCAATTCTGTAGCAACGTGTTTGATTTTCAGGATTAAAAAAAATGGTGTTTTTCTTCAAAACCTTTGTGGGAATAGTAAATCTTTGGTCATGTAGCATTAAGAAATACAAATTTATCTGCGATATTTTCAGCCCAATCCTGAACATGTAGCTTCAGGATAATTCATTTTTCAAAGAGTAAGTTTTATTAAGCACAGCCAGAGTGATTTCTTGATTCTATGGCTGAGCCACAATGCTTTTTTGTTTGCTCTATTACAGGAATGGAAGGGTGAACTGCCATGCTTAGGGAAACAATTTTCAAATAAAAAACAAAATACCCAAACACTGAGCACCATTAATAAGAGAGTCTCTAGTCATGTATGATTAGTTTGCTAGATTTCTTAAACCAGCAGTCCCCAGCCTCTGGGCTGGTACTGGTCTGTGGCTTATTAGGAACCAGGCTGGGCAAGCAAGCAAAGCTTCATCTGTGCATGTGTGGGATCTAGGTAGTATGCAAAACCATTCCCTTCCCTTGACTTCCATGAAACCAGCACCCGGTGCCAGAAAAGGTTGGGGACCATTGTCTTAACACACTTTATGGGCAAGAGCTTTTAAAAATATAAATTGTCCTTCATAGTATGAAATTATATGGGCATGGAATAGTGATTATGGTGCTGGATTGGTTCAAGCCCTCCCATAGCCATGAAAACTGACTGGATGAGTTTGGCCCAGTTAGTTTCAGTCCAATCTACCGTGTGGGGGTGTTGTTTCATTGAAAAATGGGAGGAAGGCATGCTCTGTATTGTTTGAGCTCCTGAACAAAAGGCAGCATAGAAATCTGAAGTTTTTTATGGGGAAATCTGTGGCCTGCAACTCCTGCTGAATAATACTGTAGCTCCAGCAACCTCAGTCATTATGGCCAATAGTGATAGTGGGAGCAGCCATCTTTGAATTCCCCACACTGCTTCCAAACTTGCTTCCAGACTAGATGTTTCAATAACAAAATGTAGACCACACTGAGAAAACAATAGGAGATAAATGATATATTCTGTGTCTGTATTGTTCAGAAAAAAAATCCTAATTATTTCCCATTTCAGTAGGATTTATAAATATTTATTTATTTATTTAAGTTTATATACTGCCCCCACTCCCAAATTGGGACTCGGGGTGGTGTACAGCCCAGCTAAAAACAATACAATAACAAATATAAAATTTAAAAATAGATTAAAATGAATTATTTATTATTTATTTATTATTAAATTTATATACCGCCCTTCTCCCAGGGGACTCAGGGCGGTGTACAGCCCATCTAAAACCCACAAATATACAAAAATTAAAAAAGTATTAAATTAATCGGCTGATAAATGAGACTAAAAAGACCCCCCCCCCTTAAAACCCCAATTTAAAATTAAATGGTATGGAGACCAAATTAAAACCATTATCTCAGCCCAGGCCGGCCTGCTCAAAGAGCCAGATCTTCAACACGCGCCTGAAGGCCCTCAGGTCCATGCCGTTACGGCCGCGATGTGATGTTCAAGCGACAGCCGTACATCCAGGAGGACACCCAGGTTGCGAGCCCTCTCTGTGGGGGGCAGAACTTCCCCCCCCGATAGCCAGCGAAGGTGTCAGCTGGCTATATCGGGGCGCCGGAAACCACAGCCACTCGGTCTTGGATGGGTTGAGCCGAAGCCTGTTCCCGCCCATCCAATCCCGCACGGCCTCCAAGCACCTGGACATAGCCCCCACAGCATCGTTGGGGTGGTCTGGAGTAGAGATGTACAACTGGGTGTCATCTGCATATAGATGACACCTCACTCCAAGACCACGGATGATCTCGCCCAGCGGCTTCATATAAATGTTGAACAAGAGGGGAGAGAGGACCGACCCCTGAGGCACCCCACAAAGCAGAGGCCTAGAGGTGGACCTCTCCCCCCCCGCCAACACGAATTGCAAACGGTCGGAGAGGAAGGAGGAGAACCATCGAAGGACGGTTCCACCAATCCCCAACCCCTCCAACCGTCGCAACAAGATACTATGGTCGATAGTATCGAAAGCCGCCGAGAGGTCTAATAGGACCAGGACAGAGGAGAACCCTCTGTCACGAGCCCTCCAGAGATAATCGACCAACGCGACCAATGCCGTCTCAGTGCTATGTCCAGGCCTGAAGCCCGATTGGGACGGATCGAGGTAAGTAGCTTCCTCCAGGTACTGGGGGAGCTGACATGCCACCACACTCTCAACAACCTTCGCCACGAAGGGAAGGTTGGAGACTGGACGATAGTTGTTTAAAATAGCTGGGTCCAGGGAAGGCTTCTTGAGGAGGGGGCGCACCACTGCCGCCTTCAGGGCGGCAGGGAGCACCCCCTCTCTCAAAGAAGCGTTGACAATCCCCTGGAGCCAGCCTCGTGTCGTCTCCCTGGCGGCCGAAACCAGCCAGGAAGGGCACGGGTCCAATAAACAGGTGGTGGCATTCAGACCCCCCAGCAGCCTGTCCACACCCTCGGCGGTCACAGGATCGAACTCCCCCCAGATAACACTCACAAGACCTGCCCCGGACACCTCCCCCGGGACCATCCAATTGGAGTCGAGCCCCTCCCAAATCTGAGCGATTTTATCATGCAGAAATCGGGAAAACTCCTCCGCCCTACCCTGCAAGAGGTCATCCCGCGCTCTCGGTTCAAGTAGAGAGCGGGTCACTCTAAACAGGGCGGCAGGCTGATTTTCTGCTGACGCAATAAGGGCGGAGAAATACGAAGATTTCGCCGCCTCTATCGCCACAAGGTAAGTCTTAATATGAGAACTCACCTGTGTTCGGTCAGACTCAGAACGGCTCGCCCTCCAAATGCCCTCTAGACGTCTTTTCCGGCACTTCATCTCCCGTAGCTCCTCCGTATACCACGGAGCCAAATGGGATCTGTGCCGGGTCAGAGGTCGCAGGGGCACAACTCGATCTTGAGCCCCGGCAGCCGACCCGTCCCAGGTGGCCACCAGGTCTCCAGGCGAGCTGTGAGCCAGAGACTCAGGAAACGGCCCAAGCTCCCTCTGGAACCGCTCCGGATCCATCAGGCGCCTGGGGCGGAAACAATCTAGGTGGTTCCGCCTCCCTGCGGTGGGGGGTGGTGGAACGGAAGTCCAACCTAAGGAGGGAATGATCTGTCCATGACAAGGGTGTGATAACTAACTCCCCAAAATTACAGTCATTCAACCACTGCCCAGAGACAAAAATCAGGTCCAGCATGTGTCCTCCAATGTGAGTGGGGGCGGAAACTAACTGGGTCAGGTCCATGGCCGTCATGGAAGCCAAGAACTCCCGAACCAACCCCGAGGTTTCACCAGACGATGGCAGGTTGAAATCCCCCATGACCAAAAGCCTGGAGGTCTCAACCGCCAGCCCGGCTATCACCTCGAGGAGTCCGGGCAGGGCCGATGAGACGTGGCAGGGAGCCAGGTACACCATCAAAAGACCCATCTGAACCCCTTGGCCCCACTTCACAAATAGAGATTCACAGCCAGCCGTCTGAGGGACCGTGGCCTCCCTAGGATGTAGGGCCTCCTTTATAAGCACCGCCACCCTTCCACCCCTTCCCTGAACCGTAGGCTGGTGAAATGCAAGGAAACCTGGTGGGCACATCTCAACCAGAGGAACACCACCCTCTGGGCCCAACCAGGTTTCGGTGACACCTACCAGGTCCGCGGCCTCCTCCTGAACCAAATCATGGATCAGGGGAGCCTTATTAACCACGGACCTGGCATTGCACAACAACAGCCGGGTATTCAGGGCCTGAGAATCCGGACAACCAGGGCTGCAGGATGGATATGGAGGGTCGGAGCGCGCTACCGCTTGCAAACATCGGGAGCGCGATCCCCTTACCGGATACGGCCCTCTACCCCCAGCATATCTACCCCTCCCAGTCACCGTGCTGATAAAATTAGCCCCCGGCTGCCCACCCCCAGTCTGCCACCCCGACACGGAAACCCCCGAGGCCCCCCAGGCGCGCGGCCCGGCCCGGCTGCCCCCAACTCCACGTGGGCTGTCTCCCCTACCCACCCTGGATCCATTTATCCCATTAAAAAACCCCATTAAAAACTGCCAATCCCGGGTTTCCCGCGCTTCTTCTTTCCATTTCTCCGGCTTCCACGGCCCCATCATCGCTCCGGATCCCAGGATCCCTCATAGCGGAACGTCTTCGACAGTCTTGAAGGCCACCTAAGGGAGAGGGGGATGTCCCTCAGGGCCCAAAGTTCTGCCCTTGAGTAAATCCGTGGCCCCGGCCACCCCACCCCGACGGTCCCGCAGCGTCCATGGTCTCTGTGGTGATCTCTGTGATGAAGAGGTCCAGGCAGACTGGGGCAAAACCCTCTCCCTTCCGGCCACCCCACCCCTGCCACTGGTGGGACCCCGGGGGAAGAGGAGTCACAGGCAGAGTCAATCCCCCCCTCCCCGGGCCCACCACCCCTGCCACAGGTGGGGGCCCCAAGGAGGGGGGGAGAACGGTCACAACGCCGTCCAACCACCAGTCTGCGCGTCGTCCTCAAAGCCATAGGGGCTGCCCCGAGTCCAAACCAGGCCCGCCATGTCCACAGCGGGTCCACCTCCGAACCGGTCGGGGCCCCCCAAGATCGCCGCGGCCCGAGCGAGGCCGCCGAGCCTGCCACACTGTCATGCCTCGCCAGGGACAGCAGGGCCTCTTCATGACCTTCGGAACTCCAGGGTTGCCGCGGCAGCTGTTCCAGCTGTTCCAGGGCCTCAGCGGTCTCAAGGCCGCTGAGACCAGTCCAGGGCCCCCCAGGCGGCTCCCCCAGGTCCGCGCCGCCCCGGGAAATCCAGGGCCACCGCTCCCTCCAGGGGGCTGCCGGGGCCATGCCGTGGCGGTCTCCCCACCCCGGAGACCGCTGGGTCCATCGGCGTCCAAAGCATTAAAGATGTCACCATGCTGACTGTGGAGGCCGCCGCCACCGCCATCGAGGCCGCCGCCGCCGCCGCGACCACCATCAAGGCCGCCTCCGCTGCCGCGATCGCCGCCGCCGAAGCCGCCGCCGCCGCGACCGCCGAGGCCACCATCGCCGCCGCCACGACCGCCGAGGGCGCCATGGCCTCCACCACGACCTCCGAGGCCGCCCTCACCACTGGAGCCGCCGTGGCCGCCGCGGCCGCCACCGAAGCCACCGTAACCACCGCAGCCCCCGGCACAATTAGCGCCGCCGGGGGCCTCATCCAGCACCGCCGGTCGTCGGGAAAGGCCTCCGAGGCCTCCAGGATCCACTCGGCGCCGCCGGGGCCGCATCCGCGCCGCCCTCCGCGCTGTCCTCCACGCCGGTCCCGCGGCTCCAGCGCACCCCCGACCGGCCTCTGATGACTCCCGCCGACCTCCCCCGGTCCTCCCCCGCCTCTGCCACCGGCGGGGAGACCCGGGGGACATAGGGTGCCGCGTCCGGAGCCGCCACGGCCGGAGAAAGCTCCAACGGTGGCGCGCGGCCGCCATCTTCGAAATTAAATAAAGGCTGAAAGATTAAAACTATAATAAGATGATAAAACAGGGTAAAAAGTTACAAAAATTAAAACCATTCCAATGATACTAGGCCTTGTTGAAAAAGATGGGTCTTCAATGCGCGCCGGAAGGTTCGCAGGTCGGGGATAGTCCCATCTCCGGGGGTAATTCATTCCAAAAGGAGGGTGCTCCCGCAGAGAAGGGCCGCACCCTCGGGGCCGCCAGCCGGCATCGCCCAGCTGGCGGCACCCCGAGGAGGCCCACCCTATGAGAGCGCACTGGCCGGCGGGAGGCCGATGGTGGCAGGAAGCGGTCTCATAAGTACCCGGGTCCAAGCCATGGAACTTGGGACCCAGGTACTTTAGACTTTGGAGTTCTGCTTGGAGGGAAAATGTTTTCTTAGAGTACCACAATGCAGCAAGTTTCCATTCTCTCTCTCGTTGCAGTGAACTTTGGCTGTTTTTCTGAAGTAAAATGAATACTTGTGTGGTCCTGGTCCTGGGTGCAACTGCCTGTAATGTACCACAGAAGCCCACTCTATCTTGATAATAAGAGATATGCTCAGTTTAATATTTGTTGTGGCTTACAGATGTGTGCAGTCGGTAATTTTAGTAAGATCACTGAAACTTTCTGTTCAAGTTCTTGGAACACGTAGAAGGAATTTACCTTAATTCTGTTAATGTTTGTTGTGTGTATACTTGCAAAATTAGCTGCTCAGAGTTCCCTTCAACCACAAGATGGATGGCAAAAAAATGTGAACACCATCAAACATCAACATCTCCCTGTCCCTGGGAAGGGCTCGGTAGATGAGCAAAGATGCCACATCCAGTTTGAACATATAGCTGACTATGTAATGAACAGCAATAATAACTCCTAGTCCACATTAAGAATTATGTGACTTAATTCCTGATTAGAAGCTGTTGTATTTGGAATACTAAAGATGGATTTAGCATCCAGGAATATTGCCTTAAATAATTTATCACTATGGTGTTTCTGGTATTGATAATTCCTTTAGACTGATATTTGCATGAATTGTGCAGTGTTGAATGGTAGATGTGATCCCAATGGCATATTTCTAATTCTATTTCTTTTTAACGTGTTTACAATTTTGGAATTGATAGGTTTCTTACAGCTCCAGAATAAGGTTTCTTGATCTTGGTTGCTCTTAGATTTGGTTGTAACAAGCAATGTAAACCTGGTACTTGTACATGTTACATTAACAAGTTATTTAAACAAATAACTATTTAAGTGTCACTCATGATTTTGAGGGATTTTCAATCCAAGAGGAAATGAATAAGGAAGTAGACTCATAAAAACAAGCATATTTATTCTTGGAGAAAAAAAATCCCTAGAATTATCCACTTTATTCTTTACCTTCTGTTTTGTTTATGAATTATATGTTTGTTAGATTTATAATCTGCCTTTCCTTTGATAACTTAAAGTGAAATATCTGGGGTCTCTCTTCATTTTATTGCAATATCATGGTTGAGGGTGGACTCAAACCTGGATCTCTCATCGCAATTAGTTTTCTCTCCAATGATGCATCAGCTTTTTTCTCCATCCTTTCATTTTAGTTCTTGCTGACTTCTGCTTGTTTTTGCAACACCATTTTTCTTCTTACGTCACTAGTTTCTTCTTAACCTTTTTATATAATGCATACAGTTAGTTCTCATTTAGTCACTGATTTTGTATTTGCAAATTGCTTACTTGCTAAAAATGTATTTAAAATCCCCAGATCGATATTCATGAGCCTTTTAATCATTCACAGACATGTCTTTGAAAAGATGAAGGGATAGCTCCATGATATTCTTTTATTAGTCTCAAAGGGAATCTTTAGTATTTTGATGTCTTGGTAACTGCCTGGACAAGTCCCTGCAGTTTTTTAGGCAACATATTCAGAAGCTTTTGTCATTTCTGTACATGTTTCCTAGGGGAGAGACAGAATAACTGGCCCAAAGTCACCCAGTTGGCTTTGTGCCTAAAATGGAACTAGAATTCACAATTTTCTTGTTTGTACTTTAGTGCCTTAATCACTACACCAAAGTGGCTCTTGCAAATCCAAGTAGATTTCTATCATTTTGTTTGGTAATCCTAGTGCGACTTATAAAAATGGGAAGTAGAGTATCAGGTAAGAAAAATATTATTAAAAAATACAAAAGGTATCCATTTGTATAGCATACACATATGACAATTTATCTGTTTATAAAATTGAAAACAATTTCTATGTTTCAAAAAATAATACTGAGCAAAGGGACAGTGTCATTGAAATGTGATGATAGGCTTGTGTCTTAGATTCCTGCTTAAGGAATTTTTCCCCCTTCAGATTATTCTTGGACCAAACTATCTTTCATGCAGAGGACAGCTTCAGATCTCCTCTCCTCTCCCCTCCCCTCCCCTCCCCTCCCCTCCTCTCTCCTCTCCTCTCCTCTCCTCTCCTCTCCTCTCCCCTCCCCTCCCCTCCCCTCCCCCAGCTCCAGGAATAAAATTCTTCTTTATAAATTAATAATCATGGCCACCCAAGTAAGAATTAATTTAAAAAGTATTACTTACAAATGAAAATTATAAAACAAAATATAATTTTCATTAATATGAGATGAGCAGAAAGAGTAGCAATTTAAACATTGTAGGTTGCCATTTCCAAACTAAGACGTGTTTTAAAAACTGACTTAATGGCCATGGGTAAATTAAAATAAATGAAATGTCTAGTGCCTAAAAGGAAAATAGTATCAGATAAAATGGTTCTGCAGCTAATTATGCATGCATAATGTTACCTTGTCTATGTATTATTGCTACTTGTCTTGAGTTATGGGAAAAGGACCTCCTGGAATATTGGCTTGTGAAAACAAGCAGGTAACAATGAAGGCAAGGCAGGAACTGCATTGATTAATTGGATGATACGAAAAATGGAAAATATTACAGTTATGAACTATGAAATAAGGGTAAACCAGAAGTGCAACCTCATAGCTATGCTGGTCTCTAAGAAGGATGATTGTCAAAAGAAAATGATGGATGCTGTAAATTAGTTTACTTTTAAAGGTGTCTTTTTTGACTCAAGCCTTTATGTTGCTTTTGCTGAGTGGGGAGGAGGCATTGCAACAAAACTAGATCTGGAATAAAACAGGATTTCAGATTCAGGATATTTGAAGTTGTGGTTAAAATAAATCATGGTGCTTTTGGCCTAAACCTAAAGCAGCACTTGTTGCTTAAAAGATGGTTTGCAGGAGCATTTAAACCCAATCAGATTAAACAAATCCTAAATCCTGGTTTTGCATTATGCACAGATCATCTCCAGTGTTGATGGAGGAACTACAAGTATTTGGAGGGGAACATTAAAAAAAAAAGCTCTATACGTTTAAACTTGGCTGATGACCATTCAGTTGCTGATATGAAACTGAAATTTAAGAACCCAACTGAGGTTCTATTTATGGAATAATCTGGATAGAGACAGAATTGCATTTTGTTGTTTTATATTGAAATTTGGCTTCATCTTGTTACGGCCCATTGATGAGAAAATGTCTTGGTTTTCCTTGGGGAATATCTGCTTTCAGCAGAGCTATATGAGATTGACATGCATAATTTACGTCTCTAGGTTGAGGAAAGAAATAAAAAGAGGCTGCATGACTGCTTTTATTGAGTGGTTTTTCTTTCCCTTTGAAGGACTATTAAAATTTTAATAAATACAATGAAGCAAAAGTAACAATGGGTTACTACTTTAAACCAAGAAAATCATTTGTGTGTTGTCATTTCCCATTTGTTTGCCAGGGGAAAAAAAAAGATTCCTCATTGCTAAACTAAAACTTATGGATTTTTAAAGAAGTTTGACAATGAAAATTCCTGAATGTTTTTTCAGAATCTCAGCTTTCATGGTATTTCAGTCAGTTGTGCCTTGATGAAATAGCAGAAACAACATTTAAACAAGTGACTGGAGCTTCCTACGGATTCTCAGGATCTGATAGAAAACAGTGTAAAATACCACTTTAGACTTTTTCCTCTAAAAGACCACCATCTAAGTGCATTCCTCAGCAAGGTTATATAAGATTAATGGTGATTCCCCCATATTTTCTTCTCTGCTTTTACAGATAAGCAGAAAATACTACCTAACTGATGTAGTGGGGTTATTTTTCCCCTTTTACTAAATAGAGATCTAAACGTTTTTCTAAATATAGGTGTTCGAAAAATATAGATGCGAACTGCAAAATTTGAGCCAGTTTGGTCTAATAATTAAGGCACCAGATTAGAAACCAGGAGACTGTGAGTTCTTGTCCCGGTTTAGGCATGAAAGCCAGCTGGGCCAGCTGCTCACTTTCAGACCAAGTCACCTAGTAGGGGTTGTTTTGAGGAAAATAGGAGGAGGGAAAATGTATTTGATATGTTCACTGCCTTGAGTTATTTATAAAAATAATAAAGGTGAAGACAAACAAATATATTTCTAGCTTTGTTATGGGTACTCTTTTATGTTTTTAAATACTTTTAACCAGGTGTATGGGATTGCTTAAAGATATTGGCTAACAGTTTCTCTTTGTCAATCAAGCTGACAGTTGGTTTTCTTTCTGGCTAGTAAAACTTCTTCTCTTCTGCCATGTTTAATCCCTACAAAATATACTGTAGTCTCTCTCCCACAATCCAGCCAGCTCTTTGTCTTCAGCACCATCTTCCAATTCATACCGTGCTTTGTTTCAAATATTTTCTGCCATCCCAGAAACAAAATAAAAGTGGGGGAAAGTCGTGATACGTCACGTGATGACACCATGATGATGTAAGCTTGACACCCCCCTGTCCTACACTATTAATTGGATTCTCAGCAATATAAAACAATGAAAGAAAAATTTGTAATAGAAGTTAGGCTATAAGAAATATCTTGCACAAGAATTGTCAAACATGCTGTTAGTCTCTCTCTTGTACAAAATTCTGAAGTCTATCCATGCCAGAGAGTAAGTCCATTATACTGTGAGGTACAATAGCCTGGCTATCATAAAGGAGTATTTAACAGCAGACAAATCTCTCTCTCTCTCTCTCTCCCCCTCCCTCTCTCTCTCTCTCTCCCTCCCCCTCTCTCTCTCTCTCCCTCCCTACCTCCCTACCTCCCTCCTTCCCTCAGTATGTGTGTATGTATGTGTGTGTTTGGGGCAGTGGTGGGATTCAAATTTTTTTACTACCGGTTCTGTGGGCATGGCTTGGTGGGCATGGCAGGGGAGGGATACTGTAAAATCTCCATTCAGAGGCGGTGTTTGCCGGTTCTCCGAACTACTCAAAATTTCCACTACCGGTTTTCCAGAACTAGTCAGAACCTGCTGAATGCCATCTCTGGTTTGCGGGGAATCCATAGTGATACATTTATGTGATATACTATATTTATCTTTCCAATAGAGACCCGAGGATGAGGCGGTTGTTGATTTGGGAGGCACCAGCAATGTTGTTAACATTCATTATGAACCAGAGGAGCTGGAAGGTAAAACAATTATTTTCTAGTGTTTTTATCTCTTCCTCTATTTTTCTGTTACATCGTGAGGAATTATTACATATTTGAGAATGAAACTAAATGTGTTTTCTATTTGAAACTACCTGCATATAATGAAAAATATTTTACGTATCACACACCAAAAACATTCTATATTTGTTTTAAATAAAGAAAACCCATCAAAATTATTACCAAAATCTACTTTTGGAATGTTGGTTTGTTTCATTTTTAAAATGGTAATTCCTTATTTATGTCATGCAGGACAGTTATACTGTAAGGGCCTTGAAGCAAGAAGAAATTCATGGTAGATGTTTTTTTCATACCAAAAGAACATTATTTGCCACACATTGTATCTGCATATTATAAAAATATATAATAGCTGTTGAGGTCATTCATTGGAGAACAGGATCGGTTCTCATCAATATGTTGATGATTCAGCTGTGCATGTGGATCCCTAGTCAATTGAGTGATGCTGTTAAGATCATGTCCCAATGGCTGGAGGCTGGTGGTGGTCCCAATGGAGGAGAAACAAACTGAGACTCAATCCTAGCAGGATTGACTGGCTTTGTGTACTAGACAACTCAGATCAGGGGCTTTTCATCTCTAGTTCAGAATGGGATTGCACTGTCCCAGATGCAACAGATACTGAAGTTTGAGAGATTTCCAGGATCCTCTTAAAGAGCAGATTACATCTGTAGCCACCAAGGCCTTTGTACAGATTCCTAATTGCATCTGTATGTGGATAGGGAGGGCCCTTCTCATGGTCACTCTTGCCTTGGTTACCTCAGGTATAGAATACCGTTCTTTGCTTTATATGGATTGCCCCTGAAGTCTACTCAGAAGCTGCAAATGGTAATATCAGCAATTTCTAGTATGATCCAAAACTGGAGTTAATATGCAGTTTATTCAAACTTTATTGGGGAAAACTGCATTTTTAAGTATATAGCAGCCACTGTTCTATTAATAGCATACAGCAACAATAGCAATTTAGGAAAAATGCACAGAAAGCATGCAGTGGAAGAGTCACTGAAACAAATCAGACTTAAACTGAGTCATACTGTTAAATCAAATAGATAACTGAATCAATACAATAGAAGAGAGTCTTCTGACTCTATACATTTTTATAAAGGTCAGTGAAGTGGACTGAATGCCACTAAAAGCATATAAAGAAAAGTTGGGGGCAGATAGAAATACAACAATTTTAAAAATGTTCTCTAACTCATATGTTGCTGTCTTTAGTCTGTAGCGCAGGGGTGTCAAATTCGTGTTGTCATGATGTTGTCATGTGACATATCGCAACTTTCCCCCCTTTCACTTAGCTGGGCATGGGTGTGGCCAACGTGTGATGCATTTGATCTGCGGGCCGCGAATTTGACAGCCCTGCTGTAGCTGTTACTTTTGAATTCTGTAGATGAGATTCTTGCATACCAGTTATGATTTGATCAGAAGACTGGTTATATTCCCTCCTATGGGGGTTGAATCTGATTGGGAAAAACACCTCTATTTAATAAAAAATTCTTGTTATAGGATTCAGAGTGGTAGCATGGTAGACTTACTAATTTCAGTACCTTGCATAAGAACATGCTTGTCCGTGTTTTAATTTAAATTTGTAACTTCCACTTAAGATAATGACTTATATATGTTACTCGCTTCAAGTCTTTATCACATCCTCAAAAGCAAGCAGGTTGCCAATTCCAGTAAATAATTCCTTTTATGCCAAAAGAAGCGTCACTCTTGAGAGTCAGTATAAAGGAGAAATAAATAATTATTTCTGTAGCTTATACTTTATTCTCTTTATACTTGTTATGGATCCTGCCTGGCACAATGTGTTTAAATTAGTAATAAAGAGCAGAGCCACAAAATGTCACAAAACCCTTCCCCTCTTGTGAATTCAGGCATGTCTTTTCATTGCTAGGATTCAGGCAGTGGGATAATAATGAAGGAAAGAGAGCCCAAATCCATGAACTGAGTGAACTTTCTTCATCCCTAAAAATGTACAGCATAAATTCTGTGAGATAGGTTTTACAAAGTCAGAAGGATATCGCTTCCAAGTAGATTTGCATACACTTTGCTTTTTTATGTTTGCTAGAAAGTTAAACTCCAGGTGGTTGAGATATGGAATTGTACTGAAACCATCCAACAGCTTGGTAGAACAAAAGACAGCAAAAATGAGCATTCTATATATTGTCTTGGAGCCACCTTGTTCTAGAATACTATACGTGAAAGGAAACCCTACTATAGGTAGTCCTCAACGTATGACCACAATTGAACCTAAAATTTTTGTTGCTTAAGCTAGGCAGTTATTATTATCTGCCCCATTTTACAACCTTTTTTTTTTTTTTGCTACAGTGGTTACTGATTTACGGATTTATTTGTTTTGTATGGCAGCTCATTGCAAGCAAGCGAGTCTAGGTGGTAAAAAATCAATGCAAACCAAATTGCAATCACAATTCAAATGAGAAGATTAGATCTATATAGCAGTTGAGAAAAATAACAATAGTTGAAAATTATAATTCAAAGATGCTAACATAACCAGAAAACAGAGCTCTTTACATTTTTTTTTGCTAGCTACCTCAAACGGCAAAAGCAAGGAAATTGCTTTTAAACAACTGTGTTTAACTTGGTGACTACAATGCAGGTGAAAATAGATCTCTAAACAGAAAATTGTGATCTCCTTTCCTGCTTATGAATGCTGATCCTAATCTATGCAGATAACTGAATTTTTTAATCAGTATGCACCAAACATAGCTTCCATTGTCTTTTCTTCCAGTCCAATTCTCCTGAGTGTGTAGGCCTTTTTACAAGAAATTTTCTTTCCCCTTATGCAGTGGACATGCAATTACAAAAGAGACTCCTGCTCTCTAATTTCCTATATTAGTATGATTCCCCCTGTGCCTGTAACATGTTTATGTCATTAACATCAGGGAATTCTCAGTTGGAGCAAATATGAAACTCTTGGCAGCATAACCATCCTGTCTAAACTCATGCCTAAGCAGAGATTCTTAGAGATAGAGAGAGAATGTTTACGTACAATTCTTCTGTCAATGAAGAATATCAGGTGGTATGAACAAAATATAGAGAAAGGCACATGAGAAAAAGATGCAACAAACAGATTACATTCTCAGATGAGCAGTTCCTGGCAGTAGTCATCTAAAAATGGATTTGTGCTACATGGGTACTATAATTCATAGAATTTATTAAAGTACTGCCCACATGGTAATTCTTGGATATCACTCTTTCAGAGCTAGTTTTGATTGCAAGGCTTTCGCTGGCTATTTCAGATTTAGAAATCAACAAGCTTGATATACTGACTTAGTTATTCCTTTCCACCATTTATCCTCTCACTGCCAATCATTGGAAGTCTTTTCAGGTAATTGTGATGCTATCTAGTCCAGTTAGATATCATATAGAAACTTTGGTAGCTTTCTGTGTGACTTATTGGCAAGATGCTTTGAAGACAAAATAGGTTAGATATGGTAAAATCAGCCACAGTTTCAGCAGTTTAGCTCTATATGAATTAATACATGATCATATCAGTCTATGTGATTTCTATGCATTTCAATAGAGGTCAAATGAATAGCTTGAAGCACTTGTAACCCATCTTTGACATTAGAGGCCCAAGTGTTTTTTTTTTCTTTTAATATATGAAATACCTTCCATTAGCTCAGGCTCTACTGGGATAGAGAGAGCTTCACTACAAAAATCAATCCCTTGGAAACGTCTTGTTTAGATTACTGTAATGCACTATGCCTGGGGCTGCTCTTGACGATGATTCAGAAATGTCAATTATACTACAAAATACTGCAGCAAGATTTGAACTGTGAAGCAAATTCATCACACCAGTTCTTCATTCTTTTTACTGGCTTGCAGGTCAATTCAAAGTCCCAATTATAAATTCTGGTTTTAATCTATATAGCCCTTCATCATTTAGGACAGCAATATCTTCTGTTTACACTTTTAAAATATTTTCCTACCCTTCCACCAAGGACATCTATAGAAAGCCTGTATTCTGGAAGATGAGGTGCAACAACTAGCTGAGGACCAGTGTTTTCAGTCTTCACCATTTTTATTGCCTTTGCTGCCTCTGGCAAAATTATTTTTATTTACCAGGCTTTTAAGAATAAGATAATGTTATTGTGGGTTTTAATTGCTTTGGCACTAATTTTACAGTTTTAACATGTATTTTTATCACTTATTTTATCCTTTTAAAATTCTTTTTTTTTTGGTAATTTTTAAGTGTAAATTACATTGGGTTTCTTTTAAAGGAAAGCAAGCAAACAAACAAATCAATAAATGCATACTTGTTTTCTTAATGTAATTAGCAAACTTCATTGTTGTTCATTCTGAGTCAAGGCTGCTTCTGACTGCATCCCCCCCCCAAATTAGAAGTTAAAATCACATTCTGTTAATACTTTGGTTCCTCAGTTCGTTCTAGATGGAACATCCTCCACCTCATATTTAGATGATACATTTTGATTTAAGGAAATCATGCCTAAGTATTTCATTAGCTGTACTACTTAAGAAGGACCAGAAATTACGAGCAACTGTTGTGTTGTAACAAGTCTTATGATTTACAATGGTATACAGTGGTATGTATAAGAACTGGCATAGTTTGTCTGGAGTGTAATGACAGCTTAAAATATATATATAGTCCTTGTTTTATGAATGTCTTGTTTAGTGACCATTTGCAGTTAGTGATAAAATTTTTAACAACCAATTCTTGCATTTTATTTTATTTATTTATTTAAAGCAGTTATATAGCTTCCCATCTTCTAACCAACTCTGGGCAGCTCCCAAGGATTCCCATGTCTGTAGAGCAAAGGAAAGCAAGTTCATAAGCTTGCTTCACTTAACAACCGCTTCGCTTAACAGTTCAGCTACCAATCCCAATTGTGGTTGCTAAATGACAATTTATGTATATATGAAGCCCTTGAGTTACAACAGTTCATTTAGTGACCATTCAAAGATACAACGGCATAGAGAAAAGTAATTTATGACCATTTTTCACACTTATGACTGTTATGGCATCCCCATAGTCACGTGATCAAAATTAAGATGCTTGGCAACTGATTCATATTTATGATGGTTGCAGTGTCCTGGGGTCGTATGATCACCTTTTGCAACCTTCTGACAAGCAGTCAATGAGGAAGCCAGAATCACTTAGCACGTTACTAACGTAAGAACTGCAGAGTTTTACTTAACAACTATGACAAGAAAAGTCGTAAAATGGGGCAAAACTCAATAAATGTCTCACTTAGCAAAATAAATTTTGTCGTAAGCCAAGTACTACCTGCATATATTGTTCCAAGGTCTTCATCAACATAATGATGAAGTGTGGCTTTAATTAGGAAGATGACTTTCTGTATTTCTGATGGTTATAAAGAGCAGTTACAGTGAAATGGACTGATATAATTTCAACAAAGTCAAAGCCATAAATACCTGACAATCTGCTTTCGTTCCAGGGCACAGGACATTATACGTTGGGGTACGGATGCCTTTGGTTAGACAAGGCCACAGACATCACAGAACCCACGGCCCCAAACACAGAAAACGAGATCGGATAAAGGAAAGTATATTGGAGGAGCATGAAACTTACGGTAAGTGTGTGTTGATAATAGAACACAGTAGGGGGAGTGAGCCATAGTCTCCTACTTGCCATATCATTGTATAGTTCTTTAGGATCTTAGAGAGGCATTCAGAATATGGCTGAGCACTTTTAATAACTCCAAGGGCTGAAGCAAATCCTTAATCTTCGAAAGATTTGGAGATGGACCGATGGACCTATTGTCTCTGAAATAGCAGGATTACCTTACAGTCACAACCACAAAAGCATTTGCAGGCCATTATTCTAATCCAAAGTTTGATTCAGAAACTAAAATATCCAATTGATGGCAGTTCACCCTCTTCTTGAAGACCTACCCCAACGGAGAAGCCTGAACTGCCAGTCAATCAGCTCCATTATGAAACTGCTCTTAGAGCAGTACACTTCTCCTTATGTTCAGCTAAAAATCGCTTCTTGCAGCTGAATGTTATATAACCTTGCCTTCCTGGTAGCAAAGGATGTGTTTGCATACTGGTCTTTCAAGTAAGTTGTAAGTATTGTTATGCCCCCCTCTCCCCATCAGTGTTGTGTCTATTGTAACTGTTTTCCATGTCCTTCTCTCAACTAAAATACATTTCTTCTTAAGTGTCATGGCCAGAAGTGGTTTCCAATCTTCACAGAGGGGTCTGAAGATTGCTTAGTGTGGAATAAAATGGAAAAGTTCCTTGCTATGACTTGGCACTATGATTTTGTTTTTGCAGCTTCAGTAGCCATTCTTATCTTCCAGGCCAAGTGCATTGCTACTTCATGTTTAGCTTGTGAACGATCATGATCCTATTTTTTTTTCCAGAAACACCATTGTGTATGTGTGATTTAGGGCAGAGGTTTTGGTCTAAGCCATAGAAGAGAACTATTTACAACCAAACAGCTGCACAAACTAACTTTTGGTGGTCTCCGATTTCTCTCTAATCAGCGTTAAACTTTTAAGCATGACATTGTTTCCCACAATTTGATGCACTGTAGTTAATTATAGTGTATCCCCTAAAATAGATAGCTAAGTATTCTAAGTACAGTGGAGCCTCAAGTCACGAGCATAATCCATTCCCGAACTCCAGTCACGACCTGATTTGGTCGTGCCTGGAAGCGCGACCGACTGTCCATGCGTGAAATAAAAAAAATGGCGGTGAAGGGGAAATCGGTGTGGAAAAGTTTTGTTTGCCACTCGATTTTTGAATCGTGACCTGATTCAAAAATCAGGTGGATTTTTTGTTCGCCACCTGATTTAGAATAGAATAGAATAACAGATTTGGAAGGGACCTTGGAGGTCTTCTAGTCCAACCCCCTGCTTAGGCAGGAAACCCTACAGCACTTCAGACAAAGGGTTATCCAACATCTTTTTAAAAACTTCCAGTGTTGGAGCATTCACAACTTCTGGAGACAAGTTGTTCCATTGATTAATTGTTCTAACTGTCAGGAAATTACTCCTTAGTTCTAAGTTGCTTCTCTCCGGTCAGGAGCGTTCGCAACCCGAGGTTCCACTGTATTTTTTTAAGTTGTAAAACTCGCCACAAAAACAAGGAAATGGGAAATCCCACCTGTACTCATGTGTGATGTAATCCCATACACTTTGCATCCTTAAGCCAGTACAGTAAAAGTACATTACATGCAATGTTTAGCAAGGAAGAGATATTCCACCTTGCTACCTAGATCACAGCACATAGAGTGCCACCAGGGACTGAAGATTTATATATCAATCAGATAACAGACTGAATGCAGCTAAGACATTCAGATAATATGTTGCCAGAATAAGGAATCTAAAAGGGAACTGAAAGATTAGTGTGGCACATCACAATTGAAAGATACTTGCTAAGAATTTACTTAGCAAAAACAAACAAAATTGCAATACAATGTAATGTGCAGGACGTGGGCGTCTGCTCAGAGGTTAATTATTAACTGATGTTTTCTAGGCTTGGAACTAAGAATTGAGTTTGATTAGAAACCTCCAGGAAACAGAAGGCTGTAAAGTACACAGGGAATTGAAAACAAATCCCAGGAGGTGGCAATATTAATTTACTTCTATATAGTTTCCAAAAAATCTATATGGGTGGGTCCATGAAGTTAAGTTTCACTTAAAGGTGACTTTACTTTTTTGTAACTTGTTTTGTTTAATGAGCTTCTGGTCCTGCAGATTCTATTTACTTCTCCACTAATAGCAAAATTACTAATAATGACTTTCATTTACCAAAGAATAAAACACCAGAAGCAACAAACTAAAAGAATCTCATCTTTGACTGATATTTTTTTGAGAACTGATGACTTTGCAAGATCTTTTCTGTAATTTACCCCTTTTGTCTGTCAGACTTCTCTATATATACAGGTAGTGCCTCAAGTTACGATCACAATGGAGCCCAACATTTCTATTGCTAAGCAAGGCAGTTATTGAGTTGTGCTCCATTTTACGACCTTTTTGTCACAATTATATTACGTGAATAATTGCAGTTGTTAAATGAATCATACAGCTGTAAAGTGAATCTGGTTTCCCCCACTGACTTGGCTTGCCAAGCCAGCTGGGAAGGTTACAAATGATGATCACCTGACCCATCATAAATACTTGCCAGTTGACAAGGACTCAGATCTTGATCACATGACCACGGGGATGCTGCAATGGTCGTAAGTGTGAAATCTGAAGAACTACAGCAGGAGTTGGGTATGGCCAGTCTAGAGAAAAGAAGGAGTAGAGGTGACATGATAGTAATATTCCAGTAGTTGAGGATCTGCCACAAAAAAGAGGGGGTCAACTTTTTCTCCAAAGCACCAGAAGGCAAGACAAGAAACAATGGATGGAAATTAATCAAGGAGAGAAGCAACCTGGAGAAACTTCCTAAAATGAGGACAAACAATCAGTGGAACAGCTTGCCTTCAGTAGTTGTAGGTGCGTTCATCACTGGAAGTTTTTAAGAAAAGACTAGACAACTACCTATCTGAAATGAGATTGGGTCTCTTGTATGAGCAGGGAGTTGGACTAGAAGACCTCCAAGGTCTCTTCCAGCTGTACTCTGATTGATCATCCATAAGTCAGTTTTTCCAGTGCTGTTATAATTTTGAACAGTCATTAAATGAATGCTTGTAAGTTGAGAACTGCCTGTATGTTTTTTTTTTTAATTCTTTCCCCCTGATTCTGCTGTCCCTGGCATTTCCACATCCACAAAAAATACATTACCTTTGTCTTCATCATTAGAATTATTAATACCACGTTCCGCTTTGTTAGATAACCCATCTCAGCGAGTTCACTTTATCCTTGGTATGGAAGAGGACGAGGAGCATGTCCCCCATGATTTATTCACAGAAATGGATGAAATCTGCGTGAAAGATGGTGAAGAATCAGAGTGGAAAGAAACAGCAAGGTAAAAGAACCAGGGAATTATTTTCCCCCCTGCTTGTTAATTGTTAATGAGGGACAAACAAATCACCTTTTAAATGGAATGGGTATAATAGTTTTCAGTATGTCTGTTCCAATTTTACTTGGACAGAATTTGTCAGATCAGATATCTGGTCTAGAAGCAGCTTCTGCTCCTGTGCAGAATGTGTTCCTGATTCCCTAATTTTACCCAAACATCTCTGAATCTGATAATCTGTTCAAAAGTTTTCCCAATTTGTGGGTTATTTTGAAGTGTACAGCTGGTTTTGTCTCAGCATGAGATAATGCCATGTCAATCAGGAGGTTTCTGTGAATTCAATAGCTCATCCTACAACTATGGGGAAAAAAAATTCAAGCTTACCTCATTATCTTTGGATTCAGTTAAAATCAGTTTCTGGAATAGTGCATTTCTGTTGAGTATTTATTTTATTTATTTATTTGTTTGATTTGTCAATCGCTTACAAGATAATAGGTATAAGTGTAAACATGAGTAAGAATACAGGAAATAGGTACAAATAAATGGGGATAATAGGACAGGGACGGTAGGCACGATTGTGCACTTATGCATGCCCCTTATAGACCTCTTAGGAATGGGGTGAGGTTTATAGTGGTTAGTTTGAGGTTAAAGGAGTGGGGTTAGAGGATGTAACAACAGAGCCAGGTAGTGATTCCAGGCATTGACCACTCTGTTGCTGAAATCATACTTTCTGCAATCGAGTTTGGAGCGGGTATAATATTGATAACTTCTGTGCCAAATGCCACTTTGAATAGAGTTCAGAAATGGTTTTAAAGTAATTCTAAACTTGATTCAGGGGTACATTTAATGCACTGCCAAACATAATTCAAAATATATGAGTAAGTAAATAGAAAATAATATTTGGAAGCTGATAGAAACTTTACAATAATACATTTATTATTGGCTTGGTTGTTTGTAAATGGATGCCCTCTTCTGGCAGATGGAATACTAACACCTGTTACTACACAACATTGCCTATTTATTACTTCTATAGCTGCTGTTATTACCATGATTGGTAGCGCAGTCAGCCAAATGTTTAGACTTTGTCATTATTATTATTTAAATCAGAAGGTTGAGAGTTCAGTCCTAGATAGCGGCAGATGTTTTTCTCCTAGGGTACAAAGAAAAAATATGTTCCAAACTCCACATGGTGTCGGGAAGAGCATCCGGCCACTAAACAGCCAGCACCATCCAGTCACACCCCAACTCTACCCTGAATTAAGGGATTACAGGGTCGTAAAAAGAGATTTTTTATTATTATTTAAATAAATAGGAATTGGAATGAAACAATAGTGCCTCCTTGTAAATTTAGCATTTATATGCTGAGATTGATGGCAAAGCAAGAAATCTATTAAGGTTACTGCCAGGGTAAATTTAAGTCAGGCAGCACTCTATGGAAAATAGCACTAGCACTAGCATCTATATATCACTTCACAGTGCTTTACAGCCCTCTAAGTGGTTTACAGAGTCAACGTATTACACCCTCCCCCCAACAATCTGGGTCCTCATTTTACCAAACTCAGAAGAAGGGAAGACTGAGTCAACCTTGAGCTGGTGAGAATCAAATTGCAGGCTGCCGGCAGTCAGCAGAAGTAGCCTAGAGTACTGCATTCTAATCACTGTGCCACCATGACTCTTTAAAGCTCTTAAAGACTCAAAACATTGAAAAAAACTCATTACAGTATTCTATTCCTATTCCCTGGTCTGTTGTCTCAGTAGTTTGGACCCGTGCCCTTCCTGGCTGGTTTCGGCCGCCAGGGAGACGACACGAGGCTGGCTCCAGGGGATTATCAACGCTTCTCTGAGAGAGGGGTCGCTTCCGACCGCCCTGAAGATGGCGGTGGTGCGGCCCCTCCTCAAGAAGCCTTCCCTGGATCCAGCTGTTTTAAATAACTTCCGTCCAGTCTCCAACCTTCCCTTTGTGGCGAAGGTTGTTGAGAGTGTGGTGGCACGTCAGCTTCCTCAGTACCTGGAGGAAACAACTTACCTCGATCCGTTCCAATCGGGCTTCAGGCCTGGGCATAGCACTGAGACGGCATTGGTCGCGTTGGTTGATGATCTCTGGAGGGCTCGTGACAGAGGGTTCTCCTCTGTCTTGGTCCTATTAGATCTCTCGGCGGCTTTCGATACTATCGACCATAGTATCCTGTTGCGACGGTTGGAGGGGTTGGGAATTGGGGGAACCGTCTTTCGATGGTTCTCCTCCTTCCTCTCCGACCGTTCGCAATTTGTGTTGGCGGGAGGGGAGAGGTCCACCTCTAGGCCCCTGGTTTGTGGGGTGCCTCAGGGGTCGGTCCTCTCCCCTCTCTTGTTCAACATCTATATGAAACCGCTGGGCGAGATCATCCGTGGTCTTGGGATGAAGTGTCATCTGTATGCAGATGACACTCAGTTATACATCTCCACCCCGGACCACCCCAACGATGCTGTGGGGGCTATGTCCAGGTGCCTGGAGGCCGTGCGGGATTGGATGGGCGGAAACAGGCTCCGACTCAACCCATCCAAGACCGAGTGGCTGTGGTTCCCGGCGCCCCGATATAGCCAGTTGACTCCGTCGCTGGCTATTGGGGGGGAAATTTTGCCCCCCACAGAGAGGGCTCGCAATCTGGGAGTCGTCCTGGATGTGCGGCTGTCGCTTGAACACCATGTCGCGGCCGTCTCCAGGGGGGCATTTCATCAGATCCGTCGGATCTACCGGTTGCGGCCCTTTCTGGATCGGGACGCCCTGCGCACGGTCACTCAGGCCCTTGTCACCTCTCGCCTGGACTATTGTAATGCCCTCTACATGGGGCTCCCTGCGGGGAGCACCTGGAGACTCCAACTGGTGCAGAATGCGGCCGCGCGGGTGATCATGGGGGCGTCGCGTAGCGCCCACGTGACGCCTCTCCTGCGCGAGCTGCATTGGCTGCCGGTGGCTCTCCGGGTTCGCTTCAAGGTTCTGGTTCTGACCTTTAGGGCGATCCATGGCACTGGGCCAGGTTACCTACAGGACCGCATCCTACCGGTGATCTCCAGCAGGCCAGTGCGTGCACACAGGGAGGGCCTTCTCCGGGTTCCGTCGGCTGCCATGTGTCGCCTGGCGGTCCCGAGGGGTAGGGCCTTCTCTGTGGCGGCCCCTGCCCTCTGGAATACTCTGCCACCGGAACTGCGTAGCGGCATGGACCTGAGGTCCTTCAGGCGCGCGCTGAAGACCTGGCTTTTCGAGCAGGCCGGCCTGGGCTGAGAGAGGGTTTTAATTTGTCTCCATTGCTTTTTAGTAATTTTAATTTGGGGGTTTTAAGGGGGTGGGGTGGGTTTTTTATATTCGGCCAAATATTCAATTTAATTTCTTTTTAACTTTTGTATCATTGTCGGGGTTTGGATTGGCTGTACACCGCCCTGAGTCCCTAGGGAGAAGGGCGGTATAAAAATTTTATAAATAAATAAATAAATAAATAAATAAATAATAGATAGATAGATAGATAGATAGATAGATAGATAGATAGATAGATAGATAGATAGATAGATAGATAGATAGTAGATTCTTTCATCATGGTAAAGGATATGTTTTGTATCTGAAAGTTCCCAATACAGGTAATTGAGCCCTAAATTTCTATGAAGTTAGACATTTGTTAAGTGAGTTTTGCCCCATTTTTTTGCCACAGTTGTTAAATGAATCAGTGCAGGTGGTAAATTTGTAATCCGGTTGTTAAGGGACTCTGGCTTCCCTGTAGACTTTGCTTGTCAGAAGATCACAAAAGGGGGATCACATGACCTTGGGACACAGCATTAATATGATTAATTAATTAATCATAAATCATAATTAATATGAACCAGTTGTCAAGCAACTGAATTTTGATCACTTGGTCATGGAGATGCTGCAAAGTTCGTAACTGGAAAACGGTCATAAGTAGGGTGGGATTCTATCAGTTCGCACCTATTTGCTAGAACCGGTTGTTAACATTCTAAGCAGTTTGGAGAACTGGTTGTTAGAAGAAATTACTGACCTAATCCTGTAAGGAAGGCAGGAAGGAAACATTCTGGTGTTGCTTACAGAAACTGCCTCTCCATTAACCCTTATTACATTCTTGGCAGGACTAGACTTCCTGTCTCTGGAATGTCTCTGGAGGGTTTTTTTCCTCCTTTGCTGGTACTTTGCTTGTGTGAAGTGACCATTCAAAGTTATAATGGCACTGAAAAAATGACTGTGGGGATGCTGCAACAGTCGTAAGAGGCCAGGCGAGGAGATGCGTGCCTCGATGTGAGTGATATTGAGTTGGCCACACCAAGCCACTAACATGACCACCAAGCCACATCCACCTGGTCACATGAACACCAAGCCACACCTATCAATTAAGCCACTCCCAGAGAACCAGTTGTTAAAAAATTTGAATCCCACCCCTGGTCATAAGTCACATTTTTCAGTGCCTTTGTAACTTTGAACGGTCACTAAATAAACTGATGTAAGTTGAGAACTATCTATTAGCTGGCATTTTCTTTTATAGGACCTTAAATAACATTGCTAGAATTTTTTTGTGATATTTCGGAATTACGCTGTATAATCAGTTTAGGGGATATTAATATAGTCTGTAGGGTTCAAGCAGAGTTCATTATGCATATTTCTCTAGCATCAGAAAAGTTACAGAAAGTGTTTCTCCATGCAGTCAGGTTCACCTATCTGCTATATACAAAATTCAAAACTGAACTCAGTTGGATTATTTATGAAATATATTTCTGAGTTAATCTCCCACCTTAAAAAACAAGCCTGTTTAATTCCTGTTCTGTACCAATTCTTCTTTTTAAAATATGTCTAGCTCCCTGGAGTATATATGTGGCTTTTGTCCCTGTGAACAAGCATTTCATCCATGCTCGTGGGTACTCCAGATCGGAATAGTTTGTACCAGGTAGTAAACACGGCTTGCTGCAAGATGTCTTGTTTTGAATTTTTATCTGTCACTGACAGATAGGAAATAATTTTTTAGAGGTAGTCCTTGACTTACAACAGTTCATTCAGTGAATGTTCAAAGTTACAACAGCACTGAAGAAAGTGACCTATGACCGTTTTTCACATTTATGACCGTTGCAGCATCCCCCATGGTCATGTGTTTAAAATTCAAACACTTGGCAACTGACACATATTTATGACAGTTGCAGTGTCCCAGGGCCACATGATCACTTTTTGTGTCTTTCTGACAAGCAAAGCCTATAGGGAAGCCAAATTCACTTAACAACTGTGTTGCTAACTTAACCGCAGTGATTCACTTAACAATTGTAGCAAGAAAGGACATTATATAGGGCAAAGCTCATAAGTGTCACTTAGCAACAGAAATGTTGGGCTCATTATCATAAGTCGAGAGCTACTTGTACTTCTGTATTCATTTGTGATTTCTGTGGGACCCCTAGGCCCTTTTGTAAATAAGAATAATGATAGAGACTGGTGTTTTGCATTGCTTTCATTGATGTGGGACAGGGAGCCTGGTAGATTTTGAGGGATATGTCCACGGACTCCACATTACTATTCACTAATATGAATGCATAAAGCTTGCTCGGCTTCTCTATTCTACAGCTGGTCCTTCCAAGTCATCTGGAAAAATAAATATTATGTATTGATCCTGAAACCTTTTGCTGTTGTATTTGATTTGGGCTGTGTTGGTTGCCTCACTTCCAGATGGCTGAAATTTGAGGAAGATGTGGAAGATGGAGGAGAACGATGGAGTAAGCCATACGTGGCTACTCTCTCACTGCACAGTCTCTTTGAACTGAGGAGCTGTATCATCAATGGGAGTATCCTTCTGGATAAATCTGTAAACTGCACTGAAGACATTGCAGGTGCTATTTTTAACAATTTATGAGAATAAAAGTCAAGGAATCCGTTCTGTGTGCCTTCTTCTCCTGTATATAGGGAACATCCTTCCCAGATATAACCTGCCCAGATGCAAACTTTGATTAGACAGAAATTTCCTCAAATTCTGGAAATCTGTTTCAAGGCAGAATAATATGGCAGTCTTCCTTAATTTGATGCCTTCCAGATGTTTTAGGGATATGATATTGGGAATATCGAGCCTTGCACATGATGTCTAGGAATTCTTGGAGTTATATTTCCAACAATCTGCAGGACAACAATTTAAGAGAAGGTTTTATTTAATTTAAAAATCAAGCTAGTTCTCCCAGTTTGGTGATTCATTACATTTAGAGCAGGGGTGTCAAATTCAATTTCATTAAGGGCCGCATCAAGGCTGAGGTTGACCTTGGGGGCTGAGTGGGTGTGGCCGACTGGGCAGGTGTGGCTAAGTGGGTGGATGTGACCAGATTGACGGCACTCACTCACTGGGTGTGGCCAGCTGGGTGGGTGTGGCCATCTTGATGCCATTCCCCAAACTGCTGGCATGTTTCCTTTTTGCTCTGGGTAGACCTGGCCGAAGCGACACAGGCTGGCCCCTTACATTTTTCAGGACGGTCCCGTGGGCCGGATCTGACCACATTGTGGGCCGGATTCAGCCCGTGGGCCTTGTGTTTGACATCCCTGATTTAGAGTATATTAATCTGCATTAATGCAGGTTGGATGGGTGGGAAGATAGGAGGCCAAAGTAGCACAAATGGTTGGGAAAAGAGTGTTTATTGTGCCTGCTGGTTTTTTCACCCCCTTTAACTATTTTTTAAAATGTTTGATTAAAAAAAATGTGGAAGCCAGAACAGATTTGGCTCTTTTTATTAATCTCTCTCCTACCACTATTACTCATGGAATGGAGCATCATGGATAGCTATTCTGAGAACTAAATATGGCAGTTAAGAATTTTCCTCTGATTGTTGCTGTGGGATGATTGTATAGTTTCTATATTAGTTTTTTTTTTCCTCAGAAAGAAATAGAATGCATATTTTTAGTATCTTTTACTCAAGCATGCTGCTGCCACTATCTACCCAAGCCCAGGGCATGAGATCTAATTTAAGAGAAGAACAAGCATAAACTTCTAAATCAAAAGTCAATAAGATTGCATTATCTGATAGCTGAACCCTTCTCACATTGAAATAAATGCCAGGATCATTGAAAAAAGAAACTCTTGTTCTTGAATAAGATACTATATAGCCGTGATTGAGAACCTATGGCACGCAGAGCCATTTGTGCGAGCCCCAGCCAAACTTACCTGCACTGCACCTGCGTGTGCCTCCCAGCTGATTTTTGGCCCATTGGAGGCCATTTTTGCCCTCCTGGAGGCTTGAGGGAAGCTTCTGCAGTTTTGGGAGCCAAAAAACGGGCCTTCTGGAAATACAGGAAGTGCCAAAATGGGCCCGTTTTCGGGCTGCAGAGGCCTCCCTTGAGCTTCTGGGAGGGCAAAAACTGCCTCAAACGGGCCGAAAATCAGGTGGGAGGCGCGCGCATGTGCAGATAAGGGGCAGGGCAGGGGTGTTGCACATGCATGCGCAGGGGGCAGGACCCATTGCACTGTGGGTGCTGGCACATGCGCGTGCACGCTATCATGCACATGTGCGTTTTCGGCACACCACAATAAAAAGGTTCGCAATCACTGCTATATAGCTTGAAGGATACAAGAAATGAACTGATATTGTAAATTTGCTTGGGTAAAAGTCTTTATATTATACTTTTTAGAAACCATTTTGGGAAGTAAGGAGTGGCCAGGAATATATAAACACTTTTCTTAGTTGTTTTATTTGGGATTTTTAAAAAAGAAAAGGAAACATTTCATAATAAGTGTTATAATTTAAGGGGGGAAAAGCTTTGGAGAAAATAGAGGAGTTTTTCTGTTATTTTTGGGCAGAGTGTCCGTATATATGTCTTTGACTTCATATTTCAGACTATGTGACCATTAATATCTCTGGATAGGCCCAATGAAAATTGTAGTTCAAAATATCTAAGTTGCAGTTGGCTGGATGAGATAAATTTCTAGAGGGTAGGTTTACCGGTGCCTTTAACTAGTATTGTAGCTAAATCAAACCTTCATGTCACCTTTTGAAGAAAAACTAGGCTTAGATGAAGTCTAATCTGATTCTGTCAAGATATAATACAGGTAGTCCTCGAACTTACAATCATTCGTTGTGAAGTTACAATAGCAACAGCAATAGCACTAAGATTTATATACTGCTTCACAGTGCGTTATAGCTCTCTCTAAGCGGTTTACAGAGTCAGCATATTGTCCCCATCAATCTGGGTCCTCATTTTACCAACCTTGGAAGGATAGAAGGCTGAGTCAACCTTGAGCCTGAGTCAGTGCACTGAAAAAAGTGACTTATGATAAGTTTTCACACTTATGACTGTTGCAGCATCCCCATGGTCATGTGATCAAAAGTCAGGCAGTTGGCAACTGGCATATGTTTATGACAGCTGCAGCATCCTGGGATCATGTGATTACCATTTATAATCTTCCCAGCTGGCTTCTGACAAGCAAAGTCAATGGGGGAAATCGGATTCACTTAACAGTTGCAGTAGTTCATTTATTTGTGGCAAAAAGGTCATAAAATGAGGCACAACAACTGTCAATGGAATGGAAATGTGGGGCTCCATTGAGGTGGTAGTCAGGAACAATCTAAATTTGTCTCATTTGAAGACAAATTATGAATTACACTCATTTGTCCCGTATTAATGGATCCAGTCTAATGTGTTGTGAAATAGTCTTTTCTGTTAGCCGACTAGTTTGAAAAATACAACTAATAGCAGGTGTGCAAAGGATTATAAAGATTGCTGCTAAAATAGAAAAAAATATATAATTAAGTCTTTCTTTCCTCCCTTAACGAAGACTATACTGCTGAACCTCCCACCATACCCAATCTAATTAATATATTTTTAATTCAGGATCACTGATTGCTGTGAAATCTGCATTGCATTTGTATAATTAGGTGGTTTTCTCTTTCAGAAATGATCCTGGATAGCCAAGATTCTCATGATATATCCATACGTAAAAAATTCTGGGAAACCCTCTTGAAGAAACACCATCATCAGCATGAAAAGAAGAGAAACATCCTTCCAATTGTCCGTTCTTTTGGAGAAAGTGGCCAGAGAAAGTCTGATCCTCACTCAATAGATAAGACAGGTAAAGGATCTCTGTAATTCTGGTCCAATTTTCTCATTACATTAGGAATTATAAACCAAATATTGAGAAATAATTGGGAATATATAAAAACTTATGATTTACAACTATCACTAGTTCAGTCGCCGAACATCTGAATCCAAACCACAAATGTTCACAATTGTGATCAGAGGATCCCTTCCTAATCTGTCAGTGTCACTGCTTGCTTTCTGGATTATACATACTCCAGACTAGCAGTAGAATATGAAGAACAAATACATTATTTTGGAGAATGCTTGCTCCATTTGACAAAATTTACTCAATCTATATTTATTTATGAAATTTATATGCCGCTCGTCTCCATTCTGAGTGACTCTGAATATGGACTTGATGCAAGGGCATGAGTAATTTGCATGCAGCTTGTTTTTTCCCTTTGCTATACTGCTTCAGCAATTTAGAAGACAAACATAATAAAGTGAATGATAATCTCTAGTGAAACCAACCAACCAAAGCTACTTTGTGTAGTATGCTATCCCCAAATAACTTAACTATATTGAATTGATAGTGTACTTCAGATTATATTAAGGTATAGTGTAATTTGTTGGCCTTTACCTTAACTATTTAACCTAAACAATGTATGGTTTATCATAGATGAGCATAGCCATTGTCTGATTTGAACATCAGGGATGCATATGATCTAACTTGCATTTCACTAGGTTTTAGTCAAACAATCTCCCCGAAGTGTAGGATTATAAGAGTAATTCTGCTGGCCCAGGTAAAACTCCATCTTCCAATGTTTTCTGACATACTAAGTATGTTAATCATTTTTATAAGTATTTTATTGTAAATTTCCAAAAGCCTTTAGTAGTTAGTGGTATTGATTTATTATGTCATGACAATTCAGTGTTGACCGTTAGCAACCATACAGATAGATTCTCGCTCAAGATCAACTGGTCCTTTTTCATTATGTTCCTTGACTTTAATCACTAGAGGAGGCTTGTCATTTATATGTTCAGCTATAAAAATGCTGCCATCGGCATAGTGCAAGCTATTGATGTTTCGGCCTCCAATTTAAAATCCATACTTATTTTCTTTCAGTTAGCTTCATTCATACTTGAAAATTGGAAATTCCAAAACATTTGTCTGTCGTCACACTTATACACAGCGCAGGGTGTCACAATCCAGGCAGAACATAGTATAATGTGTGTGTGTATTTGTGTGTATGTGTGCCCCCACACCCCCACACGCACTATGCCACTGCGGCTCATGAAAGTTGTTTTCTTGTATTTGCAATTCTCATAAGTAAAATAAGATGGACAGATGGACATTATAAGTGAAATCAAGAATTCTACACGTGTTTTTATTGATAAAAAGTTTGTACTTTTCTCAAAATTATATACTCAATGCATGGTGTATAATGTGATAAGTAATTCAGCAAATTATCTAGATTTTTCCTGTTTCTATTTAGGAGTGACTTCACTGTCTCTTCATCCTCCTTCTAATACACTAGATGTTAGAAATGGATTGACTCATGATACTACCCCAACAGACGTGTGCAAAGTGAGTTAATGTAATTGTTTATCACTAATTGTAAGAGCATCTTATAGCCAATTAGATCTGACTCCATCAAAGTCAGATTAAAACTATTGACATTGCTTTTATTCTGAATTGGCATCTTCGGCCAAATTGACTTTATGATGATGTCACTGTCAATGGGAAAAAAGTTGGGTTCCCTGGAGTTTTAACATGGGCCACTATTGCTGTCATGAGTAGCAGCCATGGTATGTCAACATTTCATCTGAATATGAGCATTTCTGTATAATGTCTATTTTTTAAAAGTAAAATCAGCCCCAAAAGGAGGTTCTCTGAAATTTATACAGGTAGTCCCGGACCATAGTGGGGACTGGCACTAAGTACAACAGTTGTTAAGTGAAATGCCACATGTCCATGCTGACTTACATCAGTTCCAACTGCAGATCTTAAGCAAATAACCATGAATCATTAAGCAGGATGTCATGGGTCTGCCACTTGTGAAGCCCTGCTCATTTCCTCATTGACTTTGTTGGTTGGATGTCAGCTGTGGACATTGCAAAGGGTGATTGCATGACCCTAGGATGCTATTTCTGGTGTAAATACACACTGGTTGCTAAGCACTCAAATTACTATCAAATTACAACAGAGATGCTGTGACAGCTACAATTTCAAGGACTGGTCATAAATCTTCGTCATTGTTGTCGTAACATTGAACAGTTGCTGAAAGAGTGAATTACCTATATTTATTAAATTGCCTGTATTCATTACCTTATTTATTAAATGCATCATAATATCTGTATTTATTAAATAATCACAATATCAGTTCTGCCTTAAAAATTAAGTTTTTTTCTTTGTAATTAGACAGACCTTCATTTTATGAAGAAGATTCCTGTTGGAGCTGAGGCCGCAAATGTTTTAATTGGAGAAGCAGATTTCCTGAAACAACCTATTGTTGCCTTCTTACGTTTATCACCAGCTGTTCTTCTTCCAGGCATGACTGAGGTTCCGCTCCCTACCAGGTAAAATGTGGTAGTGATGATGGGGGTATTTGGGAATAATTAATAGTACTGATGCTTCTTAGTGACTGTAGCTATGCAATTTTCTTGGCAGTGTTACAGAAATGATGGTTTGCCATTGCCACCTTTGAGATTTTATTTTGTTTTTTACCTTCTCAGTCTATCCAACAGTAATTAATGCTAATTTCAGACTGATTGCGTACTACTACTATTTGTCACCCTGGTTATTATATTTGAGTTTATGCTTGTAAATAATTTGTCCATGCCATTTAAATTGTGTTTGTTGCAAACTTTAGAATGTTGCCTCCCCTCTACACCCCCATTGAGTTAAAAATATTTAATCATTCATTTTGATAGCTTTGTAATTTAGATAGAAGTTTTAAAAATATTTCTATGATTTTAAGCTCTTTGCTGAAATAAAAACCCAACTTTTTCAGTGAACTCAAGAGAAATGTAAACATTTAGATGGCTGTAGGTATTTCCTGTTCCTACACTATTTAATCCTTTTAAAAAAGCTGCGTCTACTAAAGAGGCATCCTATTAGAAGATCCATAAATATTCATACTTCAGTATTAGATACAGGTAATCCTCAAGGTACAACAGGCCATGTAATGAATGTTTGAAATTACAAGTGACAACTCCCACGAGCTACTTACGACCTCATTTCAAAATTAGGACAGCTGCAGTGGGCCTATGGTTGTTCGCTCTAACAACCCACCATAAGGTCGCTGTAGTGCCTTCCTGTCTCACTCCCCCACCCCACCCCACTGGAAACCTGCAGGACCTGGGCCTCCTCCTTATACCCCCATGATGCCCCACATTTGACTTCTGAAGCTCTCCAGACCTCATGTTATGGAGGAAGAGCAGGTCATGTGTCCCTGTATTGTGCTTTGGAGACCCAAATGCAGCCGCCATTTTGTCCCTACCCAAAAATGGGTGGGAACAAAATGATGGCCATCCACACAAACTGCTTCGTTTTGCTACCTTAGGTCTGCACAGAGCTGCAGAAGCTTCTGAAGTTGCAGAAAGTTTTTGAGCACCGTGCAGAGCTGATTAAGATAGCAAAATGAAGCAGTTTGCCCCATGCGGCAGCAACCCAAACGCATCTGCCATTTTGTCCCCGCCCACAAACTAGCGGGGACAAAATGGTGGCCTCCTGACAAACTGCTCCTTTTTACTGCCTTAGAGAGGTCTCCACAGTGCTGCAGCAGCTTCTGAATGCTTCTGCAGCATTGTGCAGGGCTTGTTAAGAGCTTGCACAATGAAGCAGTTTGTCCTCAGGCAGCGCAGTAGCGACCGGAATGCGGCCACTATTTTGTCAGCGGGACAAAACGATGGCCGCTTTCAGAACATTGCCATGTGGCTGTGCAATGAAGAAAGTCATCCCAGTGCTCTGGGAGGCCTCGGAACTCTTCAGAAGGTAAGTGGTGAGAAAGGGTCTTTTGCTTGGGGCAGTGGGAATCTGGGAGATATTCGGTAGAAGTAGGAAAAAGCCTGTTGAGACCCAAGAGATGGGATGTGGAGTATGAAGCATCTTGGGATGGGGGAAACTTTGGAAGATTATATTACATAAAGGTATATTAATGTTTATCTACATATACTGTATAGTTCAAAGTTTTATGAATTTTCATAGATATCATCAATATTTAATAATTTCTTGTCTGTGGAGGAAATATGTAGCAAGACACTAACAGGCATAGGAAAGGCACGTGTGTGCATGCAGAATGTCTATACAGAGGAAAGTGAAAATTTCATGTAAATGCACATACATTGGGCACAACCTTTGTGTACTTTTCAGAAACCAATATGCACTTATATACAGGAAGTGCTTCTAATATGTTTGTTTCTTGAAATTTGCTACGAGTGCTGTCCCAAATAAATACCATACAGAATCCGCCAATTAGAAAGACCCTTCCTTTTTGTTCCCATTCTGCTGAGGATTTGGTTTTGCATTGACTCAATCCAGAAAGATATATGATCTAAATGGAAAGGAGATAGGTATATACCTCCTATCATTTTTCCTAAAGTTGAAGATGACTTGAGGGACAAGAGACTGCAAGTAGGCAAGACTTTAGTGTAAGCAACACAGAGTTGAACAGAGCCTGATGGATTTGGTAGGGAGTAAATACTGGGGCAAGGAAATGTGGAGGAGATTTCAGAGATTTTTAAAGCTGCATACCCGGAGAAAGGTTTCACTATTCTGGAAGATCTTGGAAAGATCTTTTGAAGACTTTTTCTTTTCTTTAATTGGACAGGGTTTGTCTCATTTAAATGAGACTTAGTTTCCAAATGGCTTTAAAATGTTTGACTTACATTGCAATAATTTCTTTTTCTATCTCTCTTTTAATGACTAGGTTCTTGTTTGTCTTGCTGGGTCCAGTAGGGAAAGGACAGCAATATCATGAGATTGGACGGTCAATGGCTACCCTCATGACTGATGAGGTAAGTGAAGTATGCATAATTTCACCCTGTGTAACAGTGTTTCTTAACCTTTGCATGGCTGCCTGGGGGATTCTGGGAGTTGAAGTCCAGGTTTCTTAAAGTTGTCAGAGTTGAGCAGCACTGTGGGCCTAAGCCATTTACATTGCTTTGGATGACCTATACATAAAAGAACATAGAGTCACAAAAAAGTTATAAAAGTCAGAAATAATGACCCCACACACTCCAAAAAAAGCATTAGTATAGACATGGTAGAATTGGTTTTCATGATGCATACTCTCCTTTTAATATTTACATGACTCGGTTTATTGTAAACTGTAGTAACCCATCATATGTGTTACTTGCCATTCATATGCTATATAATCACAGCCAGCTTTGTTCTTTTTCAATGAGCCAGGGTTAGGCAGCTGTAGTTTAGGGTCACTGGTACACTCAGCTAAGTGAAAAAGTGTTTGATTCTGATGGGAACTTATGCAAGGATGCTAGTTCACTACCTGGCAAAATACTATATATCTATATATTGTTCCACCTCCACTCAAGGTAGATGATTTTAAAGTTTTGCTTGTTTAACCAGAATAGTCGTCCAGACAAAGATTCTGTTTGAGAGAATATATGGAGAAATTCGAATTGATCTAGCTTATTATGTGTAAGTAAATGTTTCTCTCCTGTCTGTATAGATTTTCCATGATGTTGCTTACAAAGCCAAGGATCGAAGTGACCTTTTAGCTGGCATTGATGAGTTTCTAGATCAGGTGACTGTGCTGCCACCTGGGGAATGGGATCCATCGATCAGAATTGAGCCACCTAAAAGCGTTCCTTCTCAGGTAAACTGTGACTTACTTCTCTAACTCAATAAAACAAAATGGTAATATTTTTAAAATATCAATAAATGGTAATATTTTTAAAATATAATATGGGGGATACTGTCTATAAATTAAATGGGTAGAATCATAGAACAATATATATATTTATCATTTATGGGCTGATACCTAAGGTTCCCTAGAGAGCTGTCTCAGCTTTTCGGCCTGTTGTAATTGCAAAGAAAGAAAAACGATTCTGCTTACTTATTGGAAGCTACATCAACACTAAGGCAAATGAATGTGTGCAAATGAAATTGCAGGTAGTCCTTGACCTGTGACTATAACTGAGTTCCAAATTTCTATTGCCAAGTAAGACATGGTTAAGTGAGTTTTGCCCCATGTTATGACATTAAACTAGTTAGTCATGTTACAATCTTTAACTAGTCATTTTATGTCACAAAAGAATCACATGACCCAGGAACACTGCAACCATTATAAAATCAGTTGACAAGTGCCCAGATTTTGATCATGTGACCATGTGGATGCTGCAACAGTTGTGAGTGTAAGTCACTTTTTTCAGTGCTGTTGTAACTTTGAACGGTCACTAAATGAATGATTGTAAATTGAGGACTACCTATATGACCTTTATATGGTTTTTGATATACAGTAGTGTTGCAACTATAAGATTAGGTTTAGCCTCCAATTTGATATTGTTGGGTTATTGTTGTTTTTTAAAGGCCACTCTGCCTTGAACTGATTCAAAAGCCAGCAGAATGATGTTAATTTGTCGTACTTCCTTTTTATTAGGATAAGAGGAAGATGGCAAAGTTATTTAATGGAAAGATTTCTGATGATGAGATGGAAGATCACACGGGGCCAGAACTCCAGAGAACAGGAAAGTGAGTTCTGGAGATCTTGTGGTGGCTTCTTCTGAAGCAGCGATAAGCAATCTTTTTACTAGCTAGTACTGCATTTTAAAAGGTATTTGATCTCTGTGGCCTGCAGGGGACAGGGCCAGTGACATCCTGGCCTCAATGCAATGGAGAGATTCAAATTATTGACTTATTTGGGGAGTGTTTTAAGAGGTTACATGTCTCTAGCTTAAAGTAGCAATAGCAATAGCACTTAGACTTACGTACTGCTTTATAGTGCTTTACAGCCCCCTCTAAGTGGTTTACAGAGTCAGCATGTTGCCCCTAACAATCTGGGTTCTCATTTGACCGATCCCTGAAGGATAGAAGGCTGAGTCAACTTTGATGCTTATTTTTCTCTCTCTCTCTCTCGATGATGATGATGATTATGATGATGATAATAATAAAAACAATTAGCATAGTTCAATCATTATTAAAGAGGGAGATGGGTAGTTAAATGCGAAATATAAATAAAGAAGTGAAATAACTTCTCCAAAATTTTAAGACTTTCATTTTGCCCAGCAAAACTGCGTGGAAGAGTTTTTATATGGTTACAGAAGTAGCATTTGTGGGCTATATACTGTCCAAACTTTTGCTAAAGGAAATGTTCCCATCTTTCATTTCAAGAGCTCTATAAACCCAGGGACACCTTATGAACTAAATAAGGTAGTCTTCGACTTATGACCAAAATCGGGACTAGAATTTCTGTTGCTTATTGAGACAGTTGTCCACCCACTTTTACAACGTATTTTGCCATGGTCGTTAAGTGAATCACAGTTAAGTGAATTACACTGTTAAGCAAATTTGGCCTCCCCACATTAACTTTGCTTGTCAGAAGCCACCTGAGAAGTTTGCAGATGGTGATCACATGCAGGGGTGGGCTTCAAAAATTTCAGCAATGGTTTCTTTGCTCAGTTACTGGATGGGCGTGGCTATAGGGGACATGGCCTAGTTGGCCTCCTGCACCACGGTGAGGTGGGGGTGTATTCACTTTCCCCAGGTTCCAGAGGTTTTACTTAAGCCTCTGGGACGGCAAAAATTGCCTCCCCTAGATTCCAGAGGCCCTCTGGAGGCTGGAAACAGGCCCATTTCTGGCCTTTTGGAGCTTCCAGGAGGCCCGTTTTTCCCCCTCCCCAAGCCTCTATGTGAGCCATGCACTTATCTTGCATCCAAAACAGGCTGTGTGGAGACTCCTGGGAGGGGCGGGGTAGGCGGGGTGGGGCAGGGCCATCCAGGGGTGGGATTTGGCAGTTCGCTGAATCAGCCATAACATTAGCTATGGGTCCGCTCAAACCTGGGCGAACCCATAGCAGCCCACCCCTGGTCACATGGCCCTGGAATGCCGTAACCATTATTTTATTTTTTATTTATTTATTTGATTTGTCAATTGCTTACAGGATAATAAGTATAAATATAGTTATGAATACATGAAATGGATACATATAAGAAAAATAAAAAGAATCAATAGGATAGGGACAGTAGGCAGGTTGGTATGCTTATGCATGCCGCGTACAGACCTCTTAAGAAAGGGATGAGGTCAATAATAGACAGCCTAACGTTAAAGTTTTTGGGGTTTGGGGAAGAAACCACAGAGTCAGGTAGAGTATTCCAGACATTGACCACTCTGTTACTGAAGTCGTATTTCCTGCAATCAAGTTTGGTGCAGTTAACCTTGAGTTTGTATCTATTGTGTGCTCTTGTATTGTTATGGTTGAAGCCGAAGTATTCATTGACAGGTAGGACATTGCAATGTATGATTTTATATACTAAGATCAGACCGAAGGCAGTGTAGTTCTAGGTTTTCTAGGTCCAGAATTTCAAATCTGGTGGCATAAGGTATTCTGCAATGAGTAGAGGAGTGAAGACCTCTTCTTGTGAAATATTTCTGGACTTTCTCAACTGTGTTAATATCAGATACGTAATGTGGGTTCCAGACTGATAAGCTGTATTCAAGTATTGGTCTAGCAAATGTTTTGTATGCTCTAGTTATTAGAGTAATATTAGCAGAGAAAAAGCTACGTAAGATTAGGTTAACAACTCTTAATGCCTTTTTGGCTGTGTAGTTACAGTGGGCTCTAGCACTTAGATCATTAGAGATGAGTACTCCAAGATCCTTGACAGAGTTTGGATCATCAACAAGGCCTTGACTATTCAGCTTGTATTTTATTTTCTGATTTTTCTTGCCAATATGTAAAACAGAGCATATATTTGTTGAGATTTGAAGTTGCCATTTGTTTGACTATTCTGATACATAGTCGAAGTCTTTTTGAAGGGTAGCAGTATTGTCTGTGGTGTTGAATAGCTTTACATCATCAGCGAAGAGAACACAGTTGCTCTTAATATGATCACAGAGATCATTTATGTAGAGTATGAAGAGAGTTGGTCCTACAACACTGCCTTGAGGGACACCACTGTTGACAGGTACAGAATTTGATAGGACGCTCCCAATTTTGACCATTTGTTGTCTGTTTGACAGGAATGCTTCTATCCAGTTATGCAGGTGTCCAGAGATACCATAAGATTTTAGTTTCAATAATAGTTTGTTGTGTACCACTGAATCAAAGGCTTTACAGAAGTCTATGTAGATTGCGTCTATTGCTTTGCCCTGATCAAGTTGTGTAGTCCATATGTTTTTGCAGTGTAAGAGTTGCAGATTACAGCATAGTTTTTTTCTGAAACCAAATTGTTTATTAGAGGGTAGGTTGTTTGTCTCTAAGTGGAGGATAATGGATTGGTTAATAATTGATTCCATGACTTTGCAGTGATGCAGCATAAAGAGATTGGTCTGTAATTTTCAACTAGGCTGGGGTCATCCCTTTTTGGAGATGACCGTGGCTTGTGACCATAGGTTTGGCAAGGAGCTGGTCCTGAAAGATTTTTCAAAGATGTTTAGAGGTTCGGCTATGGCAGTGGATAGCTTTTTTAAGAAGTAGGCACATATTCCATCCGGTCCAATAGATAGAGATGGTTTTAGATTGTATAGTGTTTTTTCAACATTGTCTTCTATAAAATCGATATGCATTAGATCATTGTAGTTGTCTGTGGTTCGACTAGGAAATACTGGGCATGATCCATTGCTGTTTACAAATACTGAGCCAAGCAATGTATTAAAGAGGTTGGCTTTAATGGTGTCGTCGTTGCAGTCTTTACCATTAGGTCCTTTCGGGGTGGGATGGACCTTGAGTCTTTTAGTTTGTTGTTTATAAAATTGTAGAAAGCGCAGGTGGAATTGGTGCGTAGAAGGTTTTCCTCTTGTTTAATGTGATAATTGGTACATTCAGTCTTTATCTGGTGGCATAAATTTTTGTTTCAGCTTTTGAAGTTGGCAACATGACCGGATTTGTTTTTCCGCCAAAGTGATCTCTTTTTGGATTGAAGCTTACTTATTGTTATGGGTAATCTGTTTTTTCTGGTTTTGGGAGTTGTTATTGGTACATATAGTTTGATGACCCTTTTAACTTCAAGTAAAAATATGTTGTAATGGTCTTCAACAGTATTGCATCCAGTGAATAGAAATTGCCAATCAAGGGATGAGAGATCATTGTCTATAAGATCATAGTTGCCTATTTTGAAGTTATAATTGGGGATCACATTGTTGTGTTGATTTTAGCGTGGATGTATGTTGAGACAAAAGTCAATCATGTGGTCACTGTTGGAAAAGTGTTCTTTAATTTGTATTCTGTAAATTGAATTCAAACTATTGCAGGAGATGAGATCGAGGCAGTTGTTAAGTCTGGTATTGTTGGTTACTAGTTGTTCCAGTCCCAGATTTGTCACAGCATTTTAGAAGGTTGCATGTATGGGTTCAGTTTTACATTTGTTTAGGGTCCAGTTAATGTGAGGTAGATTGAAGTCACCAAGAAAGATAAAAGTGTGTGGGCAGGCTGTTGCCCATGTGAGTAGTGAATTTAGCTTGTTTACATGTTCGATGTCATAATCAGGGGCTTTGTAACATAGTAAGAATCGAAATGTGATATTTAAGGACAGTTCACAGATGATGTTCTCAGGAAGAGCAAGCTCCTGGATAACTTGGATGTTTTTTAGATGTAAGGACTTTTTATAGAAGATAGCAACACCACCTCCTCTACGGATTTCACGATCTGATCAGTAAACATGATAGTCCCTTACTGTGGTAATGGAGTCAGGGAGAGATGCATTGAGCTATTATTTCACAGACAAATATGATGTTGAATTTAGCTGTATTTAGTAAGAGGAGAAATTCAGGTATTTTATTCACAAGGCTTCTTGCATTGAGTAGCTTTTATTTAAGGCCAATTGTAGTTGGAATTGAGGTAGTTAGGGGCATGCGTGCCTAGTCTTAGGTGATGGTGGATTGGTTGAAGTAGGGTTGGATGCTGCGTTGTGGGTTGTGTGACTTACTTTTGATACAGTCAGATGGTAGTCGATGTACAGGTCCTTCTCTCCATTGTCTAGATGTTTTTTGAGTTCTGTGTGGAGTTCACGGGAACGGACATGTTGCTGTACATTAGGTCAGGGTGAGAACGGAGATTCTTATGGTTGGTATTGCTTTTGGCGAGTGAATTTATAGTATAAATGAATTTGTTTGCTTGATTCATTTTTGCAAATGACCCTGCAGAAGCGTGGAGCCACTGAGCTGTCTCTGTTTTTGGATTCTGGGCCGATGCAGGAAATGTCAAGTATTTCATCAGGGGAGATGGTTGATGCTTGATAGTCATTGATGATGTTGCGGACAATTTTGATGTCATTGTTATTGATGTCCTCTAGACCAAATAAGATGGCATTTGGATGCTTCCATTCGCGCTCGACAGCTTCTCTGGTGAGGATTGGGATATCATTATTTGTTAGATTTATGGTTTTTTGTGGGTTGGGTTGCGGTTGTTGGGTAGAGATATGGTTTGTAGCTATTGAATGTTCAGGTTTTTGTGTTGTGTCTTTTTTCCCAGGGTTAGTTAATCTTTCTTTTAAAGTGTTCAGGGATGCTGCTATGGTGTCAAGGGATGTTCTTCGTGTTTCTATGATATCAACTCTTTCAAACAGAGCAATATATTTGTCCAGTTTGGGTCTGCATGATTGGCAGAAATCATGATTGAAATGCATGGTTGGATGATTCTAGAAATTGAATCATTTGCTTGGGTAATCCTAAGCAACCATGGTGAGCATAGTTGTCACATAGAGAACATTTGGTGGAATTTTCATTATCTTTTAGAGTTTCATAGCATATAAGGCACATGCAGGAGTCTTGTGGTTCATTGGTAGGGATTTCTTTCTCTTTAGGTTGTGGTTTGGCATTGGATTTTTTTTCCTGGCATGGTAGGTTTGTTGAGATAGTACGTTGATTAAATTGCTTAATGAAACAATTTTGGGTAATCAATATAGCCAATATCACATCAATTAATCAATTACAATAATCTCTCTTGTCAAATAATTTTGCTAAGCAACAATCAGCCTAATCAATTAATCGCTAATCACACTGATCAATTAAATTCACTAAATCACTAATTTTACTAATCAATTAAATTATATGAATCCTGAATTTTTATACTAATGAATAATCACACTATTTGCACTAAATACTCTAATCACACTAATCAATCAAAACAATAAATCAATTAAACCATTGATTAATTATTTTATAGAATTTGATTATCTAATCATTGATATAGGTAATGAGGTAGAAATGTTATAAGTTTTGGGCTAATGAGAGTCAGTGAGTAAAGGGTTAATTGCTGCTGATGTCTGATCCACAGAGTGGAAAGGACTGAGCAGGACTTTACAGCTGACAGGAAATCTCCATTCAGGGAGTCTTTACCCAGGGAAACTTGGTGAGGTAGAGGTGGAAGGCAGGTGGTTTCTTTTTGTTTGAAATGGCTTCAAAGTGATTGATTTTTAGTGATTTAAATGGACCTCAGTTCACCATAATTTACAGCCGTTCAGAATCACACCCTCTGTCAGTTCTGTTTCTTTCTCTGCAGTTTAAAATCACAATGTCCACCAGTCACAGCTCATTGAATGGCTCATTCTCAGAATCAGTCTCTTTGTAAGTGTCCGAATCACACACTCATAAATCACAGCTTGTCCAGGCTCTTATCTCTATCTGCTTCTCCTCAAGTTTTGGTTTCTCTCTCCTTCCTTGTTGTTTGTCCCTGCTGGGGAAACTGTGTAGGGGATTTTAAAGGAGACACGTTGTCTGGCATGGAAGATACTCCGATCAGCTGTGTGGTGGATTTAAATTTAAATTTAAATAAAGGTGCGTTGCTTGTGCTCCACTGGCTCCAGCTAGCTTGAGATCCTCCGGTTATTATAAATATATGTCAGTTACAAAGTGCACAAATTTTTATCACATGACCGTGTGAATGCTGTGTGAGTTGTAGTGTAGTTTTCAATGCCATTGTAACTTTGCACTGTTGTATGTCTATGAATGGTTGTAAGTCTAAGGATACTTTTAATACCAGTAGAATTAGGATGGTGACATCTGGGCAAGAATTTTCAAGAATTATGCATATCACTTTTGCTAGCACTGAGGACTATAATGAGAAGGGAAATGTCTGGTAATACAGAACAGAGGAATCTTAGTTTGAATCAGATGTGAGCCTATAAACAGGAATTGTGGACAAATAATGGGGTGAATATGTCAAAGTCAAAGAGCTGCCACTCCACTTTCAATATTATATGTTGGGAAATGGTTTATCTCCAGCCACTTTGTTACTTTATTTAACTCACTGCTGTGAATCCACCATTTCTTAGAAATTTCTGTCTTTGCTTTGCAGGCTCTTTGGAGGCTTGATATTGGATATAAAACGGAAAGCTCCTTGGTACTGGAGCGACTATAAAGATGCTTTGAATTTGCAGTGTTTAGCTTCCTTTCTGTTCCTGTATTGTGCCAGCATGTCTCCTGTGATCACCTTTGGGGGGCTGCTTGGAGAAGCAACAGATGGACAAATAGTAAGAACATTTCCCCCCTTCCTTTTATGTTTTATGAATAATTGTCAAGATAGGTGACAACAAAACCAGCGTTACAAAAGCAGTGGACATTTAACCTCATCACTGCTGGTCTGTCTACTATTTTGCATTATTAAATCACAGTTCTAACTATTGGTGTTTTTTTTCATCAAGGTTTTAAGTGGGTGGTGATCCATTCACATACACAGAATTTTACAAGGGCCCCAGATCTTTCTGTACTTCCTATGTTTTCCATCTTTCTTTCTTTTCTTATAGGAAGATGATAGAGTAGCTTCAGAGTGTCTTCTGATTAGAAATACAAGGCACTCTTGATGCAAAAATACCCCATTCATTTTCTGTGTCCTGTTAATAGAATTTTAAACCTCTCCTGCAAAATGTGCCCTTCAGATATTCATTTGTAATAGAAGGCATACTCTATAATTACTTTTTTGGAAGAGAAGATTAAAATTAGTTATCTGGATATATTTCAACCTATCTTTCATATTCACAGTTATATCCTAGACAATTTCTTTCTTTCTTTCTTTCTTTCTTTCTTTCTTTCTTTCTTTCTTTCTTTCTTTCTTTCTTTCTTTCTTTCTTTCTTTCTTTCTTTCTTTCTTTCTTTCTTTCTTTCTTTCTTTCTTTCTTTCTTTCTTTCTTTCTTTCTTTCTTTCTTTCTTTCTTTCCTTCCTTCCTTCCTTCCTTCCTTCCTTCCTTCCTTCCTTCCTTCCTTCCTCCCTCCCTCCCTCCCTCCCTCCATTCCATTCCATTCCATTCCATTCCATTCCATTCCATTCCATTCCATTCCATTCATCTCTAGAATGTTTATGGCTGGATTGCACATAAATTAAAGAAGGGCAGCTATTTAGAATATTAATCTTTAATACAAGTTAATTTGAGAAGCACCTTCCATTTCAGAAGATGATGCTGAATTTGCCAACATTATCATTTTTCTCAATGTGAATATGTGACATATAGCAAAAGTGCTGCTTTTCCCACATCACAACAGATCTGTCTCCTGAATTAAAATAAATGTGTGAAGGGAGGGAGAATGCCTCTAATTAGAGTTCAGCTCTTGCCAATTGGTCACCTTGACCTGTCTTTAGTGATAATTCATAGAGGAAATTAAAGCAATTGAATTAAGTAGCCTGTTTTCTGTTCTCTGAATCCCTAAAGAGGGAGTGGTTGCATGTACTGTCAGTCTGATCCATTATAACATCTCTTCTTTTCTTCTGTTTGTGTTTAAACCTGCAGAGTGCTATAGAATCCTTGCTTGGAGCTTCGATCACTGGAGTGGTCTATTCTCTTTTTGCTGGCCAGCCTCTCACCATCTTGGGAAGTACTGGACCAGTACTGGTTTTTGAGAAAATTTTATTCAAGTTCTGCAAGTAAGGCTATGTACTTTTACAAGGGATGATGGTGATGATGAATCTAATAGAGATAATTTAACTAACCCATTTCTAGCTGCTGTGACCTCTCAATCTTCTTTTATAAAACAAAACAAAATATGAGTACAGTTAGGCAGCAGTATTGTAAGCTGGGATTCATTTAAACATGCAGAAAGCCTAGTAGAGCAGAAAATGTGAAATTCTGATACGATTTTGATGCACGCATGGATATATTATAGTGTATCCTAAGAGAAGTAGTGTCCCATCCCCTTTCACTTCCTAGGAATAGTTATGGTTAGTATTCCCAACCCAGGTATTAATTGTGAGCAGTTATTTCTCTCCTCCCTTCAGATTCAAATCCTGGCTCTGATGGATAACAGCAACTCCACATCCAGAATAGTAGACAGAGGTAATCTAATCTGGAATGCTGACAGATTCCTATCAAAAACATATTTGGCCAAAAATATTATAGACTTTTAAAATGTGCCATGTTGCCTGGGAGTTCCCTCATTGTTTCTTCAATGGATTACTCCACTCATATTCTATGAGCTCCAATTCCTGCTTAAATCATTGTGGATTTAATCAGAAGGCTTTGTGGCTTGTGAGAAATAGGCTGAATGAAGAGAAGAGATGAACCACTTCTTTATAATTTATGCAGTGTTGAAATTGACACTAGCTTTGTGATGATTCTAAGGTGGAAATTTTAGAATGTTTAAGGTGCTATAGATGGCAATCATTTATCAATAACCCACCCAATCAGTGTATATAGTTTTCAGCCATTACAGGTAGTCCTTGTTTACTGACCACTTGTTCAGTGACTGTTCAAAGTTACAACAAGAAGTTACAAGTTACAAAGAAGACTTATGGCCAATCTTGAAGTAGTAGCTGCTGCTTCATCCCTGCAGTTATGTGATTCCCATTTGTGACTTCCATGGCCGGCTTGCGATGAGTAAAGTCAATGGGGAAGTGAGCAGACAGTTGCAAGGCAGTCATACAATGTTACGTTTAATGTTGGGGGATTAGCTTAATGGCCACAGCCAGAACTGATGAACTGATGTTGTAAGTCGAACGTGGCCATCATTTATTTATTTATTTATTTATTTATTTATTCCATTTATATACCGCCCTTCTCCCGAGGGACTCAGGGCGGTGAACAGCTCATCTAAAAACCCCACAAAGAATACAAAAGTTAAAAAATATTAAATTTCAATCGGCTGCTTGATAAAACTAACAAACCCCCCCCCCCTTAAAACCCAATTTAGAATTAAATATGGAGACCAAATTAAAACCCTTTTCTCAGCCCAGGCCGGCCTGCTCAAAGAGCCAGGTCTTCAACGCGCGCCTGAAGGCCCTCAGGTCCGTGCCGGTACGAAGCTCCGGTGGCAGAATATTCCAGAGGGCGGGGGCACCCACAGAGAAGGCCCTACTCCTTGGCGCCGCCAGACGACACATAGCGGCCGACGGCACCCGGAGCAGACCCTCTCTGTGGGAACGCACCGGCCTGTTGGAGAACACTGGCAGAATGCGGTCCTGAAGGTAACCTGGTCCCATGCCATGGGTCGCCCTAAAGGTCAAAACTAGAACCTTGAAGCGAACCCGGAGAGCCACCGGTAACCAATGCAGCTCGCGCAGGAGAGGCGTCACATGGGCGCTACGTGACGCCCCCATGATCACCCGCGCGGCTGCATTTTGCACCAGCTGGAGTCTCCGGATGCTCCCCGCAGGGAGCCCCATGTAGAGGGCATTACAATAGTCCAGGCGAGAGGTGACAAGGGCCTAAGTGACCGTGTGCAAGGCGTCCCGATCCAGGAAGGGCCGCAACCGGTAGATCCGACGGATCTGATGAAACGCCCCCCTGGAGACGGCCGCGATGTGATGTTCAAGCGACAGCCGTACATCCAGGAGGACACCCAGGTTGCGAGCCCTCTCTGTGGGGGGCAGAACTTCCCCCCCCGATAGCCAGCGAAGGTGTCAGCTGGCTATATCGGGGCGCCGGAAACCACAGCCACTCGGTCTTGGATGGGTTGAGCCGAAGCCTGTTCCCGCCCATCCAGTCCCGCACGGCCTCCAGGCACCTAGACATAGCCCCCACAGCATCGTTGGGGTGGTCCGGAGTGGAGATGTACAACTGGGTGTCATCTGCATACAGATGACACCTCACTCCAAGACCACGGATGATCTCACCCAGCGGCTTCATGTAAATGTTGAACAAGAGGGGAGAGAGGACCGACCCCTGAGGCACCCCACAAACCAGGGGCCTAGAGGTGGACCTCTCCCCCCCTGCCAACACGAATTGCGAACGGTCAGAGAGGAAGGAGGAGAACCATCGAAGAACGGTTCCACTAATCCCCAACCCCCCCAACCGTCGCAACAAGATACTATGGTCGATAGTATCAAAAGCCGCCGAGAGATCTAATAGGACCAGGACAGAGGAGAACCCTCTGTCACGAGCCCTCCAGAGATCATCAACCAACGCGACCAATGCCGTCTCAGTGCTATGTCCAGGCCTGAAGCCCGATTGGAACGGATCGAGGTAAGTAGCTTCCTCCAGGTACTGGGGGAGCTGACGTGCCACCACACTCTCAACAACCTTCGCCACGAAGGGAAGGTTGGAGACTGGACGATAGTTGTTTAAAATAGCTGGGTCCAGGGAAGGCTTTTTGAGGAGGGGGCGCACCACCGCCGCCTTCAGGGCGGTAGGGAGCACCCCCTCTCTCAAGGAAGCGTTGACAATCCCCTGGAGCCAGCCTCGTGTCGTCTCCCTGGCGGCCGAAACCAGCCAGGAAGGGCACGGGTCCAATAAACAGGTGGTGGCATTCAGACCCCCCAGCAACCTGTCCACACCCTCGGCGGTCACAGGGTCGAACTCCCCCCAGATAACACTCCCAAGACCTGCCCCGGACACCTCCCCCGGGACCATCCAATTGGAGTCGAGCCCCTCCCGAATCTGAGCGATTTTATCATGCAGAAATCGGGAAAACTCCTCCGCCCTACCCTGTAGGAGGTCATCCCGCGCTCTCGGTTCAAGTAGAGAGCGGGTCACTCTAAACAGGGCGGCAGGCCGATTTTCTGCTGATGCAATAAGGGCGGAGAAATACGAAGATTTCGCCGCCCCTATCGCCACAAGGTAAGTCTTAATATGAGATCTCACCTGTGTTCGGTCAGACTCAGAACGGCTCGCCCTCCAAATGCCCTCTAGACGTCTTTTCCGGCACTTCATCTCCCGTAGCTCCTCCGTATACCACGGAGCCAAATGGGATCTGTGCCGGGTCAGAGGTCGCAGAGGCACAACTCGCTCTAGAGCTCCGGCGGCCAGCCCATCCCAGGTGGCCACCAGGTCTCCAGGCGAGCTGAGAGCCAGAGACTCAGGAAATGGCCCAAGCTCCCTCTGGAACCGCTCCGGGTCCATTAGGCGCCTGGGGCGGAACCATCTAAGTGGCTCCGCCTCCCTGCGGTGGGGGGTAGCGGAACAGAAATCCAGCCTAAGGAGGGAATGATCTGTCCATGACAAGGGTGTAATGACTAGATCCCCACAATTACAGTCATTCAACCACTGCCCAGAGACAAAAATCAGGTCCAGCATGTGTCCTCCTATGTGAGTGGGAGCCGAAACTAACTGGGTCAGGTCCATGGCCGTCATGGAAGCCAAGAACTCCCGGACCAACCCCGAGGTTTCACCGAGCGATGGCAGGTTGAAATCCCCCATGACCAAAAGCCTGGGGGTCTCAACCGCCAGTCCGGCTATTACCTCTAGGAGTCCGGGTAGGGCCGATGAGACGTGGCAGGGAGCCAGGTACGCCATCAAAATAAATATGAGTCAGTTGCCAAGCGCCTGAATTTTGATCATGGAGATGCTGCAATGGTCGTAAGTGTGAAAAACAGTCCTAAGTCATTTTTTTCCAATGCCAATGTAAATTCAAACAGTCACTAATGAACTGTTGTAAGTCAAGGACTACCTGTATTGCCGCTTTCTATAGAAAGGATAGGAGTGGAGGAAAGATCAATTAATGGACCAACTGGTGAAGCTTAACAATTTCTGCATTTCAATACTTTTACAATTTTATGATCAGAATTATTTCAGCATGTAATGTTTCTTGTTTCTTATATTTGGCACCACTTCTTTGCAGAGACTATAAGCTTTCTTATCTTGCTCTGCGAACCTGCATTGGCCTGTGGACAACATTCATGTGCCTCGTGCTCGTGGCCACCGATGCTAGCTCTCTGGTCTGCTACATCACTCGGTTTACAGAAGAAGCTTTTGCCTCTCTGATCTGCCTCATTTTCATTTTTGAGGCCATAGAGAAGCTGTTTAAGTTGGGAAGGACATATCCATTTTACATGGATAGCAATCTGGACCATCTGACTTTCTATTAGTGAGTCGGTGTTGTTTCTTCTATTTTGAACAAAAAATGTCTTACTGTACTTTAGTTGCTTTGCTTCCATATATTTAAACTCATCAATTAGCGCAAGATTCCTTATTGTGCAGAAATGGCAATAAGACTTAGACTTATATACCCCCACATGCTGCTTTACAGCACTCTCTTGGATATTTGTAATATTTATAATGTCAGCATATGGCTCCCAACAATCTGTGTCCTCATTTTACCCATCTCAGAAGCTGGAAGGCTGAGTCAACCATGAGCCCTGTCAGGATTGAACTCCAGGCTGTGGGCAGAATTAGCCTGCAATACTGTATTCTAACTAATGCGCCACCAGGGCTTCCTAAATAAGAAGCAAAGAAGGCAACTATTACCTAACAATTGTTAGATAAGAACTAGTGTATAGTAGATTTACTGGAGCAGATATAGAATCTCTACTTAGGACCTTGCAATGAAAGCTTGAGATAATAGATAACATGAATGGGCAATTAATAACTCTAGGTTGAAACCCCTTTTTGAGCTCCAAAAATGAGAGGCCTGCACAGGTTGTCCTGTATTTGGGATACCTTCTTGACTCACTGTTCTTCTTGAATTCTGGTGACTTGGGCTTTCAGAAGTAAATATGGTTTGATGCGTAATGCTCATTAATCCTTTTTGTGCCCACTAGCTGCAGATGTGCAGCTCCTACACATCCCAGTAATGATACCCTGATGTACTGGAGCAGCCAGAATATCAACCCTTCCAAAGTTGCCTGGGCCAATCTCACCGTCTCTGTAAGTATATGAGCTTGATCCTCTGTGCATGGCTGAGAAAATGATTTCTTGTGATAACATTATTTATTGATTAAAATGGAACATTAGTCTTTGTAAAAGGGATGAAGAATTACATACATTTCCTTTCCACAAAACCAGTGATGGATGGAAGGAAAGTAATTTTGATGGGAAGATCTGTATATATTAGGAATTGGTAATAGGATTTTTTTTTTTTGGATTAAGTTCCTCTGGGGCTTTTTTTCTTTTAAAATGAAACAAAATGAAGCTGCCATATTAAGTAGTCTATTTAAAAAGAATTGAGCTTTTCCCCTCACAGGTTAGATTGTGAGCCTGATTGGATGGATGTTAGAAATGGGATAATGAAGAATTATGAGGGTGGCTGTTAGCTAGAGGTCTCTTTAATGAGCCCTATTATTGCAAATCACTAGGAAGAGACATGTGATGTTGACTATACTTTACTTGATTTGCTTCAATATATTTAAATTTTCAAAGAGCGTAAATGCATTCATGGAATAATTATCTAGGTACTTGCTACATGGCCAAAGGAAATCGTAAAGCAGGGGTATCAAACTCGATCCCATTGCCGGCCGTATCATTGTTTGCCCTTGGGGAGCTGGGATGGGTGTGGCCTGGTCATCACGACTGACTGGGTGGGTGTGTCTGGGGTGGGACAGGAATGGGGCAGCATGAGCCAGTCCCTCACCTTCTCCAGGATGGCTCCATGGGACAACTCTAGGCCTATCGTGGGCCAAATTCGGCCTGTGGGCCCCATGTTTGATACATCTGCCATAAAGTAACCAGATCCTTGGCCTAAATTCAGCATGGTTCTCCTTTTCTTCTTGCTTATTTTGATAACTGAAGATCTAAGCCAGGAGTCTTCAAACTTGAGAGCTTTAAGACTTGTGGACATCAACTCCCAGAATTCTTCCTCCAATCATGTTAGCTCAGGAATTCTGGGAGTTGAAGTCCACAAGTCTTAAAGTTGTCAAGCTTGAAGACCCTTGCTCTAAGCTATTAATACTTGTGTATATGTGTGTGTGTGTGTGTCTTGAGATGAAATGAAAAAAAATTGTAGACATTTGAAAAGTAGTAATTATCCTTTTAAGCAATTATTGGATAATTTTGACAAAACTAAGTTTTGAATTAAAACTGAAAGCAGCCATTCTCAAGTTGGCTGGCCATATATGTATTCTATTCTGCATAAGTTTGTCAAATGCTATGCAGCTGATTATCTGAACAATAATTAAGCAATTACTTATAAAATGATTGGATTAGTGATATTTCATGCTTTTAATAAATACCACTGCATAGTATTTGTTAAACTATATAAGCTTCTTTGCTCTTATATTTGTTTCACTTTGACTTAATTAGGACTAATAAATTGGGCAAATTCAATATGTCTACAGGTACCTTTAAGTGGGACAGATATTTTGTGGGGGATACTTTCAGACTAATTAATTAATTCTTCATTTGGTTTTAATGTAGAGGGTGTGAATATACTGTATTTCATTTCATTTTCATTTCATTTTGATGTACACCCAATACATTTTAATGTGATGCTAAAATTTAAACATTTCTTTTATGCACGCACTGACAACATTCTTGATTGTGAAGTTAATATTTCCCCCAAAGCATTATTAAAATTGCATCTAAAGGTTCTTGTTGCTTGGGAAGAGAACACTACATTTAACTGAAACTGAGATCTAATTTTGGTTCTTGCGTGATGTTTCTTCATTTGAGAATTAAGGAGCCTTAATATATTTAGATGCTTATTATAGTTTATCTACTGCTAGCCCCATATCTTCACTGAAGTCACTGTACTCTTTTGCTACTGCTCCTTTTTAATTTCTTTTGTCCAATCAGCAATGTCAGCAGATGCATGGAGAATTCATAGGATCTACATGTGGAGCCACAGGACCTCTTACCCCTGATGTTCTTTTGTGGTGCTGCATTTTGTTCTTTACTACCTATATTTTGTCAAGCACACTGAAGAAATTTAGGAGCACTAATTATTTCCCCAAAAAAGTAAGTAGATTCCAGCAGCTTTTCTCTATAATGGTGATTAGCCTGCTTTTCTCTATAATGGTGATTAGCCTGCTTTTCTCTGTAATGGTGATTAGCCAGATGGATTTCCTCAAATGCATAATAAAACCTCTAGAGATAGGTGGCCTAAGCAATAAATTTGATAAATAAATAAAAATACCATTGTTGAAAATTGAAACGAATCCCTCCCCTCATTTCTAGGCACAATCTGCATTCAGATGGAAGTCTAGTTCTCTTTGTTTTTCTGTTTTTCTTGTCTTACCTACAGATTTTGGTCTTGAAAGTCAGTGTTATCCTTGCGTTGGGAACAGGGGTATCTTTGTATACCAATTTCAGGGGAACAGTGGTGGGAGGAGAATATGTTTCTGCCTTCCCCTTTCAGGTACTCCAGATGCAATTGTTGGTCACTGTAAGAAGGGAAAATCTGGGCTAAGAAGGGCATTGACCAGATTTATTTAAAACATTTAAATAGCTGCCCATCTTAAAAACAACTAAGTGATTCACAACCAATAAAATAACATGTAGTATAAAACTGAAAACTAAAATAATATAAACACAACAGTAAAACTAAAAACAGAAAAACCTGGTGCTACAGCCACACTTCTTTGATGCAGCCACATTTCTTGTCCCACCCTAACCCCATCCTGTTCCAATGTCTGGGGAAGAGCCAGATTTTAAATGATCTCTGGAAGGATAGAGGAACAGGAACCTGTCAGTTCTCAAGGGGGAGACTGTGTTCCATAGGGCAGAATTTGCAATGGAAAAAGACATGTTTGCTGGAATCCATTAGCTGGCAGGTTTTAAGAAAAGGAAACCCAGAGTGTTTCCATCTGATGGGATGCACAATTGTCCTCAGGGAGAGAGGATTCTGTAGATAACCTGGTTCCATGCCATGTAGGGCTTTAAAAATAAAACAATAACCAGCACCTGAAATTGCACCTGGAGAAAAACTGGGAGTAACTTCTGCTCCCATAACACACGTGTAATATGGATGAACCTAGGAATGTCCAACACTGTGAGTTCCACTGCATTCTGGACCAGTTGTAACTTCTAGGTGTTTTTCAAGGGAAGCCTTATATAGAGCATGTTGCAATAATCCAAACAGGAAGTAATCAAGACATGAGTGATCATGAGCTAAGCCTCCTGGTCCAGAAAAGAGCACAGTTGGGTAGAAGATGAATTTGTGCAAAGCCCACCCCTCTCCACCTACAGTTACCACCTTCTAATCAAGCATTAGCCACGAGTGCAGGAGAATCTCCAAATTATGCACCGGCTTTGTCCAGTGAGTCAAAGATGATGTATCTCCAGGTCCAAAAGGGCCAAAAACCAAAAGCCACTCCATCTTCCCAGGATTGAGAAAGTCATTTCCTCTCCAAAAATACCCCAATAGCTTCTAGACACTAGGTCAATACCTTAATAGCATCACCTGCTCGACCCAGGATGAAGATATACAAGATGTCATAAATCAGATTCTCCAACAAAGCACATTCACAGCTGGGTGTCATCAATCACATTATCCAAGGACAGAAGATCCAATAGGCTAAGCTACAATCTTTGTAAGATAAGCATGGAATGTACTTCTGGTTTTAATTGCTTTATTGCTCCTTCGGGTTTTTTCTCTCTTTCCTGCTTATGGCAACTCGAAAACAGGCTTGCTTTACGAGTTGACACAAGAGCATACTGAAGATGTTGCAACCCAGGCTGGTAAATTACCTCAATAAACAGTTTCATGCAGATGTTAAAACAGGACTAGAAAGAGCCCTAAACCCTGATGCATCCCACATTGCAGGATCTCCTGCTTCTAGTCCTTGAAGTTGGTTTCAGGAGGATACCATGGTTGATCATACTAAAAATCTTTCAGAGATCCAGGAGTGCCAGAATAGTTGAACCTCCCTTGTCCCAAGTCCTCCAAAATAATCAACAAGCATAACAATATCATACTGGTACTTTACCCAGGTCTGAACCCAGACTAAAAAGGGTCTAGAAAATCCACTTCATTCATTCACAGCCTTTTGTAACTGAGCACTAATCCTTAACAAAGTGATGGGAAAGGGAAGGTTGAAGACTGCATGAAAGCTGTCATGAGCTGTTGATCCAAGAGCCTCTTGAGAAAGGAATACCACTACTTCTCACAAAGAGGCATTGACCACCACTTAGAACCAACCACATGCCGTCTCCCAGGAGGCCTTAACCAACCAAGAAGGGCCTGGAGCCAGAACACAAATGGCAAACTCACAGCCATGAGGGTCCATTCCACTTCCTCAAGACTTTCTGACTCAAACTCCTTGCAGATAATAGGACATGTCTCAGTCACTTCCAACAGATATGCTCAACCAAAGTCTAACTGGAGCCATTAGACTTTGGCTGAGAAGAATATGTCTCTTTGGCTCTAAGAAGAATGTTCCTCCAAGTGGCCCTCTTTTGCTTCTCTCTACCAAGGAAGGACCTGTTCACCCACAACAGGGCCACTAATAGGCTATTTGCAGAATGATAAGGATGGAGAAGTAAGTATATTTCACATTGCCTTAGGGCAGGGGTGTCAAACTTTATTTTATTGAAGGCCACATCAGGATTGTGTTTTACTTTGGGGGGGGGGGCAGGGTAGGTGTGGCCAGCTCTACATCACTTGTGTCAGGGGCACCTGTGGTGGCCCAAGCGCTCTGCCAGCAAAAACAGGCTCCCGATCTCCCTTTAAAACCACTTTGGGTCCATCACGTGCTTGGGGTAGGCAGATCCCAGATGGCTATACTTATATTCTTAAACCTTGGGACAGACTGTATGATTAAAGCCAAGTATATACAAATAGATATTAGGCTAGTGTCAAATCAAACAGTAGCTGTGTTTGATAGACTTACCCACCCATAGTGCCTAAGACAAAATCGAAAATTAGCTTCACTGTGCTTTAATCTATTGTGTGTGCCAGACTACCACAACTCAACTTCAATTTCTATATGTGCCTAACAGATTGAAAATATTAGACACCTGCAATTGCTGAGATGAATCAATGTCATGCCCTCTCTACTAAGTCTTCCCTTCAGCAAAGGTTGGAAGAAAAGAACAGATGATGTTTGACTAGACTTTGAGAACTGGCTCCTTTTGAATAATGAAAACAGAATTTTTAGAAATAACATTTCTAAAACATTTTCCTGCCTTTTCCTGTGTTCCAAATTTTTCAAAACAGCTCATGATGTCTGAGTTGTAGAAGATCTTATACAAGGAATTCAAAGTCATTTTTGATTGCTTTGCACAAGCACTGAAATTTTATGAAATTTATTTTTCGGATTTGGGGAACAATTATTCATCAGGTGGACAGTGCATCTGTTCAATATCCAGCAGGTGTCCTGGTTAGCAATATGAATATCATACATTCAACACTTGGTTTATTTGGAACTGATTATTTAGGTACATAGATCAAGACCTTCCGGCGCGCAGTAAAGACCTTGTTTTTCCAACAGGCCGGCCTGGCCCAGTAAACGGTTCATGGGGTTTTAACTTAATTCGGTTTTTAAATTTTTAATTACAATCCTGGAATTTTAAATTTTGGAAATTTTATATCTGAAGGGATTTCGGCCGGATCTATGTTATTTAATTTGTTTTTAATTGTATATACTGTCCATTTTTAGTAGGCTGTACACCGCCCCGAGTCCCTTTTTGGGAGAGGGGGTGGTATAAAAAATTAAATAAATAAATAAATAAATAAGTCCTACAGTATGTATCCTAACACTAAACTGGACAGACTTGTCTGTTCCCCCCTCCCACTTTTCCTCTTTAGGTACGCTCTGTGTTAAGTGATTTTGCTATTTTTATAACTATTGCTACCATGGTCCTAATTGACTACTGCATTGGAATCCCATCACCAAAACTGAATGTCCCAGGTGTCTTCAAGGTAGGTACTTCATCTCATCTTCTTGAATTCCTCTAAGGGCAGGTAGTGGTATGTGGAAAATGTCCCTTGCCTGAGTAGCTGGAACAGGAGAATTCAAGGCCTGCCCTAGATGGTTTCTCGTATCCTTTCGGGAAGAAGGGAGGATGTCACACTTTGTGGCTAATTGTGTATGGGCATTGTGGCTGCATGTATAGCTGAATGGGAACTGAGATCCTGTTTGTAACATTCAGGGTATGCTGTACTTAGTTTCTGAAGTGTGAAAAATACTTTAGAGTGGGTGGGAATGTAGGGAGGATAGAAACTTGAGATTCTTGAGTTGCATTTAGCTTCTGGGAGGCTTGAAAGTGACTCAGTGCCCCAAAGTGCCATAAAATTGTGGTTTTAAATGTAATAGGAGAAAGAGGCTAACTTTATAGGGAATGATCGAAGTAAGGATATTTAATGAGTTTAAATTAAATTAAATTTCACTTTTAATAGCCAAGCTTCTTTTATTTCATTCGTTTAACTCTTTCTACTTTTTACAGTGAAATATCTAGCATGTTACTCAAAAGGTTCTGTGGGCTTGATCCTACAAAAAACATGCATAACCAATATTTTAATTCCCTACCAAAGAGGAATCGTAGGTTTACATTCACAATTGAGTGGCCATATCAACGCCCATGTTCATCATCCAGTGAAATGCCAGCCAGTGACATTCCTATATCATTGTCTACATATAGCTAAAACAAATTGGGGGGAGGGGGGGCAGGAAGGCATACAAACACGGCACAGTTCAATGTTGCATCTGTGTATTTATTTTTTCTGCAGCCAACAAGAGATGACCGTGGATGGCTCATTAGCCCAATAGGCCCCAATCCCGCATGGACTGTGCTAGCAGCCATCATCCCAGCATTACTCTGTACTATACTGATATTTATGGACCAACAAATCACAGCAGTTATTGTGAACAGGAAAGAACATAAACTTAAGGTAATAGAGCAGTGTGTCCAGGATAATTTGCCAAGCTTTTCTTTCTATGGCTGTCATGTGAGAAGTAAAATCACCGTGAAACAGCAGCATAATCCAGATTAAATGGAACTTTAGTTTGAGTAAAATCAGCAGGTTGTGCTATTTCAAACAGGTTTTTATACAAGCGACATAGTGAAATGTATCTCATTACAGGTATAATCCAGTGTACACCTACTGTATGGAGGGGAGGGTGGGAAACCCATAGCAGAGATTGAAACTTTAAATCTGTTCTTAAAATGGAAAATTAAAGTTTCTGTGGAATAATTTTATTTCCAGTTTTTGTAAACCAGGCGAGCCAGATTTCCATTTCAAGTGACAAATAAGGCTGCAATCTTATATTGCTCGTGTGAAAATACCTTAGGGTCTGTTGCATTTTTCAGATTGCTCTGATCTCAGAGGGAGGAATCAGTATTGAAACATTCCCAAATTCAAAAGTAATTTTGAAGATTTTATAGAGGAACCTTGTCGTGCAGGAGATATGGCTCTGCTCTACTTAACATTTGTTTATCTTCCAGGCTGACAAAAAACAGAGCAAAAAATTTAAGCTGGAGCTGGTATAAAAGGAAATTAAATAACAAAAGTGCCTCTCTCCTGCTTTTCCAGACTCCCATATCAGAACTTCTTAAGTTGATAGGAGACTTGGTGTGCCAGCATGCCAATCTGCTGCTTTAAAGTTGAAACAAATAAATCCCTGTGGTTTATGTACTGTTTTGTGCTTCTTCCACTTTTAGCAAATGTGCAGTATATATGCAAGGTTCAACATAGGAAGCAACAGAGCCAGTCAAATCAAACATTGAAAGAAAAAAGAATAAGAAATGCCAATACAGATTTATGTTGATTATTGTTTAGTAATATCAGAGATGAACAATTAGAACAAAGGGAGAATTTCTGGCTCTGTCCCTAACCATTCCATATATGAGGGAAATAAGTTAAAGGTAAAGGTTCCTCTCGCACATATGTGCTAGTTGTTTCTGGCTCTAGGGGGCAGTGCTCAAAGCTGAAGAGCCAGTGCTGCCTGAAGACATCTCCGTGGTCATGTGGCCAGCATGACTAAATGCCGAAGGCACACAGAATGCTGTTACCTTCCCATCAAAGTGGTCCCTATTTTTCTACTTGCATTTTTTACATGCTTTCAAACTGCTAGGTTGGCAGAAGCTGGGACAAGTAATGGGAGCTCACTCCGTTACATGTCTTAGCCACTGAGCCACCACGTCCCTAAGTGAATATGAGTGAAACATTCCTGCCTAATTTCTGGAAAGCTCAAACCAGTTCTGAGAACATTGAATTCAAAAGATTTACCAATAGGATGTAACTGCCAGTAGTGCATAATTGTCACTATTTAGCGAGCTGCGCTTCTGCTGATCACAAATGCATGCACACAATTTTAAAACATGCCATATAGTCAGAGCTAAAGTGGGAGAATAAATAAATCAGGAAAGTAATCCGATCAAGACCCTGTTCACAAATCTAAAAAGTGTTGGAAACTGCAATTAGCTTTCACTGCTAGTTAGATGTGTGTAAAGCCAGAGGTGCTGATATAGGTTTTCTCCATCCTAAAGGATAGCGTCTTAGTGAAAAATCCTTATTCCATGCCATGATTCCCTAGTTCTCAACCATACGAAGAAACATTGAACAACATGTGTGAACAAAAGTTAAATCATAGCAAAGTGTTCCTAACCAATCTCAGTGCAGATGAACATATTTTCAAACATGAAAGAATTTTGTTATAACAGATATGGATAACAGATATGGCCAATAAAGAATTATATTCTATTCTATAAGCTACTTTTCTCCCTTACCACCATCCAGAAATAAGGCACCGTACAGACCTTTTCTAACTTTTGATGATTCTAGTGACCTTTTCTATACTGCATATCCAATGATTCACAGTGAACGATAACAGGGTTTTAGTTGACCTCTGCTAATGATTTTTATTTTCACAGAAAGGATGTGGCTACCATCTGGACCTTCTCATGGTGGGCATCATGCTTGGTGTGTGTTCAGTGATGGGGTTGCCTTGGTATGTTGCTGCCACCGTCCTTTCCATCAGTCACGTGAACAGTCTTAGACTTGAATCTACTGTAGCAGCTCCTGGGGAGCAACCTAAATTCCTGGGCATAATTGAACAAAGAGCAACTGGAGTGATGATCTTTGTACTAATGGGCCTCTCAGTCTTCATCACTAGTGTGTTAAAGGTAAAAGCATGGAAGAACATTCAAGGGTATGTCAGGGCAACGTCTGCTCCCTCTTTTAAATAGTCTTAGCTTTAATGGAGTTGTGTTGGCTTGAGACGACAACCGTTTCGCATTCTGAAAATGCCTATCTTTAGTAGCATTTATCAAAAACTGCTTTTGACTTTCGCAAACCAAAGTCATGAAAAGATTTGAAGCCTATTTAAAGAAGTGGGCCTTAGTCCTTTCGAGACCCCACCCCCAAAGATATTCACCCCTCCCAACCATTCAAGTTGGTATCTGATATTCCTTTTATATACAAAAAGTAAAGATATATCTTTCTGCATCGTTTCCCAGAGCAGTGAGCAAATTCTGTCCATGGCATTGCAAGACAATTTAATAGCTGCTTTCCACATCTGGGTTTAAAGCAGGGTTAAAGAAAGGAGCAGGAAGTAAGTAGTGGGATGATTACATTTCAGGTTAGGCCACACTAGCTATAACTTATGGACCAAGCACAATTTTCTTATTTATTAGAATTAGGAGCCCATTTTCGCTGGCAGAGCATTCAGGCCACCACAGGTGCCTTCAGCACGAGTGACGTTGAGCTGGCCACGCCCACCCTGGCCACACATACTCCGCCCCCCAAGGTCAAACACAACCCTGATGTGGCCCTCAATGAAATCGAGTTTGACACCCCTGCTGTAGAATGTACTTTTAGCACACAAAACAGAAGTGCGTGCCTGTTCCTGCAGTGGTGATCTGGGAGAGCTTTCCAAGCAAGCCGTGTGCACCTGAAAAATGACTGGCTTACTTTGAAATGTTCAAAAAGAGGTGCTTTCTTATGTGCTCCTGCACATGCTGAAATGTCTCGTTCAGCGGATTTGCACCATGCTTGCATAGTCATTTGCATTTGTATAAAGGCCTAGGCATTGTGAGGGGGAAGGAAGAGCAAATGATGAAACACCTGTTGTGATACAAAATCTGCTACTTATGTATTTGCATCAGATATCATGGCATCATGACAGAGTTTTTATCCTAAAGTTACTGCACAGGTTGTCATTTTGACCCAGTCTAATTAGAGATGCCTATCTGTGTATACGTGACTGGCATTATCAGTGGTCACATTTGGTGAAGTAACATAATGAAACAGAAAAGCAATGCTTTGTTCATGCAAAACATTTAGTCTAACATTCACTCTAACATTTAGGTTAGACTAAAATGGTTTAGTGCAGCAATTTTGTCTTATCTTAAACCTCCCTTAAAGTCATTTTGTTATTCATTGTATCTAGAAGCATATCTACAGATACATTCTACAGGATAGATGGTCCTCCACTTATGACCATAGTTACAACTTATATATATCTCACCTGATGACCACTGTTGCGAGGCAAGGTTGTTGTTGAGTGAGCTGTGCCCGATTTTATGACCGTTCTGTCACAATTGTTAAGCAAATCACTTTAGTTGTTAAGTGACACGGGCTCCTCCCGTTGACTTTGCTTATTGTAAGCCAGCTGAGAAGGTCACCAATGGTGATCACAAGACCCTAGGACCCTGCAAGCATTATAAATACATACCAGTTGCCAAGTGATTATGGGAATGCTGTGACGGTTATAGGCATGAGGACCAGTTACAATACATTTTTTTTAGTGCTGTTGTAATTTTGAATGGTCACTAAACAAATGGTTGTAAGTTGAGGACTACCACAGCGAGAGAAATCTGCAACTGTTAATGTATGATTTTCTGCATTCAATTCCAAAATAAAATGCAGTGTAAATGCAACACTGCTTCCCATGACACAAATTAAAGACAGATTTGATACCAAAATTAACCTTAATAAATCCTTGGTTATAAAGATGAAGAGTGACTATTCTCTTCAATCAAAATAAAAGCTATCATAATTGTTCATAAACACGACCCTTGGTGTTTAAACATAATACCTTATTCTGTACTCTTTCCTTCTCTGAAAACTGATTCAGAACTCTGCAATTCAAGAGGGCAGAAATCTACTAAACCAGCGGTCCCAAAGCTTTTGAGTTGCCAGGGTTCTGGAGGGACGTTTTTCCCTGGACTGGAGCGGCGTGGTTTTGCACACTGCTTGTATCCCATGTATGTGCAGATGGGGCTTCGCTCGCTTGCATGGACTGGTTCTGGCAGGTTAGGAACCCCTGTGTTAAACATCCCTGACAGATGTCCATCAAGCTTCTGTCTAAAACCTTCCAGAAAGGAGAGTACACTGCTGTTCTTGGCCTTTGCAGGATCCTGGTAATCACCACTCAATTGAACAACCACATTAAATCAGAGTTGCCTTTGTGTGGTTGTGCCTCTTTTCCTCAAGTAGAAAGGTTACATAATAGTGCAGTTGCCAAAATGTACTAATTTTCCCCAGTATGTTTAATTGATTGAATAGTTGTTTTTTTTTAAAAAAAAGATGTCATATTGGTGAGAAGCTATACAGGTAGTCTTTGACTTACAACCACAATTTCTGTTGTTAAATGAGACAGCTGTTAAGCGAATTTTGCCCTATTTTATGACATTTCTTGCCACCATTGTTAAGTGGATCGCTGCAGTTAAGTTGGTAACACGGTTGTTAAGTAAATCTGGCTTCCCAATTCACTTGGCTTGTCAGAAAGAAACAAACGTTGATCACATGACTCAGGGACATTGCAACCATCATAAATAGGAGTCAGTTGCTAAGTGGCTGAATTTTGATCACATGACCATGGGGATGCTACAACAGCTGCAAATGTGAAAAACGGTCATAAGTCACTTTTTCCAGTGTCGTTGTAACTTTGAACTGTCACTAAACTAAGTGTTACAAGTCGAGGACTACCTGTATTTTTAAACAATACAATATTATTTTTTAGTTATGAAGAATTTAGTGATATATCTAAACTCCATCTCATGTAGTACTTACATTTTTTTTCTTTTCAGTTTATACCTATGCCTGTTCTCTATGGAGTGTTTTTATACATGGGTGTTTCTTCTCTGAATGGAATACAGGTATTTATATATATATTTATGTAAACACAGAAAGGATGTCTGGGCCTTTGAATGGTTAATGTTTGTGGTGAGGCTTTGTAAGTGGTAGGGACACCAGAAGACTGAAAAAGAGCTTTGTATTTTGAGTAGAGAAAACATGTATTCCACCAGATAGTAGTGGCAAATACCAGGTAGCCATAGTACCAGTACTTGATAGCCATAATAAAAAGGCAGCTGTATCCGAATCTAGGGCATGGTGCTCATCTCAGTTTCTTGGCTGAGGGGGCCAACATGGTTTGAAGATAATTTCCAACAATAATTTCAGCATTATCCTGTAGAAAGTTAGCACCCAACCCTCTCCTAGAAGAATGAAATATTTTGAAAAATATTAAAAAGGCAGGATAAAATATTTCCCCTAGAAGAGAAATAAAAATCCTAATGGAGACAGAAACTCAGAGCTCTAGCTCCCTGCCCCCAGCAAGATGCTAAGCTGAGACCAGCTTTTAGAAATGCAGATTTGGTAATCCATTACTCTCTGCAACAAGGTCTGATTATCCCTCAGCCATAATAGGAATACACTGCCGTAGTAGCTTTGCAAAAAATAGTAGACATTTTGCTTTATGTATCAAGGCCTTGCAGACTTATATTTCTCCATGTTTCAGTCCCTGGGCTTCCATAAGATGAGTCATTGATCTATTGGGCTTTGATCTTGTAATTCTGGCCCAGACATCACCAAGCCAGACAAAGGAGGTTTGGATTTTTGTTACATACATTACTAGGGCCTGGATCTCTGGGATGTTTGCCTGTTAATGGATCAGAGCACATAACCCATAGCACATGACTTCTTCCCCATCACCCTCTGAGCTGGACATCATAAAACCCTGAGATTTGGACCATTTTTCAGGTTTTTAATTTATATATATATATGAACATGAATTTGGGCAAACTCTGGGGGATGGGATGGACGGGAGCGGGCATACTATGGTCCATGAGTTGGACATCTTAGTGAGTGAACAACAACATACTTTGTATATTCTGTACTGTATTAGAATATGACACAATAAATTTGTTTCATGGTTGCTTGTGCACTTCCTTTTGTTGTAAACCCAAAAAAGCGCCACATTGCATCTTTCAACAGAAGATACTAGGGACTGAAGTTTTGATCAATAGAATGCAAAGCTTATGCCTTACATTGAGCTGGGCTGTTTCTCAAGTATTATAACATTTCAACGTCTGAGTAACAGCTTTAAACTATAAGTTGTGAGGATATGTTATTGTTTAAGAACGGTGTTTCTTAACCTTGACAGTTTTAAGATGTGTAGACCAGCCAGTTGAAGTCTATACATCTTAACATTGCGAGGTTGAGAAATACACTGTTTAAAAGTATATTACCACATATAACATAAAGGGTTCCCTGGGAAACCACACAAAATGAATTTTATCAAAATGCTTTTTGACCATGGGTGGAAATATATATGATTCCTGTTCATAGGATGCAGATTTAAAGAATTAAGGTTAATGGTTTTTGTATTACTGACTAAAGCTCTTGTGTGAAAAATGCTCTTGACTCATGTACTAGGTTGTGCAATGGTTTTCTTATGGCAGCACATCCATGAAAGTGTTAGTTGTGCCTTGCCTTCTCAGCCAGGATGAACAATTCCAGGATGCTTGGTTGGAACAATATGATTTCTAGAATGCCTACTCTACCAATTGGATCTTTTTCAACACATGCTCTGTTTTTGTTGTACTATTTTCTTAGTTTTTTGATCGCCTGAAGCTAATGGGAATGCCCACCAAGCATCAGCCTGATTTCATTTACCTGCGACATGTTCCTCTGAGGAAAGTGTATCTCTTCACGATGATCCAGCTCACCTGTCTGATCATTCTGTGGGTTGTCAAGACGTCTCCTGCAGCCATTATCTTTCCCATGATGGTAAAAATACTTAAGCTGAAGTATCCATCTCTGTCATAAGGGCATGGGGAGTCAGAGTCAGAATTGGATCTTGAAGGCATTAACCTGGGATCTGGTATGACATTTCCCAATTTTGAGAAGACCAGATTTTTGCTGAGAATCCTGAGTTGTAAGGCTTAAGAAATGGGTTGTTAGTTATACACTGCTCAAAAAAAATAAAGGGAACACAAAAAGAAGACATCCTAGATCTGAATGAATGAAATATTCTTATTAAATATTTTGTTCATTACATAGTTGAATGTGCTGACAACACAAAATCACACAAAAATTATCAATGGAAATCAAATTTAGCAACCCATGGAGGTCTGGATTTGGAGTTACCCTCAAAATTAAAGTGGAAAAAAACACTACAGGCTGATCCAACTTTGATGTAATGTCCTTAAAACAAGTCAAAATGAGGCTCAGTAGTGTGTGTGTCTACATGCCTATATGACCTCCCTACAATGCCTAGGCATGCTCCTGATGAGGTGGCGGATAGTCTCCTGAGGGATCTCCTTCCACACCTGGACTAAAGCATCCCCCAACTCCTGGACAGTCTGTGGTGCAATGTGGCATTGGTGGATGGAGCGAGACATGATGTCCCAGATGTGCTCAATTGGATTCAGGTCTGGGGAACGGGAGGGCCAGTCCATAGAATCAATGCCTTCATCTTGCAGGAACTGCTGACACACTCCAGCCATATGAGGTCTAGCATTGTCGTGCATTAGGAGGAACCCAGGGCCAACCGCACCAACATATGGTCTCACAAGGGGTCTGAGGATCTCATCTCGGTACCTAATGGCAGTCAGGCTACCTCTGGCAAGCACATGGAGGGCTGTGCGGCCCCCTAAAGAAATGCCACCCCACACCATTACTGACCCACTGCCAAACCGGTCATGCTGGGGGATGTTGCAGGCAGCAGAACGTTTTCCACGGTGTCTCTAGACCCTGTCACGTCTGTCACATGTGCTCAGTGTGAACCTGCTTTCATCTGTGAAGAGCACAGGACGCCAGTGGCAAATTTGCCAATCTTGGTGTTCTCTGGCAAATGCCAAACGTCCTGCACGGTGTTGGGCTGTAAGCACAACCCCCACCTGTGGACGTCGGGCCCTCATACCACCCTCATGGAGTTTGTTTCTGACCGTTTGAGCAGCCACATGCACATTTGTGGCCCGCTGGAGGTCATTTTGCAGGGCTCTGGCAGTGTTTCTCCTGTCCCTCCTTGCACAAAGGCGGAGGTAGCGGTCCTGATGATGGGTTGTTGCCCTCCTACGGCCTCTTCCACATCTTCTGAAGTACTGGCCTGTCTCCTGGTAGCGCCTCCATGCTCTGGACACTACGCTGACAGACCTAGCAAACCTTGCCACAGCTCACATTGATGTGCCATCCTGGATGAGCTGCACTACTTGAGCCACTTGTGTGGGTTGTTAGACTCCGTCTCATTCTACCACTAGAGTGACAGCACCGCCAGCATTCAGAAATGACCAAACCATCAGCCAGAAAGTATAGGAACTGAGAAGTGGTCTGTGGTCACCACCTGCAGAACCACTCCTTTATTGGGGATGTCTTGCTAACTGCCTATGCTTTCTACCTGTTGTCTATTCCATTTGCACAACAGCATGTGCAATTGCTTGTCAATCAGTGTTGCTACCTAAGTGGACAGTTTGATTTCACAGAAGTGTGATTGACTTGGAGTTACATTGTGTTGTTTAAATGTTCCCTTTATTTTTTTGAGCATTGTATATTGTTCCTATGTCAGAGAACAGGTGAGTGACAATAGTTTGTTTATTTATTTGTATCCTGTCTTTGTTATTATCTACAAATAACTCAAAGTAGGAAACATACCCGGCACACTTTCCTCTTCCTATTTTCCCCACAACAACAACCCTGTGGGTGAGTTGGGATGAGAGAAAGTGATGGCCCAAGGAGAGCTAGCTGGCTTTCATAGCTAAGGTGGGTCTTGAATTTGCAGCCTCCTGCTTTCTAGCCTGATGCCAACTGCTATATATAAGCTATTGCTAGTGGCTTAAGGGGAAATCATTAACAGTAGATACATTTACAAAACGGAAATTAGGATAAATTTCCATTTATCCTAATTTGTAGGTTGTAGATTTGACTGAATATGCCATTTCTCATTTCTCATACAATTGGCATAGCAGGTCAGTACCATCCAGAGGTGGTATTCAGCAGGTTATGACCAGTTCTGAAGAACCGGTAGCGGACTTTCAGAATTCCCCAGCCAGTTGAAGTCTATACATCTTAACATTGCGAGGTTGAGAAACAGTTCGGAGAATCGGCAAATACCATCTCTGATTGGAGATTTTACAGTATCCTTCCCCTGTCACACCCACCAAGCCACGCCTACAGAACTGGGAGTAAAAAATTTGAATCCCACCACTGGTATCATCCATTACCTCTTCCTAAATTTCAGTGTTAATTAATAGAAATCTTGCTTGTATGTTTAACGGCTATGAGGAGGTTCCCTCAAGTGGGCTGTAGAGGTAGTCCTCACTTACTGACCTCCACTAGGACTGGCAATCACTAAGCACCAGGGTCATTAAATGAGACATCACATGACGACAACTTGGAATTTGACTTCTGTATTCTCCCAATTAATTTGCCTTGTTTGGAAGCTGACTGTGAAGTCCATGAATGGTGGTCACATGGATGTAGGATGCTTTGATGGTCATAAATGAAGAGGATTGGTTGCAATCTTGAAATGGTTACTAAATGAGGCGGTCAGTAAGTGAGGATTACCCTTAGTGTGCTTCCTGACATGAGCCTTTCTTTTTTTTACCAGAGGACTTGTGGTTTTAATTGCATGCTTGGAGTTAAAATATCTGATTTTCTCTCAGTGTTATTATTTCTGAATGGCTACCAAATAGCTCCAAGATAATTAAATCCACTTTTTCTTTGCATCCATCATCCCTAATGAATTCTGTATGTATGTATGTATGTATGCATGCATGCATGCATGTATGTATTTATTTATTTATTCATTCATTCATTTATTTATTCATGTATTCTTTCAAGCATGCATTTGATAATATATATATAAGTATAAACATGATTATTAATACATGGAATAGATGCAAATATAAGGGAACATTAAGACAGGGACAGTAGGCACGTTGGTATGCATGCCCCTTACGTCTTAGGAATGGGGTGAGGTCAACAGTAGACAATCTGAGGTTAAAGTGTTTGGAGTTAGTGGAAGAAACCATAGAGTCAGGTAGAGTATTCCAGGCATTGACCACTCTGTTGCTGAAATCATACATATTTCCTGCAATCGAGTTTTATGCTCGTGTATTGTTGAGGTTGAAGCTGAAGTAGTCATTGATGGGTAGGACATTGTAATTGATAATTTTATGTACTACGCTTAGGTCAGACCGAAGATGGCATAGTTCTAAGTTATCTAAGCCTAAAATGTCAAGTCTGGAGGCATAAGATATTCTATTGCAAGTAGAAATATTTCTGGACTCTCTTGATTGAATTAATGTCTGATTGTTTAGTAGTACAGTATTACCAGAGAAAAAGCTTTGCAGGATTAGGTTAACAACTCTTAATGCCTTTTTGGCAATGTTGTTCCAGTGGGCTCTAGCACTTAGATCATCAGAGATGAGAACTCCAAGATCCTTGACAGAGTGAGAGTCGTTTACAAGGTTGTCCGTCCAACTTGTGTTTTATTTTTTTTATTTTTCTTGCCAATATGTAAGACAGAGCATAGTCAAGGTCTTTTTGAAGGGTAGCAGTATTGTCGGTGGTGTTGAATAGTTTTACATCATCAGCGAAAAGAACACAGTTGCTCTTAATATGATCACAGAGGTCATTTATGTAGAGTATGAAGAGAGTTGATTCTAGAACGCTGCCTTGGGGGACACCATTGTTAGCAGGTACGGGATTTGATAGGGTGCTTCCTATTTTGACCATTTATTGCCTGTTTGACAGGAGTGCAGCTATCCAATTATGCAGGTGTCCGGAGATGCCATAAGATTTTAGATTTAGGAGTAGTTTGTCGTGTATCACTGAATCAAAGGCTTTACAGAAGTCTATGTAAATTGCGTCAATTGCTTTGCCCTGATCGAGTTGTGTAGTTCATATGTTTTTGCAGTGTAAGAGTTGCAGATTACAGGATAGTTTTTTTCTGAAACCAAATTGTTTGTTAGCGAGTAGGTTGTTTGTCTCTAAGTGGAGGGTAATGGATTGGTTAATAATTGATTCCATGGCTTTGCAAATGACGCAGCATAAGGAGATTGGTCTATAATTTTCAACAAGGCTGGGGTCTCCCCTTTTGAAGATGGGGATGACCGTGGCTATTGATTGTTTCTTGCCTTTTCCTATTGGTTTCAGCAGTATCACAAAAGATCCATGGATATGTTTATTTAACAATGGGAGAACAACAGCCCCAGAATTAGCATAAAAGCAAGCTATATTTGCCATAATAAAAACTTTTGGAAAAAGAGACCTTGACTATGCATGACTTACTCTCTGCTGCTCTCTCTTTATTTTCTCTGGGTACTTGTTATCTATTTTGCTCATTTCCAGTGGATTATGTTGTCATCTCAGGAATGTTACACTCCCCCCCAATCTCCTTTCTCTTTTCTCCCTTCCAAAGGTTTTAGCACTGGTCTTTGTTCGGAAGGTCATGTATTTATGCTTTTCAAAGAGGGAACTCAGCTGGCTTGATGATCCCATGCCAGAAAGCAAGAAGAAAACATTAGATGATGCTATCCAAAAGGCAAAAGAAGATGTGAGTAAGTTTAAGTACACATACAGGTAGTCCACGACTTGCAACAGTTCGTTTAGTGATCGTTCGAAGTTGCAACAGCACTGGAAAAAAAGTGACTTATAATTGTTTTTCACATTTACGACCATTGCAGCATCCACATGGCCATGTGATAAAAAATTCACTTAACAACTGTCTCTCTTAGCAACAGAAATTTTAGGCTCAATTGTGGCCATAATGTTGAGGACTACCTGTACTTAGTAGCAAGATATGTGTGTTGGGTGTTGTGGGTGTATGTTTGAAATTAAGTGTGTTTCAACAGAAGTGAAAGGATGAGTCTTTAGTGAGCTCTTTTTAAAGTTTTCTTCTGTTTAGGGACTAAAAGATTTTCCTATCTCTTCTCACTGATCTTTGTCAACATCTTTTATCCCTTTTGGGTAACGTGGAATAGTTTGTTGTCTTTACACAGTCTGGAATTCCGAAGAAAAAAAGGTGCTATTTATTTTTATCCTGCCTTTATTAGTTTTATAGGTAACTCAAGACAGTGAACATACCTAATAATCCTTTCTCCTATTTCCTCCACCTCTAATAATCCTGGGAAGTGGACTGGGATAATGAGAAAGAGAGATTGGCCCAAAGTCACTCAGCTGGCCTAAAACAGGACTAGAACTCACAGTGTCCTGGTCTATAATCTGGTGCTTTAACCACTACACTAAACTACAGTACACTAAAGGTTCTCCTAATTTTTCAGCATACACATGTGGTCCATACATAAATTCAGACTAGGCATGGCAATTCTAGGTCTAATCCTGATTCTCCCTTCCAAAGGTTCATCCACATGTTCCCCTAACTGCAACTTGCTATGTCCTCATGATACTGTTTCCATCTCATCCTCGACCCATAACTGATGTTTTCCATTTTTTTTCATGACACAATTGTGGCTGTATGTGGCTCTTTACCAGAAACTGCACTGAGTGATGATGTAATCAGGGGCATCATAAACCCATCCAACATTCACATCATTTGCTTTTTGGCCTCTGGACATTGTACTCCATGTCCCTTTTTCCTGTGTGCTGTTGATCTGATGTGACCGCTGGCTTCTGCAGGCAGATGTCCAGTGCTTTTGGGAGAGCAAGGCAGATCTTATCCAGGCACCTTACTAACATGATCACCACTATGGTGAAATAGTGTAAGGATACTTTCATGTCTTGCTTCTATACTCTCATGAGTGACCACTAGAGGGAGCATTAGATCTTTCTTTAAAAACAAGACGGTTTTTCTCTTCAGAAATTTCACCAGGAAAAACAGTTTTTAGCAGAAAAGGTTGCCCGCTTCAGCTAACAAAGGAGAGTACTTTCTACTGCACGGGTGTCAAACCGAATCTGGCCTGCGGGGTGCTTAGATTTGGCCCATGGGGCCACCCTGGAAACAGTGAAGGACCAGCCTGCGATGCCTCTGCCAGTGAAAACTGAGTTCGGAGGGGCATGTGTGGCCCTCCCATGCCCTGTTTTTGGTGATGACGGCCTCCTGCAGCCCTCTAGCAGTGAAAACAGGGCTCCGTTTTTACTGGAAGAAGGCTGTAGGAAGCTGTCGTGGCTGAGAACGGGGCTCTGGGGAGGCATGCACAGCCCATCTGAGCTTTGTTTTTACTGGCAGGGGGCTGCAGGAGAATGTCACAGCCAAAAACAGATCAGGAGCCTGTTTTTGCTGGCCTTCAACACGAGTGATGTCACCCTGGCCATGCCCACCCTGGCCCCCGAGGTCAAACATAACTCTGATATGGCCCTTAATGAAATTGAGTTTGACAGCCCTGTTTATTTTTACATAGTTATTTCAGTCCTTTTTTCTTACGTTTCCATATCTTTTTTCTTATCTGCTCTGTATTGAAGTCACAGACTTTTTTTTACTGAGATCCTAGCCTCTCTTGATATGATCTTTTGCATCTCCCACTCTCTTTTCGGTGGCAAATGCTGTGGGTATTGTGGGCCCTTAGGTCATATTGGGCATAACTTTCTGACTGTGGTGGTAATTTCCTGGAAAGAGATTCATGTCTTACACCATCTTAGATAGAACTTCACTGCCTCCAGGCATGGACTATGTCGGTACTAAGTAAATTGGAACATTTTAATACAGTAATGATGGCATTCAGATAAAATAATATGTTCAGGGCATAATGCAGATCAGGCTACTTTGGTTTTAAACTTATTTCTTTATTGTCAGCAAATGTCATGAAAGTTGATAAATGATGCTAAATAAAATGATGAAAATGTTATCCAAAGGTAACCATTATCAATTTGGTCATAGAAAACTTTGATTGGTCTATGTGCAGATTATTTTGTCACAGTCTTAACCAGAATTTCTCTTGTGTTAAAAAGGAATCTCAGAATATGATGGAAGATGGTACCTCAGCTGTAATTGAAATGTCTCCAATGACTTCAAATTATTTGACAGTTCCAGGAAACTCAAAAAATGTACCAAAAATTGACATTAGGTAAAAAAAAAAAAAAGCTAAATGCAATTATTACATTGTTGTTGTTTGTACTGTTGTTGTTGGTGCTGATATTGCTATTTTAATTCTTCTAGTAACCTATTTGGAAAGATACCGGAATACACTTTGACACATCTTTTGGGTGGTATCAACCATTTTTACAACTGTGCTCATATGCAGACGCTCATGGCTCCATTGCTGGCATTTTTAAAAGAATAGCATCTTAAATAATTTCCAGCTTTGTAAATATACACAGGGCCCTGTCGAGCTGTGTCCCACCTCATGGGAAATGATATGGAGTGTAGCTGCTGGAATTTCTATTTCCAACATTTAAAAAGGACCAAGTTTGGGAGTCGTCCCTCCAAAAAAATCTTTAAAAAATTGCCTTTATTTTTGTTCAACTGGGTAGCACAGGGGTGTCAACTCACGTTATTATGGCATCATCACATGACTTTTTCCCTCTTCGCTAAACCAGGCATGGGCATGGCCAGCACATGACCCATCCGGCTTGCAGGCTAGGAGTTTGACAGCCCTGGTATAGCACCAACCTGCACCATTTAACATCATAATAGCATTCACCGTGGTTGGGGGAGGCTTCGCCTTCCATTTAAGAATGCCTTGGATACTAACATCAGCCACAACTCTATCCTATTCTTTTTTATAGGTTTTAATTATCTACATGGAGGAAGATTTTAAACTCAAAAGCTTGCAATTGTTTTAAAGCTTTGTCCTGTTAAAGGAACTATTTCTGTAGATTGTTCTTATTCTGATCCCTCCCACCCAAACAATGCAATAGCAATAGCTGTTCTGACCAAGGCTTCCTGAGACAGTAACAATCACATGCTGTTCCCAAACCCCCCCTTTTTATTAATTCAACGGCTATGAATTATATGTATTCACAGCCTGTAATGAGTCCCAAACAGTTTATGAATAGTCCAACAGAAATCTGCCACGGTCTTTTTGGAATAAGGCTATAAGCACCCACCTTTATCTCCCTTCAAATGCTGCCAATGACTAAATTGCCAATTAGCTGTACAAGACCAACTGGAGCACAAAGTCAACAAGGAGCTTCAGATTTTAAACCGACCAGAACGAAGAAAGTTGCTTCCTGCAAAGGCTCATGTCCCTTTGCTCCTCCTTTATGTCTTATGGGAGGGCCCAATCATCTCCAAGCCTTTCTCCCAAGTCGCCCCTTTTGTCTTAATTGTTCTTGCCTTCTGGCAGCTCTATGTAAGTGCGCACTGAGAACAGGCTCCCCCTGTTCCTCTGCCTTGCTGATGTCAAGATTCTGGAGGCTCCGGAGTCAGCGCACAACTCTCAGATGGCCCTGGCCTCATCTCTGTGTCAGATGCAGATCCCTTGTCCGAGCCCTCCCCAGTCTCCAGGACTGGCCCATGTTCCTCCCCATTGTCCAACTCTGCTGCCAACTCCACAGGCTGCCGGTGGACCACAACAATAGCATTTAGATTTATACATCGCTTCATAGCACTTTACAGCTCTCTTTAAGCGGTTTTATAGAGTCAGCCTATTTTCCCCCAACAATCTGGGTCCTCATTTTACCCACCTCGGAAGGATGGAAGGCTGAGTCAACCTTGAGCCGGTGAGACTCGAACTGCCAAACTGCTGGCAGCTGGTGATCAGGAGAAGTAGCCTGCAGTACTGCATTCTAACCACTGCATCACTGTGGCTCTTATGCAGCTGCTATTATACTTTAAAAAAAAAAATCAAAACTGCTTGTTGTTCTACGGGTGCCCTTTCCTAACTAATTCCTGAAGCTGTACTGAAAACTTGTTTCTAGAAACAGATCTAACAAAGGATTGAATTTCTCCTACTCTTTTCCCTGACACACATTATTGAAGGAAAAAAACAAGTCCCTTCATTCATGCTTAGTATCTTGTTGTATTGTGTTACGGTAGAATTTCCAGCATGTTCTGGGACAAAATATTTTGCCCACAGAAGGACTCAAGTTCTCCAATTGTTGAAAGAAAAAAAAAAGTTTTTCATTTCAAAGCCATTTTAAAAGATTTTACTTAAACTGTAATTAAGTTCACTACATGAGAAAATAAGGCTGATATTGAACTAACTGAACTTTCTATTCCAAAGTGGATACAGGTAGTCCTTGATTTCCAACCATTCATTTAATGACCATCTGAAATTACAACAGCAGTAAAAAAAAAAAAAGTACTTATGACCATTTTTCGCTCTTACAACCATTTCAGCATCCCCATGGTCATGTGATCAAAATTCAGATGTTTGGCAACTGATTCACATTTATGACGATTGCCATGTCCCACGGTCACCTTTGTGACCTTCTGACAATCAAAATCAGTGGGGAAGCCAGATTCAAGTAACAACTGTGTTACTAATTTAAGAACTGCAATAATTCTCTTAACAACTATGGCAAGAAAGATCGTAAAATGGGGCAAAACTCGCTTAACATCTGTCTCGCTTAGCAACCTAAATTTTGGGCTTAATTATGATCATAAGTCAAGGACTACTTCTATCTAATGAGGGCAGTATACAACTAAGAAAAGGATAATAATATTAGAAAAATTGATGTGTTATTCCTTGCCTCCACTCACCCATATGTATGAACTGTATTTGTTCATTGACAGTCACTTTTAATATTTAAATTTCTGGCATTCCAGACTTTTGGCTTTATAATTACGATAGTCATGGCTTTGTTCATGTAATCAGGGAAAAGGACAATTTTTCTAATTATAAAATATAATTTAGTGTTTTGAAAGAAACTGAATTATATGTGTTGTATTCGGAAATAGTCCGTGAATGATTTGCTATCTCATTTAAGACAGGGCAATCAACTCTAAATGATGACAATAATTTTATAAAATAAGAAATTCTCTTAATGAAAATGTTATTATAGGCCTGATCCTGCAGATATTAATATCTCAGAAGAAATGCCTAAAACGACTATGTGGAAGACCCTCACCATGAATACAGAAAAACTCTGAAGTTAAAAGGAATAGGTATGGCAATTTTCTATAGGGCAGTTTCAAATCTCTACATACAGTCTTCAAGAAATGATAATGTCACCTAGTTTGGTAATGAAACATCTGCAAGAAAACCACCAAGCTCAGAGAGTACCAAGAGCCACACAATCTTCAAGAAAGATTATATAAAGGGGATAGTTTTCAAAATGGCAAGCTGAAAATTGTTATCCATGTCTCTTCAAATACGGTAGTTTTCAAATCTGTTACTGTGAGCTGAATATAGTCAATATATGCCCACAAAATCGCCATACCATCTGTGTAGCATGGCAAGTCAACAGTTGTATTATATATAGCTGATAAAGGAGGAGCAGTCATTTGACTAATGATAGAAACGTCTGGTCCAGAAGCAGATGTGAGCTTTTACTAACTGGATGTCCCTCCTGACACTTATGCAGAGTTCACAGCAGACAATTACTCATTGTGCCCAGAGAGAGAAACATGTTCCACTACCTAGGATTAAAATCACAGCCTCCTGATTGTGAGGCGAGAGTTCCATCTCTAGGCCACTACGCCGCTCTAGACTATTTCTATATGCCAAGGTTATAATTGGACAACCATGACACACACACACTCTAAACCTGTTACATTTGCTTAAAAGTTGGAATGCGGAAAAATAAAAGATATGGGAAATGTCTTCAGGGTATCCAGATCTAGTATCTCTAATGGGAATTTTTGATTTACAGCTTGGCCGTTTGGGACTTGGCTTAGGACAAGGAGCTTGCAGCACATGAAGATGACTCAGGGAAGAGCCAAAGTGTGCAGGCAAAGGAGAGAAAATACTTTTTGCAATGGAAAAGGCACAGACTCACTAATTGCCCTGGTACTTCCTTCATATAAGTAACTGGGTTCATATTAAAGCCATTGAGAAGTGTTTTGATTATCCTTTGTGTGCTTCAGTGGGCATTCTAATTATCTTTTGACCAGCAAGGTAATAGAAATCTGATATTAAAGCCTCTCTTGTATGTGCACACACAGGTGCATATTTTCTGTATTACAACATCTTAGTAGTAGAGAGATTGCTAGTACTTTTTTTTTTTTTTGCCTTCTGGTGTTTGTTCAACAATTTCCACTTTGAATGTACAGCAATATTATGGCACAATTATTTTGAGTTTCTGTTTAGTTTTGGTTTATTGGGTGCTACTTAGAGATGTGGGTATTGTTTGCAAAATCCAAAAATAAAATGTTCCTGAGTTACCATGCAAGCAATTGATAAAGGGTAACCCACTATTATAAATAAGTGGGAGAAATGTCTCTATGTTGCCCTCCCTGTTTTTATTTCATAATCATGCTGCTTAAATTCCTTTTCACTTCTTTGTTTATTTGACAGCCAATCCTGTGAGGTGGTTTTTTTTAAAGGAAATGTGTCTGTTGCTTTGTTAATATGATTTCATGTCTAGCTGAATTCAGCCAAGCCATTGATCTCAGCAGTGCAAATTACTTAAGGGGAAGGAAAGGTGTTTAACAGAAAAATTGTCAGTGTCATTGTTTGCACTATTTTGAGGATGACTAGCTGCCAAGATAATGTGTGGCCAAAAAATAAGATAGATATTGGAGCTCAAGGTCTGTACAAATGGACAGGTAATGTAGTGTAGCAATGCAAACATTTATTATCTCTCTTCATCCATGTGATAAAATACATATCTGGCCTTGGGACTAGGAAGGGGTGAGTGAACTGTAAAGGGTGGTCATTCAGAAAATATTACTCAGATGTGAGAAATAAGGAAACATGAGAAAGAAAATCAACATACATACAAACTAATTTTGCTCATTACAAGTACAAAGTAGGTCAAGTAGTACAAAGTAGTACAAAGAAGCTCGGACGGTTTTCAAGATTCTGTTCTTATTCTCTAGAATAATAAAGATAATGTCAAATGGTCCTCAGTCTCCTTTCAAAAAAGTTACAGTTATAATGTCAAAAGATAATAAAATTATTTGGCAAAAATGATTCTCCCTTTCCACACAACCTTGCTTGGTTAACAGAAAAGAGGGGGAGAGACAGAAGGAGAGAGAAGATATCAAGAAAACAGGGAGTTCAGGGTTGCAAAGAAAATGGATGACTTTACAGATTACAAAATCCCACAGAGAGCTTGCTTCTATCCCATCCATTAGCATCACGTGGGCTCCATAGTTTAACCTCCCCTGGATATATGACACTGGACAGAAAAAGAAATTGTTCATTCCTGCCCTATAGTTCATTCTAAACCGTTGCTTTTCCTTTTCTTGTTGTTGATGGTTATAGAATATTTAATCTCGCATTTGTAGCATTCAAAACAGCTTACAAAAAGAAGGACCAAAATGATAAATATGAAAGCACATTTTGCATACAATCCTAAGGAAAACTGCTTTAAAGTAATCCTACTGAGTTCCTATGTTTACTAGTTTACTATGTTTTAGAGTGTGGTCATCATATTGGAATGAAGATTCATGTTTTTGGAGAATAAGATAAATATTTTGCAGGCTTTTTAAAAAGTACAAATGCATATCGATTTTTTTAGTATACAACAAATTGTACACACTGTAATATTACTCAATTGAAGGCAATGCATAGTGTGTTACATGGATATTCTCTGCTTTAAAACATTCAACCTGATGTGTTAAAGTTCATTTGCCAAAATTATTATCCCACATCTTGGCATGTCATAGTGTTAAGGAAGATTTCTACACATATTTGCCTGAGAGTAAGTCAGTTAGATTCAGTATAGCATTTCTGAACAGATTAAGCCAAAGCTACTTTGGCTTTTAGTATGCAGCAAAAATTAATTTATATTTAGTTTATTTTCTTTGTGCATTTTAGCTCCAGTACTTAAAAACTAAACTGAAAAAAGCTACATTGATGAGCAATGTGATTGACAATGAACAATTGTTTCTCCTTATTTTCTCTAATAGCATAAATTGATGCCTTTGTTAGGAACTTGGAAGGCACCACTTCCTGCAGAGAACTCTTAGATGATCCATTTTGGCCTGTATGCTTAATGCAGCCAAGTGAATATTTGCTGTGTCTTTTGTGATGCAATGAGGCTAGCAAGGAAGTGAAAGATAAATTGCATACACTTACACCCCAAGTTTCCATGTGGACTGATATTTTTGGAAACCAAGCTGGCTCTGTGTTCTTTATGCTCTATACTTTAGAACTGTGGACCAAGTCATCTGGTAAGCTCATCTCTTTCTTAGGCTGCTCCACTATCAAATTCTTACAGTGTCACTACTAAATATAGAGAAGAATCAAGTAATTGATTCTTGCTGATTGACGTGAGACAACTTAACGTTATTTCCTATCTTTTGAAGCCAGTAGGCATATTTAACCTTCAGAAAGCATGTTATGGGTGAATTCACAAAATAGTCCATAGGCAAGTATGATTAGTCATACAATGACCACTGCATGGAAATGACAAACCTTCCTCAAAAAAATCTGACCCACAACACAAATTTTGAAGGTTTTTAAACAAATTTAAATCATGTCACATATTAAAAATAAAGAAAATAATATTTAAAATAATATCAACTGTCCTGCCTATCTAATAATTATAGAGAATTAATATGGCAATTTGAACAAAATTAAGAGAGAATTAAACAGATTTAAAACTTCAGGGGATGAATAATGCTGCCTTATGCTTGTACGATGTATGACACAGCATACCATCTTTAGGTTTCCCATAAATCAGTTGCAAGTAGTTCTCAATTTATAACCATTCGTTTAATTTATAACCATTTGAAGTTACAATGGCACTGAAAAAAGTGACATGATCATTTTTCACGTTTATAACCGTTGCAACATCCCTATGGCCACGTCATCCAAGTTTGGATGCTTGTCAACTGGTTCACATTTATGATAGTTGCAGTGTCCCAGGGTCAAATTCATTTAACAACCATTTTAAATGGTTAACAACTGCAATAATTCATTTAACAACTATAGCAAGAAAGATAATAAAATGGGACAAAAGGCACTGAGCAGCTGTCCTGCTTAGCAACAGAAATTTTGGGCTGAACTGTCAATAAGCCAAGGACTACATGTATATTATAAAGAGGCAGTATTTTTCAAACAATCATTCAAGTGTATTTCAGTGAAACATTACGTTTCTTTGATGAATTTCATTGCTGAAAAAAGGAAGTCACAGAAATTTGAGTTTTCTAGCAGTGTCTCATCACCATCCAATTCCAAAACTCTTCATGAGTTTAATTTGTGTGGCCATGAGAGACACTGCTACTGAAGACTGGTTTGCCTTAGTATGAATTTTCTCAAAGTGCAGTGGGAAAGAAGCAATGCTAAATATAAAGGCAGCATTCCACAACTCTCAACTACAAATAAATATACATTATTATTTTATTCTGCCTTAATATAAAATAAAAATGATCACCAATTTATAGATGAAACCCATTTCATTATCAGATACAGTATATTCAAACTGATAAAACAATTTCAGTAGTTGGATAATTTAATGTCCCCATTGAGAAAGAACCCAGTAGTAATTAATCAGTTCCCAACTGATTTCCCAAGGAAATCTGTCAAAGGATTTGTTGATTTGAGAAGACAATTCTGTCTTACCTCTCCTAGAATCAGGTCTGGTAGAGAATCCAAATCATTTGCATCTTAATTTTCATAAAGGAGTTTGTCTTAGTTGTGGCAATGTATTTTATTTCATGTTCATAACAAGAAAATGTTCAGCTTTGTGTCCAAATGTTCTGAAGAGTTCTTCAGATACGTTGGTAGAATCTGAACAGGAAATAGCAGACCAATGCAAGTAATCCTCACGTATCCACCACTCATTCAGCAATCATTCAAAGTTATAACAACACTGAAAAAGGAGACTTGTAGTAGCCATTGCAGCATCCTTACAGTCATGTGATTGTGATTTGGGCACTTGGCAACCAACGCACATTTATGATGATTGCAGTATCCAATGGTCATGTTCTTGTCAGTTACAACCTTTAGCGCAGGCTTTGAACAAGCAAGCCAATAGGGAAGCCATTAGGAAGTCGCAGCTCATGATATGTTGTTCATGCTTAATGATCCACAGTGCATCTCTTAATCACCACTAAGTTGGCCATGATCACACAACATTTACTTTACATCTGATAGCCATAGAGTTTCCAATCCCAATTGCAGTTGGTAAAATGAGGACTACTTATATTAGGGGCTAAGAAGAGAAGGCAGAATTGAATGGGTTATGAACAGTATCATGATGGACTTCTGCAAGGGTACAGCTAAGGCAGAAAATACATTAATGTGTGGATTGTGGCAATTTTTGGTTATTTACAGAGCACTGCTATATTAGTTGGTCAAGTAAAACACCAACAACCTCAACACATGGCTAGATTCATAGCACACAGCCAGTTAGTTATAGTTAGTAGATAAGGTATCAGCCTAGAAACCAAGAAGCTGAAATCTAGTCCCATCTAAGGTACAAGCCAGTTGGTTGATCTTGGGCCAGTCTTTTTCTCTCAGTCCTAGGAAGGAAGCAAAGGCAAGCCATTTCTGAAAAACTTCACCAAGAAAATTCCAGGTCGTTTTGGACATGATTGAATGGAAGAAATAGACTCATACCAAACTCTCTTCTGGAATAATATTGAAAGGTGCCACAGATGGATCTGTGGAGCTATGCATTATTCCAGATACTTGAGATCATTCTGAATTAAAGCATAAACCTTAAGACTGGAAAAGCATTGAGAAATAAGCCTATTGTGTCTTTCGCTTACATAATCTATTCTAAACCATATGCCCATTATTTATTGATGAATAAAATATTTTTGGAAAAACGGGGGAATAAATATTTAAGAAATAGCATCCAGATGGATAGTTTTTCAAATTCAGAGGGTTGATATTCATTTGGGGTAGCAGGAGGAAGGAATCTAAAGTTCTGGGAACCAAAATAGAGCAGGACAGGAGAGGGAAGAGGAGATATTGCAGTCTGGCAAATTTATCTTTGTTGCCTCTGAATGCCTAACAAGTTTCCACAACCACAGCATAACATTTTTTTAATTCCAATCTTTTGCAAAGTAGACCAGAAAAAAAATATTAAAGGCTAGCTGAAGGTAGGAGATCCATATCATTCATTAGGGACTAAGGGACTGTAGACTTTGTTCCATTTTTTTCCAGAACATTCATGAGGTCTGCTCTTGATCCATTTTAGATTTAATCTCCCACAAACTGGAAATCCTAGGATGATGGAATTGCAGTTCTAATATATGGGGAGGCATTAGGAAAGATAACACACTGGGTTAAGTTGTTCAAGCATGTTGACCATTTTTGAAAATTATGAAGAATTTCATAATCTTAATTGAAGAAGGAGGGGAATCCAAGAAAAGGTGCTGGCACATTTTTCTAGTGTTTTTTCTTCCTCTTATAATAACTACATGTAGAAATAGAGAAACTATTTTCTTTTTAGATATAAAAGAAAACATTTATTTTGTTGTAAGAAATGTAATTTTAAAAAAACCACCCCATATTGTAAATAAATGTAATAATGGGGAGAAGGACTCTTATTGGTTCTGTAGTAACCGAAATACATTTGCTAAAATTTTGCTCAAAAATGAGTTATCTAAATAAGTATAGTTTTGTTGTTTTATGGTTAAAAAAATCACTGATTCTGCCTCATACTTCATATCTGTACAAACTCTGTCAATAATGATAACACTCTGATGATTGAGAATTGTACCCATTATTGATCTAAATGTTAAACTTCAATATTAAAATATTATTCTAAGTGTGCCCTTTGTCGTGTTATTTTCAGAAGACAGAGATTTCCATTGGAATTTTAAAATTTTATACTGCTTTCCCAAACATTTTTTTATTTTTAAAAATTATTTTACTCTTACACTCAACATATTTTTAAGATACTTAATTTTTTCAATCTGCATATATGCCATGAATAAAGGAAGTCTTCAATGACCAAATAATGAGCTGATATGGAAAATATCATTCTCTGCTCTAATTGTTTTGTGTTCTCTGATTGGTACATGCCATCTTTTTAAAAAATTGTTTATAAGTCACCAATGACTTCCTGTCTATTCAGTGTTTCATTCTGAAGGAAAAGGTAATCTAGACCAATAAGTACTGATGGATGGCTGATGGATGGTCCCTATTTAATATTAGGCTGGAAGAGGAGGAGGAAGAAGTAGTGGTGATGGCACTGAAAAAAATGCACATATACAGTATACTGGGATCCAGAAACAAGTGTGAAAGTCCACTCAAAGTATTTGGGTAAGAAAATGGGAAAGAGGAAACAATGCATGGTAATGGCATGCTATAGATAGCCAAACCAGACAAAAGGATTAAATAATGCCCTCCCAGACAGACTACAGAAGTTTCAGGAAGGAAAGACATAGTAACTGAATCAGTCAAGGTTGCAAGGTCTTAAACATTCCTAAGAGATTTTGCTGACAGTTTCATTTTCTGGCTGGTTGAAGAAGACACTATTATTCCAGATTTGATCTTCACCAATAGGTAACAGCTATCTGAAGAGGTAGCAATAACTTTGGGACCGAGGCAGTGATCACATCATCTTGAAGTTCAAATATTGCAGAATGAGAAATTGTTTCCACATGTTAGTTCTCAGGAAAGTCAGCTTAAAACAAACAGGTACTTTTATCTCATTGGGATAAAACTTGAGGTTAAAGGGAACACAATATATTTTCTCATTGAAAACTAATCTTTTTCAATATTGAGCAACTTAATTGACTGTAGGAATGCAGTTTCTTCAATATGACCAATTACCCCTCTCATGAAATTTTAATAAGGAAGCCCACAAAATATGGCTTGGACGTTACTGTTAGGTAGATATAAAACTGAGAGAAAATACTCCAAAATGAGTGTCAATGCTGACACTGACATTCTGGTGGACCATTGACTTGATCCATCGGGATTCATATTGCCTTCTGTTCTTTACATCTTTTTGCAAGATTACAATGATCCTGCATTCATCATCTGTGAAAGACAGCTCTATGTTCTTTGGTGACAGCAAAAACTTTCCTCTTGAGGCAAATATATGTTATGTTTTCGCGGATATTTATATGTATGGTATTTAGGTTTCTTCGGATGTTTTCCCATGTAATATTTGTGCTTTTATTATAGCAACGTTTCGGCAGAATCTCATCTGCCATCTTCAGGCTTGTGTATTGGGTTAATGTTAATGGCTGTCAAGCCTGACACACAAGATTAAAAAGAACCCAATACACAAGCCTGAAAATGGCAGATGGAATTCTGCCGAAACGTTGCTATAATAAAAGCACAAATATTATGTGGGAAAATACCTGAAGAAACCTAAATACCATACATACATACATACATACATACAGCGCGCGCGCACACACACACACACACACACAAAAACACACTTCTGGGATTTTCAAAAAAAAAGGCAGTTTCCAGTGATGGGATTGATCCCTTAAATCCCTTCTCCTTTGCTTAACATCCAGTGCTCTCCCAAAATACGTGGAAAATAAAAAACAAGCAAAGACTGAAATAAAACATGTTTAATATGACATTTACTGCAGATACAGTAACAACAGTATTAGCAACAAGGAAAAGAAGTAGCTGTAATTCACTGGAAAAAGAGAATCAGAAAAACCAGAAAAAGAGCGTCAAGGTATCAGCAAAAGTTCTCATTGCTGGACGTGCTTAAATACTGCAGGTGGGAATGTCCAATTCCTGTATTATCCTTTCAATTATACCTGTAAAAGGGACAGAGTGAGGAAATAAGCCGAGATTTGTGATCAGGGGGAGCTGAGACATTCCATAGAAATCACTTTGATCTACTGAGTACATTTTAGAAAACTACAATAATGATGACAAATTATTATTCATTTGGCTTGGCCAAAACCATTTGGATCACTGTCTGTCCCTGTAATTATAGAATTGGTGATTTAGGAAATTTGGGTAGTTTCTCTGCATGAAAAGATTGGGACAATTGTATCAGCCCTCTGCACAGTTCTTGATGAATAACAATTGGGACTGGAATTTCTGTTGCTAAGCAAGCATAAAGCGTGATGTCATGTGACTGCACTGCTTAGTGATGCCAGTTTTTGCAGACCTGGTAGCCATCTTTAAGCAAAGACTGCGTGAAGCATTAATTTAGTCATGTGACCATGACTCCTGACCAGCTTCTCCATTGACTTGACTTTGTGGGAAGCTTGGCAGGGAATGTTGGAATTTAAGGCCATGCAATACCCAGACACCAAGCACCTAGAACTTTGAGGACCTGCCGTAAGTAACATTAGCATTCAGTCCCATCACAGATTTGGTCACTGAATGAAGGAATGAAATTGAGGACTACCTACATTAGATTAAGGTAAGAAACTAAGAAAATGACACTCTGCAGACCTAACCCCCCCCCCTTTTATTAGAACAGCTATAATAGCAGAATCTTGCAACCACTCTTGCCTCATTTATAGTATCTTCATGAGAATTGGGATGGGGTGGGTAGGTATTGTCTAAAGCTTTTTTGGCCTGGGTTCACATTTTATTTGTCTGATTGTTAATAGCGGTTCTTCCTTCTGTCATTCAAGGCTGAAACGTTTAGCTTTTTAGCTGCCGTCATTCCCAGGTAAGGGAAGATATAATAGAAGTAAAATCATGCATAGTACAGATAATCCTCAACTCACAACCATAATGGAGCCTACCAAATATGATCGTAAGTTATGACGGTCATTAAGTGAGGTGACCATGTGATTGCCTCGCTTAATAACCCAACCCTGGCTTTCCCCAATGCAGTCTTTAAGTAAAGCAAGGGACAGCTTAGGGGTGGAGGAGGCCCTGGGAGGCCTAGCGCAAGCCTGCAGGGACCTAGTGAAGTGGGGAGGAAGTAGGCCTAAGGCCTGTGGGGGAGGCAGCTGCAGTATCCCTGCATTTGGCTATAAGGGCAAATGACACAAGGGTGCTACAATGGCCTTAACTTCAAAACAGGGCCATAAGTAGCGTTTTTGAGGGGGAGGGGAGGGAAGGGAAAACCATAGTGACTGTGAACAGTTGCTAAGTCATAAGTCAAGAACTATCCATATGGAATGTGATGGTTCTAAAGGCACATTACAGATCCAGAATGATTTATACATACATTATTCTGATTGTTTCCCCCAAAAGGAGGTGAAAGTGGCCACAGCTGACCTCCTTCCATTTCATTCTCACAACCCTATGACAGACGTGTGTAACTAGCTTTGGCTGCTAGCATTCAGTGAGCTTCAAAGCTAAGCAAAGAATTCAGCTGAGGACTTCCCAGTCTTAATCCATTGTTCCAAACTTGCACTTCCATCCCTTCCCAGAAAGAGAGAGGCCTTCAGATAGAACAACGTTTCTCAACTTCAGCAAATTTAAGATATGTGGACTCGAACCCCTCAAACTCCCAGAATTCTGAGGTTGAGAAACAGAGAAACATGAACCATAAAGATGCAATATCATATTTTACATATTGTAGACTTACTTCAGCCAGAAAGAGCCAGGTGGATAGCCTAAGAAGATGGGTTTTTCTTTAATGAACCGCTTTGTAGAGCTGTAAAAAGAATGAGGCAAAGGCTATGAAAGCCACAAAAATGTTGTGATCTTAAGCTGGTCTACTCTGAAGTAAAGTCACACTGCATTCAGTTGAACTTAATTCCAGGTGGAATTCCAGACAACTGCCTGTTGAAAGTGCTACATCTACTCTGAATAGCCAAAATAGAAAGGCTGATTCATGGTGATACATATAGTCCTCAAAAGGATATTCAGGATATTATATTCTGAAAGCTGTCAGGAGGTTAGTATTCATTTTTGAGGCTGGCTTCCTTAATGGGAAAGTTTATCTGGACAAGAGACTATTAAAAGAAAAACAGTCTTTTATCTTTTAGATATACCATAGTTCTTTTATCTATTCTGCCATTTGCAGAATAAGCTATGCATGTCTATGGTTTTCAACTTTGCAAAGCAGACCAGAAAAGAAACATGGCCAGGTGAGCTAATTCTATATTATTATTATTATTATTATTATTATTATTATTATTATTATTATTATTATTATTATTATTATTATTATTATTATTATTATTATTATTCATTTGGAACACAACATGTCAGATATCACAGTTGTCGAAAATTAAAGTGTATAATTTATTGATATCGCTGTACCGGGAGATGCCAGAGTTGAAGAAAAAGAACTGCAAAAAATCATGAAATATCATGATCTGGCCATTGAAACTATGTGATTATGGATGAAACGTGTAACAGTGATACTCATTGTCATTGGGGCACTTGATACCATGTCCAACAGAGTTGGGATTCACATTTTTTAACAATTGGTTCTGTGGGCATGGCTTAGTTGATGGGCATGGCTTGGTGGTCATGTGACTGGCTGGGCATGGCCAACTCAATATCACTCACATCGAGGCACGCATCTCCTCGCCTGGCCTGTCATGACTGTGGGGAAGCTGCAACAGTCATAAGTGTGAAAAATGGTCATAAGCCACTTTTTTCAATGCCATTGTAACTTTGAATGGTCACTCCACACAAGCAAAGTGCCAGCAAAGGAGAGAAAAAAATTCCAGAGAAGTTTTTGAGACAGGAAGTCTAGTCCTGCCAAGAATGTAATAAGGGTTAATGGAGAGAGAGTTTCTGTAAGCAACACCAGAATATTTCCTTCCTGTCTTCCTTACAGGATTAGGCCAGTAATTTCTTCTAACAACCGGTTCTCTGAACTGCTTAGAACATTAACAACAGGTTCTAGCGAATAGATGCAAAATGGTAGAATCCCACCCCTGATGTCCAAGAATTTTACAAAATACATCAAGAAATTGCAGCTTCTGCAATAACACCAGCAGAACTGCAAAAAACTGCTACTCGGAAAATCTTAAAAATTTTAAGAAGATACTTGGTTAATACCTAGGATGCTGGCAGCAACCCATATCAACCATCAGCGCCAGTCAATGATATTTGTGATACATTTTTAAATATTCAGTTGATTTGAGTTTCATATTTAATAAATAAAAGTTAAATAATAATAATGATATCACTTATAATTTTATAATTCTTTATAATTTTAACATAAACCATACATTGACCAATCATTAGAATTGATCACTATCTCCGGCATTCAATCATCATCTGCTTAAATGTAAAAGATAATTTTCAGGAATTATTTTGCTCTGGACTCTATAATCTTCCTTCTTAGACACATTAGTCCTTATTCTGAAATGCACAGCAATTTAAAGGACATCCCTCAGCATCTTTTTAAATTGCCCAACTTAACTCTGCTGAATGTATTTTGAATCACTTCCGACAAAAAAAAATTGGTATTATAATCATTGATGAAACATAATTCTTATTAAAAACTGAGAAGATGGTTGTCTCTTGAAGGCTGACAATTTTGTGTAAGCTGCAGTTTATTGTCATAAATAGCTCCTTCATAAAGTCATTAAATGTAGTTACTTTTATCTTTTTAATGTAATTTTTGAATGGCAATCATTTAATTTTATATATTTTTTAACATTTGCTTCTTCATTTATTGTTTTAATTGATTACCTGATAACTGAAGATTGTGTTATATCCTAAGGGGTTTGAACAATAGATTAAATAACTATACTATTATGGAAAATAGATATTTTTCCTAAATTAAAAAAAAAAGGTTCAACTCAGGCACAAAGAATTAGGACCCTATGTTAAGGTCCAGTTAAACTGATTTATTGCTTGTGCCTATATTCAAGAATCTAGTCAACTAATAGTCAGCACTAATTTGCTGCTGCCCGTTTTCCCTCGAAAATAAAACCCTGTCTTATACTTTTTTGCCACCAAAAAAGGCAACAGGTCTTATTTTCGGCGGATGTCATCCACTGATTAACCTCACTTGTCTGTGTTGCCCCCGGCCTCCTTTTCACTGTCAGAGGCCTTCAGGAACTTCTTCTGCGGCCAGCAAGGCTTTCCTGAGGCCTATGCAGCCAATAACAAAGCTCCGGATCAACCCAGAGCTTTGTTATTAGCTACAGAGGCCTTCAGGAAAGCCTTGCCAGCCTTGCAGGCTGCAGAAGAAATGGGCTGGCAAGGCAGGTGTCGGGGTGTGTGAGGTCTGGCTACAACTGTCCAAAGGTAAGTAGTAGAGCAGCTCCACCCCGCATCCCCACCCTAGCTTAATTTTTACCTGTGCATTCTGGAGTGAGTGGGATCTCAATTAGGACTTATTTTGGGGATAGGGCTCATGTGTAAAAATCAAACTAGGACTTATTTTTGGGGTAGATCGTATTTTCTGGGAAACAGGATAACAGAATTCAAGAGGGATTAGACTTAGACTGCTTAGAACATAAGGACTCTAGGCTAATTACTCTCTTGACTCCATCCTCAGGTTCTGCCTGTTCTTCTTCGATAGTTCACTATTTTCTACCTGTAACGTTTGGCATTGATGAGCCAATGCACGAAATCTCTGGCTTTCATGTTGTCCAAATGTTCAGTAAAATCACTGGTAAAGGTTCCTTCAGAATGGCGTTTGATGTCGGAAGTAAAGCTGTGGGCGCTTTTCATGTTGTAAGACTGCTGCCATCTGAATGAAAGCCAAGGATAAGTTAGTTAAATAGATAGAATAACTTTATTGTCACTTTGAATGTACACTAATCAGCATACATAAAATTAAATTTCATTGCATTCAGCTCTCAAAGAGTCACCACTTCCAAAGAACATTACATAAACATGACAAAATAAATAAGTAAATAAATACACAATAATGCATATACCCACATGTATTGTATGACACAAAGAATACAATACAGTATTCTCCCCCAAAGAAGAGTATTTTCATTGCTTGCAGTGATACACCAATGACACATTTCTAATACTAGCTATATATGCTAGCATAATACAAGCTATACTATACTAATACTAGCCAAGCAATGTATAATCCATGATGTGTTTCAATGGTTAGATGGCCTAGAGACATAGATCTTTGTAACATTTACATTTTATTATGTTTTATTAATCTAGATAAAATGTAAATATATATTGCTATTTTCATGTTTGATATGCCATATGCTTAATAATAACTAGCCAAAGTTCAAGAAGCTAGTTATTGAAGAAAAATCCAGCTTGCGTGGAAATTGTGGGAGTTGGCAATCCACAGATCTTAAAGTTGTCAAGATTGAACACTCCTGTTCTAGCTTCCAAGCATCTGACCATAATTTTTTTTTCCTAGAATAAAACCATGAAGTAATATGATATAACTGATGACCTAGCAATGACACTGATATAGTTTGAGGTTGTCTATGGATGTCATAGCATCTGCTGTACTCTTGATTGGGCCCACCAAGGACGTTCACAGGGTGGATTTGTGTCAAAAGATAATGATGGTGGTTGTGTTAGCATGATCAAAGCCCAGCCTCTTTTTTATGTGTGCTAATTTTTGATATAAACTCCTTAAAATGCCATGGCGCCCACTGACCACCACCAGCAAAATAATATATTTTGAAAATGAAAAAAAAGAGGCTGAATTCTGCATGTTGGCCAGTTCTAATATCTAGGTATCATGACTCTGAATTCCTGGTTATTTCATTGCCATGAATTTTCCAGTTTTAGTTCTGAATTTTGGGATTGCATTTTCTTGGACATAAATGGTATACAGTTGGGGGATTTTTCTAGACTGGCAGCTCCTCCTCAAGGTGGATATGGCAGCAATGGCCAGAAGAGTCGCAACTCGGATTCATTCATTGATACACTAATTGCACCTCTTCCTGAACCAGGAATGCCTCTTCAATGTTACCCAGTGGACTCTTGCAGTATGCCTTACATGGGGCTGCCCTTGAAAACCACTCAAAAGCTGCACTTGGTCCAGAATGTGGGGATGCAAATAGTGATGGGTATGCCTCATGTAATACATCTGTTTGGGATGCATGCCTTCTGGAGCTCTGTGTCTTCACCCTGGAATAGTATTCCCCAGAAGTTTGGATACCCCCAAACTTTAAATGGACATTTTTCACCAGGATCTGGGTCTGGGTTAGATAGAGTATGTGTCCCCTAAGTGGCATTGATGAATTGGTGTATGCTTTTTCCTTGCATTAAGTGTTGTTATTAACTTATACATCACCTAGAGTTATTATCAACTGAGTGGCCTTGTAAATCTGGTAAATTAAACAAACACTTTAATTTAGCATTTTTACTTAGTATTTTTTTTTTAAATGTTTTCTTCCACCAAGTTATCCTATGATCCACCCTTCTCCAAAAGAGTCATTAGTCTGTGACAAGACCAAAGCTACCTGAGATAGCATTATTTTGGATGTGTTGATTCTGAATGCTCAGAGTTACAGTCAACAAATGTGGAATGGACCAGTCAATTATTAATAGATATTTAATAAATTGGTTTTCAAAAATGGAAAGTTATTAGTTATCTTCTATTAGCTCTTCTACCTTCCTTTTAAAAACTTTCTATATTTAATAACTCAACTGAAACAATAAGACTAATCAAACAATTATATCACATCAATTCAATCAGGCTACAATATGCTGATGAAAACAATACCATACAATATATATTTAAATAAAATGAGTGATAAGGAACAAGACAATAATAGAATTAGTTTTTAAAAAAAGAGAATGAAGCTAAACTCTACTGTTGGTTATCAAGGAGGATTATTAACATGTCCCTAAAAGTATGCTTTTATTTATACTTGTCCAATTGTCACACTGCAAACCTCTGCAACATCTCATCCTTCTACATCGGGCCTCCTTTTATTCAATTGTTAAAATATTGTTAACATTTATTTACCTTATGTTTTATTGATCACAAAGCAAAACTTGTAAATCTATTTCTACTAGTTTACAAAAACTGATTCACCATGCACGTATGGATTGCAAAAGCCTCTGAACCTGCCTTCTTTGAAGCCTCATGGCACATATCTAGGTGGGCTTGAGGCTAATTTTACATCCTGGAGTGGCTCTCCAACATAAAGTCACTGGAAAAGCCAACTGATATCTTTGTAAGAGGAACCTGTTGTGAGAATTTTGTTTGTACTTGCTACCTGTCCAACCTTTCCCTTTTATTCTGATCATAATTACAGAATATTTACAGATTAACAGCGTTCTTGATAATCTCTTTCATTTTCCTTCACTTCTTGTCTCATCCTATCTGCTGCAGAACATCTCAGCAATCTTCCTTCTACCCGCTTCTCTGCCTCTGTGCTTTCCTCAGATTTTCTTTTCCCCAAATTTAGTTTGGGGAAGATTGTGGTAGGAAATTGGCAAACACAGACATTTCTGCAATTCTTCCCTCTTCCCATGCACCCCAACTCAAATTGAATATATTAAAAGTTTCTTCATACTTAGACTCGTCTGTTGAATCCTTCAAGATCATTTGCCAACTAGCAGGGAGTAAAGCTGCAATGATCATTCCACACATACAAATCCACCACGTTTTCTTCATTAGATCTTCTGAAGCAAGGCAAACAAAGGCATGAAAAAGAATTGGACCACATTTTTAACTTCCCTACCAGTTTAGGACTGGATGCTCATAAGAAAACACACAGTTCAAGCTTTTCATTATCCCAGAGATGAGTTGAAATTGTTCTTACAGACATTAAGTTTACAATCCCAGTTTTGTATATTCAAGTTTTTCAAGGCTATGCAGATGAATCCAAAATAGTTAAATTAAAGTAGTTGGTCAGAAGTTGATTCATGTCTGCATTATTTAAAGGCACTGGCAATTTCTAACACAGGAATAATAATAATAATAAAATTTATCCTCCACAAAGAATGAAGGTGATCAGATAAGATAGGAATCATTACCCAGTATACTCTCATCTCCCTTTTGGTATTATTTTTTAAAAAAATCTGTAACTGCAGAAGACACTGAAGCAGGTTTGATCAGATTGTCTTCTAAACACAGAGAGCTTTGAATTATGTTAAAAACTTGTGAACAAAAACAAAAACTTTTTTCCCAAAGTGGTTCCATTTAATATGATTGATCAATTTGGGAAATCTGAACAAGCTGGATATCCGTATATCATGAGAAATGTCTTCCTCATACCACTTCCAGTATATGAAACAGACAGAACATCTCTCTGGCTCCTTCTTCACAAATCTGCCTTTATACAGGATTAAGCAATGCAAGGGATTTCTAGTTAAACTGATACAATAAATACAATAACCTCTCAGAAATAGCTCCTGCTTGTTATGTTATTCCTTTAACAGAACAGCTTTCCCATCTAAGACAACCTAAATGGGCAACAAACAACATTCTTGCATTCTTGACATAAAGTAGGAAACTAGAATACAGTGGGAATAAGAGAGTCTCCTCCAATTGTGTTAGAAAAATAGAGGTTTTTTGACCACGATAATGCATATTTTCATGCTACAGGTATTATGGAATGGGATGTGATGAAGCATATAGTGCTTACCTTCTAAAAGATGAAAGCTTCTCCTTAAATCCCGTGTTCCTTGAGCCGTTTTGTGTCTTAATGCTATTCTTACTGGTGCTTTTAAGCTTGTTAGTAGAATGTTAAGGGATGACAGGTAGGGTCATTAGTGTTCCAGGTTTTAGTTGGATAGGTCACTTATGAATCATTACCGGATCTTTCCTTGCTTTCTTCTTCTTCTAGAAAGCTTTATTAGTGGTTCCACAGAGAAGATGAAGGCAACCAACTCCTTCAAAATTGTCTTGAGCAATTGATGGAGAAAGAACACCATGTGTTTTTTGTATTGTCCTACTAAAAAGTCTTCTGATATTAACTGAGCATAGAAAAATATAGGCTTGTCTTACACCATCTTGCATATATTTGGGATTTGTATTAAAAAGCAAGGGTTAGACAGTTGGGACTCACTATTTGTTTATATTCACCCTGTGCTCTATTAAACTATATACAGGTAGTCCTCAACTTACAACAGTTCATTTAGTGACCATTCAATCTTACAACAGCACTGAAAAATGTGACTTATGACCATTTTTCATAGTTATGACCTTTGCAACATCCCTGTGGCCAGGTGATCAAAATTCACATGCTTGGCAACTAGTTCCTATTTATGGCCATTGCTATGTCCCAAGGTCATAAGATCCCCTTTCGCGACCTGACAAGCAAAGTCAATAAGGAAGCGATTCATTTTACAACTGTGTTATTAACTCAACAACTGCAGTGATTCACTTAACAACAGAGGCAAGAAAAGTCATAAAATGAGCCAAAACTCACTTAAGAAATATCTCACTTAACAACAGAAATTTGGGGCTTAATTGTGGTCGTAAGTCGAGGACTACCTGTACTCCTGTGAACAATAAAAGGGGTCATTCAGGATACATTTGATGAAATAACTTCTAATCCCTAAAACCTTATGTTGTAAAAACCAGGCTGATAGTGTTACAATAACATGAACAATATTTTCATCAGAATTTTCCATCCATATATCCTTTCTATTGTCTGGGAAAAAGGACCAATTGATCTTCCAGTTAATGAGGCATAGGTTCACCTCTTACTTCTTCAAATGAAGTTCTAGATCCATCTTTTTTTGGGGGGCAAATATCTTTATGCAACGACAGAAAAAGAGGCAAGATTTTGAACAAAAATATTCTGAAATCTGCTGAGGTTGTTGAAGTCTTGCGAGTGACATTTCAGCAAAGTTAGCCCAAATCTTGTAGACTTTCATGAGGAAGACTATGGAATTGTTAAGATTTTGTGTAAGGGCACTAAAATAGTCTGGGGCTGGGCTTTATCTGAAAGTGTCCTGTAGGATCATGCTCTGCAAATTTGGTTGAAAGACGCAGGAGGAAAAGTAATTAAAACTTGAATGGCAATTCTTCCTTTGCTTCTGATCAGTTGCAATTGGACATTGGCATGTGGATTTTGTAGTGGTGCGGTGGCCTAGAAGTCGAGCTCTCACCTCACAATCAGGCTGTGACTTCGATCCTAGGTAGAGGCAAATATTTAACTCTCTGGGGACATTGAGAATATATCTGCTGAATATAACTCCACATTGGCAACAGGAAGGGCATCAGGTCTTTAAAACACTCAGGTTCATTCATTTGCCCAGACTCCGCCCCACAAGGGATTTTGGGGTTGTTAAAAGAAGATAATGATTGCCATGCGGATTTTACCAGGGATAACTCTTCTTCTCATTCTGAATGCAATTGATATTCATAGTCTGTACTTTCCACTTCAGATTTTTTCCCCACCACTGAGTTTGTTTTAATATCCTTTAAAAAGTATCTGTTGGAGATCAAGAGACTCCTACTAATTAGATATCTTCTAGGGTACAAGTAAACTGATCTTCACAAATACAGATTCATTAGTGCAACCTTTGATGAACTGAACTTCCTATTAAGCTAATATCTTAGTGTATCACTGTGTGCCTTTGCTATGATTGCTGTCAAATTAAGTTGCAGTGTAATAACTTGGTTCTTGCAGATGTTAGGCATAATAGATATTAGAAGCTAATAAGTAATTCTGGACAGACTATACTTTTTCAAAGTAGAAATATGGAGAAGTGAATATTAGAAGCTAATAAGTCATTCTGTACTGGCTATACTACTTTTTTTTTTTTTTGGCAAAATAAAAATATAGAGAAGAAACCAGGAAGTAATGCACTACCCCCAACTAGGGATGGGTGAATCAATAAACATTTGACTGCCCATGTAAATAAGGACTAATTCATCTTATTCCCCCAGCCCTGCTGCCATGCCAAAGCAGAATAACATGGGTCCAGTGGTGGGATTCAAATTCTTTTACTACCAGTTCTGTAGGCGTGGCTTGGTGGGCATGGCATAGATTGATGGGCGTGGCAGGGGAAGGATACTGCAAAATCCTCATTCCTTTCCTATTCCTGGGGGAAGGTTACTGCAAAATCCCATTCCCTCCCCACCCCACTAACCTGCTTTCCAGCTCTGTTCTCCTGGGCAGGGCAACAAAAAAAGACCCAGCTGATCAGCTGGGTCTCGGGAGGCAGAGAATAGATGGGGGCGGGGCCAGTCAGAGGTGGGATTTGCCTGTTCTCTGAACTACTCAAAATTTCTGCTACCGGTTCTCCAGAACTGGTCAGAACCTGCTGAATACCCACCTCTGCATGGGTCTCTTCTGGAAGATGTTTTTCAGTTAGTTTTGCAAGGTCTTTGGAATTGTTCCCATACCACTCCATTTCTAAATTAATGCTGAATTTTGTTTTTATTATTTGTATTCATTGTATTTTCACTTGGACTTTGGATGTGTCTTTTTTTAGTTGTCAAAGTTAATGATTGAAGTGGTCTAAAACAGGGGTCCCCAACCTGTGGGCTGTGGCCCACTATCGGACCATAGACTATTGGCAACCGGGCCACATGAGTAGCCGGCTGGTGCACCCATGTGCACGCACGCACAGCCCCACTTGCATGAGCGTCACTTGGGGCCTCACTCGCCTGAGCATCGCAGGCACTCTCAGGCCCCACTTGCAGAACAACAGGAGCTTGTGTGCATGGGTGTGCACCTGCACCTGCTCCTCTCACAAAACCATCCCCTCTTTCTCCCTTCCCCACCGCTCTGGGCCACCAACCCAAAAGGGTTGGGGAACTCGGGTCTAAAAACCAATAAATTAATTTTTAAAAATACAATAACATCCCAAACTGGTGCTTTTAAAATATATATTCAAATGTTTATGTCCGAATGGTGCGATGGCCTAGAGGTGGAGCTCTTGCCTCACAATCAGGAGGCTGTGGGTTTGATCCTAGGTGGAGGCAGATATTTAACTCTCTGGGCACAATGAGAATAGATCTGCTGAATAAAATTCCGCATTGGCGACAGGCAATTTAAATTACTGGCATCCGGCCAGTAACAGTTGTTCGGTGAATCTTCGAGTCATTAAGTGTATCTGGTTTCTCCTACTGACTTTGCTTGTCAGAAGCCTTCTGAGAAAGTAGTGTAGAAAGTTAGCATCCACCCTTCTAGAAGAATGAAATATTTTGAGAAAGATTTTAAAAAAGGCAGAATATTATATTTCCCTGGATGAGAAATGGAGAAACATGCAAGCCACCATCTTCCTTAGTAGCCCACAGCAAATGTCAGCACTCAAGAGATAAAGAGATAGATAGCTCTGTTCATAAGCAAATGCCCTCACCCAAGATCCAACAAAGGTAGGATTAGCCCTCAGCCACAATAGAAATTGCCCCAAACCCCTTCATTGCATCATCTCAGTTGCACCACCCCCAGCAGTTCAAACTTCAACCAAACCTAGCTCAGACAAACTGCTAGGATTTGTACATGACCCCATGAGAGTCTGACAACAGCCAATAGAATACACAACAGGAAGCTCAAGTGCAAAACCCAAGAGAAGGTATAAATACGCCCCCATGTTCAACTCCATGTGGTCAGCTGCCCAGAACCACCCATGTGCTTCTGCCTCATCAATAAATGGATCCTCTTTCCAATCAGCCTCCAGCCTCCATTTCGTCTCTAGTGCCTTTCTCCGGGCTTGGAACTGAACTAGTTGGATATTTCTTCCAACAGTAGCAAATGGCGATCACATGATTCCAGGATACTGCAACTATTGCAAATATATGCTGGTTACCAAATGCCCAAATTTTGATTATGTGACTCTGGGGATGCTGTCATGCTTGTAAGCATGAGAGTCACTTTTTTTTCAATGCCACTGTAACTTCAAACGTTTGCTGAATGAATGATTATAAGACCTGTATATTAGTAGAGGAACTGGCAGCTTTCTTTCCCCACAAGGTGTCTCTCCAATCCAACAGTAGACTAGACCTCTGAAGCTAGGCAGAAAAAGTAAACATAAATATAAAAGAGTCTGTACATTAGCTAAAGCCATTTTTCATTTGATAAATTCTTGCTGGGTGGTTATGACGCAGATTGAACCTACTGGGGTGTAAAAAAAATAATATACGTTTTATTCTGTGTTTGCTTGTTAGATTGATTGCCTCTCAAATATTCTATCTGGCCAGCTTTTTTTTTTTTTTTGCATTTTTCTCCATATCTCTGTTATTGTTCCTTGGTGGAAAGGCAGGATCAACATTCCAGCAAGACTCAAAGGCAGCCTGAAGAAATTTTAGTTACACACAATTGTGGGCCATGAGTTGTCTACACACTCAATTGTTTAGTATTGTTTCAACAGGACATTGAACACAAAAGGATCTACCTTTAAAAAAAAAACTCCCAGAAAAGTAAAAAAAAGTGTACTTTGAAAATATAAAAATACAAACATAATCTTAAATTTAATCTTATATTAAATTTTATGGTTTTAGGGAGGGGTTTTAATTGTTTTCAGCCAGGACCTTTAGTTTAATTTAGTTTTAACTTTTCACATATTTATTGTTTTAATTGTATGGCTGTGCACCGCTCCGAGTCCTTCGGGAGAGGAGCGGTATATGAATAAATTATTATTATTATTATTATTATTATTATTATTATTATTATTATTATTATTATTATTATTATTATTAAAGAGAAATACAAATGCTCTACTTTTGTAGAACATGCTTAGATAGCTGGATGAAAACTATTAGGAAATGCTTAATTAGATAACCCAACAAGAAAGAGAAAGGGGCTGCTGGCTGGATTCTGGAATTCCTCCCAACTTAAGAACATCTGTGTCCTGGTTCATATCACTAGGAAAGAGGACTGAGAATGGAGGATATGGCATCATTCTGACTCACAGATGCCCTACCATGTAATGTTGGAAGCACATTAGAGAGAAGAGCCATAATCAGCACATTAGGGAGAAGAGGCAGCTTAGACCAGAAAACAAATGCGGATATGGCAAATATCTCAGAAGAGACTCTTCATATTTTCTTTGGCTATAAAGGCATGGTGGGGGAGAGAAGTACTCTCAGACTTGCAAGACCCTGTTAATATAACCGTACAATAAAGTAGAATTATCCAGGTAGACTACTTAGCTAAGCTGACATCAAGCCCCTCTCTCATATGATTCATTGGGTGATACTTGTTTTTTTTTTCCTGGATTTGTTGTTTCTTCGCAACCTTTAGTCTGATCCAGTCCATTTTCAAGTTTGATATTTCTTTGGCCAGTGTCTCCCCACACACCAAATCTAGTCCTATTCCACTCCTATCCCAGGAGTGCTACTGACAAATGAGCAGATAGAAAATCAGACTCTTGAACCCCTATAACTAATCGCTTTTTAGCATAGTGTTGAGCTGGAAAGAATAAAAACAGAGACTAGAAGAATACAATAACCTTTAATTAAAAGTTTCTTCAAGACTTATTTTGCTGCATTCATTTTTCAGCCGAAGCTGTTTCCAATATTTTAAAATACTGTTCAGCCAAGTTAAAGCCACTTCTGCTGCAGCAAATCTGGTAACTAACAAAAAATGTGGATTAGGTTTTTGTGTTTGTTAGGTTATCATTCCTGAAGGAAAAAGACATTGAAGCTATAGACTAATTTATTATAAATGTAATCCCCCCCCAAATTACAGTTTGCTCTCTGAGAGTTTTGGGATCTATACAAACAGGGATTGGATTGCATCTGAAATTGCAATCTACAAATTGCCTAACCCTGTAAGAGATTGTTTCTGTCTTCAATGAATGGATTGTTTCCTTAATTATGGTAAATGGCACCAGCCATTCAGGACTATTTTTCTGATGTTTGCCCCTTGAAGAGGGAAGGGCAGTAACCAATCCTGTCATGTCCTTTTCTATGGTAACCAATCATGTCAGATAGCACTTTCCTGATCTTACATGATGGAATAATCAATAGCTTCAGTGAAGTTTGAGGCTATTCAGCACTTATTAACTGGGAATGGGAGACTGGCTGGAGGAAGATTAGTGGGTGGGAATGCCTAAGGCCATAAGCAACTGGTTGTGATGGAGGCAGGAGAATAGGCAACCAACGGAGGATACGAGGCAGTGGTGGGATTCAAATTTTTTTTACTACCGGTTCTGTGGGCGTGGCTTGGTGGGCGTGGAGGAAAAGGATACTGTAAAATCTCCAGTCAGAGGTGGTATTTGCCGGTTCTCCGAACTACTCAAAATTTCTGCTACTGGTTCTCCAGAACTAGTCAAAACCTGCTCTGATATAAGGAATGCAAAGAAGGCAGAAACAAATGGCCTCTCTTTTGTGAAGTAGAGTGTGTTGAAGAATTAATCATGGGAAAGAATTGGATTGCTCACCTGGCTGGGATAGAAGCTAGTCCCGATTTTTGATTCTGCCTATGAGAAGCCTATGGATTGACAAATAGGGGAGTAGAATCTTGAACCCCCTCCAACTTTCCTGGTACTGCTTCCGCTTCCCTTTTGTATTCTGCCTCATGGGGCCCCATCTCTATCCATCACTGTTTCCCTAGTCTCACTCCTGAGACCACAGTCGTGTGAATTTTTCAACTCTGAGTCAGAATAAGGCCACCTTGGCTCTCTTTAAAGGGGCCTTTCATTTGTTAACAGCATGTGCCTTTCCTTGGGATCTCAAATAACTTGATGTATATTCAGGATTTAAATGTCTTCATCCACAAACCAGTTTGGTTAGTTGATTAGTCTATCTGTCCTTTGTTTCACTGTGCTGGCTTTTGGTATTTCCTGGTATCAAAGCACAGTGAAAAATGTGGAAAAAACATACTCTGAAATGAATTCCTCTAAGACTTATAGTTGGGATTATTGGATGTGGGTTTGTAGCATTAAAATAGCTTTCCTCAACCTTGGATCATCAGATGCTGTTACAGGTTAATTCCAATTTTTAATAGCCAATAAGGATAATGATAATGACTATTATCTGACCTGGTAGGTGTCACCGAAACCTGGTTGGGCCCAGAGGGCGGTGTCCCTCTGGTTGAGATGTGCCCACCAGGTTTCCTTGCATTTCACCAGCCTAGGGCTCAGGGAAGGGGTGGTGGGGTGGCGGTGCTTATAAAGGAAGTCCTTTGTCCTAGGGAGGCCACTGTCCCTCAGACGGCTGGCTGTGAATCTCTATTTGTGAAGTGGGGGCAAGGGGTTCAGATGGGTCTTTTGATGGCGTACCTGGCTCCCTGCCACGTCTCATCAGCCCTGCCCGGACTCCTAGAGGTAATAGCCGGGCTGGCGGTTGAGACCCCCAGGCTTTTGGTCATGGGGGATTTCAACCTGCCATCGCTCGGTGAAACCTCGGGGTTGGTCCGGGAGTTCTTGGCTTCCATGACGGCCATGGACCTGACCCAGTTAGTTTCGGCTCCCACTCACATTGGAGGACACATGCTGGACCTGATTTTTGTCTCTGGGCAGTGGTTGAATGACTGTAATTGTGGGGATTTAGTCATTACACCCTTGTCATGGACAGATCATTCCCTCCTTAGGCTGGATTTCTGCTCCGCCACCCCCCACCGCAGGGAGGCGGAGCCACTTAGATGGTTCCGCCCCAGGCGCCTAATGGACCCGGAGCGGTTCCAGAGGGAGCTTGGGCCATTTCCTGAGTCTCTGGCTCTCAGCTCGCCTGGAGACCTGGTGGCCACCAGGGATGGGTTGGCCGCCGGGGCTCTAGAGCGAGTTGTGCCTCTGCGACTTCTGACCCGGCACAGATCCCATTTGGCTCCGTGGTATACGGAGGAGCTACGGGAGATGAAGTGCCGGAAAAGACGTCTAGAGGGCATTTGGAGGGCGAGCCGTTCTGAGTCTGATCGAACACAGGTGAGATCTCATATTAAGACTTACCTTGTGGCGATAGGGGCGGCGAAATCTTCGTATTTCTCCGCCCTTATTGCGTCGGCAGGAAATCGGCCTGCCGCCCTGTTTAGAGTGACCCGCTCTCTACTTGAACCGAGAGCGCGGGATGACCTCTTGCAGGGTAGAGCGGAGGAGTTTTCTCGATTCCTGCATGACAAAATCGCTCAGATTCGGGAGGGGCTTGACTCCAATTGGATGGTCCCGGGGGAGGTGTCCGGGGCAGGTCTTGTGGATGTTGTTTGGGGGGAGTTCGACCCTGTGACCGCCGAGGGTGTGGACAGGTTGCTGGGGGGTCTGAATGCCACCACCTGTTTATTGGACCCGTGCCCTTCCTGGCTGGTTTCGGCTGCCAGGGAGACGACACGAGGCTGGCTCCAGGGGATTATCAACGCTTCCTTGAGAGAGGGGTCGCTTCCTACCGCCCTGAAGACGGCGGTGGTGCGGCCCCTCCTCAAGAGGCCTTCCCTGGATCCAGCTGTTTTAAACAACTACCGTCCAGTCTCCAACCTTCCCTTTCTGGCGAAGGTTGTTGAGAGTGTGGTGGCACGTCAGCTCCCTCGGTACTTGGAGGAAACAACTTACCTCGATCCGTTCCAATCGGGCTTCAGGCCTGGGCATAGCACTGAGACGGCATTGGTCGCGTTGGTTGATGATCTCTGGAGGGCTCGTGACAGAGGGTTCTCCTCTGTCCTGGTCCTATTAGATCTCTCGGCGGCTTTCGATACTATCGACCATAGTATCTTGTTGCGACGGTTGGGGGGGTTGGGAATTGGGGGAACCGTCTTTCGATGGTTCTCCTCCTTCCTCTCCGACCGTTCGCAATTTGTGTTGGCGGGAGGGGAGAGGTCCACCTCTAGGCCCCTGGTTTGTGGGGTGCCTCAGGGGTCGGTCCTCTCCCCTCTCTTGTTCAACATTTATATGAAGCCGCTGGGCGAGATCATCCGTGGTCTTGGGGTGAAGTGTCATCTGTATGCAGATGACACTCAGTTGTACATCTCCACCCCGGACCACCCCAATGATGCTGTGGGGGCTATGTCTAGGTGCCTGGAGGCCGTGCGGGACTGGATGGGCGGGAACAGGCTTCGGCTCAACCCATCCAAGACCGAGTGGCTGTGGTTCCCGGCGCCCCGATATAGCCAGCTGATTCCTTCGTTGGCTATTGGGGGGGAAATTTTGCCCCCCACAGAGAGGGCTCGCAATCTGGGAGTCCTCCTGGATGTACGGCTGTCGCTTGAACATCATGTCGCGGCCGTCTCCAGGGGGGCATTTCATCAGATCCGTCGGATCTACCGGTTGCGGCCCTTTCTGGATCGGGACGCCCTGCGCACGGTCACTCAGGCCCTTGTCACCTCTCGCCTGGACTATTGTAATGTCCTCTACATGGGGCTCCCTGCGGGGAGCACCCAGAGACTCCAACTGGTGCAAAATGCGGCCGCGCGGGTGATCATGGGGGCGTCGCGTAGCGCCCACGTGACGCCTCTCCTGCGCGAGCTGCATTGGTTGCCGGTGGCTTTCCGGGTTCGCTTCAAGGTTCTAGTTTTGACCTTTAGGGCGATCCATGGCATTGGGCCAGGTTACCTGCAGGACCGCATCCTACCAGTGATCTCCAGCAGGCCGGTGCGCTCACACAGGGAGGGCCTTCTCCAGGTCCCGTCGGCCACCATGTGTCGCCTGGTGGCCCCGAGGGGTAGGGCCTTCTGTGGCGGCCCCTGCCCTCTGGAATACTCTGCCGCCGGAACTACGTACCGGCACGGACCTGAGGGCCTTCAGGCGCGCGCTGAAGACCTGGCTTTTTGAGCAGGCCGGCCTGGGCTGAGGTGGTTTTAACTTGTCTCCATTTGCTCTGTAATTTTAAATTGGGGTTTTAAGGGTGTGGGGTGGGTTTTTTCTTATTCGGCCAATATTTAATTTAATCTTCTTTTAACTTTTGTATTACTGTTGGGGTTTGGATTGGCTGTACACCGCCCTGAGTCCCTAGGGAGAAGGGTGTTGGGATTTACAGCAAATGGTTAAATAGTACTGCTTGTAGCATACAGAAAATATAGTTGCATTGAATATATGAATTTGCACATCCTATGACAAACCACATTCTTTGCTGAGCTTGTACACCTGCTGTCTATGCAGAAACGCAAACCAAAGAGCCTGCCCGGATAACTCCGGACATGAGAGAATGGCAAATCACATCCTATGCCAGTAGCTATGCTCTATAGAAAGCATTGACCTACTTATTATTCTGCCCTGCAACAGATATGTAACTACTTATGAGAAAGTACGTATAATTCCCTATGCATGTAACCAATGTACTGATACTTGCTCCCTCCCCTATGTATGTTGCCAAATAAAAGAGAGGCTCAGAACACGCCCTGGGTCCACTCGTCCTGAGGAAAACCTGTGTGTTGTCTTCACTTGCCGGTCAAGATTCATGAGTGACCCACCCGGTTTGTGGCATAATTAATTGGAATGCCGCAAATGGTGACCTCCGACGTGATAAGCGTCTTGATGTGTTTCTGCGGGAGGCGGCCCTGACAACCTATATGAGTCTTTGGCTGCTGGCGGAAAGCGTCTCGGACCACCCATACCTACCAACGGGAAAATTGCGCGCACTCATCCACGATTGGAGTTCAGGTAAGTATGGGGGGAAAACTCTCTCAACAACAGGTGCTACACCTAAACGAGCTGAGGGAGTTAACCGAATCTTCAAAAAGATATGCTTCAAGAGAGGGTAAATCACTCCCTCGATTGAAACATAATGATTTAATTGGCCTTCTGACACACATTTGGCAACATTTCCCATCATATCCAAAGCAAGGAAATTATAAAATAAGTACTTGGACAAAATTGGGAGAAAGTCTCCATTCGGCTCCTAGAGCCCCGATGCACGTTTTAACCACATGGCGTGCAGTCATGGAATGTTTAGTGATTCATCATAAATTTGCCAAACAATCACTAACGGATTCTGCGCCTCCTCCGTATGAATCCACAAAACAGGAAAAGGAAATCCTCAATCCTGTTTTGCAGAACTCTGAAAAAATCACTCCAAATGCTCCAAAACCAGACCCACAACACCGAGGAGGTCAAATAGTTAAAGCAATACAAGTTGCACAACAATCAGGGCAACTTGAAACTGAGGATTTAGAAACGTGTGCTATGTTTCCGGTCACTTGGGACCCAGCTGGAGCTGCTGAAGGAGTGGCTGTTAGACCGATTCATCAACATGTTAATTATAAACAAATTAAAGAGATAAAGGGAGCAGTTAAAGATTATGGACTTCAATCTCGCTATGTTTTGGGTTTACTCTCTTCGCTTTATTCTGCTAGTGTTGAGATGTTACTTGCAGATTGGCAGTCGCTTTTTGGCATGATTTTGACTCCCGCCCAATATGTAGTTTGGAATTCGGAATATGGCAAACAAATTACCATTGCTGTCAATGCAGGACTCCCTCAAAACGTCACTGTAGACGATTTGATGGGAACCGGCACAAGGACAGCCATAGCTCAACAAACTCTTTCTGACAGAGCTGCCTTTCCCATTATAAAAGATGCTGCTTTCGCTGCTCTACGGAAAGTAGATGACAATCAAGGCATCCCATTGCAAACTTTTTCAAAAATTATCCAAACCTCTGCTGAAGACTATGCCTCCTTTATTAATCGTCTTCAGATTGCTTTGGAACGCCAAATTGATAATATAGACGCTAGAGGTGAACTAATGATGAAATTGGCTTATGAAAATGCTAATTCGGATTGCCAAAAGGTCCTCCAACCAATTGCTAATAAGCCCTTATAACACTCCTGTCTTTGTAATTAAAAAGAAATCTGGCAAATGGAGATTCCTTCACGATCTGAGGGGAGTGAATGCTATTATCAAACCCATGGGGGCGCTACAGTGTGGCCTCCCAAACCCCAATTTAATTCCTCAAAATTATGATATGATGGTCATTGACCTGAAGGATTGTTTTTTCTCTATCCCCTTACACCCCAAAGATAGGCATATCTTTGCCTTCACTATCCCTGAACCTAACAATGCTCAGCCCGCCTCCCGTTACCAGTGGAGGGTCCTCCCCCAGGGCATGCTCAATAGCCCCACCATGTGCCAGTATTATGTTTCTCAGGTGCTGCTACCATACAGGACCCGCTACCCAACCTTTCTGATTTACCATTACATGGATGATATCCTGGTTGCAGCCCCAGGCCCTAAAGGCACAGCCTTAAAAACATTACCTCATCTCAGACACCTTTTGCAACAGGGGGGACTTCACATTGCTCCTGACAAGGTGCAAGTTTCCCCCCCTTTTCAGTATTTAGGACACAAAGTGCTTACATCACATGCTTTACCCAATACACCCCACATTACGCTGCCTCCCAAACCCTCACTCTTGCAACTACAACAATATTTGGGATCCATCAATTGGATCAGACCCTACTTAGGCCTTTCCACCGCACAACTGTCACCCTTGTTTACTGCCCTTACTAAAGGAAAACATCCATCTGACATAATTCCTCTACAAAAGGATCAATTAGATTCCTTACACCTCATTAATCAGGCCCTACTCACAAAATGGGTGGACAGAATGGTAGAAAATGTACCTTTTGTATTGCTAATTTTCAACACCACCATGCTGCCCACTGCAGCAGTGGCTCAAGTAACACTTTCCTTGATAATTCTTGAATGGATCCACCTATCCCACACACCTCGTGCAACACTTACTACCAAACCTGCCTTGTTTGCTTCTCTCATCACCAAAGGCCGGCTACGGTCCAGGGCCCTAGCTGGTATTGAACCTTCTGTCATTTACCTTCCTTGCTCCCTCTCCACATGGGAGTCACTGCTCGCTGTCAGCGACCACCTTCAGTTCGCCCTAGCTGACTGGCCTGGTGTTGTCTCTTGCTATCCACCACCAGACCCTCGCATACAACTTCTCAAAACCATCCCTTTCACTTGGCAAACTCAGATGTCTCCCCTTCCCATTCATGATGCAATCACCGTCTTTGCTGATGGCAGCAAAAAATATGGTGCATGTGCCTGGCAAGTTGATGGCCAATGGCACACCAAAATTACTCCTCCACAGTCCTCCGCCCAAAGGGCAGAACTTTATGCTTCTATTCTTGCCTTTGAGGCCTTTCCTCACCAATCCTTTAACCTTATTCTTGACAGTCTTTATGTTTCTCAAATTATTTCCTCCATCTATCAGGCCTATCTATCTCCCTCTATCGAACCAACTCTCTTATCCTTGTTTCTATCCCTGCAACACCTTATTTCCCAAAGAACTCACTCTTTTCACGTTGCACACATTCGTAGTCATCAACCGTTCCCTGGCATCCTCCAGGAAGGGAATGATGTGGCCGACGCTGCGGCCGCGGCTGCATCTTCCTCCCTATTCACTCTTGCCCCCTCCTCTCTCACTCCGTGGGAAAGCCATTCATATTTTCACCAGAACAAAAAAGCGCTTATTAGGCAGTTCAAAATTTCAGCTACAGAGGCTGCCGCAATTTTGTAACAATGCCCTATCTGTAGTAAACAAGCACACTCTGTGCCCATGGGAGTCAACCCCAGGGGGACAGAGTGCAACCAAATTTGGCAAATGGATGTCATTCAATATGCTTCCTTTGCCCCTTGGAAATATCTTCATGTTTCCATTGACACTTATTCTGGCTTCATCATGGCCACCCCACAAAGGGGTGAGGCCACTAAACATGTAATCAATCATTGTATTCGCACCTTTGCATCGTTGGGACGCCCAAATGAACTCAAAACAGACAATGGTCCGGCTTACACCAGTACAATTTTTGCAGATTTTTGCAAAAAATGGGACATTGTCCACAAGTTTGGCATTCCTTACAACAGCCAAGGACAGGCTCTAGTAGAACGTGCGAACCAGACCTTGAAGCACGCTCTAGACAGATATATTGGCACACAGGGAAAAGTACCCCCTAGCCTCCCAGCCGTGCAAGATACTCTTAATCTTTGTCCATATACTCTTAACTTTTTGAATCTGACGGGCCAACCACCCAGCTGTGCCGCTGCTCGCCATTTCGCTGCCTCACCTGCTCCTGTGGACCACCGACCACTTGTCTACTATCGTTGCTTACCAGATCCAACCTGGCAAGGACCAGCTGGCCTTATCACCTGGGGTAGGGGATACGCTGCGATTCAACTTCCTGATCGCGTTCTTTGGGTCCCTGGTCGATGTGTGCGTCCCTATCACGAGAAGACAGGTAACCAACAGATCACTTGACTTTTGTGACGACCGCCGTTTGAGACAACCACCGCGTTCACATGTGCTGGTTCTGTCCCTGCCTTTTACGGTCGTTCAGGCTCTTCAATATGTGGTTTCTCTTTACTATGCTGACCTCCCTGATGGCGCCCACAATTCTTCAACTACTGGCACAGGCAAGCCCCCTTCTGAGTGAACAGCGCCCTGCCACTTTCCTCGACCCCCACAATCCTCATCAACCCCAAAACTTAACATGGGTGGTGTTGGATGTACATGAAGATGTCCTGAATTCCACCACGTCCATAGCAGTGCCAGGATCTTGGTTTCCTGATTTGTACTTTGACTTTGGCGTAATGATGGACACCGTCACTAGCCCTAACAAGCCGGGTATGAACAACTACCAAGCGATGAGGCGACAGCCCCTGTATGTCTGCCCTGGCCATAAAAAGGAAACAACACATTTGAAAAAGTGTGGGGGACCGCGTTCCTATTTCTGTGCATCCTGGGACTGTGTCTCCACTGGACAAATATGGTGGGACCCTCCCATCAAGAACGATTTCATTGAGCTTCAATGGATTGGTCCAAAATGGTATGACTGCTTCCTAAAAAAAAGGGGGAGGATGGGAACCATGCAACCCGGTAAAAATTTCGTTCACCATTTACGGGAAAAAGTACAAGAAGTGGCAGACAGGGTTCACTTGGGGTGGCAGGGTCTACGATCTTAGCGGAGATCCAGGGAACATCTTTACCATAAAATTAATACAAACCCCCATAAAGCCCTTGATACCTGTAGGCCCCAATAATGTTTTAACCAATCACAAGGTGCCACCCCCGCAACCCACCTATACTCCTGGGAAAATTTCACTCGCTCCTACTGGTTATTCTTCCTCTCCCTCCCAGAGCCACCCTGGGAACCCTCTTTGGGATATTATCTTTGCCACCTACCAACTGGTAAATAGCACCAATCCTAATCTTACTACAGCTTGCTGGTTTTGCTACAATGTTCAACTCCCATATTACGAGGCTGTAGGGCTTGTCTCCCCATACAACACCTCTTTGAATGACAAGGCATGTAGATGGAGACATGGCTCACAAACACTGCAATCTATCTCAGGTAAAGGAACCTGCATTGGACTGGTACCCACACGTTATCAACAGTAGTGCAACACAACATATAGTACAATTGACACGACACTCTTTTACATACCACCTATAGAAGGGTGGTGGGCCTGCTCTACAGGCCTTACAGCCTGTGCCCACGGCCATGTGATAAACACCAAAGGCTTCTGCATCATGGTCCAGGTCATACCACGCATCTACATCTACACAGAAGAGGAACTTTATAACACCTACTCAGGGTCAGCATCCATCAGACACAAGCGAGAACCCATCTCCACCCTCACCATAGCTCTTATGGTAGGGCTCGGCCTCACTGGAGCAGGAACTGGAATAGCTTCCTTCGCCCATCAGTATACCGAATACCACAATCTTAGGGCAGCTATCGATGAAGACTTAGAGAGAATAGAGGCTTCCCTTTCTCACTTGCAAACATCTCTCACCTCCCTCTCAGAAGTAGTCTTGCAAAATAGACGAGGACTAGATTTACTTTTTCTGAAAGAAGGGGGGTTATGTGTGGCTTTAAGAGAAGAATGTTGTTTTTATGCAGATCACTCTGGCATAGTACAGGACTCCATGACCAAACTAAGGGAGGGTTTGAACAAACGTAAAAAGGAAAGGGAAGATCAAGGATGGTCTGGAACATGGCACAATCTTTCCCCTTGGCTTACCACCCTGTTAAGTGCTTCTACAGGACCAATAATTTTGCTTATATTAATGTGCACACTTGGTCCATGTTTGTTTAATCGCTTTTCTTCATTTATCACAAGTAAAATAGATTCATTACAGACCATGCTGTTGCAACCCCAGAATACCCCCTGGGACCTTGAAAGCAGGGGGACCTACCAACCCATGTCGCAGGAGGATGTGTCAAAATTTTCCATCACGAACGAAGAGGATGAGTCTGTCCATTAGCTCGTTTTTATTAACCATCGAGACATCCCCTCAGACAACACCAGGATAAGGTCAGCAGGCACAGGCCGAGTCGGAAGACTTGACCTTGTGTCCAGTGGTTGGCGAGTGACAGTGTATCTCAGACTCGGAGGAGTCTGGGCCACACTCCGACTCCACCAGCCACAGCCTTTCCATTTGAATAAAAAAGAAAGGAGGAGATGTTGGGATTTACAGCAAATGGTTAAATAGTACTGCTTGTAGCATACAGAAAATATAGTTGCATTGAATATATGAATTTGCACATCCTATGACAAACCACATTCTTTGCTGAGCTTGTACACCTGCTGTCTATGCAGAAACGCAAACCAAAGAGCCTGCCCGGATAACTCCGGACATGAGAGAATGGCAAATCACATCCTATGCCAGTAGCTATGCTCTATAGAAAGCATTGACCTACTTATTATTCTGCCCTGCAACAGATATGTAACTACTTATGAGAAAGTACGTATAATTCCCTATGCATGTAACCAATGTACTGATACTTGCTCCCTCCCCTATGTATGTTGCCAAATAAAAGAGAGACTCAGAACACGCCCTGGGTCCACTCGTCCTGAGGAAAACCTGTGTGTTGTCTTCACTTGCCGGTCAAGATTCATGAGTGACCCACCCGGTTTGTGGCATAATTAATTGGAATGCCGCAGAAGGGCGGTATAGAAATTTTATAAATAAATAAATAAATAAATAAATAAACTATGTAGTTGTAAGTCCAATAATATCCAAGGATCATGGTGGGAAAGGCTTGTTTTAAAATCTTTGGGTCAGGGTTCCAGGTTAAGCCCTTCTCGTTGACGGACCAGGGACTGTGACTGTCCGCAGCTTTGGTCTGTGCTCTCTCGTTGGAGAGCCCCAATCACTGTGATTAGGGGCTGAAGCTGCCTTGGAGAGGCGGCGGAGTAAGGGGAGGCTGCCAGCCAGGTCGAGGGGAGCCGCATCCCCCCTCCCTGGGCTAGCCAATTTCCCCCCCCCGAAGACGACCGAACGGTGGTCTAAAATGGCCACCCTGAAGAAGAGGATTTAGCTGGACTAAGATTTGTGCAGGAGAGAAGAAAGAGGTGGACAACATAAGAACTGGGACAACTTGGTGCAACAATTAATTAAAAGGTACCCCAGGACAGTATTTTAAAAATTTTATGAAAGAATAAGAAAGTGGCGGATTTTTAAAGGGAAAGGGAAAAAAAGTGAAAATATCTTTGACAGCTGAGCAGGGCTTCGAACCAGGATTGGAAGAAGCCGGAACAAGATATCCAAACAAATTAAATTAAAATACATTGCTAACAAACAGGCACAATTTAAAGCTGGATTTAGGAGTTTTCAAAAAGAAGGGGGAAATATTTAAATTAAAGATTTTATTGATTTGGAATACTGAGGTTTGGAAAGCCCCGAACAATAAAACGGGGGGGGGGGGAAAGGTGAGGACATTGTATAACGGAGAGTGCCATCTGGTGGACAAAAAATTAAGCTGAAAAAGGGAAAGTTCCTACTTCTCTATGAATTGGATCTGATACATTGAAAAGGAAATATTGAAACAATGTAACAAGTACCCTCAAAAGTGAAAATTGAATTAGAACAAAAAAAATATATGTATTGTTGGCCTGATTAGTGATTTTATTATAAACCCAGTTTGGGAATGGTTGTTAATCCAGAAATTTGAAGAAGAAAAAAGAAAAAGATTGGTGATTGGTAGATTTTAATGATTATAAGATATAAGAGTAACAATGATATCTCTGTGGGACCTAAAAATGGAACTTAAAAATTTGAAAGAACTACTACATGCAAGAGGTGAATCACTTGCCTCTGAGTTAAAAGCTATGGGAATGGTGATTGAAGAATATGAAAAAGAAACCTCAGAGAAGGAGGAGTTAGTTCAAGAAGAAGCCATCTTAAATAGACAATCAACACAAAGAACACCACAAAGAAAAGGAAAAAGAAGGGAGGTTAAAAATGGGAGATTTAAAAAAACCTTTGGGTCAGTGAAACTAGATTGGGTGCCCACTCAGTTGATTTGCCCATCTATTCCTTCTACTTCTTCTGCCAAACAAAACTTTCACTGTATCTCCACACCAGAAAGAATGACAAAGGGCATCCTGCAGCATAACCTGGGCCTTCTCCCTCTCACCAAAGTCATCTCACAAATGGGTGTTGGATCTGGGAAGATCCAGTGTCTGCAGGGTTCTGACCATCCTCTAGAAATTCTGGCTCATCTTCCCATTGAACTGGCATCTATTTATCTACTCATATATAACATGCTTTCAAGCTGCCAGGTGGGCAAAAACTGAGATGAGTGATGGGAACTCACCCCATCCCACAGTGCTAGGACTTGAACCACTGAAGCAAAGGCCCTCTCCAGCATCATTAAGCCAGTGAATCACCACACTTCTGATTCAGGTGACAGAGAAGAATAGGAAAATAGACTTAAAAAAACAACAACCCCATAATTTTAAAAAAGGCCAATATGAGCAATTTATGAAAGTGCTTAATTCTCTGTCCCTGTAACTTTTTGTCTATTTGTTAGGCAAATTTTTCTCCTATTAACTCCAGATAATGTTGCCTTCTATCAGAAATTATTTTTGGACTAAGGCTTGCCAACAGCCACTACAAAATTGTCCTGGCGATCCAGGCAACCCTCAGTTTGAATTGAGTTAATTTAATTTTAATGAAAATTAAAATTCAATGAATGAGGTGTAGTTTATATTACCATGCAACATGTCTGGCAGATGAAAAATGACTGCCAATCATTTTGTAAATGCTCAGGAGAGCATTCCCATGATTTTTGGGTGGGGTGCAAGTTTATGCATGCCTACTTTATGGGGTTAGGCTGTTGGTCCACCTAGGCCCTCCACCGTTTGAAAAAGATCCCTGGGACATTTCTCCTAGCTAAACGTATGGGAATAATTTCTCAATGTCATATAGAAATCCTGGAGTCTGAACTTGACAGCATGTTTTTAACCAACAGAACAAAGAGCTTACAGTTGGCTAGGCATTACATCAGGCCCATCTCTCATGCCAGCTAATGCCCCTTAATCTCCTGTGATTAAATGATATGGCTTTCCTTTTGACATATCTTGGGGATCTGTCTATTTCTCCGGTACATGAGGTAAGAATAACAGCAGGAGTAAATGTCACATTAGCCCTCCTGACTCAGATGGAAAGAGAGACATACCCAACTGAACCGTAAAGTAAGTTCTTGTCCAAGTAGAGATTTCACAATGTTTATGAGTCCAGAGTCTGATATGATTAAGTGGTGTGATTAAACAGGAACAATTTCCCTACTTTCACACAATTGACCCATTCAATATGAGGATGTCCGGGTCACAGTTAAAGTAAATACTCAAAAGGTATGCCATTGAAATTAGTCTGTGGGCTACATGGTAGCTTAATCTCCGGCAGAATTAAGCTGACAGGATTCAGTGATAGCTTTGAAAAAGTTTGCTTTGAAGCTTAGCATTAATGGGAGGTTCCCTCTCAACCTGCCTTTAACAGTCCTTTGGATTTATTACTAAAGGTGGATCAAAGCCGAAAGCAAATATTGGGTTGTAGATTTATTCTACTTATTTCTGATCATGAAGCGCAAGTCTGGGAATGTGGCATATGGCAACAAATATGAAATAGCTAATAAGGTAGAATATCGTGGGCAATGCGTGATATTATGTAACATGGCAATATAACAACAGTTTCTAGGGTGGTGCAATACGCTGGAAGGGAAATTCTGTGTGGTGCTACTGGTTTATATTGTGATTACACACTTGGTGTCCTATTGCAATCTGCTTTTAAGTAGGGTGTTTTAGCAATGCATAGAATTTTTCAGATTCTTGAAATCCTCACCAAATGAAATAGGCTTGAATTGCACCCCACAAGCTAGAGCAAAAATCACTTATACTACATACTTCACCAACAACAGAACATTATGTACAAGCCCAACAGCCATAATTTCTGAATGAATCAAGGAATGAACTTATTCCAGGGTATCGGGTCTTGAGGTCATTTATCTATTTTTATAAAGTCTCGAAATGAAATTGACAAGAGCTGGAGTTCAGAGAAGCAGCTCTGAAATATAGCCATTGAAGCAAATAAAATAAAAGAGTTATTTTCTTTTTCTTTTAACTATGTTAATTTTGACTATTGGGGGTGGCATGAAGAGCAGTTCTGCCTACAGATATCAAATTGACTAATTTCAGCTTCAGTTTCTCATATTTTTGATCATAAATATATGAGATTCATATTCTCATATTTTATGGAAAGGAAGGAATGAAAATCCCCTCCAATTTCTGAGTTCCATGGGAAAATATTTTTTGTAACCACAAACTCCTAATATATATATATATGTTTATCTTAATTTAGTTTAGTTTTAATGCATTGTGTGTGTATACTAATGTGTCTGTGGTAGGGAGAGCTGCAAAGAGGAAAAAGGCATCTTGTCACATTTGGGGACTGTGTGTGGGTACCTAGTTTGATCCAGGAGCTGGGAGTAAACTTGGTTCAAAGTTCCCTTTTGTAGTTACTTCTCCCTTTCTTCTGCAACTGGAAAAAGCCCAGCTGAGCTGGAGATAGAACTTAGTTTTCCTTCTCTGGCCAAGAAGGTGGCAAGAAGGAGAGCAATGGAGAAGGATAAAGGATTGTCTACAGCATCTGGCTTTGCAAGTGAAGACTGATGACTATCCTGGGAATAAGGACATAGAATCATAAGGCTGCAAGGAACCTGGGAAGTCTACTAGTCCAGACCTTTGCACAAGGCAGGAACCTTATACCATCGCAGTCAAAAGTTTGTCAAGTCTATTTATGCATTTCTAAGCAGTTCAGAGAACCAGTTGTTAGAAGAAATTACTGGCCTAATCCTGTAAGGAAGGCAGGAAGGAAACATTCTGGCGTTGCTTACAGAAACTGCCTTTCCGTTAACCCTTATTACATTCTTGGCAGGACTAGGCTTCCTGTCTCAGGAACATCTCTGGAGTTTTTTCCCCTCCTTTGCTGGTACTTTGCTTGCGTGAAGTGATCATTCAAAGTTACAATGGCATTGAAAAAAGTGGCTTATGACCATTTTTCACACTTACGACTATTGCAGCATCCCCACAGTCATGAGAAGCCAGGTGAGGAGATGCGTGCCTCGATGTGAGTGATGTTGAGTTGGCCATGCCCAGCCAATAATATGACCACCAAGCCATGTCCACCCAGTCACTTGATCACCAAGCCACACCCACCACATAAGCCACGCCCACAGAACTGGTTGTTAAAAATTTGAATCCCACCCCTGGTGCCTATTTTTCTCCCATTCAAGCAATGACAGTTGCTTCTATTTGTTAACAAGTTGATTGAATTGGCTTCCTTCAGTCTCAAGAGACTATGGTATCATGCTATGAAACTGGTAACTGCCACTTCCCGTGTTGTTTCAATGCTGTATGCAAAACTGGAATGTCCTCTCCAGAACAGGGGTTGCTAACCTTTTGGACCTCAGGGACCACCAAACTCATAATTTTAAATCCCACAGACCAGAAACTTTGGGAAAATCCTAAAAAAAGTCTGCAGGAAAGTTCCCCACCCCGTTTTCCTACCTTTTGATCATTCTTTATTTGGGATCGCAGGATGCTGTCTCCAGGTCTGTTCTCAGGGAGGGAGGGAGGGAGGGAGGGAGGGAGAGAGAGAGAGAGAGAGAGAGAGAGAAAGACTTTTGGCTTCATGCAAGGAAAGCAGCAGAAGTCTTTCTTTCTCTTCCCCAAACTCCTCCAGAAATGAGTCTGTGTGAGACTTGTTGCGTTGTTGCAGCCTCTTGGAGCAGGATGCCTTGCAGGGTCCCAAAGACTCATTTCTGGTGGAGTTTGGGGGAAAGAAAGAAAGACTTTTGCTACTTTCATTGCATGCAGCCAAAAGCAGAAGAAGAAAGAAGTGGAAAGAAGCAGCCTGGTGGCCAGGCAAAACGCATGGGGCGCGTGGAACAAGTTCCTCCCTCCGCCCTTTCCCCCCTCCCCTCACTGTGTATTGTTCGTAATGCAAGCAACACAAGCCTTGTGTTCCTGTGGGCCATGTGGGTGGCACAACCTTGTGTTCCCATGCAGCTTAGATTAATTGCTTTGGGGGGTGCTTTGGGAGTGAAATTTCTCTGTGGACCACCAAAATTTTCTTGTGGACCACCAATGGTCCCTGGCCCACTGATTGGCAACCACTAGTCCAGAGCACGAGGCCTGGGTAATTTAAAATGGAGGATAAACTGTTACCCAAGCAGCAGATCCCCCCTTTCCACATCACTGAAATAGTCTAATGGAATGGCAGAGCTGATATGGTTAGTTTCAGCTGCATCGCAGGAGTTACCAGAATATGATTGTACACAATCACAAACTGGTTCCGGGACTCCGGCTCTGGATTTTGCCTCGAGGTTGACTCCTGAAGCCTTTTTCAATAATAGATATAACCACAAGACACTGGATGTTTGAAATCAGAGTTTCCCTTCTCCTAGAGGATGGTTCTACTGTTTTATCTGCCGTTGGGGCATAAAGCCCTCTTCCGCCTTCAAAATTGTTGACCATCTTCTCCTGTAACCCTGGAAAGAGGCCCTTCGTGCTGTTAGCAAGTTAGAAGACCAGTTATGTGAATGGGATAGGAGTTGGCAGTGCGGATAGCAAGTTTATGCTGGTTTAGTTTTATAAACTAAAGCATGGATCATCACAGATTGATTCAGCAGTGAGTAAAGGCCCCGTTTCTGTGTCTTGCAGCAAAAGTAACAGTTTGTGTCCCTATCAAGGTCACTGTAAAGCAGTGGTGGTTTTCAGCAGGTTCTGACCAATTCTGGAGAACTGATAGCGGAAATTTTGAGTAGTTCGGAGAACCGGCAAATCCCACCTCTGACTGGCTCCGCCCCCATCTATTCTCTGCCTCCTGAGTCCCAGCTGATTGGCTGGGTCTTCTTTGGTTGCCCTGCACAGGGGGAATGGAGCTGGGAAGCAGGTTAGTGGGGTGAGGAGGGAATGGAGATTTTGCAGTATCTTTCCCCTGTCACGCCCACCAAGCCACACCTACTGAACCGGTAGTAAACATTTTTGAATTCCACCACTGCTGTAAAGCCTAGGTTAATATATGCAACTCATAATGGGGACCGTGACATTGAAAATTATATTATAACTTTTCAGCATTTAAATGGCCACAAGATTCCAGACAAGCAGTTGTTAATAGCAAATAAAAATAGGAATGTTTGTTGCCATCTAATAGTCATCTGGCTGGTCATCTGGGGCGGTCCAGATTTGATAGCCTTATATTAATTTAAGACCATCTTTTTGGCATCTTGGCACAGGAAGTGTGAACTGTGCATATGCATGGAAGAATTTAGATCAAGTGGATTCGTGTCCTCTTTCCTTTAATTTATTCACACAAACAAAGCTAGGAAATCAGGAAATGTGCAATAAATGAGATGTCAACCTGATTCTAATTAACCATTCAAAATTAGTTACTACATGAATCACTTATAGCAATTAACAATCAACTGAATGTGAGAGCAACAGAGAGAACATACCTGAATAAGAAAACATTTTCAAATCAGTGTCAAAAGCAGACTTAAAAGGAAATATTTTTTAAAAATATATATGAAAAAACTTCTTGAAAAAAGTTTAAAGCTTAACCTAATTTCTTGCTGGTAAGGTATCCCAGCCTGGTTTATTTTATGTTATGTTCTTGAAATCATCTGGATATTGTATTATTTTTAAGACATAATATCTCTGATTTTTTGATAGTAATATTGTTATCGTTGTTGTGCATTCTTTTGCATTATGTTCAGAACTTTATATTGTTCTTAAAAATATGAATGCAATGAGAATTTTAGCAGTGGTGGCTCTACAATATGTGGGGGACACCATTGTGCTGTCCAGCCAGTGTATGGGAATTGGACAGTTAGGTAGCAGTTGTGAGCTGTCCCCTTAAGGGAATGCATCATGGTAAATGTAGTTAAAGGTATCCTGGGAAATGTAGTTCATGTCACGTGGCCACATCTGTAATCCCGATTGGTTACTAATTTGACCCTTGATGGGTTGGGGGAGTTTTCCTCACTTTTGCCTGGATTCCCTGACTTGTGGCAGCTGCTTTCTATCGCTACGAGATGGGTTAGGAGATAACCATCTTTTACTTTTCTGTATTCTGTACAGTGGTGGATTTGTAAGCTGTACAGATGCAGATAGATAAACTCAACAAAACATCAATACAAAGTATTTATTATTGGTTCATCAGGTATCTTCATGACTCACATTTGTGATGAAGTTCTTTATGTCCAATTCCTTTGCACATCTGATTTGTAGGTAAAAGATGGTTATCTCCTAACCCATCTCGTAGCGATAGAAAGAAGCTGCCATGAGTTAGGGAATCCAGGCAAAAGTGAGGAAAACTCCCCCAACCCATCAAGGGTCAAATTAGTGACCAATCGGGATTACAGATGTGGTCACGTGACATGAACTACATTTCCAAGGATACCTTTAACTACATTTACCATGATGCATTCCCTTAAGGGGACAGCTCACAATTACTACCTAACTACCCAATTCCCACACACTGGCTGGACAGAACAACCATGCTGGTGAAAGATGCAGAGGTTGCTGAGAAATTGACATTGCTGATTGGCTGGATCCCTAGACAAATATTGCTAGTTTTTAAAATACGGATCCTGCAATATTGTCATCAGGGCAAGACAACATGAGGTGGAAAAGATACGCTGCAATATGACTTTCGATGATACTGTCCCCAGTTGTAACAATACCAAGGATAGGTAACCTTCTATCTTCCAGAACGTTGGACTTCAACTCCCATTAAACCGGAAGTGTCAAACTCGTGGCCTGTGGGTTGGATGCGTCATGTACTGGCCACACCCACCCCTATTTTAGCAAAGGGGGGAGGAGTCGTGATATGTCAAGTGATGACAACATGATGCTGCGAGTTTGACATCCCTGCATTAAAGGATCATGAAATTGCACCCCAAAATCTGGTGCTTTGCCTGTCTGCTCTTGCAAACACAATTCTCATATATGTTTACCCAAAGAACACTCCATTCCAAAGGGTTTGAGGCATACGGCAGTGCAGCTGCCAGTCTTTGTTCTTTAGAATAACATAGTCAAATGGGACTTTCTCCTAAGGAGGTGAGGGGAACATAGGTAGATTTAGACCAGGAGTGTCAAACTCAAGACCTGGGGGCTGGATCTGGCCCCATGAGATGCTTAGATCTGGCCCATGGGGCCGTCCTGGAAACAGCACAGTGCTTCTGCCAGTGAAAATGGAGCTGGGGGGTGCCTGTAAGCCACTCCCAGGCCTTGTTTTCAGTGGTGATGGTGTCCTGCAGTTCTCTAGCAGCAAAAACGGAGCTTCTAAGAAAATGGAGCTCCGTTTTCATTGGCAGAGGGCTGTAGGAGGCCATCATGACTGAAAATGGGGCCTGGAGGGTACATGCATCCCACCCAAGCTTCATTTTCACTGGCAGGGGGCTGCAGAAGACTGTTGCAGCCAGAAATGGAGATCAGGAACCCATTTTTGCTGGCAGAGCACTTGAACCACCACAGGCGAGTGACATCAAGCTGACTACACTTACCTTGGCCATGCCTTCCCTGGTCCTCAAGGTTAAACACAACCCTGATGCAGCCCTCAATGAAATCAAGTTTGACACCCCTGCTGTAGATCATCAATCTCAGTTTGTACAGAATACTGTGAGCATGACTGGTAAATGTGGGCTCTGGTTGTGCACATGGCATATTGACAAAATGTGCTTAGTACTGTTCTTAATATTAGCAGATATGTTCCATGCGGAGCAAGTGGTTTGGCAAACAGTGAAGACCATAAAGCAGGAGTATCCAACCTTGGCTACCTTATGTTGTGGTTAGCCGGCAGCAGGTGCAGATGGCTGAGGAGAGCGATGACTCTGATGAGGGGCCAGGACCATCAGGGAGTGGACTGCTGCCTTCAGGGATTGTGGGGGCTGGCAGCAGTGACGAGGAGGTTCCCGAGGAGCTGTGCCAAGTGCGCGTCAGCGCAGGATGATTTGTAGAAGAGAACAGCTGGAGCAGCACAGGTGACTCGGGATTAAGGATGCAATGTAATGGCCCCTCCCTCCAGGGAATATAAGCCTGGTTTCAAACGGTTTTTGCCTTTGCAGAAAGCAAAAACATTCTAAGGACTCAGCATTGTGTGTGGAGACTCCGGCTTATCTGAAGAATTCAGTCAAGGCTTTTCTGGTTGGACTAATTGGCTGCAAGCCATCTTTTATCTACAAAGAAGTTTATTTGTAGATTAAAGCTGTGAAGGTTTGAGTTGCTGTGTTTGTTTGAGATTTTCTTGCTGGTAACAGGGTTGGGGCAGAACACTTTAAGATTTGTGGACTTCAACTCCCAGAATTCTGGGAGTTGAAGTCCACCATTTCAGTTGGACATCCCTGCCATAAAGGGAACATAAGCAAAGACCAGCACTATTAATTGCACCTGGAAGCTAATGTATGTGTTCTCCTGCTGAAACCACACTGAAAGGATTCAAGTTAATTTGTTTCAAGATACTCTGAAGCTGCAATGTAACTATTTTTTCCACCTATTCCAAAAAGGGAAAGTTGGAGGCAAGAATGAAAATTGTCCAAAGAGTCAGGTTCAATAGTGACTTCTTTGGGAGTAGAATCAATACCTCTTTAAGAGATGGCAGAACCACCTACTCTTCAAGGATGAATCTACTGCCACCCAGACCCAATCACATATATTTCACTAACCTGGATCTAAAACACAGGTGGTCAAGAACATTGTCTGCTTCACCAGGACTAACACACTCATCTCAGATAATCAAACCAGACTGGGTCTCAGTTATCTTCCTGGGACCTCAGGATTGAAGTATAGCTTGAAGTGAATCCAAGCATCTTTAGCCAACAGAGGTCTAACATACTCCTTCTCAATGGAATTGCAGATGAAATTTTGATTCCATCTTTACAAATAATATCCTTTAATAGGGCTCCTGGATAGTACAGGAAGTACAGTACTGGATGACTATCTATGGACATCAAAAGGGAAATATTTTCAAAAGAGAATTACTGCCTTTCAATAGACCTTCATAGCAGCTCTCTTAATAGCAGTTATCCTTGGTTGGGTTTACTTCTCGTGGTCCATCAATGACAGGCATTTCTTCTCCTATTTCACTTCCTTCAACTTCTTTGTAAGTTGAAGGAAGCTCCGGTATCTATGAGAGAAGAGAGGCAGCCTAGTGCAACCAAGGCTGCAGCCACCTTTTCATTCTAAACGGTGACTAAGATCTTAGTTGAACTTTGCAGCAGACCTTCAGGAACATCCCAAGCTTTTTCTGGAACTCTTCCTTAGGCACCTTAAGTGGAAATGAGAAACTGGCCTTACTATAACATGGGAATAGTGGTGATCTCCCTCAATTTCAGATGCTGCTGCTGATGCCCAAACAAGAAAAACAGATCAGGCATGTGACCAACATTATGTGATGAGTCCTCAATAACCTGGATCAGAACTAAGGTTGACATAATGCCATGAAATCCCAAGCTACCTCAACTCCATCCCCGGAGAAGGCAGATCGAATTACTGTATCTCAAACAATATACCTGAGGAATTCTATTGTCAATCTAGCTATGTCAAGATGCTCAGATAGGGAGACTGTAATGCAGTGAAGGAGGGGGTGGTAGTAAAGCAGCAACTATCTTAACAGGTCCCTAGAGTCCAATCCAAGAAACAGGGTCTCATATGCAATTGTCTGTGAGGCAGTGCCTCTGAACACCAGTAGTATATCCCAAATGACAGTGGCTATTACACCCAAGTTCCTGCTTGATGCTGTGCCCCAAACCAAGACAGGCACACTTCTGAGAGGGGTACTCCCCACCCTGATTCTCCAGATCCCATGAGAATACCCCACACCAGCCTCCTCATCTACGATTTAACCACAAACGAGAGAGACTTTATCATAAACATTTTATTTTATCATAAACATTTTATTTTGATCAAAGCTAATTGCCAAGCAAATTATAGCGCTCTTTAATTCAGGGTGGATTCAATCTTTATATCCTCATGCTGACACAAGATTTCAAGTAGAGGTACAACCAATTGCATATGGAAACTTCTCCTAAAGTGAAGCATTATAACAAAGATGGGAAAAGAGTTTCCTTAAACCAAGTTCCTTTGTGTTGTGATACATTTGCAGATATAGAAATGGATTTTGTAAGAGTTAACCAATCTTTTCTAGTGAGCGCTGCATTCCTATTTCATATTTAAGTTCTGAGAACTTACAGGATGTCCTGGTATTTTAGCAAGTACTTCTCTCAGACTGAACTGGTTCAACTACTGTAAATGTTTCCTGAGCTTGTCAGCTGGAAAGCTAACAGACTGTGTCTGAAACCTGAGCGCTGTGTGATTTGGATGAACTCTTGTTATTTGCCCCAGTTCCTGCAAACCTAGCAGTTTGAAAGCATGCGTATGCAAGTAGATAAATAGGTGTCACTTCAGTGGGAAGGTAACAGCATTTTGTGTGCCTCAGCATATAATCATGCTGTCCACATGACCATGGAAGTATCTTTGGACAACGCTGGCTCCCTTAGCTAAGAAACAAAGATGAGCACAGTCCCTTAGAGATGGACAGGGGAAAATTGTATCTTTATCTATACATTGATAGCATTAGGAATAATTGGTTAGCGAGAGAAAATAAACTTGGAATATATAGGCCTTTAGTCTGACTCTCTCTCACGCTCTCTTTTGGTGTGTGTGTGAGTGTGTGTGTGTGTTTGCAATTTTGTTTGGCATTTTATTGCTTTTATTTATGTTTATTTTGTTGAATTTATAAAAATGCAGAAATGGCATATGACTTCTTTAAATGAACAGGAAAATGATTCCTAAACTATTCAAGACATAAAGAGGTCACCAAACAGGAGGATTGTAATAACACTTTATTTGTATTATCAGCCAATGTTTTCTGTCAAAAAGGTTCTCCACATGGTACATATAAAGCAAGTGCTCATTTCCACTCATTCATTTTTAATGGATGTAGAGAAACATACAAGTTCACTTTCTGGTTTATTAACAACAATATTATTTAAGAGAAAGTACATCTACTACACCATTAACTTTCTATATTACATACCCCACAACTGCTGCATGATTAATTCCACAACCCAGAAAAGGTTTTGAGCCACAGTTATGAAGTGGAAAGCTTACAAGTTAATGGGGTTCAGAGAGAGGATATGGTGACTTTGAGAGGGATGTGGCCTCCTCCTTCACAGCGTGCACCTATCTTTGCTTCCTCTCCAGTGTAGTGCCAAGTCTTTGGCCAGAATATTATCACAGGGGCTTTTCAGGAATATGAGGCTTGATGGACATCTCTTCTCAGGGAGGTAAGGTAAGCATCACTCTGCAAAGCTTTCCAAGTTACATGTGTGAAGTATAGTTCATTGGGTGGTTCTCCTGACCAGAGGGATCTGAAATTGGCAGAGAGTTAGTAGGTCTTTTAAAGAGAGCTAACTATAGTGCAATAGAGATATTACTGGCCCAAATGCCCCCCCCACACACGTGGGACAGTCACATTTTGGAGACCCTCGAAACTGTATTCACATGATCATTCATATCCAGTCAAGACTGTGAACCGCATAACATAATTAGCCAGTTATCATGCTCATTTGCAAAGAGTTGTGCAAACGACAAGGGGGTCGCATATATAAACCCCTTTTGTGACCTTCTGACAAGCAAAATCAATGAGGAAGCCAGATTCACTTAATAGCCATCTTACTAACTTAACAACTGCAGTGATTCACTTGACAACCTGGGGTAAGAAAAGTCGTAAAACGGAGCAAAATTCACTTAAAATTTTTTCAGCCACAGAAATTTTGGGCTCAACTGTAGTGGTAAGTTGAGGACTACCTGTAGAAGGCAGGGCTAATCTGATGTTTTTCTCTCTGAGGTGGACAGATGCTCCCAATCTGAGAAGCCAATAAAACAATTTAAAGCAGAGGTCTCCAAACTTGGCAACTTTAAGACTTGTGGACTTCAACTCCCAGAATTCTCCAGCCGGCATAGCTTAAATTTGCCAAGTTTGGGGACCCCTGATTTAAAGGGGCCAGGGAGCACAATCACAGACAAACTACTCTTTTTCAAAAGTACCTGAGAGGAATGTCTATCAGTGCTCAAGTTGACAAGATCGAAACCAAGTCAGATGTAACTGTAAACATTGAGCTGATGTCTTTGACTCTCAAGGCAGGGAAAAGTATGTCCCAAAGTCCGTAGAGTCAAAGGAGAGGAAAAGAGCTACGTTTTAAACCTTGACATAAACATAAAGCTTGATTTCTATATACTGCCTATATGTTGGTTCATTCCATTGATGCACCCAGTGTCCACCTAAATGGACAGCCATGAACTCATTGGGCTGGGTAGCCTATGCTTTTCTGAGAGCAGCTGTGGGGTTTCTCCCCCAGTATTTGATGCCACAGTCAGTGTGTGCAGTGACTTCTAGAAGCAGCTGGCAAATTTTAGATAAGGAAGGTAGGTAGACATAGGTCTCACTGATCAGATATATTAACAAGTAGGCTTTTCCATAGATGGGGGAAATAATCGTGGCAGATTCCTTTATTAATCTGGTTTGCAAGGATGGTTTAAGCCCCTGGCTTGGAGTTAAATGTCAGGTCTGCCTGTGGTGGACTAAGTAGGCAGAGCATTAGAGTTTAATTTGGAACACCTTAATTTATCCCTTTTCTTGCAATAGTAAGACATTGTTTCTCTGTGTTCTGCATAATAAAAATGGGTGGTGGGTAGTGAAGCCATTCATGCAGAATTTGATATAATTACTCAGCACACTAACTGTTCCAGCGTGAGTCAGCCCTATTTCCTGGTGGCTGCTGCAGATTATCTTCAGGGACAAAGTAGCCTTTAAAAACAGCCAGTCTCTCCACCCTGCTCAGTCTCTGGGGACATAGGACGTAGTTGTAAATCACAGCAGCCAAGATAGCCCCTGTGAAAGGTCCCATCCAGAAGATCTGCAGAAAGAAGCACATGAAAAGCAGCTTTGAAGAATACAAAAATGTTGCTTCGTCAGGCCAGGATCCTTTGTATACCTTGGGTTAGTTAGATGTTAGTTAGGTGCTAGACAAACCACCAAGAAACAAATCTGACCCAAATATTTTGACACTTGAAAAGAACCAGCAATTTCTACCAGGGTGCCATGATTCCATCTCCTCTCCACATGCTTCATGGCAAAGTATGTTCTGAAGACAGTTGCTGCAGTTGTCTCTCTGGTTTTATATTCTACTCATAGAACAGATTTCATGCTTAGCTAATACTTGACTGTTTACTAAGCAGAATATATTTATGAAGTCCTTGGTACTCTCTGAGCTTGGATGTTTTTTTTTTTTTGGCCAACATTTCATTACCAAGCTAGGTAATGTCATCAGTGTTAGTAGGGAGTGGGATCTGCCCTGTCCATGGTTGGTAGGAGTGGTCTTTGTGGTTCCTTGATAATACATTTGCTAATTTGACATCAGCAGAGCAAAGTTTAGACCACTGAAATAGAATCAGAGTCACTGTGGAGCACAGTGTTTTATGTTTTATTTTTATGCCTTCAAGTCAGTCTTGACCAGGGGTCCCCAGACTTGGCAACTTTAAGACTTGTGGACTTCAACTCCCAGGGAGTTGAAGTCCACAAGTCTTAAAGTTGCCAAGTTTGGAGGCCTCTGATCTTGACTCTTTGCCACTGTTTGGACAAGTCCCTGCAGTTTTCTTGGCAACATTAAGTGGTTTGCCCTTACCTCCTTCTTCTACGATCTGAGAGAGAGAGGGAGGGAGGGAAGGAGGGACTAGCCCAAAATCACTTAACTGCCTTTGTATCCAAGGTAGAAATTGAACTCACAGTCTCATGGTTTCTAGCTTGATAGCTTAATCCCTACACTAAATTGGCTCTCCACATACGATTAGGGATGGTTATTCTTGGAGCAAAGGGAAACAAGACACTACAGTGGCTCATAAGGGCCATTGTAGATCATCATCATTTGTTTGAAGACCTGTCTAAAAGTGAAGAACTGTAAACAGAATGAAACTGCCCATCTTCAAAGAGCACACTAGGTTAATAGAATACACAACTTGAACAGTTTCCTCCACCATAGCGGATGCATTGAATATCTACTGAAATAACAACTATTTATAAATATTAGCTTGTGAATACTATGCATACTAGTGTTTTGCTTGTCCTCTGTAGTTGTATATTTGCTTATTTTTTTAGACAGCTCCCCATTCCTATGACACAATTTCAGAGCAAAATTTCTAGATTATCCAGGATGAGTCTTTCTCACAAATTGGTTAGGCCCCTTATAAGCCTTTGGTGCCAGTAGGTGATGAGAATCAATTTTTAAGTGATGAAATTCTCTTGGTTTAGGTCCAGAGAGGTTGAAATAGAACTGTGATAGTCTTAGATTGGCAAATAGTTATTCAACTTGTATGCTGCTGACTCTCAACAATTCAGGGCCCTCTCAGGCTTTTCCCTGCTTTGTCTTCATTACTGATTAGGGTCTTAAACCTTGCCACTGTTTTCAGTAACTTCACATGTAAACCAGGGTTAAGACTCTGAACAGAGTATCTAATGGATGGAGCTGGAAGAAGTTTTATCAGTGAAGGAAGTTGGTGTGAAGGAAGTTTGTGTAATCTAGGCTAACAAATGAAGATCTGGGCTGACAGAGTTAGCAAGGAGAATCTTACCCAGTGAAAAGGACCGAATTTTCCCAGTATGACAGCAGGGGCAAAGGATCTTGCTGGATTTATGGAACAGCCAGTATAATAAATCTGTTAAAGGAAGAAAAGGCACTAGTTTAGGTTGGTGATGGTCTTCTGTCAGGAGACTAAAGTAATCTTTCCTTTCTTAACCATTGCTAAGAATTCTGGAAACTGAAGTCCACGTATCTCAAAGTTGCCCAGCTTGAGAAACATTGACTTTAAATATTCTATTCATGGGTGTGTGTGTGTGTGTGGCTTTTCTCTTACTTTCTCCCCAATCCTGCATAATTTATTATTGACCCTTTTGTGGAGATTCTTCGCCTCATTTAGATGAACATCACTGTCGGGATATTTCCCATTTCTTATTACTCATTGCAACATTTGTATATAAATTATTTGCAAACACTTCCTTGAGTTTTCTCCTCTGGATATAAATTTGGGATGATCTTGATATTTGGCAGCTAGCACTACTTCCTTTCAGTACAACAGTGGAAGCTGTGTTGAACCCTATCAGAAACATGCAAGGTTGCCATGTATGCATCTTTATAGGAAATAGCTCTCTGTATGGAGGGATGTCATATAAAGGAACAGAGGATTATATGCCAAATCCAGTTTAAAGACAGTACATTATGAAGCTAAAGTTATTTATTTGTAGGAGCATCTAGAAAGCAGACTGGGCAGCTTCAGAAGACATCTGGTCATGATCGCCCACATTGCGTGAATGGTTTTGAGATTCTATTGAAAATATCAAAAGTATTTCTAGATTTGCATGCATACATATAAATTAGATCCTGCCCTCACGTGGCCTGCTTGTTAATGCTTTCCTTAATATTGCATGCATTACAATGTCACACATTTGTAAATATAATACAAAAGACGGAAACAAAATTATCATTCCAGCATACATGTTTATTCAGTTAGATACACATTCCAACTCTTAAGAAATTGGTGGAAATGGAGGGGAAAAGGCTATCCTGCAAATAAATCCACGTACAATAAACTACTGTTTGCAGAGTTTCATTTCTGCACTTTAAAAACAATATTAAGGCAGACCTATTCTGCATGGGGTTTCTGAATCAAGGGTATTTATTGGCTATATTGATTTCTGAACTGAATTGTTTTGATAGTAATTAAGGATGTGAGAAAGTTCATCAGCTGTGTCAAAACACCTGTGGCTTCTCAAATTTGCTCAGTGTTTAGTTTTTTACAAGGTGTTCTTTCACCAAGTTTGAATCTGAACTGATCTAGTGTCTCTCAAAAGCAGACGTGGTATTCAGCAGGTTCTGACCAGTTCTGGAGAACCGGTAGTGGAAATTTTGACTAGTTTGGAAAACCAGCAAATCCCACCTCTGACTGGAGATTTTACAGTATCCTTCCCCTGCCATGCCCATCAGGCCATGTCCACAGAACCAATAGTAAAACAATTTGAATCCCACCACTGCTCAAAAGCATTTGGCCTTCTACTCTGCCTCTTCAAGTAAAGCACTGCTTAAAAACAACAAATAAACAAATCAACTTTTGATAACCTTGAAATGTCACATTATAAAAACAAAATCAAATAAGTCAACACAAAGTGATCCCTCCCCCCCATTCTCATGAAATCTTACTAACTCCTGCCTTCTTTACTTCATCTTTCTTTAATAGGGAGATGTCTTCTGCTGTGTTTCCTGCAAGTGAACCTTTCTGCTTAATAACTGGTAAAGAATAAAATGCAAGGGACTCACCCCGACAAGGTGAGCCATAGTGACAGCCAGGCCGATAGACAACGCTGCATAGCTTCTGTTCTCTCCCCTGCGCTTATCGGTTACGGAGAAGATGCACATAACCACAGAAAAGGTTAGAATGATTTCAACCAAAAAGGCTTCACCTGAAGTTACGTCTTTGGGGACCTGTCAAAGTGTCAGAAAGGAGAGTTAAGAAAAAAACAACAACCCAACAACACAGGCACAGCACAAACAACTTGTTACGCTGTCCTTGTAAATTTTCCACCAACACAGTCTTGCTGTTGTCTTCCCAAAGATATGTTACTAAGAAGTAAACTCCGTTGCATGGGAGGAGGACATGTCAATTTCTCCCACCCCCAACTTTGGCTGCAGGTTTTGTTATGTATGTGGAATTCTATAATAATTGTTGTAGAAGTAGCACATTTTTTTTGTGAAGAATTTTCCCAAGTGTGAGTGGCCGGCTGCTGATTCAATCATAGGAAGATCCATGGAGGGATACCCATGAGAGCACCTCAGCACTGGTAGACTCTCTTCCTTGCCACTGCGGGGCCATCTCTGTCTAGAGCACGGGTCTCCAACCTTGGCAATTTTAGACTTGTGGACTTCAACTCCCAGAATTCTTCACCCAGCTTTGCTGGCTGAGGAATTCTGGGAGTTGGCCCCCAAGGCTTAAAGTTGCCAAAGTTGGAAACCTGTGCTCTACAGACTTCCAAAGGTAATCAGTTCCCTTGCTTGGGTCTTCTTTAATTAAACCTCACAATGCCTCTGTCCCTCCTGTTGTCCCACAAGGAGATCTCAAAGACAACAGCTCCTAATACTCACAAGCACCATAGACTGACTTTACATATAAAGGTTCTCTATAACAATTATGCATAGTAATTTGTTATTACCTTTCTTCTTTTTAAAGGAACACATCTCATGGCCTAAATACATGTCAACTCTAAATGCTCTCAACAAGACCAGATTGATGTTTCTGTTGTAGAAAGTTGCTTCAGAAAGGAAAATTAGATCCTGCTAGAATCACACTCTATTATCCTTGGGGTTAATTCCTTAGGAGAGCACCCAGATAACTATATCATAGGGTCTTTTGGCAAAATCAGAGGGGCTCCTAAAGAAATGCCTGTTTGGCTTATGTTCATTTACTGACCCAACACAAAAAACTGGGAGTCGTGTACACAAGCTTCTTTCAGATTAATTGGCAAAGAAAGACTTACCTGATTGGCAAATAGTGTTGAGCGGACCTCTCCGGGTGTCACCGCATAGATGATTCCTGCACCAGCAAGGGCTCCCATCACCTGTAGGATCATATAAAATACAAAGCGGACGATGGAGATCTGGTTCCCCACAAAGTAGGCAAGGGTGACAGCTGGGTTGATATGTGCACCGCTGATAGGACCAAAGGTTTGAACCACGACTGCGATCGTTACTCCGAAAGCCAAAGAAATCTGGAGAACGTTAGGTTGTTCCAAAGGCCACTTGAAGGATGAGCCCATGGCAATGCAGAGAAAGATTGCAGTTCCTACAAATTCACTTAGAATAGCCCAAGCAAATTTGGTGGTCAGAATCTCTGCTTGTCTTTCAGTAGTAGCCATGGCTGGTGCAGTAGACACCGAGTGGGTGTTAACATGGAATTTGTAGGCACCACGAGCAAGGAGTAAATTTGCTGGGCCATGCTGCATGCATTTATAGAGAGAAAGGGATGGGTTTAACCAAGTGTAGGTGGGGCCAAAGAGAAACCTGTCAGTCATCCTGAAGATAATTTTGGAATCAGAACTACTATATTTCGAGGTTAAAATGTCCCAAACAATTTCCATAGCTAATGAGAAAACCCTAAAGAGGGCATTCTTCTCAAAGCATTAGCCTGTTTTTGAAAAGTCTTTTGAATTATTTCAGAGCATTCATAGGTAAAGGTTCCCCTCGCACATATGTGCTAATCACTTCCAGCTCTACGGGGCAGTGCCCATCTCAGTTACAAAGCCGAAGAGCCAGCGCTGACTGAAGACATCTCCATGACCATGTGGGCAGCATGACTAAACACCGAAGGCACATGGAAAGCTGTTACCTTCCCATCAAAGTGGTCCCTATTTTTCTACTTGCATTTTTACATGCTTTCGAAATGTAGGTTGGCAGAAGCTGGGACAAGTAATGGGAGCTCACTCCATTATGCGGTGCTAGGGATTTGAACCACCGAACTGCAAACCTTTCTGATCGACAAGCTCAGCGTCTTAGCCACTGAGCCACCACGTCCCTTCAGAGCATTCATAACATCATAGAATTATAGGACTGGAAGGGATCTTGGAGGTCTTGAAACAAATAAGGTAGTTCATTGTATTCCTTTCCATTCTCGTTCTCTGAAAAGTGGGAGTTATTTTATATTTTAATATTTTATTTTGTAGCATGCCAGTCAATGCAGCTGTATGCATTTAGATAGAAGCTTTGCTACAGGAGCAAGTTCTCATATGTCCTTATCAATGGGGTGATCTCGGAGGGTCCTGCCACAGGTCCATGTGACATCTCCAGTTCATTTTGGTTTCTTCCTGGCATAACTAAGGCTATAGAAGAGAAAGCCACTTGAAGCTGAAGACCCTCTTAATTGCAGTTGAAGAGAGGGTTCAAAACATCCTTGTTTACGCAGGCCTTCTAATTGAACGTGTCATTTTCATAAGTGTAGCTGCTTTAGCCCCTTAATTATATGCTTTAAAATGCACCATGTAATTGCGTTGATTGTTTGTTTACATGGTATTTCAGTAATTTTTATTCACTTTTTGAAAGGTGCGCTAAACCATTAAGGAAGTGAGCAGTACAGGCATATTTTAAACAAACAAATGAGGTTGTACACAATTTGTAACTTGTGCTGCACATTCACCATCAGAAATTTGGGGACGAAAAGTAGAAGGTTTTGGTGGGCAGGGACTATTGTCAGACTATGTTTTGCTACTCAGCATATATTTCCTCTCTTTTCTGCTGATCTGAAGTTATCTTGCCTTCCACTGCTTTGGGCTATATTGTGTTCTAGAGTCACAGATGCCAGTCAGAGTAACACGAAGTATTATGCTAATAGCAATCATATTTCCCTATGTGATGATGTCACAAAACATATTCAGATTGTGGCCACAATCTATACTGGTTTCTAAGAATGAGCTATGCATCCTTCATTTTCATAGTCTTCATTATCCCAGCAGGATGTATGGGGCAGAAATGTTCGTGAAATCTACTTGTATAAACAGCATTTCATAAAGCCCTGTTTTGTTCACAGACTGGAGGCACTGAGTAAATCAAAAGGACATTTTAGTACATTTGTCACCAAGTTGCACATAATGTGAAAAATTCATTTTGTCTTGTGGCCACTTGAAAGGTGGAACTGAATGATGGAAAGATAAATGATGAAAAGGAACAATATGACATTGAATCAATGGCAATTACAATAACAAATATGATAATTTATGATATCTGATTTCACAAAAAGTATGTAGACTGAAATGTGTATTGGAGGATTTTAACTCCTGCAGCTATAGAAAATGTCTAAAGTCCACATCTTAGAATTTTTTTAAAAGAATAAAAAATAGAATTAGAGCCAAAGTTTTTCTTGAAGCAGCTTGCAGAGCAAAAGCTGAAATTCCTTCTCAGGTGAAATAATTCTAAGGGTGGCCACAGAAGTTTCAGCAAGATTATGGCGATATTTCTCAAAAATTCCTTCTTATTGTTAGATTGTTTTTAGTTTTTCCCAATAATGAAATTCGGCCATAATTTGTCATTTCGGGTCAAAGATCTTAGGATGTTTGAAGAAATTCTAAAAGACATTCACAATGTTGATAAGTTTTATGAACACTTCAGAGAATAACAGAATAAGAGAGTTGGAAGGGACCTTCGAAGTCTTCAAATGCATCCCCCTGCTCAAATAGGAGGCTCTAGACCATTTCAAACAAATGATTGTCCAATCTCTTCTTAAAAACCTCTGGTGTTGGAGCATTCACCACTTTTGGAAGCAAGTCGTTCCACTGATTAATTGTTCTACTTGTTAGGAAAACTGTCTCACTAGAAAACTATAGCATGAATGGAGAATTGAATTAAGTGAATCAGTGGTGGGATTCATTATTTTTTTTACCACCGGTTCTGTGGGCATGGCTTGGTGGGTGTGGCAGGGAAAGGATACTGTAAAATCTCCAGTCAGAGGTGGGATTTGCTGGTTCTCTGAATCACTCAAAATTTCTGCTACCGGTTCTCCAGAACTGGTCAGAACCTGCTGAATACCACCTCTGAAGTGACTCTTCCTTTTTCAGATTTCATTCAGACTAAGATAAATGCCCATAGGAATAACAAGCATAAAACAGAATTGCATTGGGGTGAATGTTCTTTTTAGAGGTGCTGCCCACCAGGACTTCAAGTGGGTACTAAGAACCATGCTTGTGTTAACATTCACCCATTAAAATTTAATTTACTGGCTTTTATTAATCTAGAATGAACTAAATGCATAAATGAGGGGTGGGGGAGGAAACAAAGAGGAAAATGAATCCTGAAATAGACACAAAAACTTTTTCACAACCTACTTTGGAAAGGAAATTTATAGAATGTTCACTAGTCCAAATGCAACCCACTCGCAAAGAACATTTTCCTATCTAAGCTGCACTGAAATGAATTATTCAGCCAGGTTGTGCTCAGAAATGTTTGAAAAATGTTGCTACCTAGGATCCGCTGCTACCTCAGATCTCACCGAGGGCTTAAAATCAAGCCGGAAGAAGAGGTATTCTATGCTAAGATAGCTCAAATGCCACATCTTCTATTACCAGTGGGTCTTATAGTCTATTGGTACCCTCGAGTCAGTCCTGACTTCTGGCTTTGACAAGTTCCTGATGTTTTCTTGGGAAGATATTAAAAGTGGTTTGCTGGTCTATGTCATTTCAGAATATATTCTCCTATATCTCTTTTCTTTTCTATTTTTCAGATGTGCACTTTTTTTTAAAAAAATTGCAATTTCAATACTGTTGACTTACAACAGCATTTAGTGACCATTCAAAATGACAACGGCACTGACAAAAGTGACTTAGGATCGTTTTTCACTGTTACAACCTTTGCAGCATTCCCATGATCACGTGATCAAAATTAAGATGCTTGGCCATTGGTTCATCCTTATGACCTTTGCAGTGGCCCAGGGTCGCATGATCACTTTTTGCAACCTTCTGACAAGCAAAGTCCATGGGGAAGCCAGATTCACTTAACAACCGGGTTACTAACTGTTCAATTGCAGTGATTCACTTAACAACTGTGGCAAGAAATGTCATAAAATGGGGCAAAACTCAACAAACATCTCACTTAACAATATATATTTTGGGCTCAATTGGGTCATAAATTGAGGACTACCTGTACTTGTTATTGCTGTTTTTTTTTAAATGTATGTTGCTCAGAAATTTGTGACTGAGTGGTTGAGCAATCGAAGCAGCAAATAAATGAATTTAATACCTCTCTTCCATCATCCCCTTGACCCCATTTTTACATTTCTAAACATTTATTCCTAAAGTATTATTTGTTTGTTTGTTTGTTTGTTCGTTTGTTCGTTCGTTCGTTTGTTCATTCATTCATTCGTTCGTTCATTCATTCACTCAATTTCTAGAATCGCCTATCTCAATCCAATTACAGTGGTACCTTGTTACCTGACTGTTTTGAAACTTGTCAAATTTGGTAGTCGATGCATTTTGTCCAGGTCCTCATTGTTTGTTTGGTACTCAACTGCAAGCTAGAACTTGTCGATGTCAGTTGCTTATCATATTTCTTATGGAAAAAATTTATTTAGTGCTCATCATTTTTGGTATTTGTCTTGCCTCCTGGGACCAATTAACAATGAGGACCGAGGTACTACTGTAATTCTTTTTATTTTCATATCTTTCTGAGCTGAAATCTGCATCTGATCATTCAAGCAATGTTGGGCGGGGGGTTGGGGGGAAGCAGAGAGCAATGTTTTCATCTGCATATCAGTTCAGGGTGTATAGTTCAACTAGATCAGACTTAGCATTGATCATGAAGGTCAACCCATGAAGGTCAACCCAAGAGGCACCTACAGAATCATCCAAATGAACACAGATTTTGCCTAGTTCAGGGTTTTTCAAACTGTGTCCTATAGAACCCTAGTCTTCTGCAAGAATTTGCTGAGGTTCTGTAAGATACTAAGGGTGGAGGAAAAAGGTTATGTGAATATGGTCATTTTTATATCACTAGGGCTTTGCTTCTTGATCAGGGGTTCCATGGATTTTTTTCAACTAACAAGTTTAGTTTAGTGTACTTTTTTGTTGTCATTGCACCTTGTACAATGAAATCAAACACCAACTTCAGTGCACATCATGACCATGACCATGAAAATAAACACAAACACACATCCGTCACCCTCCACACATTGAACCAAAAATCCCCGACACTACACCAACACTGCACTATACAGCAGAATTCAAAAGAGTTACTGCCCTGGGATAGAAGCTGTTTTTCAGCCTATTTGTCCTTGTTTTTATTATTCTGTACCATCTGCCAGATGGTAATAGTTCAAAAAAAGGGTGCCCAGGATGAGATGGATCTTTGAGAATGTTTTGAGCTTTCTTAAGCAGCGGGAGCTATAAAGCTCTTCCAAAGAGGGGAGACAGCAACCAATGATCTTCTGGGCAATGATGTTAACCCTCTGGAGTGCTTTCTTATCTGCCACTATGCAATTGGCAAACCATACAGAGGTGCAGTAAGTTAAAATGCTCTCTATGGTGCAGCGGTAGAAGGTCACCAGCAGTTTCTCATTCAGTTTGTGGCCTGAACAAGTTTCAACAAGCCCAAGAGCATAAAACTGGTCCCTTTTCTTAGCCCTTTGATTTATTTTACTATTTTATTTTATTTAGAAAACTCTTATTCCACCACTCTTCAGTCACACTCAAACAAATCAGATTAATCTATTCAAAGCAACCAAGCAAACAAAAGAAAACCCAAAAATGAAATCTGTGATAAAGCGACAGAACCAGGTGACAAATAATCAAGACAGATATATTGAGCTATATTTAGACAGAAAGGAAATTATTGGCATTTTATGTTATGTTGATGTTATATTACATGGTTAGATGAAATGTTAGAATGCCCACAAATCACCCATTGAACATTTCCCCTATCTCCAGACAGCAAACTTGCATTGGTGTGAGAAGAAGCCATTCAGTTGTCATATATAATGCACTGGGGAGAATAAATAACCTTTGAGGAACAGGAGAAAGAGCAGCAATCAAGTCAAGGGTCAGATACAAGAAATCTGAGTTCAGGGTAGAAATGTAATTGGAGGAAGCATCTGAGACATGGCTGTCCCTAGTTTTCATGAAGCTAAAGGGAGGGAGAGTGGTGTAGCACATTCAGACTTACGCGATTGTGTTACTATAACCTTATCATTAAAAGTAGCATTCAGCTTATGTATCTTTGATTTTCAAATTTGGTCTATCTCGTAGGGCTGAATTAAGATAAAACATAGACAGCAATTGCTGCTTCAAGCGTTGATATGATTACGTTGACTCACATATGACATTGGGTGACATTCCTTAGGAATCGCTTGTACATAGCCACACTAAGAACATATTTAGAGATTAATAAAATGTGGGTGACAAATCCCTAATGTACAAGATTAGAAACCTCACCTCTGCATTGTTATTGCTTTTTCTGCTGCTGTCCCAGATGGAAAACATTTGCTTCCTAAGCTGCAGATAATTCTCTCTATTGTTTATTTGACCCTCCCATCCTGGGCAGAAGAGACATTCCAGGATATCCCTTCACTCCTACCATTTTTCCTCCATCAATTGTAGGAGTGGCCCTTCCTAGATTTATTACCCATTGCATTACTGTGGCGTTGTCGGGAAAACAATGATGAATATGTAACTGAGCATTCTTTAAAGACTTACACATATTGAATCTTTTATGCAGATACCTAGAAAACAGGCTCCCTTACAAATAGGTCATCTAGGTAGTGTAAGGAAAAAGCAGGAAGGGGCAAACCAATCCCAATTCAATTTGAATTGTCAATATAATTTTGATTGTTAAATCAACTTCCTCTACCAGCTCCCTTGGGTGATTTTGGCTTTGTTTTCAATCTTTTGATTATTTTTTCCTATATGTTAATGAGACAGAATTTATTTTTGTTGGGACTATTGCCTTCTGTTATTTCATCAATGGACATCATCAAGTCTAATTTTCTGCCAATATGGATTTGCATCTTCTCATCCCATCCTTAGTGAGTGAGTTTGCTTAATGATAGCAATACCACTTAGACTTATATACCACTTCACAGCACTTTACAGCCCTCTCTAAGCAGTTTACAGAGTCAGCATAGTGTCCCCAACAATATGAGTCCTCATTTTACCGACCTCGGAAAAATGAAAGGCTGAGTTAGTCTGGATCAAACTCCAGACTGTGGGCAGTGAGTTAGCTTGCAGTACTGCAATCTAATGACTGTGCCACCATGGTTCTACCTGTTAATGATCTGCCTGTTGTTACAATGACTGAGTGAAAATGGTGTGCCTATGAAGAAATGTTCTACTAGATTAGATCAAAGGAAGCTCTCAATAATAATTCAAGCAGATCAATGGATACAGTTGGGTGCAAAAATTTAGTTCAGATTGTATGCTTTGATGAATTCTTAAACCAACAGAAATGGACAAAATCTCTTATGCCTATTATTGATATGTTGGCAGGTCCAGAATAAGAAAATTGTAAAATGGCAGGCCAGTTAAGACTCCTTGGATGCATTGCTTGGATATGCTATTTTTTCCACATTTTTTTAAAAAAATCCTGGCTGAATCACTAGGGGATTTGTTGAAATATATACTCTTGGCCAGAAGTGCTAAACATGTACTATACGTACAACGATAGATTGATTGACAGATAGACAACATACAAATAATTTTATTAAAGAAATGAAAAAGAGTGTTTATCCGAAAGAGTACAATTCCACAACAAAGCTTCTTCCTTGTCACTCTTGTCCAAAAGCAAAATAAAATTAATTGCAATCAAACACCAGTAATTTAGCAAACTTTGGCAAATCCTGTATAAACTCAAGCACAGAAAAAAGGACTGTCCAACTATGTTATACTTGTTATAATTTTGCACATATTTTGAAATACATATTGTAAGATGGTAGTACATCAATAATTCATCAGGCAAATTCTGCTTTATGACAGAATGTAAAATATTTGATAATATATTTTTTGATGATTATTAGTCTTTTATATTGATCAAAATTATATTGAATTGCCATTACTGTATGTGGAAAAAAACCTTTGATATGGTACAAAGTGGGTTTTTGGTACAAAACATGAACAGAAATAATTTTTCTGTAGAATTTATTTCTTGAATGATTAGATTATTGTTATTCTAATTTATTCCTCATGAATAATAATCAATGGAATTATCTCCAGAGTAATGAAGATGTGATATGAACCATGTCCTTTGGTATTTAATTTGGTCTTGGAATCTTTGGTATGTTTAAAACAACAATTTCAGGGAATGCATGTGAACAAAATTGAACATAAATTATTATTATATGCAGATGACATTTTGGTCTTGTTTATAATGCTTGTCAAAGATTTTTATTACATTCATAGAAATCGTGCAGCAACATGGTAAAACGTCTGGATAAACAATCAATTGCAATATGCACAATATTATAACAATTGGTAAAAATGTCCCTCTAGGTATTTGCAACGTAGACAAATAAATATAATTTATTTATTCAGGTTCTGTGAAATACCTGTGGCTATAGGTAGTCCAGGAGTGAGCTGCTACAAGTTCGTCTGGATTCAGAGAACCCATTGCTAACATTATGGCTAGTTCGGAGAATTGCCAAATCCCACCCCTGGCTCTTTTGGATGTGAGGTAAGTGCAGGGCCTGTGCAGAGGCTTGAAGAGAGGGGAAAATAGGTCTCCTGGAAATTCTGGAAGTCTGGAAACAAGCCCACTCAAGGAAAGCCACTGGAACCTGGGGCAAGGCAAAAACGACCCCCCTGCAGTGGTGCAGTAGGCCGAATAGGCCATGCCTACCATGGCCATGCCTACTCAGCAACCAGGCGGAGAAGCCCACCTCTGAGTTACAAGTTACCCCTGAGTTACACGTTACAACCACAATGAAGCCCAAAACCTATGTTGCTAAATAAGGAAGTTGTTAAGGAAGTTTTGCCCCATTTTATGAGCTTTTTTGCCACAGTTGTTAAGTGAATCACGTGACTGTTAAGCAAACCCAGCTTCCCCCATTGACTTTGCTTTGCCAGAAGCCGGCTGGGAAGGTTACAAATAGTGATCACATGATTCAGGGACAGTACAACTGTCCTAAATACATGCCAGTTGCCAAGTGCCCAGATTTAGATCATAAAACCACAGGGACGCTGCAACAGTCTTAAGTGTGAAAAGCAATCATAAGTCACGTTTTTCAGTGCCGTGGTAACATCAAACGGTCACTAATCAAATGTTTGTAAGTCAAGGCCTACCTGTAGTTAACTGTTAGGAATATAACCTATGTAACTTAAATGGTTTTTTAGAATTGTATTATTTAGAGATTTGCTAAGCAATCCCCGAATATCCAACAAAGTATTGTTTATGTGGACCTGGAAGGAGAGGAGGAAAACGTCTCAAATTCAGGCTAAGGCCTCCTGATATTTTTCTGAGAGTTCATATCATGAAGAGCAGCATGATGAACATTCATAACTAAATCTCTAAGCTTAGTGGCAAATAAATCCATGTTTCTGACAGTCTTGTTCAAGGCACTCCTTTACGGTTTTGCCCCAGGCTAACTGCAGTATGTGAGGCTTGAGAGAACTATTGATTTACAGAAGGCTCACAGAACAACTTAGCCAAGGGTTCAGCAGCAGTAACTCCAGCAAGATTTCCCACCATGGAAAGGGTACAAAAATGAGCTCTACCATGCAGGTATGTATTTAGGGAAGGAGGTCAAGGAAGTGGAACAATGAAAGCAGCTCTGTAGCATCATGTTGCAAGGGGCCATCCCTTGTGTAAGTATGCTGTGATGTCACAATTTACATATGAAAGGGACAGAGCTTGAGGCACAATGAGTGATGCTGCCTTAATTATTTAAATTATTTAATTATTTTGACAAAAGCATCAGATCCTCTGCTCTAATAATTCGTACAAACGTGAATAATAAGATTTTTAAATGTTGCTATTGTAAATAACTAGCGAAATGCTTGCTGTGCTGTGTCACACAGTATGCTTTTTCTTTCATTTTAATAATATTGTTTCCTTCCTTCCTTCCTTTCTTTTTTTGTTTGTCTTTTTTTTGTACTATAGAAATTGTTTCTATGCTAACAATACTCCTTTTGTCTTCTGTCAAAAAAATAAAACAAAATCAAATCAACTCCTGATAAACATATCACCATCAGAGAATATTGTAATACACTTGCTATCTCCTCTACATTTGTCTCAACTACTGTTTAGCTTTTTTGTTGAGGTGGAAGAGCTTACATCTTGAAAGATGCATTTGTACAGCTAGAGTAATTTGGAAGGTGGAAAACTTTATGTGTGTGCCACATTCTCCTTTGACTCCAGAGCGGCTTATGAGAACTATTATGAAGATAATAACAGATTGCCAAAGGCAAGGTTCCCAGCATCTCTGTTTCTGATTCAGGAGCCCTGTCACCTTAATTAAATCCAAATTCTTTTGTAAAGCCATAATTTGTTTTAATTTAATTCAAATGAAGTGCTATTTGATTTGCAAATCATTTAATCCCATCCCAAGAGATCAAAGCATATTTCTTTCTCCTCCTTTTCCTCCTCTTCCTCCAGTATTTCAGCCCAATTAACTGAAATTATACAAAGTTTATGGTTACAATAAATTGGGCTGATATGCCAAAGTGTGGACTCTCACTTTCTGCTTGGCCCATCACTGGTACAGACCACTCACCACTTTGTCAGTGCAGGAATAGCAATACAGTGGTACCTCTACTTACGAAATTAATTTGTTCCGGAAGCCATTTCGTAACCTGAAAATTTCGTACGTAGAGGTACATTTTACCTGTAAATGTCCTAATCCGTTCCAAGCCCCCGAAATCCAGACTGTAATTCTTCGTTATTACTTCCTGCTTTGCTGGATTGCTAGCGTGAGACTGAGAACGCGGCGCGGTGCGTGCGCACAGATCCCTCCTAGCCAATGGGATGCCAGGAAGATAACCAATGGCAGTGCAGCTCGGACGCGCCATTTTCCAAGGAAGCCTTTCATATTTTGAAACATATTCATAGGTAGAGATGATATTTTCTTGAAGACGCGTTTCATAACCTGAAACTTTCGTAAGTAGAGCCTTTCGTAAGTAGAGGTACCACTGTAATACTTAGACTTATATACCACTTCCCAGTGCTTTAAATCCCTCTCTAAGAGACTTCCGGTGACGAGGTATGGACAAATGGAGGTGCTGAAGCTTGCTGTGGGTTTCAAGTTACCCTTTCTTGCTGTTGAAGCGACCCTTAGGGGTGCACATAACCTGTAGAGAAATGTGCCGGTGTGGGGAGACTCGAGTTGCGGTATGGAGAAGGCGATCCTCATCACGACGCAGAGAGACCCTGTAGAGACCGACATCAAGAGAACACCAGTAATGGCGGTCCTGAAGTCCGGATCGTTGCATACAAGAGGAAGCGAGTGAATGACAGACTGTGGTGAACGAGGAGTATGAGTGAAGGAATTTGCGATTTTGATTGAGTGTCGAGCACTGGAGAAAATTAGTCAGAGCGAAGCCTGAAAGCAGCGGCCAAAGCAGATATGAGTGGTGGTGAAAGTGAAAGGGCTCGTGAGATGGAAGAGGTAAGAATGTGAGTGATCGGATAGAGAAGACAAGAAAAGCGGAGAGATCTGGGTGATTGACAATAATTGGGGCGGAGGGGAGAAGAAGAATAACAACCTCATTACCTGGGAAGTGGGAGAGATTTGATTTGTGGATTTGGGGAAGATTGGAAGGACGAATTTGAGACCGGAGGGAGATCGGAAGGGAGGAAACAAATAGCCTTATTGTAACTTTAAAGATTCCATGGACAAAGCCTAATTAACCTATTGAATTTTTTTGGGACTATTGATTTGGAGCCGTAATAAGTGGAGGAGATTTACCAAATAAGAGACTATATGAAATTTAGAAATTGACTTGCAGGACTCTTAAACGAAAGGTGGAATGGTGATAACGGAAAGTACGGTGAGACTGTAAAACCAGAGACATTACTCAGCAAGACTGTGCTTCCGGTGTGTTTGGTGAAGGAACTTTCTGATTCAGAGAGGAAGAACTGAACAGCTGTACTAAGAGACTTTGTGCCTGTAACTCCTACTGATTCTAATTATCCCCGGACACTAACTCAATTGATTTTCAAATGTGGTAAATGGGATTTATATATGATTTAATTGATATATTAGTAAATATCGAAACTTACATCTGGTTTTAATACATAGAAAAAAAAGGAGGTGATAATTAATTAACTATTTAAGTATTGATATTTGATTATAGACATTGATTACAGTAGACTAAATAATTAATTGTGATTAATTGTGATTACTATAGATTAAATAACCAATTATTGTATAGCAAGATTAATATACCTTCAATTAGATTTGTAAATATTTGAAATACTATTTTATAATATTGAGAATCTCATAGCATTTATAGATGTATAGATCAGTAATACTTAAAACTTAAACAGAGAAATCTGAGATAATATTAAGAATTATAAATCCAGGTATTTGATTTAGAAATTAAATTAAAAACTGTGTTGGGGAAAATTTATATTGATAGGAGTGATTAATTTATTAACATACAAAATTAACTAGAGTAGTGGCTACTATTATTGGATACTTTTCAATCGTGAATGCTAATTTGGGATAATGTATTTAATATAATACAGAAACAAATTTTACAAGAGATGACTTCTACAGAGAATACGCTTAAATCTGGGAAGAAGATTACCTCAGTACAAACAGCTGTGGCGGCATCGCCCTCAGTGATGGCACAAAAGACAATTGAGGAAACACTATCTGGAGAGCAACAACCTACCATCACGAATGCTAATATCCAATCGACTCTTCTTACCTTACAAGAATCTATGTTGAAACTTCAGGAAATAATGACAAAAAACCATATTGAGACAAGAGCTGACAAAAATGAATTAAAGGAAGAGATGGGGAACTTAAAGGCAGAAATGAAATTAGATATCTCAAAGCTGGATCAAAAAATTGGAATAATACAGCAAGCACTAGAGAGAAATGAATCAACAATAAAGGAGGTTGAGAAAAGGACCGAATAAACTGAGAAGAAGCTGGAAATGGTTGGTGAACAACTAAGAAATGTGAGTAAAGAAATGGACGATTCCCTGATCTACCTAGAAATGGACAAGGCAGCAGCATATTTGAGATTCCAGAACATATTGGAATCTAAAGAAGAGGATTTGGAACAAGTAATGGCAGGAATATTAGCAGAACTGTTGGAAAAAGATAAGGATGATATCCTGAAAGAGCTGGACAAAGTTTACAGAGTGAGCACAAACTATGCAAGACACCATAAATATCCAAAAGAGGTCCATGTAAGATTTACCAGAAGAAAGGGATGTTATATCTAAAATATCTAGAGAAGAGACAATTACATATAAAGGAAAAGAAGTTTGGTGCTTAAACGAATCCCAAGAAGAGTGAGAGAGCAAAGGAGAGACTATAAATTCTCAGCGAATCAATTAAACTGAAAAGGCATTATATTTAAATAGTTGGGGATTGAGGGGATGTTAATTTCATGGGAAGAAAGGAAAGTCAGAGTAGACTCCGTGGAAAAAGCTCAAGAATTCTATGAATGATTGGTAGGTACGGAAGAATCGAGTAGTAAGGGTGAATTAGAATCAAATTTGCAAGACGATCAAGATTACAAAAAAAATAGAGATAGGAAACAAGAGAGAGAAGAACTGAAAACACAAAATCAGCTACAAAGAGACAGGAGTAACTACAAGACAAAGAGCAAGAATTAGTTAGGTAATGGATGAGGAAAAGAAAATATTATCAATTAATATAAATGGTCTGAACTCTAGGATAAAAAGGAAAAGAATACTAAGTTAATTAAACAAAATGCAGATATAATATGTTTACAAGAAACTCATATAAGAAAGGAAGATGAAAAGTATCTAGAATGCCCCAAGCTAGGGAATTTGTAAACGTCGCCAGCAGACTTTGGGAAAAAGAAAGGGATAGCAGTATACGTGAAAGAAGATATGAAAGCAGAGTTAATTTGGACAGATTCTAATGGAAGAATTCTGGTGTTACAAATTTGGATTAAATTAATTCCAATTTTCTAGTAGTAATTTATGCTCCTAACGATAATCAAAAAGAATTTTTTAAACAATTACATGGAAAAATAGTGGAATTAGAAAACAGGAATATTTGTATCTTGGGGGACTTTAATGCCATTGTGGACCACCAGAAAGATCACAGTAGTGGGGGGGGGGGGGGGGGGGAGAAAGAAAAAAGAGAGAATTATCAAAAACATGTGGGGAAATGATGATCGAATTAAATTTGATAGATATGTGGAGGAAATTAAATCTGGAGAAAAAGCAATTTACATTTTATTCTAATCCACATCAGTCATGGACATGAATTGATATGGTGTGGATGAATGGTGAACTAGCAGACGAACTACAAGAGATCGAAATTTTACCTAACGAATGGGCAGATCATAACCCGATTCAGATAGTGTGGAAAGGTAAGAAAAAACCAAGGAAAAGATGGACTCTAAATACACAACTAATTAAAGAGGAAGAAGGAGGAATTTGACTATTTCTTAAAAGAAAATAATAATGAGGCAACAACGAAACAGAATATTTGGGATATAATGAAGGCTATAATAAGAGGCACAACGATATCATACACTGCTAGGAGAAACAAAGAAGAATATGCCCAACAAAACAAGAATTAAAAAAGAATTAAAGAATTAGAAACTCAATTGCAAAACACCCCAAAAGACTCTAAATTGCAAAACCAGATAATAATAGCTAAACATAAATTAAATTTAGTTGAACAGGAAGGAATGGTTACAAAATTGAATATAGCTAGACAAATATTTTTTGAATAGGCTAATAAACCAGGAAGATGGTTGTCCTATAGACTCAAAAAAACTAGAAAAGATTGAATTACCAATTAATAGACAAAAATGGGGATGCCCAGCAGGGAATAGAACAGAAAAAAGAAATTGCATGTAAATTCTTTGAAGACTTTTATATAAAAAAAGAGATAAATGAAGATATGATAAGAAACTGTTTAGGCACAACAAAAGATAAAATAATTGGGGATGAGATGAAAGAAATGTTAATTAGAAATATTACGTGGTCCGAGCTAAAAACAGCAATAGAAAATCAAAAGAACAATAACACTCCAGGACCTGATGGGATCCCAGGGGAACTTTATAAGAAAATAGGAGAACAAATAGGGCCTCTCATGGTGGAAGTATACAATGAGGTCCTACTGGCAGCTAGAATGCCAGATTCATGGAAGGAGACACTAATTTTGTTGATCCCAAAAGAAGATTCAGATTCAAGTTTTATACAAAATTATAGACCAATTTCTCTGTTAAATACTGATTACAAAATATTTACTACAATTATAGCAAATAGACTAAAAAAATACTGAATGAATATATACATAAAGATCAAAACGGATTCCTTCTTAATAGACAAATCAGGAACAATTTAAGAATAGTGTTAAATGTTTTGGAATACTATGAAGCCCATCCGGAAAAACAAATAGCCCTTGTTTTTTTGGATGCACAGAAGGCCTTTGACAACTTAAATTGGCAATTCCTAATTCAACAAATCTACAATATGAATTTAGGCACTAAATTTGAAAACATTGTGACTACATTTTATGACTTACAAAAGGCAAATATTATAATTAACGGAGAATATATGCACTCAATAAAAATAGAGAAAGGAGTTAGGCAAGGGTGTCCATTATCTCCTCTGCTCTTCATATTATCTTTGAAAACATTGCTTACATGAATTAGACAAAACCCAGGAATAAAGGGGTTAAAAATTAAGAAAGAATACAAATTGCAGTCATTCACGGATGATATGCTCTTTTTTTATAGAGGAACCAATTGAAACAGGTCAATAATTATTGAAAGAGTTAGAGCAATTTGGGAAAGTTGCAGGACTTAAAATTAATAGGATGAAATTAATAACTAAAAATCTAACAGAAAAACAGAAATTAAAATTGGAAAAGACAATGGGACTACAAGTGGTAAAAAAACCTAAATACTTAAGAATTTGGCTGATGGCCCATTGTAAAACTCTAATGGAAAATAACTATAGTAAATTGTTACAACAAGTAAAAAAAGACTTAGAGTTATGGGTCAAATTGCAAATAAAAATTACTTTGTGGAAATTAATAGGATAACCACTAAATTTATTTGGCAAGGGAAAAACCGAGGATAAAATTAAAGGCGATGCAAGATATGAAGAGCAGAGGGGGTATGGCACTCCCAAATTGGGAAATATATGATAGCGCAGCCTCCTTACTTTGGCTGAAAGAGTGGGTAAATCTGTCGAATAAAAGAATCTTATCCCTAGAAGGCCACGATTTACAGAGGGGGTGGCATGCATTCTTATAGGATATCGGAAAAACTAAACAGAATTATTCCCACAGACATATAATTAGAGACTCTTTATTGGCTAATTGGAATAAAATAAGAAAAAAAATTATCTAAAAATTCCAATTTGGATCTCAACGATGGAGGCGATGATACATCCAAATAATTTGGATCTTAATAGGATGATAAAATACAAGGACCTCCTAGATGCACAAGGAACTTTAAAATCATGGCAAGATCTTCAAGAACAAGGGCTAAGAGTAGATTGGTGGGCTTACCTGCAAATTCAAAATAGATACAGGCAAGATAAGAAAAACTTTGGAATTTACGGTAAGCTACAACAACTAGATAAAATCCTATTAGGTTCAGATAAAAAAAAAATAACCAAATTTTATAATTATCTATTACAGATAGAATTAGAAGAAGAAGTAGTCAAAGGTAAGATGATAGCTTGGAATAGAAACATAGGGCGTAGCATTACATTATTAGAATGGGAAAAGGTCTGGATCAGGAATAATAAAATCACAAAATCAGCAACATATAAAGAAAATGCCTATAAAATGTTTTATAGATGGCATCTCTCCCCTTTGAGAATAGCGAAGATGTCTCCTAACATGAATCCGAACTGCTGGAAATGTAAAAAGAAACACGGAACATTCTTTCACATGTGGTGGTCCTGCACTGGAGTCCAAAGATATTGGCATAGAATTAAAAAATGGTTAGTGGAAATAACGACGGAGCAAGTTGAATTAAAACCAGAATTCTTTCTATTAGGGATTTTTAAGAGACAATTTTCTAAAAAAGCCAAATATATAATATTACATATTCTTACTGCAGCTAGATTAACCTTTGCACAGTGTTGGAAACAAGCCGATATTCCAACAAAGGAAATGACCATTCAGAAAATAGCAGCCTGTGCAGAGATGGATAAATTAACTTTAGCACTCAAGGATAAAGAATCTTCAGAATATTATAAGAGCTGGTATGACTGGATAGAACAAAAATAGAAAATATATTAGTAAATAATGTTAAACTTGGAAAAGAGGTAGTAATTACATATTCGCAATAAGATGTATTTGAAAATATGACACCAATAATGATAACAAATAAGGAACCACAGATCGTTGATAATGGAATTGTTTGCTTTTATTTGTTTTCTTTTTTCTTTCCTTTTTTTTAATGTTGTGTATGTGCTTGTCTTTTATTTTAGTTGTATAATCAATAAAGTTTGTTTTAAAAATAAATAAATAAATCCCTCTCTAAGCATTTTACAGCATCAGCATAATTGCCCCCAACAATCTGGGTCCTTATTTTACCAACCTTGAAAGGACGGAAGGCTGAGTCAACCTTGAGCCAGTGCAAATCAAACTGCTGGCAGTTGGCAGAATTAGCCTGCAATACTGCATTCTAATCACTGTGCCACCACAGCTCTTTTGAATAGATCTCCTTCTCCTCCATCACCATCACCACCTCCTCCTCCTCCTCCCACTGCAAATGTACCCCCTGCCTGTATTTTCCAGCTTTAGTTCAAAACAGCCATTTTCTGGCTCAAGCTATCTTAAGCCCTTCAGGCCAGGTGGTTTCCAGGGCAATTTTCCATTTTAGCGGAAAACCTGACTCTGGTTGGTTGCAGTGTCTATCCGTCAATCTAGCAATTCGTTGCTAAGGCAGCTGGTTGCTGCCCTAGCAACCAATTCATCTGACGATGCCAGTCTGGTAGATCTCTGCCATGCTTCTTGGGCTTGGATTCCCAGATGCTGGCTTAAAAAGGCTCATCATCCCTGACCTCCTTTCAGCACCAGTTAGTAATTATGGCCGTTGTATTCCAGCAACTCATGGGACCCAGTATCAATTGGGAAGCATCTATTTCTTTTTAAAGAAAAAAAGAAAAAAAGCAGCAATAGAAATGTCCAAATCATCCAAAGAGAATTATAACCAACCCTAACAGATGTGTATACAGGTAGTCTTCGACTTACAACTGTTCATTTAATGAACATTCAAAGTTTGTTACTGAAAAAAGGAACTTATGACCATTTTTCATACTTATGACCGTTGCAGCATCCCCATGGTCACATGATCAAAATTCAGAGCATGAGTGTCAAACTCGCAACGTCATGTTACCGTCACGTGATGTACCGTGACATTTTCCCCCTTCACGGAGCTGAGGTGGGTGCATGTCAGTTTGACACCCCTGATTCAGAGGCCTCATATTTATGACAGTTGCAGTGTCCTGGGGTCATGGGATCAGCTTTTGTCACCTTCTGACTCGCAAAGTCCACGGGGAAGCCAGATTCACTTAACAACCGTGTTACTAACTGAAATGCAATGAATCACTTAGCTACTGGGGCAAGAAAAGCCGTCAAATGGGGCGAAAGCCCCTTAACAAATGTTTCATAAATTGAAAATAGCAACATAAATTGTGGTCGTAACTCGAGGACTACCTGTATATGTGGGTGTGAAAGTAGCATTATGGTGACTCGATAGAAGTTCCACCCATTCCTACATGCATATCATTGACACAGTTTTTGTCCCTTTGATAAAAGCTCTGCCAACACCTTTGAGCGCCACCTAGTGATCAAACTATAGGAACATGCTGTCCACGCAGAGTGGATCTTCAAATCTGATGTCTTCCTCTTTGACTGGGATATGTGATCCCAGGGAGCTCGGCTCCTTCTGCTGTACCACATGTCCTCTTTACAGGGGTGGGATTCTATCGGTTTGGCCCAGTTCTATAGAACCGGTAGCTCCGAAGAGCAGCCGACACTGAACCGGTTTGTTGTGACAATTGTCTGGTCATCTGTTTGGCCCACCTGGGCTCTAGTGGTGGGACTCATCTCCGGGGGGGATGAGTCTGCCTACTGAGATGAGGTGGACCAGTTGCTTTCAGGGGGTGGAGACAGTAACTTGGTACTCAACACCAATAAGACCAAGGAGCTGATAGTGGACTATAGAAGGAAGACACCCAGCCCTTGCTTATCAATGGAGACCAAGTGGAGCAAGTGGCAAGTTTTAAGTTTCTGGCTGTTACCATAAAAGAGGACCTGACCTGGGAGGCTCACACTGCAGCCCTGGTCAAAAGGGCCCAGCAGAGATTATACTACCTGAGGCTTCTCAGAAAACAATAACTGAATGGAACTGGTGATCTTCTACCGCTGCACCATAGAGATTATTTTAATTTACTGCACCTCTGTAAGGTTTGCCAATTGCACAGTGGCAGATAGGAAAGCACTCAGAGCATTAATGTCATTGCCCAGAAGATCACTGGTTGCCCTCTCCCCTCTTTGGAAGAGCTTTATAGCTCCCGCTGCCTTAAGACAGTTCAAAACATTCTCAAAGATCCATCTCATCCTGGGAACCCTTGTTTTGAACTATTACCATCTGGCAGATGGTACAGAATAATAAAAACAAGGACAAATAGGCTGTAAAACAGCTTCTCTCCCAGGGCAGTAGCTCTTTTGAATTCTGCTGTACAGTGCAGTGTTGGTGCGGTGTCGGGGTTTTTTGGTTCAATGTGTGAAGGGTGAAGGATGTGTGTTTGTGTTTATTTTCATGGTCATGGTCATGATGTGCACTGAAGATGGTGTTTGTTTCCTTGTACGAGGTGCAATGACAATAAAGTAAACTAAACTAAACTAGGCTGTCCTTTAGTCTCTGCGTTTTCCTCTCCATCTGCTTTCCACGGCACAGCTGAGTGCCGCTCATCAGCTGGAGCAGGTGAATGCTTGCCGGACATGGTAATTTGTAAGTAGTGTACATGTGTGCATTTGGCACGCACGCATGTGAAGCGAACCGGTTGTTATGCTGCTACGATCCCATCCCTGCCTCTCTACCAAAAGCCAGCTAGGAAAGCCTGCCTGTCCACCAGTGGTGGGATTCAAATTTTTTTACTACCGGTTCTGTGGGTATGGCTTGGTGGGCATAGCAGGGGAAGGATACTGTAAAATCCCCATTCCCTCCTCACCCCACCCCACTAACCTGCTTTCCAGCTGTGTTCTCCTGTGTAGAACAACAAAAGAAGGCCCAGCCAATCAACTGGGACTTGTGAGGCAGAGAGTAGATGGGGGCGGGGCCAGTCAGAGGTGGTAGTCTGAACTACTCAAAATGTCCGCCACCGGTTCTCCAAACCACTCAAAATTTCCGCTACCGGTTCTCCAGAACTGATCAGAACCTGCTGAAGACCACCTATGCTGTCCATCCACTCCTGCACTTGCCTGATTGTTACCAAAGATACTGGTCTGCCTTCAGGCTTAATAGTCTATCATCAATATATGCTCCTAATGTAGGAACCTTGCAGCCTCTATAGAATTTTTCCATTTGGGCCCCTTGGCTGATTTTAGGGCTAGGAGCCATCGTTGGTCTTTGGCTGGCATGCTGCATCCATCCTCCAAAAAAAGGGACCTGGGCCAGGACAAAGAGATGAACAGAGCCAGGACAGTATATTTGATTTCATTTCTTCTGAATGAAAACAGCATTGAAATAATTAAACAATACTTTTCTCCCTCTATTAATTCCTGTTTAATTCCTATTAATCCGTGTTAAAAATCCCAAGCATTTGTGGAGGTCCCAGAGCACCAGAGTGCACTGTCCCATTTCTAAGCCAAAAAAAAAAAAAAAAGACAAACTGAGCAGCATTTTCTTTAAAAGCCAGACTTGCATTGCAGAACCACAAACGTGACCAAGAGTTGTTAGATATTTATCTGTAAAAAGCTAATTGATAGCTCAGAAGAGTTTTATCAGCCAGATCAGAGTGACAAACCAGCAGGGCTGGTTGTTCAGGATTGGGATTAAATAATCAGTGCAGGATAGCTTTTCCCAGGGAGCGGATACAGTTAAGAGACCCTGTTGAAAACTGCTTTACTAATAAGACAGAAGAAGGGAACTGTTGGGGTTAGTTATTTTTCTCTTAAACTGGCACATTGCCTCAATTTTAAAATAACAAACGTGTTAGAGGTAAAGGTTTTACTTCAGGGATCAAGAAATGAATGGCAGAAGCTCTGCTAGTTTCTAAGGCAGATATGGGCTGAGGAATGGGGAGGGGGGCCATTAGATGGCCACAGAGCTTTTTAAAAATATCTATTTGCAACCATTAAATGGCAGCATGGAGTTTTTCAGCCCAGATCCAGGAGTACTCCGGATAGCTAAATCTACGGGTTACATTTCAAGAGGATTTTTCCAGCGTTAACTTGGGACACCTCCATCAAATAAAACTGAAAAAAGAGAAAAAGGCGTGAACTAAAACCTTAACTTGTATCTCCAAATTAGTGAGCATGAACATAGATTATGTCAATGATGTAAGCTAAACTAAACTAAAATATCCAGCCTCCAACTATCTTCTCTAAGGCACTTATAACTGAAAATTTATAAGTACCAGAAGACATTAAAGAAAATGCTCAGATAAACAAGACTTTCAAGAACTGCAAGGGAACTATTCCATATGAATTCCCCCCCCCAATCCCCCTTTAAAGCCATCAAAATATTATTCTTTCAAATTTTAGAGATGCTGCATGTATTTGCATCAGAGGTGGTATTCAGCAGGTTCTGATCAGTTCTGGAGAACCGGTAGCGGAAATTTTGAGTAGTTCGGAGAACCAGTAAATACCACCTCTGATTGGAGATTTTCCTTCCCCTGCCACGCCCACCAAGCCACGCCCACAGATCCAGTAGTAAAAATTTTTGAATCCCACCACCGATTTGCATCAATCAAAAGAACCCATAGGTATATTTGATCTACCAGCATGGCATGGAAGTGTGGTCCTGCTCTTTGTTTAGGGCTCTATAAAGCTTTCCTTAATTATCCTAAGTTTGACAACATTTTGTTTTATTTGAATGAGTTGATGTCAACCCTTCAAAGTAGACTAGGTCAGAAAATTTATAGGTACAAGAAATACTAGAACTCTACTTTTATTGACCTAAAGACTATAGTCCCATAATCCTGAAAGACTGTCAAAGCTTTCTTCTCATACTAAAGAAAATCATGGTTGGACTACCTTGAGTTTCTTTCTCGCCTCTTCGATTTTTCCAAGCTAAGCTCATATTTTCCTAATGGCTGCTGCCTATTTTTTTCAAGGCTGATTTGGTATTCCTCTACAGTTCAACATTATCCTGCTAATATGTAAACATGATGGGCATTACATCGACATGATGAATTATCTAAGGGGACAATATATATTCCTTTAAAAAGTATCCCTCTTTTTAAGCTTAAAAACTTGGTAACTTTAAAAACTTGAATATGGAGTTTTTTTTGGCAATATATGGAAGTGATTTCCATTGCCCACTTCTGGGATGTTTTCCAACTTCACAATGTATCTTTTAGTAGTCACCCATCCAACTACTGTCCTGATCCACCATGCTTAGCTTTGTGTTATTAACCAATGTTGGCATGGTACTTCTACTTAGTTGAACCATAGTCCTAATCTCTTGTTTAGCATGTGTTTTTCATGCTCAGTTAGTGCACAGGAAATGCTTGTTCTGATGATATGTAAGAACTCATTCCAACTGCTAAAATCATCATGTTTATGGAGAAATATGGTAATATAAATAATCAGGATATTACAGACTGAATATAATTAAAATATAGTGCTTTAGACCTCCTATCAATGCAGTACCTCTCTGCCACTGACTAAAGCAGCCCAACATTTTCATATTGAAAAAGAAGTGAAGAAAAGGTGTCATATTACTAAGAGAATAAACTTGTTATATTTAATTTGCTGAAAAAAGCTTGTGTAACCCTTTCTGAAAATATTCCAGATTCTGCCTTACTAAACTATAGATATGTGCACTTTTAAAAAACAGGTAGAAGCAGCAATTTCCAAAAAGTAGTATGACCACTGAAAAAGTATAAAATGAGAAATAAATTATTGAAAAGACTTATTTTCAGCATAGAATATTGTACTGTGCCTTACGTTTTCAATTACAATTAAAATGATGTTATTACAATATAGGATAGAGTGACAGAAAATAAACCCAGGATTGGGACTAGATTGGGCAACTGTATCTGCAAAATAAATATCTTTTTAAAAAGTTTTTACTAAACGATATCTGTGTGTGTGTGTATAATATATAAAGCCAAACAGTTTGAGTGTGCTTCTTGCCTGGATTACTTTGCAAGGCTGACAGAATATTTTATTGCCCTAGGATTTGCAATTGCTCAGGGAGCAAAAAATAGGTAGGGTTGCATTTTTTGCAAACTTCTATTGGACATGAGCTTTGATTGACTTAGTGTGTTTTTGGTGCAAACAAGTGAAGTTCAAGCAGTGAGGATTCCTGCAGGTCGGCTTCAAACTCCTTTCTAAAGGTTAGGCACAGTCTTGTCTGGAAGTGCCCATTATTGCTTGCTCTTTCATGTGACTTATCCAATATGCCACATGAAATTACTGCAAAATTTTTCTAGGCCTCCTGTGAATATTGCATTATATACATTTCAAAGATTGCCTGAACAAAGGTAATTAATGAGTCAATGTTAAACCTCAACAATTTCTGAACAGATTTTTTTTCTAAAAACCAACACATTCTTAGTGATTAGTTTCTAAAGGAAGAGGTGTTAATTTCCTCACCTATCTGAAAAGCCTGTTTCTAAACCCCAAAAGAGAAGGTGGCTTAGCCAAAGCTTATACCAACATGTGTTGACACAGTTCTTAAAATATCCATCTATTCTTGATCTCTGCTGCTTATTCCCAAGCTGATGCACCTCCTCTCAAATTAACAGTGGAATCAGTTCCTTACTTGTATTTGGCAGCAGCTGCATCAAAATAGGGTTCCCCTGCAAAAGAGATATAATCTTAGCTAAACCTGTGGTATTACCTGCCTGAAGACAGATAAAAGCAATAGACATCCAATGGTATGCTGAATTACAACTCTGAAGATATTTACAAAGCATGAGCAATTGTGAAGCAGACCGAGAGTTATAGTTTAGCCCAGGGAGCTGCAACTTGCGGCTCTGGAGCCACATGCGGCTCTTTCAGCCCTCTACTGCGGTTCCCTGTCGGCTGATCCAGGGGTGGGTTTCTACCGGTTCTGTCCACTTCTGTAGAACCGGTAGCTCTGAAGAGCAGCAGACATAGAACCAGTTCTAAGTCTGCTGATGTTTTTGCCCACCTGCCCACCTGGGCTCTTACCTGACCTTTATTTCCTGATTTTTTTCAACCAGCTGCTGTGCGAGGCACAGCTTCAGTTAAAAAAGCAGGAAAAAAAGGGCTTTTTGAAAGGCTGCTTCTCTGCACGCAGTGTGCTGATGCTAGCTGGCAGCATGCAGGGAAGCACATCGTAAATCACCGACCCTCGTAAATCAACCAAACTGGTAGTTAACCCTGTCGGATCCCACCCCTGGGCTGATCCCACCACTGGCTGGCCCTTCCCCTCCCCATCGCTCCTCGCCGGGCCTGAGAAGGTAAGGGTGATAGCAGGGGATGGAGACTCATTCCATATTCCAGAGCAGGAGGTGATTGAGTGGGAGGGAGTGATGTCAAGTTGGCCAGGCCCAGCCAGTCACACCAGTTGTTAAATTATTGGCTCCCGATGTTTTCTTTTCTGTGGGAAACAGGTCCAAATGACTCTTTGAGTGTTTAAGGTTGCAAACCCCTGGTTTAGCCACATCAGAATATTAGATTGCTTACTGTGCCCCATAAGCTCTCGGTGAGACTTATAAAGCACTCCCTATATCCTTCCCCTGTGCTGCTATTCATAAACTTGCTACAAGGAAGAGAAATTGACTGAAGTAGCTTACCACAGAAAGATAGCAAGTGACTGGGAAGCAGATCAGCTGGGCGATCAATATTACCTCAGTTGGTTTTGTTGTGCATACCAGTTTTTCTCATTTATATTAACAACTCCCTTAGGCCTGCTTTCCTTGTCTTCATAAGAATAGTAAGAATAAAATATTGCAGGAGACTAAAGACTGCTATACAAGTCATGGCTGTCATGTCACACCAATTTTTGTTTTCAAAAATAATAACAGGAGACAAATAAACAACTCAAGGCAGTCAACATACCGCTAAAAAATTATCCTAGTGGCTTCATAAACATATGTTGGCTGTCGCTGGGAAGCCTGGTGGTGCCACTAGACTTGGCTACCTTGGGCAAGGTGACAGTGCCTGGATGCATCCTAGCCAAGAGACCCTCCACCTGCCAATCTTCCAGCAGTCAATGTTTTCTTTTGCTCTGCCATCTTACCTGGGAGCAGCATAACACTTCATAAGTGTAAAGAAAAGTCAGGGCATGCTGAAATAAGCTCCTTTTGCATCTTACATCCTGGTTTCCCAGGTAGTGCCTGCTTAAGGAGGTCCTCCATCACAATGTAAGGTCATTTCCCTACCCCACCCCCAAATCTGATTGATGAGTTGATGTGGCCAAGGCATAATTTGAGAGGTGGGGCTAGTCTAGACTATGCAAACCTAAAGGGTCAAACTGCTGTTGTCTCCAAGATGTTGGTCCTGTTTGGAGATGGTAAATTTGAGTTAAGTGGATTCAAATCAGTCGAAAGAAAACAAAAACATTTCAGTTGGTTTTGGGCCTCCATTTCGCTCCCTGGGGATAACCAGCTTTCTTATATAAATCATTTAATTTATTGCCTCTCGCAATTGAAGTACAAGTAGTCCTCAACTTACAACAGCTCATTTAGTGACCATTCAAATTTACAGCCACTAAAAAGTGAGTTATGACCATTTTTCACACTTATGACCGTTGCAGCATCCCCCATGGTCATGCGATTTACATTCGGAGGCTTGACAACGGACTCACACAGGCAGTGTCCCTGGGTCATGTGATTCCGCTTTTGTGACCTTCTGACAAGCAAAGTCAATGGGGAAGGCAGATTCACTTAACAACCATGATACTAACTGAACAACTGCAGCGAGTCACTTAGCAAATGTGGCAAGAGAGGTCATAACATGGGGCAAAACTCACTTAACAATCTCATTTAGCAACAGAAATCTGGGGTTCAGTTGTGGTCATAAGTCGAGGACTCCCTGTAGATGGCTCATCTGATATCCTTGACGAGGAAAAGTGGGGGAGAAACAAGATGGTGGCTGCATTAAGTGTGATTAAAACCCTGTCTTTTCTGTACACACATCGACATACATTTACAAAGACGGTGGTGCATCCACTGTGTAGGTATGTTGCCATCTTCACTTCCTTGCCTCTTCTCCCCCACGCTGTTCCTTAAATCTCACACACTTTCAGCCAAAAGTTATTATACACAGTCTTTTTTATTAATAATAAATAGTACACTATACAACAAATAATGACAAAGCTCCCACGCAAAACACATTCTACTTTTGCAGAAAAACAATCATTGGGCATGGCCTGTTCCAAAATTAAGTTATAAAGCAGACAAGAGTGTAACATTTGTTCCGGACTTTTAAGTGGAGAATGAGGGTTTTTTTCCCCCCTCTCATAAAAGGTGGTAGGCTTTCTTAAAATTCAACTTTTGGCTTGGCCTTTCCTCACATTCTCTTGAAGTGAACCACCTCTGTTCTCACTCAGGGAACTTTCTCTTGACCTTTAGGCCTGCCAGATAAGATTATCTTTCTCTGCAAATAGATCACCCACCCTCTTATCAGGCACAGATTGAGCTCAAATTAGTTTATTGAAGATTTCTAAGTGGAGAAGGAGTCTTCCCCCTGCCCTATATATCGATCAGGCTTTCCTAAGGTCCACCAGAGAATCCTTTTGAAGCCAATTTAATTTTGTCCACATGGATCTTGTCTGGTCCTGATCTTTCCCCAGAGCATTAAGAAAAATCGTATCTTTCTCATTCTGGGGAGAATTCTTTCTAAAATTGCATGTCTGTATAGTTATTTTACATACATCCTCATTCATTGGGGGGGGGGGGGGGGATGAAATTTATTTGGTGTTACCCTGAGGAGGGAAAGGGAGAGTGAAATGGTGATTCATCAGGTGTTATAAGTCCATTGCACTCCCGTGTTATTGCACCTTCCTGTGCTGCTTCTCTTGTCTGTATCTGGAATCCCAGCACATTGTTGTCAGCTATCAGAACCAACTTCCATCTACTGCTATTGGTCTCCTGGTCCCATTTCTACCAATTAATTGCACTTCTGATCTCCACCGATCTCCCCTGTTGACTTGATCTAATGATGGCAGCTCTCCTTCACTCTCTGCTCCTTCTCTCTCAGCATCAAGAAACATGGAAGAATTGAGTCAGGATAACCTAAATGGCTACGGGAGATGGACTGAGCTCCATTGAATAGCCCTGAAAGGAATTTTGTCTGTTGCTTTTGGGGATCTGTGTAAGATGGAAATTAAGCCAAAGCAAGGAACTTTGATGTGCTCTATTCCCTTTGAACCTTGAAATCACTTGAAGAAGGGAATAGCTAAAGGCAGTTCCTGAGGACACTTGCTTCCCTTGGCATTCTATGAAAAGAAAACCATTTATGGATCTTAAAAGTACTTTATGGATCTTAAAGTACCTTTTTAAAAAATATTTGCCTTTCAGGGACTTCCTATAAATCCTCACAGGTTTCAGTGCAAAGCTGCTGTCAGTTTTTCCCTCTTTCACCAGCCAGCCATAGCGGCCTTCAGCCCAGGGTTTGGCTTCATATTTCGGCTGCCTTAAATATTAAGATTAAAGATATCCTACGCATCTCAAAACAAGTGATAAATATTGATGCCTAGATGAGATGAGCTCAAGTCACTGTGCTCCACCCCCCACCCCCCCAAAAAGTCTGGAGCATATCAATAAACCTGTAGTGCCAAATTCTGGACTTCTGCCATGAAGTCAGATGTCAATATTTAAACAAATGACTGTGCCCTGTTGTAAAAAATTTTTTGGATAGAACAATCCTGGAGCACATCCAGATTTTTGCACTCCCAGGACATGATGGTCCTGTCCTTGTCTGATTTTTGCTGTTTGAATGAGCCACGTTTTCTCATGCACTCACATACATGCAGCCGCAGGATCAAGACAGTTATTTAGGCAAGTAAGCTGTTTCCATTCCCTCTTCAGGTCCTGAGCACTGGGGGAAGTTTCTTGGGCTTACAAGGTATACAGTGAGTGTTTATCATCATGCAAGCCATCAGGTTCCTTCTTTCCCTCTTCTTCTGATCGTCTTTGTTTATGGAGAAGACATTTCCATGCTTTTCTCTTTCTCTTCCCACTCTTCCTCTGACTCGTAAGTACCTTTGATGATGGCCACTCTTTCAGACATATTCATTGAGTGAGGAAGCAGAAGGTAGTTGTACAACAGAGAAGCTAGAATGCCTCCACAAATGGGTCCAACCCAGAACACCTAAAAAACCAATACAAGGTTTTAGTTAAAGACTTTCAAATTTCCCCAACTAAGCCATAGCACAGGTAATACATTTACTGCATTGGTGGGTTTGTTTAAACCCGGGTTTTGGTTAAATGGGACTAAGTAGGTTTGGTAGGTTCTGAAAAGCTATCCATTATTTTAATAAGTTGCGTGAATCAGAATATCTTATTAAGACATAATACAATTTGTTTTGACCTAGCATATTATGTGAAACAGCCTACTTCATAATGCTTCCGAATTTCAGAACTATTGAATTGTTTCTGCTTGTACAAAATCTCTGTGACTTTTCAGAAGCTAGTATGCAATGTATCTTGGTAGCAATGTATATATCTATTCCTTCTGGTCTTCTGATTCTTATGAAATTACATCAATTTGAAGGTTCTTTTTTTATCAAAACACAAAGACAGACAAACAAAAACACAACTTCCAAGGAAGGAAATAATGTTTCAGTGAGATTTGTAGTGATTGTCATTGTCTGCATTTCACAGCTTTTTCAACTCACATTTTAAGAATCACAGTTTCAATTGAGATATGAACATGTGAGACTAGAGTCACAGAAATCCTGATCTGTTATGAACATTATGGAATTTTTGGCTCAACATGGTTGCAAAGTAGAAGAGAATAATGCTATATATTTTTTTGAAATATTTTTGGGTTATATATTGAGTTATATATTAGATCATGATGTTACTGATCTGGAGTAGGCCATAATCCAACTCCGTTTCTACTTAGTGCAAGAATCCATTTCTTATGATTTGGAAACTATATTTCTGTTGACCAACCCTCACCTTGATAAACTACAACATCAAGGTCCTTTTCATATGTAATGTTATTAAGATAGGTATTGCCCACACTATATCTGTGGATTTAGTTATTTTTAATGAAGAACTTTGCATTTATCTATATTAAATTCCATTCTGTTCTTTTCATTCCACTTTTCTAACATTATTATATCTTGGTTGTTCTATTTTCTTCAGTGTTAATTATCCTTCCCAGTTTTATGTCATCTGCTAACTGAATAAGCATTCCTTCCTCTAGAAAGCTGCCATTAAGAATATGGTTCGATCAATTTCATTTTGATTACTATGAGCTATGATAAATCCACTTCTTACCCAGTGAGCAGAGGTAAATCTTTTTGTGACAACCGCAGGTCCAAAAGACCTGGCAGGATTCATAGAGCAGCCAGTGAAATAGATCTGTAGAGGAGAATAAGAAAATAGGTTAGGCAGATAAAATTCCCTTTGCCACTTCAACAATCTGTCTGCTCCCTCGCCTGGAAGATCACCTGTCAATTGTCCATCGGCTATCGCTTATCTTGCCATATACTAAGGGAAACCTGTTTTTTTGTATCACAGCAGCTGAATATTAAAGGGCGTCCCATAGATCCTGCTCCCAGCACCAGTCACGGAGAACACAAAAGGTCAGGCAATACAAATCAAGGAAGAGTTATGGTTTAAGAGGGATTTTGGCACTTCCATTTGTGGCTTGATGCTACAAACAGAAGCTTTACCATCTTTGCTGAGGTTTGGAGGAAAGACAGCCAGAATTAAGATCAACACAGGCACTAAAGCAAGGGTCTCCAACCTTGGTAACTTTAAGACTTGTGGACTTCAACTCCCAGAATTCCTCAGCCAGCAAAGCTGAGTGTTCTGAATTCGGTTAATTACACCACTCACAAAAGCTTCTGACCACAACATGGGTTTCCAACTCTTTGGCTTGCCTGGGCTGCATTGAGTGAAGAGGAATGATCTTGGGTCAATTATATAACACAGTATGGTATTAATAACAAACTTCATTTTTTAAATATATTTTTTTTATTGCGAGGCCATTTTCCTAGTTGTCCAGGATGTGCAGTATGTGGCCTGCAGACTGTGGGGTGGAAACGCCTGGTCTACGGTGACTACAGTAGATCCTAAGTTTGTTTTGAAATTTTGTGCCTTAGAATTGGGAAGACGTTGCCCAGGAAGTTATCCTATTCTCAGAAAATCCCCATATCCCTAATGGTTCAATTATGCAGAAAAGATTGTAGCTACAGATGCCTTGTTCCTCTGGAGTTCACACACAAGCTGCTTGCACAGGTGGACAAACAGACGGTAATAGTTATAGCACCTTATGATCCGAGGGTGGTTACCAGCCAAGAGTGGCAATGATGAGTCCTACGCTCTCTCCATTTGCTCCTTTCTTCGGCTTTTGCACAACGAGCACCAACAACACTTACCCCCACCAGACAGCCCAGGGTGACTGACAATCCAATGGAGAGAGATGGGGATCCCACTTTGTCGTTTCGGCGTTTGTCAGTTGAGGCAAAAATGCACAAGACAAGCTGGAAAGTCAGGATAATCTCCACGACCACAGCCTGACCTGCTGTTGTGTTGTTGCTAAGCTGTCAGAAGAAAAAGGACACAGGTTTAGACTTTAGTCCGGTATGTTCTTGTCAGGAAGTCATTTCTGCTAAAAACCAAAAAAGAATTGTGAATGCCAAACTGTGAAACAGAGCTTTGTGATTGCGTTGTAATTTAAATCTTTTGAGATGTGATCTGCAATTAATTCTGCATAGTGGCTTTTCTTGTGTCACTGGGGGGTGGTGTTCCTTAATCTCAAACAAACAATTCCATTTACCAAGTTTCAGCAGAGGTATGAGATTAGAGACACCTTCCCCAAAAGAGCAAGCTAAGAGGCTTAAAAAGCTCTGCAAAAAAAAACAAAAACAAAGCATGGTTCTTTGGGCGTTAAGAATTGTTTTGTAAAATCTCTTTCATATTGTGTCTTGGTCACAGAAATTAAGCCTGGTCTCGTCCATCCCATTTGGAATATTTTCCTTTGGATGATGTTGTATCTATGTCAAATGGCCTCTAAAATCATTGGGGCTTGTTGAAGAGAACAAAAGGAAAGATAAGAGATTGTTCAGTAATTTGAAATAGATTTAAAGTTTCTTTTAGGTAGTTGGAGGTACCCTGACTTTTACATGGGTCCTGATATCCTACTTAACGCAAGAGTCTGCAATATTTGACTTAGAAAAGACTGTTGTTTAATATACTTCATTTTAACTTCCATTGTGGATTTACATATATCTTTTTACCATCTAAAACTATGCTGACTTTAGTTGGGGTCATAATGCAAATAGAAAGCTTTGATGGGGCAAGAGGCTCTCAGTTCTCTCCCCTTAGGTTTTTCTTCTAATAGCTGTAATTAGACAATTGATGCAATATCTATCAGTAAATCATTGCGATAATGAGTGCTGATGAAGTAAGAAGTGGTGGAGAAATAAAAGGGAGAAATAAAGAGAGAAATAAAAGCTGATTTGACCTAGTGGTTAAGGCACCAGTCTAGAAACCAAGGCTTGGGGAATCCTAGCTTTGCTTTAACATGACAACCGGCTGGGTGACTTTTGGCTAAGTCACTTTCTCTCAGCCCAACCCACCTCACAGGGCTGTTGTTGTGGGGAAAATAGGAGAAGGAAGGCATGTTAGGTATCTGACACCTTGAATTATTTACAAAAATAATAAAGTGGTCCTTGGGAAAAGCATGAAATAAGGGGACATGGTCCATAATCTGAAATCATGGCATAGTTATGAATAGAAGCAGTCTCAAATTCTACCGTAATACTTAGAGAAGAGACCTGAAATTCCCACTTGCATTTAATAAGGGAGGTTTATGGGTGTTGTAAATTATTTCCATTTTGCTGCAAAGAAAACTTAAATGTGTCCCTGCAGTCACCAAGAGCCAAACAAACCTTGAGATTTGCTTTTATATGGTCCTTCAAATATTATCCCCATGCTGTTTACTATATCTTTTTTTGTCCAGCTCTAATAGTGTTTCTCACAAGCTTCCCAGATTGTTTGTCTAATTTATTATGATGAAATCTTGGATTCAATGAATTTAATGCTGCCCTGGGATCTTTTCCAGGGATCTTGAGATAGGCCTGTTCTACATGTTTGTAGCTGTCCATGACCGTCCTTTTCTGTTCAAAGCCCTCTGCCCTTGCATTGAACCAGAAATTGATTACCCTGATTATCTAAAGATATTTTTCAGGAGGCTTGGAGGAACATTATAGTAAATGATACATATGTGTATGCTTGTGTACATGCATGCAGATCCTAGGCACCGTTCTTTTGATGCCTTTCCAAGAACACACAAGTCAACATGCACAAATTTGCACCAAGTCTGAAATTACTGGGAAAAGTTTTTCAAAAGGAAAACAATGAATCTTTAATAAGCAACCAATAACTCTAGGTAGATTCTTAACGCTGTTCCTGCTGATCCTTTGATCGAAGGCAGTGATTGAGTTAATGCATTTATTGCTTTCCTTTTAAAACCGATTCACTCATCCTCTTAGGATATGGGGATATTTGCAAAGAGCTCTGCCTTGTAAATAGCTCCATGCATGCTAGCAAAATTCTAGGGCCAAGGAGACAGAACATTTCCCTCTTATGTTCCATCTGTTATACCACCTGCTCTCTGGGAATGGAAAAGACACTCTTGCACCAGCTTCCAGGAACAGAACAGCTGCTACTTCTTTTCCCCTGAGAAGCAAATTTTCCTTGGACCTGCCTGAGAATTCCTCCTACTGATTATTAGACCCACCACCACCTTGTGAGAGATGTACTTACCCCATTGGCTGCCAGATTACCACGGGCATTGGAGGGGGTCACTCCGTAAAGGATGCCTGCACCAGCAATGGCCCCCAGCAGCTGAGCCACAATGTAAAACAACATCCGGAGGAAAGAGATCTGGTTGCCAACGAAGAAGGCGATGGTCACTGCTGGGTTGATATGACCACCGCTGATATGACCAAAGGTCTGTACCATTGTTGCAATCGCCAAGCCAAATGCCAGGGAAATCTGAAGGACACTTGGCAAGGCCGATGGCCACTTCAAGGCTGAGCCCAAACCAAAGAACACAAAAATCATGGTTGCCAAAAACTCGGTGAAGACGGCGCGGAGAAAAACAACAGTGCAGACTTCTTTCCTCATGGCTGGGCTGGAGCTGGTGGACTGGCAATGAGAAGGCCAAAGATGTAAAAGGATTGTCCAAAAGTTTGTGCCATGCAGATATATGTATATATATATATAGATTTCTCTCTGTAGGTGTAGCAAGAAGGGATTGTGCCCAGATGTGGGTGGAGCCAAGAAGGTGGCCAGTCCCCTCTTCTACTTGCTCTTCTGCAGCTTGGAAACTTTCCATCTTCAAGCAAGGTCTAAGGCTAAGCTTTCCCCCGTTTGCAAGTTCCAATTTGGATGCTAATTTCCTTATTTTTATCTCCACACAATGGAGCTCTGTTGAATGGCCTTGCTGTCATGAGATAGCCCCAGCATTGCATAATGACATACAGATTAGCACCTAGTCTGTTTACTCTGCCCCTTCCCATTCCCCAGTCGCTTTTCCTTTTCTAAGTACCTTTGATTTGTAACCTTAGGCTTTTTTGTTTTTAAAGGAATTTGTTTTTTTTCTTCACAGCATTTGGATTGTGCCACCTTTGGTCTACTTCTTCTTTAATCCTTTTATTAAAAGGAAAGTCCTTGGACAATTGTAGTGGGCAGCTTTGCCAAACTGGATTCTTTGGGAAAGGAATACACCCCCCACCCCAAATGAATTCTTTCCAGAGGAAAGAAACTGGAGAACCTGAAAGCCAGACCCTGCCCTCATGTGCTGATTTCTCCTCAGGCTAGAGTTCCCAAGGAAGCTGGTGAATCAGGTATAACTATAAAAAGAGCTCTTTGCTGCAGAAAACCTGAAATCAAATAGATTTCAGGTTTTCTGCAGCAAAGAGCTCTTTTTATAATTACACCTGGTTTGACAAGAATGTTCTTGATTTACAACCAAGGGAATGCTGCATCAGGAGTGCTGGTGCTTTACAGTTTAATTGGCCCTAGTGGACTCTCAGAGGCCAGCCATTCCTTTCTGGTATATTTCTCCACAAAGATCTTCCAATCGAATTTCTTTAAACCTTTGATAGATCTATTTGTTTATTAGATGGTTATCCTACCTTCCCTTCAAGAACTCAAAGAAATTGCACTTCTTTCTCCAAAAGCTGTGGTGGACACATGCAGACTTGATTTGAATTAGCTGCCATTGCTCCTTGCCGAATGTTATTTCATTTCACGGTTGTTATCTGACTCATCTGTCTTTGATGAGGTTTGATGGACTTTCCATTTTGCAAGTAAAAAAAAGCAACCCCAACAACAACAGTCTGAGAGACAGAAAAGCAGCAAAACCTTTACTCAGCTGTCTGGGCAAGGGTTTGTGTGCTCAAGGCAACTGTCTGGATTGAGGGTTTGTCCTCAGTCCAGCCACTGCTATGGGGTGCACAGAAATGAATGCAAAATAAAACAGACTGAAAATGTCACAGGTCAACGGGGTCTGCAAAAAGATTAGCATTGGCCCATATCCATTTTTAAATCTAGGCAATGCTCCCTGTCTCAGTGGGAGACATGTAACCAGCCTCCATACTATGTTTTTCCATAGCAAACACACAAACACACACAGGACCTGTTTCCCATTAGTACAACGAGAGAATTGTTGCTGGGAGCTGGACTGATAACACTTTCCTGGCAAGGTTGCTTTAACTCAACTTGAGAAGAAGCTGGCAGCCTGCTGGCAAATACATATCTGCGCAGGCTTGGTTTGCCACTATAATCTTTCATGAGTTGTGCTTGCGGGTACACCTACAAAGGCAAATAAACAGTGCTCTTTCTCTGTGCATGAATGCATATGTCAGCCTGTATCTGTGATGTGAGCACACATACACGAAAAAGGGTGGGGGTCTTTGCAGGAGGGACAAAGGCAGCCTTATGAATGTGGGTATTAATCTCAACTATGGTTTTTGCCTTCTCTCTAAAGATATTCAGCAGCTCATTGTTTCCTAGGAAGTGATGGGGGAGCAAACACAGAGGAAAGATTGGAGTGTTAGATGAGAAGTTGAATCAACTTTTCCTTGAAACAACTTACATCTTACATCAACAATATTTGCCTATCGCAGGCTCTTGGGAAGGACTTGATAAATAAATAAAAGTGTCAGATGTAGTCTAAATATCTGGCTGACTGTGCGACAAACTATAATCCCCATATAATTAAAACCACAATATGTGTAAATTAATAATTTAATAAATATCTTTAATTAAATAATCTATGTAACATTGATAGTGATTATATATTATATTATGTAATACACGATCCCAAAATAGCTGGAGCACCACTTGAAACAGCATTGGCATTGACAACATCGTCATCAGTCAATTGCAAAAGGCAGCTTTACTAGAACAGTTTATATCTTGCAATGATATCTGTAACACCATCCATCATCCACATCTGCCTATCCCAGGTCCTTGGGAAGGACTCAGTCAGTGGACAAAAATATCAAATCCAGTCTAAACATCTGGCTGACTGTGTGAAGAACCATCATAATAACAGCAGCAAAGCAGCTTTTAAATACTTTAAACAAACTGACTTGAAATTAATTATCAAGTAACCGAAAATACATAAATATATACCTAATGCGTGCCATAGGTTTGCCTTCATGGATCTTTTTTACTAGACACCTCATTTGAGATCTGTGACATTTATGGATCTTGAGAGAAAGAAACTCCATCAGTCAAGTTTCACCCTGGTGCCATTTCAACTCAGTATGAAATTACGGTGTAGAGCGGCATTTCTTCTCCAAAACCATTTTCTATACCTGTGAGCTGAGAACTTCTACAGAATTTGTCAGATGCAGATGTATCTGGTTTATTGTTTTATTTGGAATTACTGATGGCCAGATCTTTGGACCTCCAACCTATCTCATAAGACATGTATAAATCCTCTTGAAACATATTCAACCCAATTTGAGGTGGTTTATTGTGCCAATTCAGAAAGCTCAAACTGCCCAAGGAGCTGCTAATAAGAGGAATTATTGAGTCTATCATCTGCACCTCTACAACTGTCTGGTTTGGTTCTGTAACCCAACAGGACAGACACAGATTTCAGAGGATAATTAGGACTGCAGAAAAAACAATTGCTACCAACCTACCTTCAATCGAGGACCTGTGTACTGCACAAGTCAAAAAGAGGGCTGTGAAAATATTTATAGACCCCTCACATCCCAGACATGAACTGTTTCAACTCCTACCTTCAAAATGGCGCTGTAGAGCACTGCACACTAGATCAACTAGACACAAGGACAGTTTTTCCCTGATCACCATCACTCTGCTAAACAAATAATTCCCTCAACACTGTCCAACTATTTACAAAGTCTGCACTATTATTACTATTAATCTTCTCATCACTTCTTATCACTCACCCCCTCTTACTTGTGACTGTGTGACTGTAACTTTGTTGCTTGTATCCTTACGATTTATATTGACTGTTTCCTAGTATGATTTGATTGCTTATTGTACTCTATGACTATTAAGTGTTGTACCTGATGATTCTTGACTGTGACAAATGTATTTTTTCTTTTATGTACGCTGAGAGCATTTGCACCAAGACAAATTCCTTGTGTGTCCAATCACACTTGGCCAATAAAGAATTTTATCTACTGATATCAGTGATAAACTGGATGAAGAAGAATAAAAATTATAAGATCTGGACCTAAAAGATGAGCAAATGTCTTTCAGGAAAAATTGTCCTTCTTTCTTTATGGAGTACGTAGGAAGGGTAAGGAATCCTGATTCATAAATTATTGGGAATAGTTACATTGTGTGTTTTAATTATTTTAAATACTATATAAAACATTGGTATAATAATGGGAAGACAAAGAAACACAAACAATTGTAAAAAAAATGAAGCAAAAAATAAAGACTAGGGGAATTTGGGCTATTACTAATCTATACATTAGGTATAAGGCTATACATTAGGTATATTAGGCTTAGATTTTTGAAAAATGATAGAGACCTATAAGGAAAAATTAATGTAATGACAATAACAGATCATGATGTATTTTTGGAAATTTGAACATAATTTTGTCAATACCACTCTATCATAAATTAAACACATTATGTATGAAAATATTCTACTGTTGATACCTTGTGATTTGGGGAATAAAATCTTCTCTCATCCGCCCATGACTAACCAATAAACATGAGACATGAATCATTAAATGAATAGATGGGAAAAATATAAAAAGGGAACTACTCAGAAACCATTTTAGCTCTCCCAAAAAACAACTCCGCTTTTGCATATTTGATTCAAATAAGCAATTGTTTTACAAGCACAAAAATAGTAGTTCTTTGGAATAGAAATGTATTGCTAGTATGTGTCGACGTGTGTGAATTGGGTAGCCATACAAATTTGTTTAATAAATAATAAACTTTAACATATGTGAATGTTATGCTATGTATTAAGCTGTTGAACTAATCTTTTTGAAGAGATTTGGTAGTGATATATTAGATTTTTAACAGTACTTTTGTTAGAAAGAGAAGAGGAAAACCTTTTGCTACAGAGAATGATTTAAAGATAAATTATTATATTTGTAAGACTCCATTAGACATGTCCCAAGGAAATTTGACAGTGTATTACAAAAACGGTGTCTGGTAATTTGTATGTTAATGGCTTAGCTAAAGAGCTTAACTAAACAGTGTGATGTTACAACATTCTTTTTTTTGATAGAGAACAATTGCTCTTAAGCTTCTCTTTCAAGAGCTTGGGGGAATATAAGAAAGTTTAAAAAAAACCTTTTTAAACACAACTTCAATACCAATGCTTTATAATGGAAATTTGGACCCTGGGACCAAATTCATACAGCCTGCTGAGATCTAATGTATTGTTTTGTTGTGCATTTGACTAGGATGTTGTATGGGTCCAGCCATGGTTTATGGCTGAACACGTTTATGTTAAGGATTAATCCCTGAGGGCTGAAATGTTACACAAGTACAACAAATGCTAGTTTATTCCATACATTGTGGAAAAGCAAATCACCCTTTCCACATTTTGTTGAACTCAAGCCCACTGTTCTTTAGCTGCACTGAATTCCACAAGCTTTGTACATGGTGTCTGAACACGGATTTTATTTCCACTGGTGTCTAGCGTCACTCTAGTCTAGTACATCATATTGTTACCTCTTGGGGTAAAAAACCGGCTTGCCTGGATTTTTTTTTTTTTTTTTTGGTATCTGGCCAGTTTAGTTTCCTTTTAAACTGCATGCAACTTCAAATGCAGCTCCAGAGGGTCTCAGGGTACAGCAGTTGCAAAGCTCCCAATCTCTTTGAGGGTCTCCTGTTAAGCCCAAACCAAATGGTCCAGTGAATGTCAGATGATTGAATTGATTTTTTATTTATTTATTTGGTTTGTCAATTGCTTACAAGATAATAGGTATTAGTAAAAACATAGTTATGAATACATGGATACATATAAGAAAAATAAATAAATAAATAAAAGAAACAATAGGACAGGGACAGTAGGCACGTTGGTGAGCGTATGCATGCCCCCTACAGACCTCTTAGGAAAGGGGCGAGGTCAATAGTAGACAGTCTAAGGGCGGGGGGAGTGGAAGGTTTCATCATGTCGGACGCCCCCGGCGGCTGCCGTGTTTGGCTGCGGTGCGGTTGCGAGGCCTGGCCCACATGGCGGCTTGGGGGATGACCGTGTTTCTGCTGCTGCTTTCCAGGCCTGGCACTAGTTTATTTTCCTGGCATCCAATGTTCATATCAGTTGCATTCTGCCTCTGCCTGACGGAAGCCATCCTGATCTTCTCTCCAGAGGGCTGTCTTTTCTTCTGCTCCCACAAAGCAAAAGTGTAGCTACATTGGATTGCACAAATGTTGGCTCTCGTGGCTGCCACCTTGGGCTTGGTTTTCATTATCTCCAGCAAGAACCGGAGCGAACTCCTACACTTCATCTCCTGGCATAGCATCCTGGGTCTTGTGACTATATTGGCCACCTGTGGGCAAGTCCTGTGTGGATTGGGCCTGCTCTTTCCACAATTGCTAAGGATTTCATTATTGGCTCAGCTCTGGAGATGCCACACTGTGTACAGACTGATAGTTTACTTGCTGGCCACTTCTACTGTAGTACTGGGCATTTGTTCTGACTGATTTCAGGCCCAAATCAAAGGCATGGGTTGGTACTTATGCCTGGGATTGATCTTCTGTCCAGCCCTCATAATTGTGAACCAGACTTCTAGAACTTGTTTGTCAAAGAAGAGACAGTATGTTTGAGGTGTGATCTCAGTAGCATGCTCAAGAATCAACATTTCAACATTATAAACATTTCAAACACTATCAAGATTATTTATGTACTCTCTTTTTATCATGATCTTTATTACATTCCTATTTGATTAAAAAAAATAGTAGACAGTTTAAAGTTAAAGTTTTTGGGGTTTGGGGAAGAAACCACAGAGTCAGGTAGAGTATTCCAGACATTGAACACTCTGTTGCTGAAGTCATATTTCCTGCAATCAAGTTTGGTGCGATTAACCTTGAGTTTGTATCTATTGTGTGCTTGTGTGTTGTTATAGTTGAAGCTGAAGTATTCATTGACAGGTAGGACATTGAAATGTATGATTTTATATACTATTCTTAAATCAGACTGAAGGCGGTGTAGTTCTAGGTTGTCTAGATCTAGAATTTTGAGTCTGGTGGCATAAAGTATTCTGCAACGAGTAAAGGAGTGGAGAACTCTTCTTGCGAAATATTTCTGGACTTTCTCCACTGTGTTAATATCAGATACGTAATGTGGGTTCCAGACTGATGAGCTGTATTTGAGTATTGGTCTAGCAAATGTTTTGTATGCTCTAGTTAGTAGTGTAATATTACCAGAGAAAAAGCTATGTAAGATTAGGTTAACAACTCTTAATGCTTTTTTTGGCTATGTAGTTACAGTGAGCTCTAGCACTTATGTCATTAGAGATGAGTACTCCAAGATCCTTGACAGAGTTTGGATCATCAACAAGGTCTTGACTGTCTTTTATTTTCTGATTAAGCAATTCTCTTTCTCTAAATGAATGTGTGTCTCCTCCATTGACGGTTTTCTGTCAAGAAGCTCCCATGGTTTACTAGAGAAAGTGGTTTTAATTGTCAAGGCCCACATCTATTTCATCAAGTGTAACTGCTTTCCTGGGTTTATGAAAGGCTAACTTAGTCCAGAGGGGATTTGACTTCACAGCCCACCTTGAAAGCAGTAGAAGGTAAAGCTCTTTATATGTTAGGATCCATCAAGCTTAGAAAATAAGCTTTATTATTAGGATGGGAGGGTGTCCAAATTGGATCACCAGTCATACAAAATTAACATGAGGGGAGGACCCTGGAATCAACAATAACAAAGCATTCCTTTTATTTTTTTAAAAAAACCCTGAATGGAATGGAGGATGTGTATTTTATATTAGTTAATTGGATTAATCAATTGGATAAGAATTCTGTTTTTAGAGCCATTGCAACATAGGTACTTTTGCCCAAAAATGCAGTCATCATACCATCACTTTTGATTCATAGCTTTGAGCTAACAACATGCCTTCAAACCATTTTTTAGCTTTAGAGGAAGTAACATGGGTTTTACAAAATATTAAGCCAATAAGGACTATTTATAAATGATAGCTAAAAGACATCAAATTTTAAGAATATCGAGCCATATGAATGTTTGCTCAGATATTCAGTTTGCTTCAGCTCAGAGTTTATGAGCAGTTTACAATTTGCCTACTATAGTAAGGTTAAAAATGACAAAGAACAAAACAATAAAGAACAGCAAACATCAGAAATACATAGCTGCAACCACTTTTAAACTTGCAGCTTAAACCTGGGGATAGTCCGCAATCTCTTCTCCAAAATCATTTTTCAAACAACTTAACAGGGAGAGTGGAGGCCTTATATCTGGAGAGAGGTTAATTCCACAAGAAGGATAGGTTGCCACCTGCACATCATATTTCTATAGATCTAAAGCAGAGGTGGGTATTCAGCAGGTTCTGACCAGTTCTGGAGAACCAGTAGTGGAAATTTTGAGTAGTTCGGAGAACCGGCAAATCCCACCTCTGACTGGCCTCGCCCCCCTCTATTCTCTGCCTCCCGAGTCCCAGCTGATCGGCTGGGTCTTCTTTGGTTGCCCTGCACAGGAGAACGGAGCTGGAAAGCAGGTTAGTGGGGTGAGGAGGGAATGGAAATTTTACAGTATCCTTCCCCTGCCACGCCCACCAAGCCACGCCCACAGAACTGGTAGTAACATTTTAAAATCCTACCACTGATCTAAAGTTAAGATAAATTCAACTGCAAAGTGAAACCCTATCTGTTGGGGGATTCCTGCAGCTGGCATACTCAGAACACAGTGTGGTCTGTATAGGCTGATTCCTTTTCTAGAAGATTTATTCATTTCTGTATGTGCTCAGGTTTGGACATTTAACAATAGAAATAAATATGAATTTTTATGATTGTAAGCAACAAAATCAGCTCCCCCAATTCCTTCTGAGTTGAGAAGACACTGGTTTTCCATCAGTTATGAAAATAGGAATTTGGACTGCACATTCAAGTTTACTATTATCTCCACTTTGTTATTTAAATTGGAGTAAATGTGAATATTTAATCTTATCACAGGAACTCTTATCATAGGATGGGAATACATAAGATACAATAGTATATAGAACAGGTAATTGCCTAGGAATCCACCTTAACACCCTTCTTCCAGACATATCAATTAAATAGAGTAACTTTATTTATAGCTCCCACAATGCTTCTTATCTGACATTCTTTTGGGTCATTATGCAAATTAAATAATGATAAAAAGAGAAAGAGGGTCTGGGCAATGTAATACTTACAGGATATTCACTCCTTGTTCTGGGTTAGGATTTCAAAATGGCTCAAGGCTTGACAAATGTATATTTGATTGGAAAATAATAATAATAGAATAACAGAAGTGGAAGGGATCTTGGAGGTCTTCTAGTCCAACCCCCTGCTCAGGCAGGAAACCCTATACCATTTCAGACAAACTGTTGTCCAATCTCTTCTTAAAAACTTCCAGGGTTGGAGCATCCACAAGTTCTGGAGGCAAGTTGTTCCACTGGTTAATTGTTCTATCAGGAAATTTCTCTTTACTTCTAGGTTGTTTCTCTCCTTGATTAGTTTCCATCCATTGCTTCTTGTCCTGCCCTTAGGTACTTTGGAGAATAGCTTGACTTCCTCTTCTTTGTGGCAACCACTGAAATATTGGAACACTGCTATCATTTCACCCCTAGTTCTTCTTTTCATTAAACTAGACATACCCAATTCCAGCAATGGTTCTTTATATGTTTTAGCCTCCAGTTCCCCTAATCATCTTTGTTGCTCTTCTCTGCACCCTTTCTAGAGTCTCAACATCTTTTTTACATTGTGGTGACCAAAACTGAATGCAGTATTCCAAGTGTGGCCTTATCCTGGGGTGGGATTCTACTGGTTCGGACCAGAGCGTGAGATCACCAAAGCGGTTGTTATACTGGTGGAATCCCACCCCTGGCCTTACCAAGGCATTATAAAGTGGTATTAACACTTCATGTGATCTTGATTCTATCCTTCTGTTAATGCAGCCTAGAACTGGGCTGGCTTTTTTTGGCAGTTGCAGCACACTGCTGGCTCATATTTAAGTGATTGTCCACTAGGACTCCAAGATTCCTCTCAGAGTTACAAATCTGGTCTGTTTGTGGCATATATGCAAGGGAAGACCCCATTAAACCAAATAGGCATCTTAGTGTTTCCCTTCAAAGAGTCTTTTGAATACAATAAGGCACACAGAGTTAGCCTGTAAAAAGATGAGTGGGAAATAAATGTAATAAATTAAACAAATGAAGCAAGCACGCAAGCAATAGTATATCCTGCTAGTTTTAGATCCTGGATTGAATAGTCTTATTTCTACAAAAGAGAAAAAAAAGGGCTGTCCCTTTAAGATCAGGTAGGAAGCATGCAGCTAATATTTCTCTTTGCTCTTGCCCTGTCTCACAGGATCCCTGCAAGCCCATGCTTTGTTCGTTCCTATGTTCCTGAGGAGTTAGAGTAATATCCAGGGATGGGATCTGACCGGTACAACTACCGATTCTGTCTCTTTGTATTGTGCGCGCATGCACGAGTCGTGCAAGTCGTGTGAGTGCAATTTACGACCTGCTGAGCTGCCCGGACGGCTGAGTAGCACTGCGTGCAAGTGCGCAGTGGTTAGAAAAGCCCTTTTTTCTTGCTTTTTCAACCGCAGCTGTGCTGTGCAAAGAAGCTGAGGTTGAAAACGCAGGAAATAAAGGTCAGGTAAGAGCCCGGGTGGGCGGATGGGCCAAAACAGCAGCAGACATAGAACTGGTTCTATGTATGCTCTCTGTCTGCTGCTCTTCAGAACTATTGGTTCTACAGAGGTGGACAGAACCAGTAGAATCCCACCCCTGGAAATACCCAAAGGAATCAAAGACAAAGACCTGCTTTAAAAGAAGATTTTTATTGTTGAGTCTCTAGGATCTCTAGCCAGCAATGCATCTTAAAATTTTGGTGCAGACAAAGGCAGTAATAGGCTGAGTGATCCTGCCCAGCGGATGTGTCTGTATTACATGCCTGGTCAGGACAGACTTTTTTCAGTGTTTTCAAAGGAATGTTAAGATCATTCTTCTTTTTCTTTGCCATATTAGAGACTATAAGTGTGTGTTTTCTACTTTAAACTGGTGGAAACCTACTTTGTGGCAGATAGGAATGTTAAGATCATTCGTCTTTTTCGTTGCCATATTAGAGACTATAAGTGTGTGTTTTCTACTTTAAACTGGTGGAAACCTACTTTGTGGCAGATAGGGCCAGAGAAGTTCCCTATCAATAGAAGAAAATATTTGTGGCTCAGGTTGCACTGTGGGGTCTTTGGTGCTGCCTCAGCTTGGTTGTTTTCTTGCAGGCGTTTCATCACCCAACTAGGTAACACCATCAGTAGTGTGCAATGAAACCTCTGCAAGAAAACAACCCAGCTCAGGCAACTCCAAGGACTCTGAAGAGATAGGTTTGGGAACAGTATATGGCTGTGAACATGTGAGTACTCAGATGTATCCCTTTTAAAGATATCAAGGGGGAAAAAATTGTGCTGTGTTGGTCCTGGCATGTGCAGAAGCCAAACCTGTTTCTCTTGCCTGCTTCTGGATTAGTTGTGATCTCAGTTGTTTTCAAAAGAAACCAAACCAAGGACAGAACTCAAAACTATACATTCATTGTAGCCTGACAAGGGTTATTGTTCGGCACTTCTGCCCTTTGAGACTTTAATCCCTTGATTTTTAAGTTTGAGCACTTGATTTTATGTGTGATCTTGTATAAAATGGGAGGGAAAGAAGTAACAAAGCCCTTCATATAGCTCTCTGGAACTTGTGGGTACAGGATAGAGATGTTGTGTATGTGCATATGGGGATGCATGTGTGGCATGCAGGGAGCCCTAGAGTCAAGGAAAAATGAATGTGGGGGAAAAAAACAACTCTCAGGTCTCTGAGGTGCTGCTTATTTTTAGGATGAATTTGGGGGCAAGGGTAGGATTATCTTTTTCAGGGAAACTGCCAAGCGCCAGAGAAATCAGGAGATTCAGGCAGTTCAAATGCGTATAAAGCTTTATTGCAAGTTTACGTTCTCCACAAGAATCTAAACTACTAGTGGTCAAGGGAAACGAGCAGCAAGTTAAAGGAATTCAAGGTGGGCTGGAGTTAGATCTTTTATGGGCCCTCGGCGTGCAGGGACTTGTGACCGATGACATGTTTGACGCCTCCCTTGGGCTCATCCTGGTCATCTCCTACAGAAATACAGTGCATGTGTTGCATGTATGTTGCATACAGTATGTATAAATAGACTCTGCCTCTCTTCCTCTCTCACACACACAGTGGTGAGATTCAATTTTTTTTACTACCAGTTCTGTGGGTGTGGCTTGGTGGGCGTGGCTTGGTGGGCGTGGCAGGGGAAGGATATTGCAAAATCCCCATTCCCTCCCCACCCCACTAACCTGCTTTCCAGCTCCGTTCTCCTGTGCAGGGCAACAAAAGAAGACCCAGCCGATCAGCTGGGACTCAGGAGGCAGAGAATAGGTGGGGGCGGGGCCAGTCAGAGATGGTATTTGCCAGTTCTCTGAACTACTCAAAATGTCTGCTACCAGTTTTCCAGAACTGGTCAGAACCTGCTGAATACCACCTCTCCATACACACAATGGAGTCAGGCATCAATTAAGTCTAGGTCACTACTTGGCTTCTAGTGTTACCATCAGCTGCTTCTCTGAGTAGCCTTGCTGTTAGACCCCATCAGAAATTTGTTGTCCTCCCTCCCCCCCCTAAAAATATCTCTTGGACCCCTTCTTGGTAACTCTTCCACACTCCCTTTGCAGCACTGTAGAACTGAAAAAGAGCTTTTGCTTGCTCTTTCCTTCTGCTGAGCTGCTTTGAGGGCTCTGAGAAGCAGAAATCTGGGCTGTTCAGTCGATCAACTGAACTGATAAACAAGAAACGGCAAAGTCTAAATAATGTATGATTTAATGAAAAAGGCACTTTCATTACAAATAAATAGTGATTTTTATTTTCATTATGTGTTGATTTGATTGGTTGATTGATGTGGTCTTCTACTCACCAACTGGCTGTCAGCCAGTCCTCATAAATCTAACACATAACACTGCAGTTTGTACTAGCAGGGCTTGAACTGAACTAAAGCACTCAATGGCCTGCTATAAAACTCAGGACAATATGATTTGTGCCTCAAATGTATATAGCCCTGCTCTTTGTTTTACACAGATGCCACAAGAAATAAATACATATCTCACCAATATCAATCATCTGCAAAGGAAGAGGTGAAGGATACCACATAGGAGTTGACATCATTATACAAATAAACTAAGTTGTACTTCCATTGGAAGTCAAGATAATTTTTTTTTTGTGTCTTAGGAAAAATACCCTGCATTTCAATGGCATCACAGCTTGTTAGGGATATCACTTTATCTTTGAATTTTCCTCCCTCTTTTTCACTGTTATTCCAATGTTTCCTCAGTATATACAGGATCTTTTCCTCAACACCGAAGAGATTAAGTCTCTTAAATAAGCTGAACTATTATTGATTGTCACTTAACCGCAAATATATACTGTATACAAATCTTACCTCAATATCTACTGTCCATTGTTGTGCCTACCATTCTTCTTAATCATGGTGAATTAATTGACCATTAAATCTTATCAGGATGTTGCCTCCATCATTGTTTCTATGATTTCATCTCTTTTGTTTGCATTATTCTGTTGATAGTAATTGTTTAATTGTAGACAAGAATTGTAAAGAAAGCAGCATGGTATGCTGTAGGAGGGTGCTGAAGAGAGAGAATCTTGTATTACATTTCTCACAATTCTGGAATTTAAAAGGAAATATAACTGCCTTTTGCTCTATCAGCAATTTCCTTAATAACTTTCATTGTCTTCTCACCCATCTTTTTTCCTTTTATCTTGCCCTTTTCCTATTTATTTCATTGAAAACAATACTGCAATTGCAATTCCAGAAAAATCCTAGGCTATAGGATTTGATCATGCTAATCTTTTGATAATGATATGTAGTTTTGGCCTGGTTCTTATACTAACTAAATGGTTGATACACTTATCAGAACTATTAAACACTTGTCAAAACTATTAACAATTTATTATTTATAAAGAATACTAGTGTAGTAGAGACTTTGTTACTAAACTCAAAAAAATATATTTCTTCTTATCTTTTTTTAATATTATGAAAACAATTCAGTGTACTTTGCTTGGTGTCTTTTATTAATATTGTATTTGAGTATCAATTGTACAATTGATTTAGTAATTATCTGTCCATGTATAGACATTATTTTTAAAAAAATATCTCTCTGTTTTAAATAAAAAGGAGGGGGAAAAACCTGTTAGGCATTTTAAGTTCTGTTATTGTTATAATTAAAAAACCTTACACTAAGTCAGGGATCCCCAAACTTGGCAACTTTAAGACTTGTGGACTTCAACTCCAAGAATTCTGAGAGTTGAAGTTCACAAGTCTTAAAGTTGCCAAGTTTGAAGACCCCTGCACTAAGTGGTAGTCCAGATTCTTGGTCATGCAATCATATATTCAATCAATCAATCAATCAATCAATCAGTCAGTCAGTCAATCAAGTCTTGGCCTTAATGCTACTGAAACTATCCACCCTCTGCTTTCAGGCCTTTTCGTTTGTGGTTCAATTATCTGGTAACTGAAAGCTCCTGCTTCTGATATTCCTGCTGAATGTTACCATATTTATTTATTTTTATTTATTTATTTGATTTGTCAATCACTCACAAGATAATAGGTATAAGTTTATACATAGTTATGAATACATGAAATGGGTACATAGAAGAAAAATAAAAGAAACAATAGGACAGGGACGGTAGGCACATTGGTGTGCTTATGCAAGCCCCCTACAGACCTCTTAGGAAAGGGGTGAGGTCAATAGTAGACAGTGTAAGGTTAAAGTTTTTGGGGTTTGTGGAAGAAACCACAGAGTCAGGTAGAGTATTCCAGACATTGACCACTCTGTTGCTGAAGTCATATTTCCTGCAATCAGGTTTGGTGCGATTAACCTTGAGTTTGTATCTATTGTGTGCTCTTGTATTGTTATGGTTGAAGCTGAAGTATTCATTGACAGGACATTGCAATGTATGATTTTATATACTATTCTTAAATCAGACTGAAGGCGGTGTAGTTCTAGGTTGTCTAGATCTAGAATTTCGAGTCTGGTGGCATAAGGTATTCTGCAACGAGTAGAGGAGTGGAGAACTCTTCTTGTAAAATATTTCTTGTCCTTTAAAGCAGGGCTGTCAACCTCCCAACTTCTCCTGGAAGTTCTAGTGCAGATTCTTCAAAACTCCATCTGTATATCTCAAAAAGGCTTTGAGATGAAGGGAAGGTATTCAGATGAATAACCAGTTTTCTTGCTATGTTTGTATTTCAGGGACCGTCAAGCTTATTCACTTCTGACCTATGCAATTTCCCTTCAGCATGTTTGCTTCTTGTGATAGTCCTCATCTTTGGACCTGACAGTCTCCAATTGGTAGAGTCACTTGTTCTTTGTCATTTGTCAGACAGTTTCAGAGTGAAATTTTCAAAGTGGATTTTGGCACAGAAGGTAATTCCACTAGTTTTAAAGTCATCACCTTGTCTTTTGGTTTATTTAATTTTATAGAACGTAATTGATAGGAGATCAAATACCATTAATCTCATAGATTGAGCAAACATACAGTGACTTCAGTGTCCAGGGTACTGATAAATAGTTCTCTCAAGGTTGGGCTGTCTTTTGCCTTCTGAATGGTATCTCGAATTGGAAGGTATTTTGGAGATCGCCTCTATTGTTCCTGCTAAAGATAGTGGCTGCAATCCAAGCGGAAACTATAGCAACTATGGGAGAAACCTAGCAACATGAGGTAACAGCTCTTTGGTATCGCTTTGGCTATTCATCCAAACATATAGAATAACCTGTGATCAAACTCTAAAGTCAACTTTCTGTCTCTGGAAGTGAAAAGTTTCTACTATCATTGCTGTATTCAGAGATCAAATCGGATTAATAGAACAGTGGGATTGACTAGTGGGACAAGGGATCCACTAGAGTGGTTTTCTCTTTGTTCTGCCATCATGGGAGCAAACAAATATGAGAGTGGGTTTTTCAATGGTTGTTCTAGACTCTGGGAATTCCCTGCCAAGGGACACCAGGTTTTCCTGATAGATAAGTAGAGGCTTATTTTTACCACACTTGGCAAAAATGTTATTTTTCTGCCTTTATTGTGTGGGCTCATATTGGGTGGCAGGATTAGTACTGTTTGCTTTATTAAAATCCCATGTATTCGTGTTTGGATTTGATTTTTATTAGTGTTAGCTATGCTGAGCACCACAGATTGGTGTGAAGCTTAAGTATTTGTTCTTCCTATGGTCGTGTCTTACATAAGGTTCTAGACCAGGGGTGTCAAATTCAAGGCCCTGGGGCTGGATCTGGCCCACAAGGTGCTTAGATCTGGCTCACAGGGCCACCCTGGAAATAGTGAAGGACCGGCCTACGGTGCCTCTGCCAGTGAAAATGGCGCTCGGGAGGGCCGCATGCACCTCTTGCAAGCTCTGTTTTCACTAGCAGAGGGTTGCAGGAGGCCATCACAGCTGAAAACAGAGCTTGGGAGCCCGTTTTCATTGGCAGAATGCTCAGGCCACCACAGGAACTCCCGACACGAGTGACATTGAGCTGGCCACGCCCCCCCAAGGTCAAACATAACCCTGATGCGACCCTCAATGAAAACAGTTTGACGTCCCTATTCTAGACCCTTGCTGTCTTCCCAAATTTCTGAACAACTTGTTAAAAACAGATATGCCACTGCTGGTAGCTGTAGATTATGCTGTTGGTAGATTATGCTGTTGTCAAGAGACACTATTGATAGAGAGGACAAGTTAACAAACGGAAGACCAACTCTCCCAGCAACAAGTTGGTTGCAAGTCACATTTTATATCATCTGAAAAAAAAGAAGCTTCAAAAACAGCTCATAAAATATGCAAGTATATTCCTTCTACCCCATTCTATTAAAAATATCAGAATAATAGTTCAGGTATCCAATAATCACTTTAATTAATTTAATTCTTTAATTGAAAGCAGAAATCCAGATTAAAAAAAAATGAAATGAGGATTAAAATCAAAAGTGACAGATTTGCCTAACCAGTTGGGAGAAAGTACAACTGGCAGATTTAACAGTCTAGATAAGTGGATTTGCATACTTAAGCTTTTAAACACACACATACTCTGCCCCACACAAACACATATTCCTATTCATCTTTCTATCCCACACCCACCCACAATATTTAAATATATCTGTGATACTCAATTAGAGTTAATATCTGGTTCTGCTTCTCCCCTGCCATCTTTTACAGTTCCACAGTGGGCAGGACTATATTGGTCACCCACAAATTCTTTAGGAAAATTGCCTCAGCAGAGGAATTCTGCTCAGATTATTATTATTATTATTTATAAAAATGCCAACATCTACAATTTTCTCCCAAAAAGATGGGAAATAACATTAATATAACGAAATGCTTTCGGTTATCTAGCCATACATTTTTTTAAGCTGTGGTTGGTAACAGCAGTTTCCTTGCTGAACTCCTCAGTTCATTTCTCCCCACACATATGCTGATGCTTCCCTTGATAATATATGATGTATTTTGTATAATTCTCTGTGCATTTGTATTTATATTCAATGTGTCCATAAACTTTTTGTACAGTTGTATATGTTCATATATGTGCAGTCACACTTATCTTTGTGTGCTCATGTACATGCATTTTGTTGTGTTTTCCACTGACATATTCATAGATACCTTGCATATTTGCATACCTATATTTATATTTTACTGTTGTTTTGCACTTCTGGTTGGATGCCAACTGCATTTCGTTGCCTGTATCCATGGCAATGACAATAAAGTTGAACCTAATCTAATCTAAATTAGAATTCGCCAGGTGATATCTAGATTGGGGGGGTCAAACTTGATTTCATTGGGGGCCGCATCAGGGTTGTGTATGACCTGGGGGGGGCATGTGGGCATAAAAGGAGGGGAGTGGCTAGCTTGACATCACTCATGTTGGGGGCATCTGTGGTGGCTGAACATTCTGCCAGCCAAAACCAAGCTCTGTTTTTGCTGGCAGAGAATTGCAGGAGGCCGTCGCAGCCGAAAACGGAGTTGGGAAGGCTGCACACAGTTCTCCTGAGCTCCCTTTTTTTCTGGCAGAGGAACCACAGGCCAATCCTTTACTGTTTCCAGGGATCTAAGCATCCCACAGGCTGAATCCAGCCCCTGGGCCTAGAGTTTGACCCCCCTGATCTAGATGCTCAGGTGCTTAAGTCCAATTTCCATTCAGAGCAGGCAGTTCGTAATATAAGAATGTACTTGTCACGTGCTTCTTTATAACTATGTTTAGTATAGGCACTTCTTGACTTACAACAGTTCATTTGAGACCATTTGTGACCATTTTTCACACATACGACCTTGGTAGCACCCCTATGTCCATGTGATCAATATTCAGATGTTTGGCATGTAACTCATACTTATGACCGTTGCTGTGTCCCAAGGTCATGACATCCCCTTTTGCAAATTTTTGACAAGCAAAGTCCAGATTCACTTAACAATCCTGCTACTAATTTATCAACTGTGGCGATGCACTTAACAACTTGTGGCAAGAAAAGTCACAAAATGGGGCAAAACTCACTTAACAAATGCCTCACTTAACAACAGAAATTTTGGGCTCAATTTTGGTCATAGGCCGAGGACTATCTATATGGCCTGGCTGATGTTGCATAAATGTTTGCTATTGGATAAAAAGCTGAATCTACAACATCTATGGGGTAATGTGATCTGGTTTCAACTTGCCTACCAATGGGCCTACTGGTTGCAGAATAGAAAGAAATAACCTGCGGGTGGGTAGGATCTCGCTTTTACTATAGCAACCCAGAGATAGTTGTTAATGTCTTCTATATTCTTTCTGGCTCCACAGCTTTTAAATATCAAAGATCTCATTTCATTTAACTGAGGGGAGGGAACACGAAAACAATGCTAAAGAGATTTCTGAGGAGATTGCAAGCGGAAAAATAACCTAGGAAGAAATATTCAAAGGAGCTAAATTTAAAGCTAGTTGTAAAACTAAGGAGTGTCATATCCTTTTCCATGTACAGGACAAGCTTGGATATGATAAAAAAAGGGACCTTGCATATTTTTGAATGCCTCACATCCCTTATTTAAAATGAAACTCTGGGTTTGATTGTTTTAACTAGAACCAGGCTTGTTTGAAGCATTGGGGCATTTAAGAAAAATGTGCGAATTCTCATGTCATGTTTAGTTTGACCTTGACTTCATATCAGATAATGCATGTAGCCAACTCTGTCAATGGTAATAATGCTGTTCATGTACTGAAATAGAAATGCACGTGTTCATCATGCAATACACATTAGAAGAACATTGCTATTTTTACCTTACGGTAAGATCAGCTAGGAAATGCCATTTTTTGTTTTAGTGATATGAGAAAAGATGCAGAACTATTCATTCTGACACTATGGTGCAGTGATGAAACTGTGGCTAGGATGCATTTTCAAATCCTATATTATCCACAAAAGTCTTCCTCCCTCCCTCCCCTTTTCTTTTTTCTTCTAGCATATTTGCTGTTGCTTTGTCTGCAAAAAGCCCAAAGTTAAGTTGCTCTTTGGTATCCAGTGGCAGCATGGATTTTATCTACTTGATTCCATCTAGTGTTTGTGAACTGGCAGTTAAATCTCCCTCTTTCTCTAAGGAAGTCAGGAGCCCAGCAGGTTCAGGCCTGAGTGGAGAGCTCTAGTATCCAGTAACAATAGTGGATTGATTGCCTCCAGTTCTTATTGCCTGCATGCATGCCAGCTGCCTTCTCTTCTCTTCAGTCATGACTGACTTCTGGTCATTTTTTGACTCCCCGTGACCCCTGGGACTTTTAGTTTTCTTAACATTTTTTTTCAGAAGTGGTTTGCCATTGCCTCTTTCCCATGACTGAAAGAGAGGGAGCGATCCTCCAAGGTCTTCCCACCTTAAGGCATGAGTAGAATTCAGTCTCCTGGTTTCTAGCCTACTGCACTAACCACTACACCAAACTGGCTCTCTCTTCAGCCACTGCAGATTGTAAAGTCTTAGAATGTTTTAGAAAAGTGGGACTTGAACTGCACCATGAAGCAAGAAACCTCATAGAGCAAGAAAGAAATGGAGCCAGGATTTCCTTTAATATAAGGCTAGTCTAATTCCATGCCTAGCCAGATCCAAGAAGAGGGCCCAAACCAGACAGTCAAAATGGAGGATCATGAACTGAGATGGGCTTTTATCCAATTTAGGAAACAACATTGACTGACAGAAGCAAGTTTGTACCAGATATGGGATAGATAACCAGAAATTATCTAGAAGGTTTCCACTTCAACTCCCAACAACCTTTCCTCTAAATACTAATCCTTATAGCCCAAAAATATCAAGAAGGCATCAGGATACTCACTTACATATACATCACTATATATACCTATATAGAATATAGAATATATACCACTAGCAACTTCATATTTAATGGATAAAAATAACAATGTTTGCTCTAACTATGGATGACTTCATGAACATATTACTGTGGGATTTTAGTTTTTAATTAACCTTGCCTTGTACTTTCAGTGTTTGCGCTCTCTCTCTCTCTCTCTCCCCCTCCCTCCCTTCCTCCTCCCTCCCTCCCTCTCTTCCTTTCCCTCTCTCCCTCCCTCTATTTCTCTCTCTTCTCTCTCTCTCTCTTTCCTCTGAATAATTACTCTCATTTGTGGGATTAATTGTTCTGATTAATGATGCTCAATGTGTTATGACATATTCAACTCATACTTAATTGGTGAAAGTGAAGATCAATACGTGCAACCTGACCTTGGCTGCTGGAGCAGGGAGTTTGCTTCATGTAGAGCCAGGAATGTGGTCTTATCTGGAACAAAGAAGTAACGGAATGAACTGATTTTAATGAACTGACTTTGTGTTATTATTGCTTGGCTGATATTGTGTAATCTTGCTTTTGCTAAATAAAAGAGTGCTTTGGACTTCGGTTCGGGGCATTTCATCCCGAGGAAAAACCCTGTTTCCATGTCTCATGATTTGCCGGGTTAACCATTTAATTGCCTCAAGTGGTGACCCCGACGTGATTCTTAAGGGATACGTCCGCTTTGTTCCCATCCTTCGCCAGGCATTGGCTTAAGCGCTTTCATCAGGTACACGGCTGGACCGCGTCTGATTCATCGTAAGTATGGGGAATGATCTATCTCAGGCTCAAGAAGAGCACGTCAGGGAATTGAAAGAGATAGTTAAGCGAAATTACTTTCAGTTTAACTCAGCTGGGAAAGCCCGGCAAGTTAAGGGAAAAGAGATCAAAGAACTTTTGAAATATGTATGGGAACATATGTCATATTACCCTTTGTCAGGCAGCACAAAAGTGTCTACATGGAGGAAGATAGGCGAGGATTTGCATAATGCGCCTCGCGCCCCTGCACCCATACTCTGTACATGGCGTTCTTTGATTGAGGCACTGCAAATTCAAAATAATCCTTTGTTACAACCTCCTCCTGATCCTGTCATTCACCCACCTCCCTATCAACCGGTTCTTGTTCAGCCAGCTGATACCACAGCGGTTCGTAATTCTGGGCTGCTGCTCCCTCCTTCTGCCCCTGCTCTTAGCGAGCTCTCGCTAGCCCCTCGCGGAGTGAAAAATGCGGTGGATGCTGGATTTGAAAAGGCAATGGAGAATGGGGAGCTGTCTCCGGAGGAATTGATCAACCTTCCGGTCTCAGCTTTTCCTGTTGTTGTAGAAATGGATGGAGTAGGGAATCAGGAACGTGTCTGGCGTCCTTTAGAATTAAGAACTCTCCGGGAAATTACCACAGCAGTAAAAGATTATGGGTTAAAAAGTAAATATACAACTGCTTTGCTGGAAGCTTTGGCATTTGGTCGAATGATGATACCGGAGGATTGGAAAGCTTTAGCCAGAATGATTTTGTCCTCTGGCCAATATATTGTTTGGGATTTTCAATATCGGCAGCAGGCATTAGCCAGAGGGACAGGACAAATAACACCTGATCAGTTATACGGTGCAGGTCAATTCAACACGGTTGAGTCACAACGAGATAATCTGGCAGATCACGTCTTCCCTATGATTAACCTTTGTGTATTGGCTGCTTTCACTAGAGTAGATGAGGCTGGAGGTAGTTCCATTCGCAGTTTTGTTACCATCAAGCAGGGAAATGCCGAGCCATATCAGGATTTTATTACTAAATTGAAAACTGCAATTGAAAGATCGGTAGATAATGATATGGCGGCTGCAGAATTACTCCAAAAATTAGCCGTAGAAAATGCTAATGCAGACTGTAAGGCTATTCTAAAGCCTTTAATAGCTACAGGACAGAAGGAAATTGCGCAAATGATTGAAGCTTGTGCTGCTGTAGGAAGCCAGCTCCACCAATACACATATAATTTTGGCAGAAGTTCGCTGCTCTTTTCCTCTCCCAGATGCTTTGACCTTATTTGTGGATGGAGGAAAAACATATGGTGCGTGCGTATGGAAACTAAACGAGAAGTGGCATACGAAAATTACCCCCCCTCAAAAATCAGCTCAACGAGCAGAATTGGCCGCTGCTATGTTGGCTTTTCAAACTTTTCCTGACACGCCATTTAATCTAATTGTGGATAGTCAATATGTTTACAACTTAACTATATGCCTCACAGGGGCATATGTATCCCCAGGAACGGAGGAAGGGCTACTTGCTCTTTTCTTATCGTACCAACAAATTTTAGAGCAGCGTAAATGTCCTTATTTTGTTGGGCATATGCGTAGTCATTCCCATCTTCCTGGAATCCTTGCTGAAGGAAACCAGCGAGCTGATGCCTCCACACGCGTGGAGCACTTACATTTATCTAAAACAACTCCGTGGGACAGCCATTCTTACTTCCATCAAGGGGCAAAAGCCCTTATCAAACAATTTGGCCTCTCAGCTACAGAAGCTGCTGCAATTGTCCAGCAATGTCCTACCTGCAGTAAAATTGCTACAGCTATACCCATGGGAGTAAACCCTAGGGGTTTGCACCGTAATGCCCTTTGGCAAATGGATGTCACGCAGTATCCCTCCTTTGCCCCATGGAAATATCTGCATGTTAGTATTGACACATTTTCTGGGTTTATTATGGCTACCCCACAAAGGGGGGAGACTGTTAAGCATGTCATTAATCATTGTCTCCGCACTTTTGCCTCCTCAGGGCCACCTAAGGAGCTAAAAACAGATAATGGTCCTGCCTATACTAGTTCAAACTTTGCTCAATTTTGTGATCGTTGGTCAATTTGTCATAAATTTGGCATTCCCTATAACTCGCAAGGACAAGCTATTTGCGAGCGGGCAAATGGCACTTTAAAACGCATGCTCGAAAAATTTAAACAACAGCAAAGGGGGAATTCCCCGGGACTTCCGGGAATACAAGACACTCTCAATATTGCTTTATATTCTTTAAATTTTCTAACTCCCACCGGCTCGCCTCCAGCTACAGCGGCAGACCGGTTTTTCCCTTCTTCTGTTTCTTCTACAGAAAATCGCCCTCTGGTCTGGGCTCGGTTTCTCCCAGACCCTACGTGGTGCGGCCCATTTAAACTTATTACGTGGGGCCGCGGATATGCTGCAGTGGAAAATGAAAATGGTGTTCGGTGGGTGCCTGGTCGCTGCATTCGTCCATATATGTGTGGCCAGCAACCTCGGAGGTCCGAACAAGAGAGCGGACCTGGGAGTTTGGGAGCAGAACACCTTGGTAAATGATGCAGCTCAGATGGCTTCTATGCTTAACAGAACGAATTGCTGGATTTGTTTGCATTTACCAACAGGAGGTCATGGCGGATTAGTCTTGGAAGGTGTCCCTTTGAATCTGACCTCAATAGCCTTCCATGCAACCTTTAAAGGAACTTTTTCAGATTTACTGTCGGACGACCCTTTCAACAAGTTGGTGACTGCTCTTAGTCACCGTCTCCAGGAAGAAGCGGATGTTTGTTTTAAAATAGTGAACCAGACAGGTGGGATCTTTCTGGGGGACTATCCTCGATGTAGACGGACAGTAACTATTAATGCAAAGAATCTTTCCTGGCCAGGGAAAACTCCACAAGGAGATGATGCCACGTTTGGATGGACTAACACGAATTCAGACTTTCAATGCCGACGGACGGTATTTAATTGCACCCTGGACAGAAATTGTGTTCAACACAATTTAACTTGTGCTAAAGGAGACCCTATTGACTCAATCAACGAAAACCCGGCAAATACTAATGCTACTTCTTGTTTTACTAGCAAATTTATGCCTTCTTCTATGTGTCAGATAATTGGTATGATTATTGAGCAAGCAAATGCTTCTGCTGTAGAGAACCGTAGTCTCCGCTTATTTGTGGGAGAAGTTTGGTGGTTATGTGGACACAATGCATATGCTGTCATTCCGAGTGGTTGGTATGGCACTTGTACGCTTGGTTGGCTTGCACCTGCTATTTGGGTTCGGGACACACTCCCGACAGGGTTACGTATCCGCAATAAACGAGGAACCGACGACCTAGATTCCGGTTTAACAATGGGGGGCAGTTGGTCGACTCAATTAGCCAGGAGTTTATTTCCCAGTTTGGGGGTGGCTATGAATTATCGGGATTTACACCTATTGAATAATTGGACTACACAAATGTTTAATCTAACTATTAAGGCTTTAAAAGGTATTAATGAAGAGCTTCAGCAGATTAGATTGGTTTCTTTACAGAATCGCTATGCTTTGGATTACCTTTTAGCCTCTAAAGGAGGCGTCTGTGCCTTGGTGGGTGCGGTTTGTTGTACCTATGTGACAGACCACGGGCCCAATCTCACTTTTACTATTGATGCTATGGAAAATTTGATTGCTCAGAATCCTTTGGTAGGGACTGGTTCTGGTACCGTAGACATATGGGGAGCCATGTGGTCCTGGCTGCCGGATGGGTCTTGGATCCGAAGGATGGCTATATCGATCATCTTGATACTGGTTGCTCTGGTAAGTGTCTGTTGCTGTATTCAGTGCTTGCCTTCTTTGATAGCCATGGTAAGAGGTTTATTTCAACAAACGCAAGAAATACATGTTACTATTTATTATACTCGTGATGGTTATGAAATAGAAAAGGGGGAGATGTGGGATTAATTGTTCTGATTAATGATGCTCAATGTGTTATGACATATTCAACTCATACTTAATTGGTGAAAGTGAAGATCAATACGTGCAACCTGACCTTGGCTGCTGGAGCAGGGAGTTTGCTTCATGTAGAGCCAGGAATGTGGTCTTATCTGGAACAAAGAAGTAACGGAATGAACTGATTTTAATGAACTGACTTTGTGTTATTATTGCTTGGCTGATATTGTGTAATCTTGCTTTTGCTAAATAAAAGAGTGCTTTGGACTTCGGTTCGGGGCATTTCATCCCGAGGAAAAACCCTGTTTCCATGTCTCATGATTTGCCGGGTTAACCATTTAATTGCCTCACTCATTGGTTTTCACTTTCAACTTTCATGTATAAGTGCCTCTTTATTCCTTCATCCACCTTTTGGGGATCAAAGACAGATTTAGGAATCTGAAACAATTGGTATTAATTGTTATGGAGTTGGGTAATCTATGAATCCTTGCCTCCTATCTATTGTACAGAGAAAATATTGTCAATAATGGTAGGACAAAAACAGCTGTTTCTCAAAAAGGATTTGTCACCTCCATCACTGTCAGAAAAAAAAAACAGCTTTTTAGTGAACAAATGAAGTTGTTTAAATATCTGGGCTTTTCCTTTCAACTCCCAGGACTCTGGAAAAAAACAACCATGGGCTACTTCTGTACAGGTCCACAGATTTTCTAATGTTATTTTTTTTGTATTACATCAACTCTAAGGGTAGCAATTAACGTGGCCTGAGCCATAATAATTTTCAGAGAGAAAATTATTAGAGTTCTGTTACATAGCACATGAGTTTGCAATCAGTGTAACCCAAGCCTTCAAAAGAAAAAAGAAAAAAAAAAGTCCAATCCGCATTTTTAAGACTATTGCTGTGAATACCCAGGTCTCTTCTGAACTCTTGATGACATTTGACAACTAGGTTGTTCTCTATAGAGAATCTCATGTGGTTCTGATGCCTCAAATCCTGTCTTCATTTACTTCTTCATCAGTAGCTCCCTATTTTTTTCCGATCTTACCTAACAAATGGGGGAAAGGCATAGATTTGAACTTAACCTTTTATGTCATACTGGCTCAATGGTTGACCTCAGTCAGCCTTGAGAGGGTCTTGCTGAATTAAACAACAGGTTGTTATTAGTGAATTTGTTTTTACCAAGGTTATAAATCATATATGCATTGCTTTTAAAAAAAATTTATACTATTGTATTTATTGTTAAGTTCTCTGATGTAGACAACCATATAAATTGAAATTATAATGATAAGATGGTTAGATGGTAGATATGTATTTCAAGGACCACAGTGTTCGGTGGGAATTATTTTTTGCCACGCTCCTGCCATTTCCCTAGATCTAAAGTTAGATTATGACTGGATTTCGGATTAAAATATTTATATTAATTATTCATTCTTTAATAAATCAAACAAATGACATAGGAAATCCCCTATTAAGAACTAAATTTTCAAAAGCTGGCAAAACTATTCTGACGTTGATACTGTATGTTTCATAATTCACTTAGAGTTGAAGTAACAACTTTTAATGTTGAGGGAGACTTGAAAATGTTAGTCTACAATTTTTTTTACAGTACTGCTATTCAGCGTTTCAAATTCATTTTGTTGCCAAGTAATTTATATTGCTGTTTCAGCACTTCAGGGGGAGATCTACCCATGGCATGGAAAACGGGCTATGGGAGACCATGTAATACACCTGCATAAGGTTGTCTTCCCACAATGAAAAAGATGAGAAATGGGATATATTATGATCATCCATAGATCTACAGTTCCCAGGTTCCTGGTTCCAGATGCCTCATCCTAGCTATCCAAAAGAACCCTCAAGTATATCAATCCTGAAATAGCTTTTTCTTCCCATTGATTGCAATGGATCAGGAGTGTTAAGGTCTCCCTGCTTTTATATATAATACATTTCCCCCTTTTTTGACCTGCTAATTGTAGAAACAAGTAGCCTTCCCAATACCCCCCCCTCCCCCACATACACATTTAGAAACACTGCAGTGCTAAGTCTACCTTAATACACCATCAAGGCAGTTTTTAAAGTGATGCAAATAAGAAGTGGGTAGACAGGTTTATATTTCATCAATTGTGTCAAAAACCACATGATTCTTCCAGATCAGAAACCTTCACAAATGGATCTGATTGTGGGGCACACAAAATACCGGAGAGAAGAGCCATTGCTCTGACCAAGATGTTTCCCAAGGTCTCATTTATTTAGGAGGCCACAGAATTATTGTAGTTCTATCTATCTATCTATCTATCTATCTATCTATCTATCTATCTATCTATCTATCTATCTATCTATCTATCATCTATCTATCTATCTATCATCTATCTATCTATCTATCTATCTATCTATCTATCTATCTATCTATCATCTATCTATCTATCTATCTATCTATCTAGTAAAATATTTATATAGCTATTTATTGTATTTCTTTTTAACATTTATGTATGTATGTTTATATTTGTAAAACATTTATATAGCCGTCCATCTTTTAACCAACTCTGTTCAAGTTCTAGTATTAGGGTGACGATGATGAGGATTATATACAGCGAAAACAGAAAAAAATGTAACAAAATCGTCTTCATCTGAATCTTTAGGAATTAATTAAGAAAAAAACCCCTATCCTTGTTGCAGAAAATGGCTTGTATAGAAAGAAACACCTGAAATTAATCACCCACTCTTTTTTCAGTGTAATGCTTTTTACAGTATCAATTTTATTGCACAGCTTCTGATTCATCCTTCCAATAGTTGCACCTTATCCGCAAGGCATTAGGTATAAGGCACCTGTATTAGGTAGTTCGGTATGGTTTAGTGCATATCAACCCACAGCATCAAAGGCATTTTATGCCAAACACATGATGCAATTTTTAAAAAAAGGCAATCGTGTGAAAGTGCTTCGTTTTTTAAACGATCTCATTTCCTTAAAGAATGCTATATGAAAAACAAGGAAGTGATATTTAGCAATGCATTTTGAACAATTCACGCACACAGATACACAAATGCTGCTTTGACTAAAACATACCCACCCTGCTCCCAATTGCATGGAAAAATGATCCAAGGCAACAACGCTTCAAGCTTTGCAAAATGAAAAGAACATGTGCAACAATGGAAAACAATTTTTGCCTATAGAACAATATCTCTGGGAAAGATGGCCAAGGCCTAATTTAGCCAGGGCTTATTCCTTCCCTTTGATTTTGCAGATAGATGCCCTCCCACCATCTGAAAGTATTAATGAAGTTGTAATTTAAGAAAGCCTGGAGGAAAAAAAATACCTGCAATGATACATAGGAAGTTTGTTACAAACACCTTCGATTTTTTTTTTTTAAATGAATGTGGCTGCAACAAATAGATCTGATCTCAAGATCTCTGATCTTTGTTTGATCTAAAATTTGGCATAAGCATTACATTGTATTGTAATAAAATATATAAAACCATAGAGAAGGAAACCATTGTGTACACCATGAGAAACTGGATGAGGAATAAAATGATATGACTGGTGTTTATGAGATGGGCAAAATAATCCTATGCGTGCTTACTCAAATCCTATTTGATTCCATGGTCTTTACTCTTTAGGGAGAATATATTTAGGATTGCAACCTAAAGTTGCTATGTAAGCTTGCACGCTTTGAAGTAAATAATTAGAGTGCAATCTATTTACAAGACCTAGGACAGTATTATTTCTGTTTCCTAAATTTTCCCGGCCATCATTCTGGGTACCATTATTACCTCCAGAAACTGCAATTGCAGTGCCTGGAGGGGACAACATACCCAAATTAGATAAGAGAGATGACAGAGGGAGGCAGGGAGATAAAGAATTTCCAGAATTCTTCATGCGAGTTCCTAGAAAACTTGTGTGAAATTTAGCTAGCTTGAACCAGAGAAGAAAAAAGTGATCAGTGAACTCTTTCATCAGTCTATATAAATCGCTGCTATGTGCTCTTTCTAGATCAACTGCTTTAAAGCTCTTTAAGAGCATCCCAGAGAGCAAAAGGTACATCGTTGACAATTTGAGGAGAAAATGGATACGCACACTTGGATGTCCACAACAGATGAACAGCCACTCTGATCCAGGAAGAGCTTAATTCGCACACTGTATCTGTAGCATATATGGATGCCTATTTGGCTCAGAAAAACACGGTTAGCTATGACCTGCTCCTTTTATTGGCTCTCGGGTTCTTTAGACTTTTTCCATCACTCCCCGAGGCAAAGTCTGGGGAGAGTGCAGCTCCATTGACTGCCTCCTGCGAACTTCACGCTCTTCCCAGTCCTCTTCTGGCTCATAGCCTTTGAAGATTGCTAGCCTCTCCGACAGAGTCTTTCTATGAGGGAAGAAAGCATAATTGTAGAGCAAGGAAGCCACCACTGCTCCAACCATGGGACCCAGCCAGAAGACCTGCGCATGGAAATGACAACACGAGAGAGACTCAGAAGCTGGCAGAGACCATGATTACTCTCGGGTAATACAAACAAGCAAAATAGCAATAGCAATAGTACTTATATACTACCCCATAGTGCTTTTCAGTACCCACTGAGCAGTTTACAGTGTCAGTACATTGCCCACCAACAATTTGGGCTCCCATTTTACCGACCTCGGAAGGATGGAAGGTTGAATTAGTCAGGATCGAACTCACGGCAGAGTCAGACTGCAATTCTGCATTCTAAGCCCTGTGCCACCGTGCCACTACCAAAGACAATAAGTAGCTTTATTTGAGTTAAACACCATCATTTCATCCACATTTTATTCTAGGGACAGGAAGGATGTCAATAAAATAGATTTAAAATAATTTATTGGAGAAGTCAGGAAAAGAACGGCAGGCTGCTTCCTTCCCCACCATCCCTACCCATATATATGGATTCTGGCCTCAAGAGTCAATTAATGAATTCAGTGATTCTACACTCCTTTTTTTTCTTCTCCTTTTAGTTTTTATTTTCTTTTATTAAATATGTTTGCTGTCCATCTCGCTATTTTTGAAGGCCTCCTTCTTCCCTTCTGTTTATTTCTCCAAATCACTTGTCTTCCTAGGTTTCTCCAGCATTTACGAAGCCATATTTCTTTGAAACTCCTGATAACTTTTGATCCTTGCATCTGGAACTCCTTCTTCTTTGACTTCCAAACTTTTCTACGTGTCCTGAGATGTGAGTAACTCAATCAACAACAGCCAGAGAGCCTTCTGCTCATAATTCACCTCTTGGTGACAACTGGGCAGCTAAACTAATGATTACTAGTTAATCCTTAATATAATAATCCTTAATAGTAATTCTAGAATCAGTATACATTACAACTCCTCATCACAGTGGTTTTCAATCTGTTTCCAATCCAAGAAGCTTCATACAATTGTCTGACCTTTCTCAGCAAGGAAACCAGTTATGAAAGCTTCTCTGCAAAGTATATTCGAGCAACGGGCAATGGGATTTATAGTTAAACAGCCCTTCATTTGGAAAGCATCAGTTTGGGGAATGTGAACTATAAAATGCCAAAGTGCATCCAATATATTACTGGAAAAGCAAACAAGATATTATTTCCTGTTATTCAGATGTCAGTGCTGAGTTACTTCATACCTTCCAACTAAGGCAACATAACTAAGATGCTAACAGTGCAGTTGGGGAGTTCATGGACAACTGCCAAAGGATTTTGCTTCCTTCATTTTTTCACTTCATTGAATATGAATGTTAAAAGTCTCCCAAAAAAAAAAAAAAAACCCACTCACACATAAAAGAACCAAAGTCAGGTCCAGTAACAAACTGGCCTGAAACTGGTTGAAACAAGAGCCTGAAATGTTCACATTACAGCTGGAATGGGGTGCTAATCCATTGCCAAATTATTGAAAAGCCTTCTCGTTAAAAAATGTGTGTGCCAATTGTAGCCCTTCTTGGAAGGAGAGGCTCTGCTCTCAATCATTCATACTTTAGTCCCTTCCTGCTTTGACTATTGTAATGTAATCTAAATGTGGCTGTCATTGAAGAACATTTGGAAGCTGCAGTTGGTTTACACTCAACAGTACTGCACTGTTTAGGATTCACCTGGCATTTCCAGGTAGCATCTCTGCTCATAAACTGCACTGGTTTCCAATATGCTTCTGGGTACAATTTAAATTGTTAGAGATTACCTAACAATCCTACATGGCACTGAGCCAGATTATTCATGGCACTGCCTATTCTGTTATTTCTGATCAGTGATAGTTCTTTCCTTCTTGTAAGGAAGAAGGTTATGCTTTAATCCAAGGGTCTTCCAACTTGGCAAGTTTAAGACTTGTGGACTTCAACTCCCAGAATTCCTGAGCTAACATGACTGGAGGAGGAACTCTGGGAGTTGAAGTCCACAAGTCTTAAAGGTGTCAAGTTTGAAGATCCCTGCTTTAATCAGAGGCTTGCAGAGAGACACCTTGTGCTGCTAGGAGAAATGGACAGGGCCACATGGCCAGATCAGATGGTTTCATCTTGTTTCATGTATTTTGCCTTTTGCCTTGGGTATATGGTATTCATCCCTCTGTATTCAATAATTCCTGTGCACAGGCATGAATAAACCAGGACAAACTTCAACTCTAAGTGAATCTGGGAGACCTTGGTAGCCTTCTAATATTGCATTGTCCCCTTATGGCTGTGATGGCGAACCTATGGCATGTGTGCCAGAGGTGGCACTCAGAGCCCTCTCTGTGAGCATGTGAGCTGTCGCCCCAGCTCAGCTCCGCCACACTTGTGTACACACGCCTCCTGCCAGCCAGCTGGTCTTCAGGTATCTGCTGTACATGCACAGGGGATGTGCGTGCATGCGTGGGTGATGGGGTGCATGCATGGGTGATGCATGTGCATATGGGGGGCCAGGTGCATGCATAGGGGGCAGGGCACATGCACAGGGGATGTACATGTATTGCATTTTGGGGATGCGCATGTGTGCTTTGGGCACTCGGTGCCGAAAAGTTTAGCCATCACTGCTCTATCTCATCCTTATCTTCCCGTCCTGTTCCTCACTTGTACTGGCACATGGATGTGAGTCAGAGAAGAGGGAGACTGTATTCTGAAGATTCACATCCATGTTCCCAGGTGTGAAAAGAAGGGCAGAAAAGAGGATTATTCATTGAATTCTTGGTCACACTTGGGTAATGCAAGGACATGGATTGTGTGGTGTCCTCAGCTTCAGTCTCCCAGGCCCATCTCTTCTATCATAGTTTTTCTGAGACTCAGCAATCCTAGTAAGGCTATCTGGGGGGAGGAAATCTTCCCCTTCCATCTAACTAATTTTATCAGAAAAATGTTTTTCTCCATCATTAATAGGAACAGAGAAAACACAATTCCTCTTTTAAAAAATACTGAGGGAAGAGAAGATACAAGCTAGGCTTGTTTCACAAGAAGTCAGAGAATATCTGTCTATGTTACATTTGAGGGGAAGATAACATGCAAACATGTGAATCTGTCAATGATCAAGTTAATGAATATGCTTGCTTATATGGATTATGGTATGTCCCCAATGGTTGAGAGACCCCCTAAGATTCACAAACCTCCAAACATTGTTATCCCTTTTTAGTGGTCCATTGCAAGTATAGATTATCCAGAGCAGGTTTTCTCATCCTTTGTACCTGGAGAAAACTTTGAAGCAATGTTTGGGTTTGTTGGAACTCTTGCATTGAAAATCACAAAAAAATGTGATAACTTCAGAATGCATTTCATTTCTAACATACACTATGTTTTCAATGATTACCACATCACTACAACAAAATGGCAGACAGGCATCTGGGTTGCGGTGAGTAGAAAATCCCATTACTGCAACTGTTAGCATTGCACTGTGTTTGAAGTGAAAGAAAATATGTTTTTTTTGTTTTTTTTAAATCAAGATCTCTAGCAGAACCCATTCCACAGAATTCAGTGGAGAAAAGTTGGCTAGGTGTCTTACCCAATGGTTGTCAAATTCACCAAGAATTACAGCAGGGGCAAAAGATCTAGCAGGATTCATGGAACAGCCAGTGTAGTAAATCTAGGTAGGAAAAAATAGGATGAAATCAGTGAACATATTCTTATCAGCTGGTCCTCTGTGGGTTGATTGGGGTGGGGTGCAGAGATGGTATTCAGCAAGTTCTGACCAGTTCTGGAGAACTGATAGTGGAAATTTTGAGTAGTTCAGAGAACTAGCAAATAGACCTCTGACTCATCCATTCTCTGCCTCCCGAGTCCCAGCTGATTGGCTGGGTCTTCTTTTATTGCCCTGCACAGGAGAATGGAGCTGGAAAGCAGGTGAGTGGAGTAGGGAGGGAATGGGATTTTGCAGTAACCTTCCCCTCCCATGCCCACCAAGGCACACAACCGGTAGTAAAAATTTTTTGAATCCCACCACTGGTGGAGTGGGGCGTTTTTTATCTGCCCAATCTAGGGCTGAGAGAGTGATTGGCCCAATGTCATTCAGCCAGCTTCCGTGCCTAAGAGTGGATTACAGTCTGAGATTGATTGATTGATTGATTTTCCACATTTTTCCAATGTCCATCTCTCTCAGAGTTTTCATACTTATGGTCTGCACCTTGACTGCTATACCACACTGCCGTGTATGTGTGTGTTTGTGTGTGTGTGTGTGTGTGTGTGTGTGTGTGTGTGTGTGTAGTTAGTAGTAGAAAGGGATTGGATTAGACTAGTGGCCCCCAACCTTTTGGGCACCAGGGACAGGTTCTGTGGAGAGAGGTTTTTCTGTGGCCTGGAGGGAGCATGGTTTTGCCTGCTGCCTGCATCCCGCAGATGAGGCCTTTGCTTGTTTGTGCAGACTGGTTTCTGGCCTGCTGTGGCCTGGCGCCACAGGCAGGAGGTGGGGACCCCTGAATTAGACCATCTCTAAGATCCCTTTCAACTGTTACATCAGAGGTGGTATTCAGCAGGTTCTGACCAGTTCTGGAGAACCTGTAGCGGAAATTTTGAGTAGTTCGGACAACCTGCAAAGACCCCCTCTGACTGGAGATTTTACAGTTATCCTTCCCCTGCCATGCCCACCAAGCCACGCCCACAGAACCGGTAGTAAAATTTTTGAATCTCACAACTGTGTTATATACTTTGATTCTTTATGGGACAATGTAGGTTCAAATTTCAATTCAATGTTGAAACTGATGGAAATACCTTGGACTGTTGATTTATTGCACAGTTTTGTATTACAGGATTTCTAATGAGGATAAAAATGAAAGAGAGAGAAAATCCATTGTGTTTTGCTCTAAACAAGCGTTAGGTAAATTAATGTATGTGGTCAGATCTTTTGACAGTTTTCTTTTCCCTTATTTGTTTTTCCTGAGAAGAAAAGAGCAATGATATATTTTGATTAATCGAATGATTTGAAGACCTTCAATACAGTTTAATTCAGCACAATGGCGTTAATTAAAACTGGCTAACGGTGAGCAACAGCTTGTAAATATGTGTCCAAAGGATCACTGAGACTGGGAAATCAGCAGAAAATGAAAAGCAAGGGTGAGTAAAACTTTGGAGAGGATAAGAAAATGTTAGATATCCAGAAGAGCCAAAATAATCGGGCGGTGGGGGGAGTCCAAACCACTCAAGAGGAAGACTGGATTGAAAAATTAACATATGCTTGAATAATTGGTCTATATATGAACCAGATGTTTTATTCAAGATAATTATATAGATATCTCTGAATCTAAATATGGGATCTTAAAAAAAAAGCTTCCATGCTTCTGTTAAAACCAATATTGACTGTACTATTTTTTCAACAGAAAATCATGTTCCATTAGACATCATTCTTCTGTGGCTTATCTTGCTATCTGTAAATAGTAATAGCACTTAGACTTATATACCACTTCATAGTGCTTTACAGCCTTCTCTATTTACAGGGTCAGCATATTGCCCCCAACAATCTGGGTAATCATTTTACCTACCTTGGAAGGATGGAAAACGGAATTTTAGTTTTAGTTTACTTTATTGTCACTGCACCTCATACAATGAAATCAAACACCATCTTCAGTGCACATCATGACCATGAAAATAAACACAAATACACATCCTTCACACTCCATACATTGAAATTGAAAACCCCTGACACTGCACCAACACTGCACTATACAGTAGAATTCAATAGAGTTACTGCCCTGGGATAAAAGCTGTTTTTCAGCCTATTTGTCCTTGTTTTTATTATTCTGTACCATCTGCCAGATGGTAATAGTTCAAAAAAAAAGGGTTCCCAGGATGAGATGGATCTTTGAGAATGTTTTGAACTTTCTTAAGGCAGCAGGAGCTATAAAGCTCTTCTAAAGAAGGGAGAGGGCAACCAATGATCTTCTGGGCAATGATGTCAACCCTCTGGAGCATTGTCCTATCTGCCACTGTGCAATTGCCAAACCATACAGAGCAGTGGTGGGATTCAAATTTTTTTACTACCGGTTTTGTGGGCATAACTTGGTGGATGTTGCAGGGGAAGGATATTGTAAAATCTCCAGTCAGAGGTAGTATTTGCCGCTTCTCTGAACTACTCAAAATTTCCACTACCGGTTCTCCAGAACTGGTCAGAACCTGCTGAATACCACCTCTGATACAGAGGTGCAGTAAGTTAAGATACTCTCTATGGTGAATCAATCTTGAGCTGGTCAGGATTGAAAGTCTGGCAGTGGAAATGCAAAATTATCCTGCAATACTGCATTCTAACCACTGTACCACCAGGGTAAAATAAGGAGTGGAGAACATCCTTCCTTGCAGCCACTTCTAAGTCTAAAAATCAGTTGCAAAAGACTGGAATAATCTTTATGGGGAATTTTTTGAAAGTACAGGTTGTTCTTGACTTACCCTTTGATATAGCGACTGTTCAAAATTACGACAACACTGAAAAAATATTTTTTTTTCATTTTTCACATGACGATTGTAACATCCCCATGGGCATATGTTCAAAATTCAGTTGCCTGACTCATATTTATGATGGTTGCAGTGTGTCCTGGGGTCGTATGATCACCTTTTGCAATCTTCTGACAAGCAAAGCCAATGGGGAAGCCAGATTCATTTAACAACCGGTGTTCCTAACAACTGCAGTGATACTTAACAACAGTGGCAAGAAAGGTTATTGAAATGAGGCAAAACTCATTTAATAGCTTTCTTGCTTACCAACAGAAATTTTGGGCTCAGTTGTGGCTATAAGTTGAGGACTGCCTGTAATTGGACAGAATTGGGAAAGGAAGAAAGAAGTCCTTTCATGCAAGCCAAAAAAGCCACATTTTATCATTGAGATGGTCTTATAACAACTAATCAGCAAGGGCAGCCATTATAAGTACTACTAAACAGATTGATGCACTAAACTATTAAATGCGATCACTTGTACTCCTGATCTATCTCAGCAAGTAGCTAAGGATGAATTGAATCCTAATTGATGATAGCATCCTCTTAATAATATGATCTCAGATCGGTTGCTATCTAGAAAAGGAGGGAGAGGCAGCCACATTGGAACTCAACTATGTCAGCCCAAACCCATTGAATCTGACTTCAATGACTAGCTATGTGTTGAACCCATAGAAAATTGCTCAGATTTTCAGCCATGAGAAACTCCACTTGAAAAGGGCCATTCTTTCAACTCTAAAATTTGGCTTTTATTGTCAATATTATTGTCCATCCCCCAAGCTTTATTAAATTTTAATTTAACATCCTGGCTTAATTTTGTGCAGCAATCTGGTTACGCACCCCAATGAGATGACCCAGGACGACAGAGAAACCAATGGACAAAGCTGGGGATCCCAAGTTGTCGCTCCTGTGATCATCAGTGGAGGCAAAAATGCACAGGACCAATTGAAAAGTGAGGAAAATCTCCATGGCGACAGCTTGTCCGGATGTTGTGTTGTTTTGCACCTAGAAGAAAGCAGGAGAAAATTAAAGCGCCCTTTCTGAAATCAGTTGCTTTTGTGATAGTTGAAACACTTTTTAAAACCCTCTTCAGAATTTAGTATGTTGAATACAGTACTGGGGTCTTTAAAATTAAATTTATGATTTGTTTTATTTCTTCAACGTATATAAAAGCCTATCTCACAATTGTGATTCTGGATGGCTTACAACATTAAAAAAAAAAAAACCTCACAGAAAATCTTAATACAAAACTTTAAAAAGCAGGTCAGGAACTAAACCAAGACAAACCAAATCATAACCCCATCACTAGCTCTCACTAGCATTCTAACGCACCTATGTGCCTAGGACCACATTCCAATCCTTTAGAGCCTTCTGAAAAGCCAGCAATCTAACCTTGGGGAGAATTATGTTCCAAAAATCAGGCTCTGCGACTGAAAAGGCCTCCTTCCAAGGACCCACAAGATGACCTCCTTTGGCTGGCAGAATCCATAGCATGCTTTTCAGATAACAGATAATCAGAGTTGGAAGGAACCTTGTAGGTCATCTAGTCCAACCCCCCCCACCCAAGCGGGAGACCCTACACCATTTCTGACAAATGGCAGTCCAATCTCTTCTTGAAAGTCTCAAGTGATGGTGCTCCCACAATTTCCGAGGGCAAGCTGTTCCATTGGTTTCCGAGGGCAAGCTGTTCCATTGGTTGATTGTTCTCACTGTCAGAAAGTTTCTCCTTATTTCCATGTTGAACCTCTCCTTGTTCAGTTCCCATCCATTATTCCTTGCCTGGCCTACAGGCGCTTTAGAAAATAGCTTGGCCCCTTCCTCCCTGTGGCAGCCCCTCAAATATTGGAAGACTGCTATCATGTCTCCCCTGGTCCTTCTCTTTACTAGACTAGCCAAGCCCAGTTCCTGCAACCGTTCGTTGTATGTTTTAGCCTCCAGTCCCCTAATCATCCTGATTGCTCTTCTCTGCACTTTTTCTAGAGTCTCAATATCTTTTTCGTAATGTGGTGAACAAAACTGGATGCAGTACTCTAGGTGTGGTCTTATTAAGGCTTTATAGAGTAGTATTAGTACCTCCCTTGATCTTCACTGTATCCCTCTGTTAATATAATTTAGGATTGCATTTTTTTGGCTGCACCAGTTGCATCTCATTGTTAAATTTTGCTGAAATGTTAAGATTTTTTTTAAAAAAATAAACTACTGCCGGGGGCCTTTGTTCACAAATAATCTGAGCATTGTATTTTCATTTTCTTTCAGCTCCCTAACCTCATTAGAGGTGTAAAAATAACCTACATGTTCCATTGATGAATCGGATATTGTATATTAGGAAGGTAAGTGATTAGCCCGAAATGAACAGAATTTGATATACAACTTAGGTACTAAAACTGAATACTCGAAGAACACAACATCTACTTCCCTCCTTTCCTCCCTCCCAAACAAACAAACAAACAAAATAGATTGTTAGAATCATCGTAACATTCTGAAAATTCAATCCAGTGACATCTTTTTTCTTGTCTGCTGTTGGGATTGAAATTTCTTGCCAACCATCACTTTGGTGGTTGCCATTTTCCACATTCCTGGATCAGTCATATGGATAATGTTTTGTTGGTAAAGATGGAGATGGCTACTACCTTTGGGCTATGCATCAGTGTCAATACATGTCGATATGTTAACATGTCAATGATCAAGAGTGAATTTTAATTTTTGCCTTCCTAAAATGTTAATAGGGAATTGATCCCCATAAAGGATTACACATCCATTCAGGAAAATGGGCTGCCATGTATTTGCCAGGTTTTCTCTTTCCATTACAATAGTACAGTATCTCATTGTCATTGATTCAATACTACTGGTATATGACTACCCTGAGGAGAAATAATTGAATGAACTAAATAGATAAGATCTCTATTATTTGTTTCTTTTGACATTCCACTTGCAGTTTGATTACTTTTGAATGGATCTATGCCATTGGGGAAGTAGCATTCTAGTAATAGCAGAGATTTTTATCTGTGACTCCCCTAAGCAACTGAATATATCCATTGCAATCCTGGAACACTTTGATGTTTGACAGTACCACACCTGGCCCACTTGGAAATGGTGGACTCCATAATGTCCCGAAGATGCTGTTCAAAAGGCTTCTTGGTTTGAGAAGTGAACATTTTCAAGGCAAAAAAAAAAGCCAAGAAAATCCAGTTGCCAAAAATCCCGTAAATCTATGATACATCCCATAAATCTATGATAAATCCCGTAAAATCTATGATACATCAATCTGAATGCAGCTCACTAATCTACTCTGGGTGGTTTAATATATGCTTCAAGGCCCGGTTTTTAGTGCCCTGCCCAGCACATAGTGTTATTTTATCTTTGGTGGTCCAGAGATTGTTTGATCATATTTGACTTGCTGGGTTGTGACCTACATCTAGGCTTTATTGTAATTTTTATGTGCTTGATCCTTGAAAGAAGTGGCCTTACAGAAGCATTGTAGTAAACAATTCTCCTTTATTAGGGAGTTTGTAGAAAAAATATCTCTATTTCTCCCAAAGGGTACATCTTAGAGACCATGTGGTACATGGGCCAAAGTTATCAGTAAGTTTGCTAAGAGCTAAACATGGGTAGGACATCAATTCTTTCTTGGATGTCACCATTTTCCTTAACTTTTTCTCCTAGAGCAGAGCAACTTTCTCTCCAGAGAAAGAGACAAATAACTAATAACTTCCTCAGAGCAGGCTATGAGGAAGAGACAAATAATGACAATAGCAAAAATTGATCTCCTGCATTAAAAGTTAGGCTGAGGGCCAAGACAAAATTATGCATGCTTCAATTTTGCCTCTCCAAATGGCTTGATTCAAGAGTTCTCTGTAGGCCGTAACTTTGTTATCTATAGAAAACATTATTGGAAAACATTATTTTAAAAGGCAGCATCTGGTGTAGGTGCATCCACAGGAGGATAAAAAGCGAAGATGGCAACTGTGACTTCAATTAAAGCCCTACCCTCGCATGCACATTAACAGAGGTAGGGCTTTGATTGCATAGTCATGCCAATCATCTTAACTTTTTAAATCCTCCCTGTGGTTGCCCTGATCTATGGCTCCATAACAAAAACCAGCTGCTCAGATACAGTTGCCTTGCGTAAGGTGTATGATAATTCATGCTTTCAAGGAGCATTTCTCTCCCTCCTTCAGGTGCAATTCCTGTGGTTGGGTCAGAATCTCATTAGGTAAGTAAACAGAGCCCATGGGGAAGGAAAGGTGACACAGAGCATCACATCAGCATATTTTTTTTTCTCAGCATGGTAATCTATCTTGATAGGCATTTTGCATTGGAAGGCTTTTCAGAGCTGCATGCTTTTTTGGGGGTGGGGCTTGTTTGACTGAGGAGCACACGGATATCGAAAAGGTGCTATGGCATCTTTCATTAGAAAGCTGACATGGTGGGTGTGATTAATTATAGCATAGTGTACTTACTTGTGTGAAGAGGCAAATGGAGGAAGGCCTCCCACATACCCAACTTATCAGCTCTATTTATAATATCTTTGCCTTTTGCATAAACTCCTTACTGGTTATACTTCCTACAGATGTCTCTAAGTCCATGTAAGGAGCAACACAGTGAGATATTCTGGAAATAAAATTGAACCTGGAAATTATTATTTTGCACTGTACCGTGCAATGCCCTCCCCCCTTTTTTTTCAGAAAACAAAAAATAAAAAAATAAAAGGCACCAGGAAATGTTAGTAGGCACACTGATGTCCACAGGTTCCATGTTAAGGATCCCAGGATAAAGCAATTCCGCAAGGGTATTAAGCTGAGGAAGATCTGGTAGCTGTACATCTGTTTTATCATAGCTGGTCTTTCTCCTGGTCTGATGGAAAACTGTGCTAAAATAACTTTCTGTCTGGGGGATATTCACTGACATGCAAAAGCTTTCAACTTCTCTCTGGCTTGTAGAATGCTCTTTTTATGGTCCTTTTTCCCCAGCTTCTTCGTATAAGATCATTTTTCCTTTTTCTCCTCTGGAGGTTATTATTTGTGTGTGTACATGTGCGTGTGTGAATGGTATATATCAGAGGAGTCCAATCTTGGCAATTTTAAGACTTGTGGAATTCTGGACGTTGAAGTCTAAAATCTTAAAGTTGCCAAGGTTGGGTACACCTGGTATATATCCATCTCATTTCTCTATTTTCTGTGTCCATTAAATGTTCTCCTCTGTGTACTTATTCATTGCATTGCCACATTTCTTCCCAGACCTAAAAGTGGCATATGGTATTCTCAGCTTCCACCCTGTCTTGTGTATCTACCCACACCTTTGCAAGGAAGGTAAGGTGGAGGATGGGGGATGGGGGATGGTTTATTAGATGTTTCATGGCTTGTGAATTAGTTGTAGTTGAACTACTAATCTAGAGCCAAGTATTAGTGTACTTCTCTAACCACTGACATTCTTTCTTGTTCTTTTTTCCCAAGGGTTCACAAAGAGCAACATAATCTTAAAGAAAGCTAATATCAAAGCATGTTATGGTTGCACTAGAAAAATAGGGCCAAATATATGGTATTGTCACAACAGAGGGAATGAACCAAATATAACAGCTAAATATATTTATTTTCATAGTTTCACACCATAGTGATATCACAACATTTTCCTTTTGTTAATGCCAGTAAATTATTATTATTTCTATAGAGTCACAAAACGTTACAACAGAATCAACTATACCTAGTCATCTAGAAGTTGCATATCATTGTTGCTTGATTGAGACTATATCAAATGAAGAATATTCTCAAAATTTAGATGAAATACCTAGTTGTTGAGTTGCAATATTAAGTGATCATGATAGTTATGTTTGAGTTACTCTTATACTTCTTTGCAAATCAGGCCTTTAACATTTTTATTGGGTTATAAAATAAAATAAGACACAAAATATGAAAGTAAATATCATACATCTGACCAGCCAGATTAAAACAAAAAAGCCAGTATCCAAGTAGGTCTTTTTATTATGTTCAGTCATTTAAGTATGTTTATATGCATTTAAATGCAGATTAAAATCTGATTATTATTACAATGTTACTGGCATTTACAAATCAGTCTCTTGCCCTGTGGCAGAGATCTATTCTGCTGTATCTTACATAAGATTTAGGCAAATAAAAATGCAGCTGACAATGCTAAAAATGGCAGAGGGGATTGTCTCATCTTTGAAGAATGTCTTCAGATTACCTAACTGAATGTACATATAGATTACACTTGTAAAACCTAATTGTATACAATTAGAAGTATGCAAACATTCCTGTTCTGCTCCTGCTTGTGTGTTGTAAAATCTCCAATAATTATGGATTAATTTAATTCCCAAAAGGCAACTGTACTTTAATGGTTCTTTGAGGATGCCTTGATAGTCAACGTATGTCTCCAGAGGTTTGTAAATTATTCCTGAGCTATACAACATATGGAATCTTCCTGCAAACTGCTCCAATAAATTATCTTAGTAATCTTATTAGAGTAAATTGCCTTGCTGGCCTTTCCCAAAGTGATAAATTCCACATAAATTGAAAGGTTCCCAGAATTCATAATCAACAAAGTTAAGAAGTCAAGGTAGCTGTACAAATGATTTTCATGGTGATTAATGCAGCCTTTTTCAGCCACATCATCCAAACACTAGTAATAGCAATAGCACTTATCAATAGCACTCAGACTTATATTCAGCTTCAGAGTCCTGTCTAAGAGGTTTACAGAGTCAGCATATTGCCCCCAATAATCTGAGTCCTCATTTTACCGACCTCGGAAGGATGGGTTGAGTCAGTCTTGAGTCGGTGAAAATCGAACTGCTGGAAGTCAGCAAAATTAGCTTGCAATACTGCATTCTAACCACTGTGCCAACATGGTTCTTTTTAATAAATTAGATATTGTTGGACAGCTCTACTTCTTAAAAACACAAGGGAGTTTAATTAGCTAGATTAGTTTATGGGTAGGCAAATGGAAAAGAAACAATCTTTGTTTATAAACAAAAACACCCACAATACAGTATTATAATGATAATAAATACAACCATTAAAATATTTTGAACTATCTTCAATGTGGATCACATAAATATTTAAAATCATCTTTAAGGTGGAGCTGATTTAACTAACTAAAAAAGCTCCCCAGAATAATGGCAGCTTAACCTGCTTCTAACCAACAGGATCAGGACAAACCTGGTTCCTTGTAGTTAGTTAGTGTACACTGCGGAAACACTTACAGAAAAGCATTTCCTCCCAGCTTCAGCAGCCCTGATCTCCTGGTAGTATGGAATTACTGTGCCAGCATTTCCCTCAAGTTGCTCATATTGGATGGAACAAATCTGGTTGATGGAAGTGATCTTCAGTACCAAGCCATATAGGGCTTTCATAAATAAGACCGGTCCTTTAAATTGGACCCGGAGAAGTACATGCAGCCAATGCAGGGCTTGTAGCCCAGGTGTTTTATGTTATTCTGTGCCAGTTAGCACAAGGGATACTGCAATTACAGTTTCTGGGTGGTCTCCACAAAAGTGCACCAACCAGATGATGATGACAGCATGAGTCTCAGGCAGGGGTGGGATTCAAATTTTTTAACAACTGGTTCTGTGGGCATGGCTTAGTTGGTGGGCGTGGCTTGGTGGGGGTGACTGGGTGGACATGGCTTGGTGGTCATGTTACTGGCTGGGCGTGGCCAACTCAACATCACTCACATCGAGGCACGCATCTCCTCCCATGGCCTCTCGTGACTGTGAGGATGCTGCAACAGTTGTAAGTATGAAAAAGGGTCATAAGTCACTTTTTTCAGTACCATTGTAACTTTGAACGGTCCCTCCATACAAGCAAAGTACCAGCAAATGAGGGGGGAAAAAACTCCAGAGTCAGAGACAGGAGGTCTAGTCCTGCCAAGAATGTAATAAGATTTAATGGAGAGGCAGTTTCTGCAAGCAACACCAGAATGTTTTCTTCCTGCTTTCCTTACAGGATTAGGCCAGTAATTTCTTCTAACAACCAGTTCTCCAAACTGTTTAGAATGTTAACAACCAGTTCTAGCGAATAGGTGCGAACTGGTAGAATCCCATCCCTGGTCTCAGGTGCTAGCTCCTGCTCCAGGTTTTAACTGGTAAACACTAGCTGGGCCTTCTGACCACAACATGTATTTGCTCACTCAGTGGTAGCCATTAATTCAGGAAGACCCACCAAATCACAGAGCTCAGAGGCAATGCCATCCCTTCAAGAGACATCCCTGGGGTCCATAAAGATCTTCAATGTACAACCAGCAACTCTGCCTTGCATGGATTTAACTCCATCTGCTTCTTCCTATCCAGGTCCTAACAGCCTCTAAACACTTTGATAAAATCTTGATTGCATTTTGAGTGTGGGCCAGGGTAGCAATGTATAATTGGGTATCATGCACATATGGAAGATACCAATCCAAAGGGACAGATAGCTTCTCCCATTAGCTTTATGCAGATATTGAAAGTTAACAGGAGAGGGTCAAAATCTGCTGTGTGCCACACATCAAAAACTGAAATTTCTTCCTCTAAAGCACAATGTCCCAGTTCTTAACCCTTGCAAAAATATTCCATCTTTGATGGTACTGAAATCCACTGGAAGATCTAAAAGAGCCAGAAGACATGCACACATCTCTGCTATGTTCTAATCCAACAAAATAATTCATTAGCATCACTAAAGTGATTTTTGTGCCATATCCATGCCTGAGCCATGGCCAGATAATTCATTTATTGTAAGGTTTTATGCAGTTATTTTCCTACTATTGTCTCAAAAATGTTCCTAAGGGAAGGTTGAAAACAGGCCAATAACTGCCTAATACATCTGGACCCAGGGAGAGCCTCCTAAGATGCAGGTGCATTACAACTTATTTCAAGCAGCAGGAACATACATCCCTCTCAGTGGTGGGATTCAAATTTTTTTACTACCGGTTCTGTGGGCATAGCTTGATGGTGTGGCATGGCTTGGTGGGCGTGGCAGGGGAAGGATACTGCAAAATCCCATTCCCTCCCCACCCCACTAACCTGCTTTCCAGCTCTGTTCTCCTGTGCAAGGCAATGAAAGAAGACCCAGCCAATCAGCTGGGATTCAGGAGGCACAGAATAGATGGGAGTGGGCCCAGTCAGAAGTGGTATTTGCCAGTTCTCTGAACTATTCAAAATTTCTGTTACTGGTTCTCCAGAACTGGTCAGAACTTGCTGAATACCACCTCTGACCCCTCTGCAATAAGACATTGGCTATCTCCTGAATCCAGTGATCACCCAGCTAGGAGGACATAGATCCAGCTGAGAAGGGTACAGCAGACCTACCCTAGCCATTGGAATCCATAGACCAAAAGGAAGACAATATCACAAGATATTGTCCTAATATTACTATGATCCCATCCCTCTGAAGACTTTAGTGGCAATATGCTGTACTAAATGGCACAACTGCCAACTGCTAGTCAGGAGCACAAAATTCTAATAAAAGCAGCTGGCTGACAGCTGGCCAATACAATAAGAGGTCAGAAGCAATAGCCTTACAATATTATCATGTAATCATGTAATCTATTTTACTATGATCCCAGTTTTCTATTAATGATCAGCAATTTCAGAAATGGCTAACATGATGCCCTTCGGCATTAGGGTATCCACTTGTCACGCTCATGACTTTGCTGGTTTAATGTTTAAAATTATTTCATTTTTAAAAAATATATAAAGGAAAAGTCAGAGAAAACCTTTCAGTGTTGGTAAATTGGGAGAGCGCAACCAAGTAGGAGGAGATAGGGGATTATGGGTTCATAGGGAATGTCTTTAAAATGATTATATCAACTCTGTAGGTCTTCTAGCATTTGCCACACCATGTCAAAAAATACCAGGCCCCGGAACTTATGAAATAGGTAAATAGGTATTTACAATGAGAAGGGAGGACCTGCAATATTTAAGCTGATAAGGTGCCATTCTTTGCAATAATACGTGGCATCAGGAAGTACTTGCTTTTTTTCTGAACAAATAAATAAATAAATTGGCAATTGGGTAGCAATTTGCCATGCCAGCATCAAGGCATAGCAACCTGCTTTCACAGAGGAACCTAGCACTGCTTTCACAGAGGAACTGGAATATGACAGGGAAACAAACGGCTAATCCCTTAAATAGCATATGGCCCTTGTGGGAGAATGGAAACCAGAAAGGTTAAGCAAGGATTAAGTTTACAATGCTAGAAATATGCAAAGATCATTGCTAGATTTGGAACCCATGTTAATAAATATATCATTTATAATAACTAACTTGCTCTAAAATGGATCAAAAAGACCTGTAGTAAAAACTTATATCTTTTTTTTTTGTGATGGAATCTATGTATCTTTAACATCTAGATAGTGGTGAGGAAGATATATTGGTAGGTTTCTGAATGATTAAAAATACTGTAGCTCAGCAAGGTGATTTAGCAATTAGAAAAACAAAATACGTCCTCTCCTTCTAAGTTAGGTTGCTAAAAGTTTGTTCGGTTTTATCAGGGATTTGACTGGATTTCTTGGAGGGCTGGAGTTGTAGTTGTCCCGCACAGGCCAGTCTGGGGGAGTGGGGAGACAGGCCGGACAGCAGACAGGAGAGACATTTCCTGCAGCACCCTGCCAGCCAGCCAAAATGGGGTGCAAGGGGGTGCCCATGCGCCCATGCCCTCTTTTTGTTAGCAGAGGCACAGTGGGCCGTCCCTTTGCTATTTCCAGGCTGGCCCCGCGGGCCACATCCATCCCATGGGCCTTGAGTTTAACACCCCTGAGTTATATCCATCAGGTCAGTATTGACTCTAAATTTTCTCTGTGATGACATGATCCTAACATAGTATTTCAGATCTTCCAGTGATGCACTTATATTCTGCATCAGATTCCAGAGAATGGAAAGTAGAATTCTCGTAAAAATACCAAGTCTTACAAGTCTGAAATTTCCAACTTCAATCTAATGGAAGTTCCACCTAACAGGAAAGCACATGTTTCTTTACTGGCATCTTTAGTTAAAACAGTGTCAGTTAGAAGAACTGGGTATGGGGAGACCCAGTAAGTTAAGGGGAAGAGTGAGCTGGTCCACTAGCTGAGTACCCATATCCCATTAGATCAAAAAAATACTATTTACCAACCACCCTGGTTTGGAATTACACACTATGGTAAATCATAAGCAAACACTGCCTATGTTTTAGCATGAATTGTGAACTTTAAACCCCATATATTGAGTCCTGCATAACATTGGACTTTGTTGAGTCAAGATAAAATCCAAATCTCATCCATTTCTTCTATGGGCCAATCATGGTAAAAATCTGGGTAATATCAAGAGCTCCAACTCTTTCCAACCATTTAGTGATAGTCCAGATTTCTGCAGTCCTGGTAACGCTATGCATGAAGTTTGGAAGAAAGATACAGTAAAAATCAGCAGTAAGGGAAAGGCAGATTGCTCACCTCTTTTAAAATAGCATTGCTTTCCTTACCCAAGTTTCTCAAAGGAAAGGCTGTAATTCAGCAGAAGCACATCTACTTTGCATGTAGAAACTGTTAGGTTGGGAAAAATTCAAGAGACCCACTATCTTTCACCATAAACATTACTGAGTTAGTATGACCCGTATTAATGTACTTCCTATAGACCACAGTGATGACCCAGAAAGCTGGAGTCCTTCAGCCCTTCCACTCCTAAAGACAGTAAAATCCTTACCCTGTTGATGGCCAAGCTGCCCCGGATATGAGCCGGAGTGATTTGATGCAGGAGAGCAGCCCCCGTCACAGCTCCTAGGATCTGTGCCACCATGTAGAAGATGGCCCTGAGGAAGGAGACTTGAGAGCCCACCAGGCAGGCCACTGTCACTGCGGGGTTAATATGGGCTCCGCTGACATGACCCACTGCTTGAACCAAGGTACCAATGGCCAAGCCAAATGCAAAGGAGATCTGGAGGACATTTGGTGGGGAAGCAGGCCAGTTCAGAGCTGAGCCCAGGCCGAAGAAGACAAAGAGGAGAGTGGCTAGGAATTCAGCAAGGATAGCTCGAGTGAAGGCCACAGAGCGGAGTTCCCACATCATGGATGACAATGGTGCAGATCAGACTGGGTTGAAAGCTGTAGTTACACTTTTCCTTTTTCTATAATGATATTGTATCCTGGAAAGGTGGTGGGATAAAATCCGTATGTATGTGTGGACGTAGGCGTAGAGAAAGAGAGAGGGGTATATATATGTGTGTGTGTTTATATATGTGTGTGTATGTGTGTGTGTATCTTTATCTGCAGAGCAGGTAAAAGTTATTTAAATGGAGGTGGGGTTTGGAAATCTAATGCTTTTTCATTTTTGTTCCAGTTGAGTTATTCCAGTTTAGACTCTGCCTTCTCTGATAAACTGAAAAATTAACATTTGCTAGTCTTTCCTTCCCACTAGATCTTAACCTTTTATTTCATACTTTCAAACATATTTGGCAGGGGTTTTTTGCCATTGTCTTTTTGATCTCTGTTTTCCATCTTTTAAAAGCTCATAGTTTTTAATCTGAATTTATTTCAAGTAATCTATTGGGGTTTTTTGGGTGGGGGCTCAGCTTTGAATTTCTAAGCAATGTCCAACAGTTGCTCTTCCCTTGTATCCTGTACTCTCAACTATTTAGATCTCCCAGTATCTATCATCATTGGCCATGCTGGAACAGTGATGGTGAACCATAATCTTTCCAATCTAATGTGACTGGAAGTATTGCATATACAAATGCAGGGAGTGGAAGGACTAGAATGCCCTCTTTCACTGTACATCTTTGGAATTTTCTAACAAAATCTGTTCTTTCTGGAGCCCTAACACAAATTCCTGCTAAGCTTCTGTATCTGCAACAGTATTCTTTGAATGGGAGAAACATGACTGTGTGGTGCCTAAGGCATCAAACAAATATTTCAAATTTCCTACAGTGCAATGCTCTACAATAGGAAGTCCCCATATATCTGACAGCATCTCAGGCCTATTCATAGCAGTTTGGCATCCTTGACTGATTCTGTGATCCCACCACAACAGTACCTTCACCTTCATCTGCTATGAATCTACCTTAGGTATGAACAAATTTTGTTCTGCCAGTGGTTGTATTCCACGCCAACAGTAGATAAACCTATAGGAAGATTTGAAAAGGGGATGAAAAGTGTATGAAGTTATATCGGGGGTTTATTCCATGAGTAGGGATGACGATCAGAATAACTATAGAACAATGTCCCAGTGAATATTTACTGGCTCCTTCATTTCCACCTTTAAAAATTCCATCTCATGGTCCTTGCTGGATCATAGTCGACTCATACAATTGAATTTTACTATTTGTAGCTTTTAAGCGATGTGCTTTTTATGCTGTCTTTAAATTTGAAAATTTTTCTGGCAAAATTGAAAGCCCTTGGTTTCTAGGGTAACTTCCTGGCCTTGATACTCACAGTCTAAGAATGTTATCCTTATATCTTATGTTTTTAAATATTACTCCCTCATTCACTTTAAAATGCTGGTAATATCTATCTGTCCCACTTGAAGTCAGGCAGGCTTTCTCCATAATCCCTTGATCATAGATGGTCATCTCAGGGAATAGAGATGTTGGTTGACATTCAGAGATGCAGATATGTGATTCTTAACACAAGATCTTCCTAAGTATGCTTTATAAACCTGCTTGCCCAGGAATTCCTACAGCTGAGGGCTCCTATGTCTATATCAGGGGTGTCTAACCATGGCAACTCTAAGACCTATGGCTTTCAGCTCCCAGAATTCCCCAGCCAGCCAAATTTGGCTGCTTAAAGCAAATGGCATGTATTTATGACAGTTGTAGTCCTGGGGTCAGGTGATCACATTTTGCAACCTTCTGCCATGTTGAGAAAGAATGAGTGGCCCTAAGTTACCCTGCTGGTCTTTTTTTTATGCCTAAAGTGGGACTAGATCTTACCTTGTCAGTTTTTAACCCAAGTTATGGATTTGAGAAAATGTATGTCACATTTGGTTGATTAGAACAATTTATAAGCCCTGTATTATGTCTGCATAGATTTTCTATGTAGCTTTCAGTTTTGGACTACTTCTTCTCCAGCATCTCATTCAATAAATTATTCAATTCTTCTTGGATGTCCAATTATTTCCATATTATTAAGAATCTTACCCACAAAATTGGCTTGTCTTCCAGTGGAAGACTACCACTTTATCCACTATAACCTTCAGTCTATCCTCTCATACTATAGAATAAATCTATAGCATTTTTTTTCCTATTCATCACAACATAATGGTTCTTCTCATCAGAGTCACAACAATTTCCTGGTGATTCCTAAAAAAAACTACTTAGCATTCCAGTTCATATTCAAATAAAGGGCAATGGCAGAACAAATTCTTATAAACATCCACCCCTAAATTGGGGCATCCTGTTGTGGGCCAGGTGGTTAGCAAACTTGCGTTTAATTCTTTCTCTTGAGAAGGTAGCAGTTTATTTATTGGAGAATGTATGCTTCATTTGCATCTGCCTTTTGTCCACAGAATTTATAGCAGGAATTATGAGATCATCTTGTTTTGATTGAGAAGAGAATGGGGGCGTATCTCATGTATAAGTAGCCTTTTGCAATTACTGCTGTTACTTGACTTAATCACTAAGGGATGCAGGACTTAGCTACATTTGGGTGAAGTCAGATAATAGAAGTCCTTGCCTAGATTCTCAACTTGGTTGTCCTCAAAGCTGATCATAATATGGGTCTGAAGTCCTTTTTCTAATTACAAATCCTCAATTGGATAATTAAAATAGCAACTTTCTCTCAGTTGGAGGGCTTGGGTTTTAATAAATTAGCATCATGGATTCATTGAGAAGATGAGGAAGGATTTGTTGTTGTTGCTTGGACATCAAGGTTTGGTTGCTTAATCTTGGCAAAAAGTGCTGCCGTTTGGTTGCAGCTACTGCCCTCCAGAGTACTTTTGAAAGATCAAATCTGAAGTGTGCTAGTTGACAATACTGAGTTAAACAGTTTGACTCTACATAAATCTGCTTTCTGTAATCTTAATCAGGAAATAAAAAGCCTCAGTCATCTGAGGATGCTCTGTTACAACCTGTAAAACAACATTCTGTGGCTAATTAGTTTAATCAGGCTTAACATCCGGGGTTAGAGATGAATGATCAGCAAGTTCAACTAGCCCCAAATGTTTTCATTGTCTCTTTAAACAGAAGGAAAGAAATGTATGGGAAACCTCCAGCTCTGATTTTTGCCAACTAAATCTGGTGAGGCTGAACCATTCCTTGGAAATGATTGCGGTTGGAAAAAAAAACCCAATAAAGCGAGACTGAATTCTAAAAAGATAAGGGTTGTGTGTTCATGCTAGGTATAGAAAAAGTGTATCAGCTTGGCAACGAAGCAACAGTGTAGGCCTTCTCACACTCTGCTTCTGAAATCTCTTATCCAAGAGCCTCTCCTTGCTCCCATGGCTATTGGTTGTCCTCACCTAACAATGTTAATTGGAGCCCGCAACTCCATTACTTAATAACACAATCAAAACACGCAACAACCAATGAGTACATGCCAATTTAAGATGGCAGTTGTGGTTGTCCCAGTTGACTTCATTAAGTGAATCCCTCGTGTGTGCAGCATCCTGGATTGTCATCTGTGACCTCCTGCCAGCTACCTCATTGACTATGCTTGTTGGAAATTGACAGTGAAAGATGTTACAGGTGTTATGTCGGCCTTGTAGACAGCTTTATTCCACTCTAGCATTCATCTCCATTGTTTTGTGATACATTACCTGCCTCTCTAGGATTTACCTCTATCTGCTCCTGTGAGGTACTTTCTGTTCCTTGTGTGTGTGTGTGTGTGTGTGTGTGTCTGCGTGCGTGTGTGCATATATGCTGTATTCTGAGTATAAAGACAGAATCAATTATTTATACTCTCTGTGTGTATACATTTTACTGACAGTTTTGACATAGTAAGTACTAATACCAAATGGAAATAGAATGAAACAGAAGGAAGAGAAAGGGAGAAATTAAAGAAAAGCTAAACGTGAAAAAGATATAAAGATGTTGCTTGTGATCTTCTTCTTAGTAGTTGTAAGTACAATGATATTTTAACCTCTCTTTAAGTTACATCACATTGCTCTTCTTTTTATAAACTATCTTGTCTAATCATCAGAAGCATAAATCACAAATTCATTTCCCCCCACTTTTTATGATATTTTATTTATAAAGGAGAATATTTATAGCTCAGGTTTGACATGAGGGGCCCTTGCAGACATTTCATTATCCAAACTAGGTAACATCAGCAGTGCTAGTGATACCATTTGATATTTTATCTAGCAAGTGACCACTGGAAATAAAGACAGTCTATAAATTTGCATCATGTGTCTTGTGGGCTCTGAAATGAGGCACATTGACAAGGCTGTGAGTGGCAGCTTCAGTCCTTACATTAAAGTTTTAGTTTACTTTATTGTCATTGCATTCCGTACAACAAAATTCAATGTCATCTTCAGTGTACATTATAACTATAAAAATAAAACACAAACACATCCTTTGCATTCTATACAATGAATTGAAAAGCCCTGATATTGTATTAATATTGCACTGTATAGTAGAATTCAATAGAGTTAGTGCTCTGGGATAGAAGCTGTTTTTCAGCCTATTTGTCCTTGTTTTAATTATTCTGTACTGTCTGCCAGATGGTAATAGTTCAAAAAAAAGGGTTCCCAGGATGAGATGGATCTTTGAGAATGTTTTGAACTTTCTTAAGGCAGCGGGAGCTATAAAGCTCTTCCAAAGAGGGGAGAGGGCAACCAATGATCCTCTGAGCATAGATGTTAACCCTCTGGAGCACTGTTCTATCTGCCACTGTGCAATTGGCAAACCATACACAGGTGCAGTAAGTTAAGATACTCTCTATAGTGCAGCAGTAGAGGTCACCAGCAGTTTTTCATTTAGTTGTTGTTTCCTGAGAAGTCTCAGATAGTATAATCTCTGCTGGGTTCTTTTGACCAGGGCTGCAATGTGGTCAGGTCCTGTTTCATGATAACACCCAGAAACTTAAAACCGGCCACTTGCTCCACTCGGTCTCCATTGATAAGCAAGGATTGGATGTCTGATCTTTTCCTTCTATAGTCCACTATAAGCTCATTGGTTTTATTGGTGTTAAAGACCAAGTTAATGTCTCCACACTACAAAAGCAACCGGTCCACCTTATCTCAATAGGCAGACTCATTCCCCTCTCCCTCTCCAGAGATGAGTCCCACCACTGTTGTATCATCTGCAAATTTAATAATAGTATTACTGGCATGAGTGGGAACGCAACCATGTACATAAAGAGTATAGAGTAAGGGACTCAACACACAACAATTAATGGTTGAAAGAAAGCTTAGTACACAAAATTGTCTGCTGCAACGTCCTACCTGTCAATGACTACTTCAGCTTCAACTGCAATAATACACAGGCAAACAATAGATACAAACTCAAAGTAAACCACTCCAAACTCGACTGCAGAAAATACGACTTCAGTAACAGAGTGGTCAATGCCTGGAACTCACTACCTGACTCTATTGTTACAACCTCAAACCCAGAGGTGGGATACAACAGGGTTAACTACCAGTTCGGGATTTACAAGGTTCGGTGATTTATGATGTGGTTTCCTGCATGCTGTGAGCAGGCGCCTGTAAATCGTTGCCTGTAAATCGTCATCAGCATGCTGCGTGCAGAGAAACAGCCTTTGAAACAGCCCTCTTTTCCTGCTTTTTTAACTGCAGCTGTGCCTCGTTCGGCAGCTGAAGTTGAAAAACCAGGAAATAAAGGTCAGGTAAGAGCCCGGGTGGGCAAAAACATCAGCAAACATAGAACCGGTTCTATGTCTGCTGCTCTTCAGAGCTACCGGTTCTACAGAGGTGGACAGAATTGGTAGAAACCCCCCCTTCTCAAATCCTCAAAACTTTAACCTTAAACTGTCTACTGTGGACCTTGCTCCATTCCTAAGAGGTCTGTATGGGAGCGTGCATAAGCGCACCAGCGTGCCTATCATCCCTGTCCAACTGTTCCCATTTATATGTACTCAATTATTATGCATGTACTTATACCTATTTATACTTATATGTTTATATGTTATGTTTATGCTTATGCTTGTTTTCTCATACATGCTTGACAAACAAAATAAATAAATAAAAATAAATAAATGTTGGATGTTTTCCAATTTGGAAGTCAATGGCTTCAATTACATCAGGTAAATAACTCTATCAATTATTCTATAATTGATAGACTATTAGACTATTCAATTGGTAAGACATCATGCTCTTGGCCGCCTGGGGTATGACAATATGCTGAGTGTTGGAGGACAATATGAAAAGCTGCTTCAAAAGTTTCAGCTTCTCTCCTCCTTAAGAGGAAGGCAGGATTTTTTCCTTCTCTTTTACCACAGAAAATTAAGGAAGTGAGCCAATGTCTAATGTGCTTTTGATGGTGGTTACACAATTCTCACTGATGAGAATCAGATCAGAGAGATATCCCGGCTGCTCCAGCTCAAAAGAAATCATAAACATCCACTGCCTCCAGCTGTGCTGGAAAATCACATTAATACAGGTAGTACTTGACGTACGACCACAATTGAGCCCAGTTTTTCTGTTGTTAAGTGAGACATTTGTTAAGTGAGTTTTGATCCATTTTACAACCTTTTTTTGGCTAGGGTTGTTAAATGAATCACTGCAGTTGATAAGTTAGTAACATGGCTGTTAAGTGAATCTGGTTTCCCTATTGACTTTGCTGGTCAGAAGTTCACAAAAGGGGATCGTGTGACCTTGGGACCCAGCAGTAGTCATAAACATGAACTGGTTGCCGCGCATTTGAATTTTGATCACATGATCATGATGATGCTGCAAAGGTCATAACTGCAAAAAATGGTCATAAGTCACATTTTTCAGTGCCATTGAAACTTTGAATGGTCACTGAACAAACTGTTGTAAGTTGAGGATTACCTGTATTATAAAGTCACTGCCATTTAAATTTGGTCTTTGGGGAATCTGTTTTCACCTGTTCAGAGGTCAGTGGGGATTCATACATTTAGAGACCTGTAGTCCTAGTTCTTTGTAAAGCAGCGCAGATACACCCACATGATGTTATGTTGATTATAGTGATAGTGTTGTCTGAGAGTCAAGTGAGACAGATAAGATTCCCTTTAAACTCTGCAGTTGTTGAGATGTAAGATTCCTGCGATTACAGCTCTTAAAGTGGGTGACCTGAGGCAATCAGGCCTTTCAAAGCCTTGTGATTTGAGAAAAGGAGGCAAAAGAAATGGGATGGCCCATGAAAAAAAGGTAACAGATGATTCTTTTCTCTAAATCAGGGCTGTCAAACTCCTGGCCCAAGGACTGGATGCATCATGCGCTGGCCATGCCCACACCCGGTTTAGCAAAGGGGGGAAAAAGTCCCAACATGTCATGTGATGCCACCATGACGACGTGAGTTTGACATCCCAGCTCTAAATCAGGAATGTCAAATTGGATTTTATTTATTTATTTATTATTATATTTATATACCGCCCTTCTCCCGGAGGACTCAGGGCAGTGCACAGCCAACCATAAGACTTTGTTACAATTTACAAAAGTTAAAAATAAATTAAATATTTTAGGCTGTCTAAAATTATACCCTTCCCCAATAAATTAATTAAAAACCCAAATTTTAAAATCCCGATTAAAATGCAAATACTAAATTAAAAATCCCATTTCAGGCTAGGCCGGCCTGCTCGAAGAGCCAGGTTTTTAATGCACGTCTGAAAGCTCTCAGGTCCATATTATTGCGTATTTCTGGAGGCAGACCATTCCAGAGGGTGGGGGCCCCCACAGAGAAGGCCCTACTCCTAGGGGCCGCCTGACGACACATAGAAGCCAACGGCACCCGAAGAAGGCCCTCTCTGTGGGAACGCACAGGTCGGTGGGAGATTACCGGCAGAACGTGGTCCTGCAGATAACCTGGTCCAATGCCATGGATCACTTTAAAGGTCAAAACCAGAACCTTAAAGCGAACCTGGAAAACCACTGGCAACCAATGCAGCTCGCACAGGAGAGGCGTCACATGGGAGCTTCGTGACACCCCCATAACCACCCGCGTGGCCGCATTTTGTACCAGTTGGAGTCTCTGGGTGCTCCCCGCAGGAGCCCCATGTAGAGAGCGTTACAGTAGTCCAGGCGAGAGGCGATAAGGGCATGAGTGACCGTACGTAAGGCGTCCCGATCCAGAAAGGGCCGCAACTGGTGAATCAGGCGAACCTGATAAAAAGCCCCCCTGGAGACGGCCGTAATATGGTCTTCTAAAGACAGCCGTACATCCAGGAGGACACCCAAATTGCGAGCCCTCTCTGTGGGGGGTAAGATCTCTCCCCCAATAGCCAGCAACAGAGTCAGCTGACTATATCGGGGCGCCGGAAACAGCCACTCAGTCTTGGAAGGGTTGAGCCGGAGCCTGTTCCCACCCATCCAAATCCGCACGGCCTCCAGGCCCGGGACATAGCTCCACAGCATCGTTGGGGTGGCTTGGGGGGGAGATGTAAAGCTGGGTATCATCCGCATATAGATGACACCGCACCCCAAAACCACGGATGATCTCCCCCAACGGCTTCACATAAATGTTGAATAAAAGAGGGGAGAGGACCGACCCCTGAGGCACCTCACAAATGAGGGGCCTAGAGGTGGACCTCCCCCCCCCATCAACGCAAATTGCGAGCAGTTGGAGAGGAAGGAGGAGAATCACCGCAGGACAGTTCCCCCAATCCCCAACCCCTCCAACTGCCACAATAAGATACTATGGTCGATAGTATCAAAAGCCACTGAAAGATCTAACAGGACCAGGACAAAGGAATACCCCCTGTCACTGGCCCTCCAGAGATCATCAACCAACGCGACCAATGCTGTTTCGGTACTATGCCCGGGCCTGAAGCCCGATTGGAAAGGATCGAGGTAAGTCACTTCCTCCAGGTACTGAGGGAGCTGACGTGCCACCACACTCTCAACAACCTTCGCTAGAAAACTAAGGTTGGAGATTGGACGATAATTATTTAAAACAGCCGAGTCCAGGGCAGGCTTCTTGAGAAGGGGCCGCACTACTGTCATTTTCAGGGCAGTAGGGAGCGACCCCTCTCTCAATGAAGCATTGATAATCCCCTGGAGCCAGCCTCGTGTCACCTCCCTGGCGGTTGAAACCAACCAGGAGGGACACGGGTCCAACAAACGTGGTGGTATTCAGCCCCCTCAGCAACCTGTCCACTCCCTCAGTGGTCACAGGGTGAAACTTTCCAGATAATAGTCTCAAGACTTGCCCCAGACACCTCCCCCGGGACCACCCAACTGGAGTCCAGCCCGCCCCGAATCTGAGCGATTTTGTCGTGCAGAAATCGGGAAAACTCCTCTGCCCTGCCCTGCAAGAGGTCCTCCCGCGCTCTCGGCTCAAGCAGGGAGCGGGTCACTCTAAACAGAACGGCAGGCCGATTTTCTGCCGACGCAATAAGGGCGGAGAAATGCGAATGCTTTGCCGCTTCTATCGCCACAAGGTAGGTCCTAATATAGGACCTCACCTGTGTTCGGCCGGACTCGGCGCGGCTAGCCCTCCAAACACTCTCCAGACGTCTTTTCCGGCACTTCATCTCCCTCAGCTCCTCCGTAAACCACGGAGCTGGATGGAATCTGTGCCGGGTCAGAGGTTGCAAAGGCACAACTCGGTCCAGAGCCTTGGCAGCCAGCCTATCCCAGGTGGCCACCAAGTCTCCAGGCGAGTTATGAGCCAGAGTCTCAGGAAATGGCCCAAACTCCCTCTGGAACTGCTCAGGGTCCATCAGGTGCCTGGGGTGGAACCATCTACACGGCTCCGCCTCCCTGCGGTGGGGGGTGGCGGTACAGAAGTCAAGTCTAAGAAGAGAATGATCTGTCCATGACAAGGGTTTGATATCTAAGTCCCCGAAATTACAGTCATTCAACCACTGACCAGAGACAAAAATCAGGTCCAGCATGTGTCCTCCTATATGAGTGGGGCCAGAAACTAATTGGGTCAGGTCCATGGCCGTCATGGAAGCCATGAACTCCCGAGCTACCCCAGAGGTTTCTCCGAGCGAAGGCAAGTTGAAATCCCCCATGACTAAAAGCCTAGGGGTCCCAACCGCCAGCTTGGCTATCACCTCGAGGAGTCCGGGCAGGGCCAGTGACACGTGGCAGGGAGCCAGGTACGCTATCAAAAGGCCCATCTGAACCCCCTGCCCCCACTTCACAAAGAGAGACTCACAACCAGCCGTCTGAGGAACAGACGGCTGGTTTCTTCAAGGGCCAGAAGATTTCTTCAAGGGCCAGATCAGCATTGTAGTTCTCCTAAGTTAGCTGGCCAGGTTGGGGGGGGGATGGGACGGACGCCTCCTACAGGACCCTGCTGGCCAAAATGGCCTCCCCACACCCCATTTTTAGCCTGGATGACCTCCTGCAGCACCCTGCCGGCTAAAATGGAGCACAGGAGCCTTCATGCAGCTCCCCCCCCACACATCATTTTGGCTGGCAGAGGCAGCGCGGGCTGATTCTTTGCTCTTTTTCTGTGGGCCAGATTTAAGCACCCCATAGACCAGATGCAGCCCGCGGTGCACAGGCCTTGAATTTGACACCCCTGCTCTAAATGGGAGGGAAGGAAATGAATGAGATGCCTATTTATACTGGCTCTGTGCCTCATGTCAAGTCAAACCTGCTCTTTGCCTTGATTTCAAGCATTAAATCTCAGAGGAAGCCCAGTGGGTTAGAATCCTGTACTAAACAGGCTCACCGGTTATTACAAATGCATGCATATTCATTAGATATCATGGAAACTGTCTTCTGTTCCCAATCAGTTCCTTCAAAGGAAATCTAAAACTGGATAAGCCAGGTACCCCTGACATTTTTCACCAATTGGCAATGGTGTGCAATAATATGCAACAGAAATATAATTAATTATCTACAGTAGGTATTTATTTATTTTTGTCAATTGCTTACAAAATAATAGGTATAAGTAAAAACATAAGAATACATGGATACATATAAGAAAAATAAAAAAATAAAAGAAACCATAGGACAGGGACGGTAGGCACGTTGGTGCACTTATTTTTGATGGCTTCTCATTCTTTTAAGTCAGTGTTCCCTTGACCCATATTTTCTATTTTTCCCTCAGATGCAGTAGAGTGGAATGCAGTGAACTTTATCTAGAATGTTCCAATCGAGACATGAATGGGAAAGCCCAAAGATATAGTTTCCAGCCATGACATTAATTACCCATGTGCCATATGTATTCAAGGTTTCTCCTTTCTCCCCTAGGAAATCTCATCATGGTCTTGAGTCTTTTTCTGTGTATGCTTCATCTTCCTGGTTATGGGATTCTGGAAGTCAGTCTGACAGCACCAATGTTCTTGGAAAGGAAATGGAACCTCCTTAGATGTTGCAGCACAACTATCCATTAAGTGCACTAGATTTATAAGGTAAATTGTGATATATATTTATACATGATTGCTGCAAGTTCTAACAATAACAATATTGTCTGCCCTAACTAGTTCCTTTTTGGCAGGGAGGATTCAGGCTTTTTTTGAGAAATTATTCTGGTAAAAGACATAAAGTTGAGCCAGGTAATTGGTTCCCATAATCACATGCCAAGTTTTGATCTCTGCCAAAACTCTCAGCAACCTCCCCTCCACCCCAAATAATATCTGGCCTGTTTCCCAAAAATGTGCTTTTTAAATGATTGCCTTTATCGTAAATAACTTTAAACAACACACCCAACATTTGAACCTATTTTTGAAGTTTATTTTGTATAGCCAACTTTATGATAATTGTGAATGGATAATTGGCCCACCAGCAAATAAGGAATATTTTGCATTCATTTCGAAAGTATCGGTGTTATTGTCACATATAAAATCTAAAACCTCTTTCAAACATAATTGCCTTCTACAGTGAACACCCCTGCCCCCCGACATGGCCAAAGTAAGTGAGCTGTGGTTTTGTAATTTTTGTATTCTAGTGATATGTCTGGTGTTCTGCAGTTCAATACTTCCCTCGCTATCCAAGGAATATGCAGGAATACTGTTTAAGCAGAATGTGAGACTGCAATGGGGTAGCACCAATTCTACCTTGTGGCTCTATAGTAGAGAATTCAATTCAGTTGAATTCTGGAGAAGAAAGGATTAAATTTGCATTTATCATCTGTTGAGGTTCAGTAGAGAATGGGCCAGTTTTTACTTTTGAGTAAAAAACAAAAAAGAGGATGGCATGCTATATAACAAATGTGGCTTCCTTTATTCTGGATCAGTATGGACTATAATTCCCCAAATCTACTGCCATTGACCATGTATGGATAATAGGTTAGATCAGGAGTATCAAACTGGATTTTTTTGAGGGCCGGATCAGCACTCTGCGGGCTGGCAGGGGGAGACGGGATGGACGCCTCCTGCAGCACTTTGATGGCCAAAATGGGGGGGGGGGGGGGGGCTATGCGCCATTTTGGCTGGCAGAGGCACCAAGGGCCAATCCTTTGCTATTTCCAGGCAGGCCCCATGGGCCAGATTTATGAAGTGGCCTGCGGGCCTTCAGTTTGACACCCCTGGGTTAGATTATGCCTGGTTGCTATGTGTTTTTATTTCTATTTTTTCTTTATACTTTGTCTTTTGAGATGGGTAACTATCAAACAAATGGTATTGGCTGGGAATTCTGGGAGTTATTTTTATCCTGCCTTCAGGAGGTACCAAATTTAGCAAATTTAACCAACATTTTTACTAGGAGCTTTCTTGAAGGCTACAAGTTTTACATATAGTATATTAATAACTACTGTTATTAATTTGGAGAATTGAGTCTGGTGGACTGGAAGATAACTAAGATGTATTCTCAGCGATGAGGTTATTATTTGTGCATAGCCTCTATTGGTATTGAAAAGTTCTGGAAGTTCTGGGTCAAGTGTACAGCATTCATCATGTCTCAGTCACAGACAATTTCCCCTTTTCATGTTTAGGAGACCTTGCCAGTGGTAGTGGAGATGAGAAACCTCTGCTCTGTGAAATGTCCAAGGCTCTCTGCTCCCTCCATTTCTCCTAACATCAGTGGTGGGATTCAATTTTTTTTACTACTGGTTCTGTGGGCATGGCTTGGTGGGTGTGACATGACTTGGTGGGTGTGACAGGGGAAAGATACTCCAAAATCTCCATTTCCACCCCACTCCAGGGGAAGAATACTGCAAAACTCCCATTCCCTCTCCACCCCACTAACCTGCTTTCCAGCTCCATTCTCCTGTGCAGGGCAACAAAAGAAGACCCAGCCAATCAGCTGGGACTTGGGAGGCAGAAAATAGATGGGGGTGGGGCCAATCAGAGGTGGTATTCCAAACTACTCAAAATTTCTGCTACCAGTTCTCCGAACTACTCAAACTACCAGTTCTCCAGAACTGGTCAGAACCTGCTGAATACCACCTCTGCCTAACATCTCCATGAAACAGTTGGGAGAGGTCAATAGTCAGCCTGGGGCCAAGTATCATCAGTATGCTGATGAGATCCAATTGTGTATTGTAGTCCTGTATCAAACATTCTGTTGTCCAACTGAAATGTCATATTTTACCATCCCTTTCCCCAAATACATGTTACAAAACAATATAATTTGCTATTGTTTTATCTAACAACTGGTTCTATCATTCTCCATCTTAGTTCCCTCTAAATAATGAAATAGTTCAGTTTAGAGACCGCATCTGCCATTGCAACTGGGCCCTGTCAGAAATGAATGGGAAATCCCCACATTGGGAAATTCCTTGTGTGTGCTAATGGCTATTCTTTTGCACTCTTGCAGTTCCGTGCTGATAACTTATAATTAACACGAGGAATATCATCTGGAACCAAGTTTTTTTTTAAAGAAAGAAAGGAAAGGAAAAAGGCAAAACTAGCTGCCTCCAGAAAAGATTTTTAAATTCAAGTTGAGGGTCTGAGGAGATTTTTCAATCATGCAGGTCATGATTGTCACAAAGGTGCTTTTTTTCAAAAGGCAATTTCTCCTTTGAAAATATTTGGCTTCTCATCCAAGAAGCTGTTTCCTTTCCTTACAAGTTGCCATTTGGAAATAGCATTTTTGGGATATTCAACTTGAGGACAGTAATTCACGCCTATCAAAAAGCTGGGATGGAAGACAACCACACACCGAGTCATTTCTATAACCAGAGCAGATTCCTCTATGTCCTTCATCCTAATAATATTTGTATACATCTTTCCTCTGGAAAAACCAAGGCAGGGCCTACCATGAAGTATGATACCATGAACTCTATGGTTGAGTGTGGTCTTTTTGGCCCACAAACTGTGATCTTACACTGATACTGAGCATTATTTATTTAGTGCGTGGCATATCATACATACACTAGCAATATGCAACATACCATTAGGAGCCTAAGTGGGAACTTTGGAGCTTTGGAGCTGTCTGTGGTGGGACGATGGTTAGCATCCAGTATTGCAGGCTGCTTCTGCTGACTGCCGATTGCCAGAGGTTTGGCAGTTCAAATCTCACCGGGCTCAAGGTTGACTCAGCCTTCCATCCTCCCGAGGTTGGTAAAATGAGGAGCCACATTGTTGGAGGTAATATGCTGACATTGTAAACCACTTAGAGAGGGCTGTAAAGCACTGTGAAGTGGTATATAAGTCTAAGTGCTCTTGCTCTTGCTCAAAAGTTGCTCATTTAGCTCAAAAGTTCTGCATAGGGGCGCAGCTAAATATTTTGGATATATCTAAAATTACACATGGAAGTTGACCAACCTGTAGGAAAGATTGTGAAATGCAGGAATCTATATACCTCTTCTCTATTTTCTAACTTGAGGATGGGGCAGCCCAAAGCCGTAAAAGTACATGAAGTCCAGAGGTGGTATTCAGCAGGTTCTGACCAGTTCTGGAGAACCGGTAGCGGAAATTTTGAGTAGTTCGGAGAACCGGCAAATACCACCTCTGACTGGCCCCACCCCCATCTATTCTCTGCCTCCTGAGTCCCAGCTGATCGGCTGGGTCTTCTTTTGTTGCCCTGCACAGGAGAACGGAGCTGGAAAGCAGGGTAGTGGGGTGGGGAAGGAATGGGATTTTGCAATATCCTTCCCCTGGAGTGGGCAGGGAATGGAAATTTTACAATATCCTTTCCCTGCCATGCCCAAGCCACGCCGACCAAGCCACAACATGCCCACCAAGCCACATCCACAGAACCGGTAGTAAAAAAAATTGAATCCCACCATTGATGCAGTCTCCAAATGTCTTTTTGCAATCCCTTCTGATCACAATTGCAGCAAAGCCTCAGTTTAACAAACTTAAAGTGAAAGGGCCACAGACTTGGTTCAGACTTCACTGCCATTTAATAAGCTAATGTCCATTAAATCAGGAGTTTGTTAAATCAAAGTTTTACCACAAATGATGCCAGCGATGTCAATTACATAATTATACTATCAAACCTCTTCTGGCGGGATAAAATCCAGCAAGATGATCATTAGTTAGGCTTATTGTGCAAAGTAAGAGATTAATAAACAGATTCTTGGAAACTGAATAAACACTCATTGATTAATGAATTAATTAATTAATGCTGTGAAACTGTCCTTTCAGGATACTAGAGATTAAAGTATTAAGTTTTCCAATAGAAGCTTGAGGGGAATATCTATTTGCTTCTCATTAATAATTTTATGAGATGCTCCAATTTCTTGGAGACTTCAAATAAACAAACAATGTACTAAATTGAAATAAATGACCAAATGTTGGGTTTAATAACCATTCAGATTTGATTGATATTCTTGTACAGCAAAGGAGATGACCTTGATAGAGATATGCAGGGGTTGTTATTTAGGCAAAATAAAAATAAAAATGAGCAGCATACAAATCTAATAAATAAAATAAGGCTGGAGCATTTTTGAAGTCCAGAATGATATAATATTTGGAAGAGGTTCAGGATGATGCTCCCCTAATTCACTGAACGGTAAGGAGGAAGTACAGTAGAACTAAACTTTCAAGATTCTATTACTGTAACCAAACTCAGTAAAAATAATTTTAGCCTTCCTGTGGAGTTGATTTTTCTGGTCTGGTCTACTTAGGGAAACTGACACTTCCTACTAAAAAGTCCATGAAATTATGTTTTATATACTGTACTAAAAATCAGATTACTTTTTAATTCTATTCTACTTTCTCAACACACACAACACACTAGTGTAAGTTGTTAAACTCCCCATGAATAGACCCCCCAAAACGCAAAACCTCACCTACTTGATTCCATTCATTGCAGTTCTTCGCCTCTCAAAAATAGCCTTGTCCATCAGCAATGTTTTTACTTTGCCCTAACTACAATTTCCTTCCTAACCACTCTATGCTGTATATCTGTTTTTATGTCTCTATACTAAGTTTCACTTAACAACTGTTTGTTTAAAGTTGCAACAGCCTTGGAAAAAGTGACTTGCATTTACAGCTATCTCCTCACCTCTGCAATCATGCAATTGCCATTTGGGTGCTTACCAATTGGCTCACATTTATGACCTGCTGCTGTAGAATCCTGCAATCACATGATTGCAATTGTAATATTTTTTTGCTAATTTCCAGCAAAAAAAACACCCATTAGAAGAGCTGGATTCTCTGAACAACTGCATGATTCACTTAGCAAATGCCATAAAAATTGGGTCCAGCTGGATCTATAACTACAATGACTAACAACAGAAATTCCAATCTCAAATATGGCTCTAATTCAAGGACTGCCTGTAGTTCTGTTCTTTGTAGCTTTAAAGCAAGGGTGTCAAACTGGATTTCTTCGAGGGCCAGATCAGCATTTTAGTTCTCTTCCGCGGGCCATGGGGTGGGGGGGAGAGATGGGACGGATGCCTCCTGCAACACCCTGCTGGCCAAAATGGGTGAGGAGGGGTTCATGTGCCTCCCCGCCCTATTTTGGCAGCAGAGTACTGAAGGAGGCCATCCATGCTGAAAAAGGGGTGCAGGAGGACTGTATGTGGCCCCCCTCACCCTGTTTTGGCTGCCAGAGGCACTGCGGGCCAGTCCTTTGCTATTTCCAGGACAGCCCCATGGGCCAGATTTAAACTGGCCCACGACCTTGAGTTTGACACCCCTGCTTTAAGGCCACACAAGTCAGAGCTGTATTGCTCTGACTAGGTTTCTCCACTCATCCTGTTGCTTTTGAGTACAGGCCTAGTATTCTTTCAAAAGTGTGCTAAAGGCATTCTTAAAAAAGCCCACGAATAGTAGGGGCTTTTATAATGCCTGACCAGTGTTTTCTGAAGTATCAAGCACCTAATACAGGCCAGCAGTGTCAAACTGGCGGTGTCACATGATGTATCATGACTTTTCCTCCCTTCACTAAACCGGGCCTTGGCGTGGCCAGTGCGTGACGCATCCAGCCCATGGGCCATGAGTTTGACAGCCCTGATCCAGTATATATTGGTGCAGTTATCCAGGCCGAACCACAGATTAGCCAGCTACATTTTTCTCTAGGCTGTCACTTTAATGATTCAGTGTGTTTTGCCACCTTATAATACTGGATTAATTGAATACAAACTATGGTTAAGTTAACCACGGAGAAACTTGTGCAAACAGAACTAATGAATTCTATTACCAAATTCCATGGGGCGATTAAGAAATGAACAGAAAAGGCTTGTCAAAAGCAAAGCATTGATGAAGCTTGTGAAGTTTCTACTGTCCCTAAATATCATCATGTGATAAACATTAACTGAAAAGAGCACAGTGAATGTATAATTAATGGCAGGAGAAAAACTGATATGGGACCCTGCTAGAAAGTGTCAGTTTTCACTTAATGGTATCTTTCCTCCTTCCACAATTGCACGGGGTGGAAAGGCCAAATTCTAACCTTGAGCCTATGCCCTAAAACAGGGTTTTTTCATAATACTTTGGAGAAAAGGTAGAAAGAGGAATGTGTTAATTCTCAGAATTTGTCTAGCTCAGAAATTCCCAGACAATAATTAGCTAAGTGCTACAGAGAATTTCACCCAAAAGGCATGATCATAATTTGCTTAGACAGACCGTTCCCCCCAGTATTTGAGGTTAAATATTATAGCTGCATACCTAAAATGGTTAAAAATTTCTTCTGTGTGTTTAATGCAACTCTGTACTCAGGATTTTGAACAGGTTAACTTAATTAGTTCGGAAGATCTTGTTGGAATTTGTGATTTTGATTCATTCCCCCCACCCCTTTTGTTCCTTCCTGTTTTCCCTGTGAAACCCATAAGCCCAAATTCATAAGCTTGGTGAGAATAAGTAAATAAAGAGGCACATCTTGTAGGATATTCTTCAGGGATGATGCAACAACTAAAGCTCACCCTCACCTTTATATTGAAGGGTGGGAATATTTAGATAAAATCTTACTTGATCACGTTAAAGTGTAGGAAACATGATCAGAGATTATATGTTGCTTTGAATCTTACGCCATTTGGAGTTTTGACAATAAAACTCGACATGGGAACCAGTGAAGAAGCAAGCAATGCAGTTCTTTAAGCATGGGAGAAATACGTTATCAGTGTCATTTAATAATTGAAAATTCTAGACAAGCAGTTGGTAACCCCAAAACACTTTCAGTACAGAGGAAAAAAGTTGAATACTTTCCAAAGCAATCATCTAAAAAAAAAAAATGTCTGTCTGAACTACTGAGGCACATCTAGGTAGGAATAGTCAGTGGATTTCATTGAATAACAAAGCAACAGGTATGCCAAATGCATTTGGCAGAGAAAATGGCATTAAAGTTATGAAAGGAATATATTTTAAGTTAATACTTTCTGATGGACGATTCCTTAAAATCTCAGAGTGGCCTTGCTGCCAACATTTAAATTTTGTGACACATTTTTTTTTAGCTGAATACCAATCCTTGTTTAATTGTATCTAATTTCAAGCCTTAACCACAGGAAGTTGGTTAGGAAAACTGGCAGAATAATTAATTCTGGAGAGTGTCTTGTTTTAAGAATGAGGGTATACCATATGATACTCCTATCTCATTCACTACCACATCCCCAATCTGTCGAAAGTTAAGAATATATTTACATTTATGTCTAATTTCAACTTGGTGCATTGGAGCAGAATTAATATTAAAGAATTTAAAATGTCACCAAATAATTTCTGTAAAATGAAATCTCTATAATTAAAGTTTCTTGGTTGAACAAAAGAGTAATGTTGATTGAAAAAGAAAATAAATACACCTAACAACATTGCAAAGGGGCTGGGAGAGGGTGGAGATCAGGAAATGCTGTGTCACCTGTAAAGTCATGGAATCAATTATTAACCAATCCATCATCCTCCACTTAGAAACAAACAACCTACTCTCTAATAAACAATTTGGTTTTAGAAAAAAACTATCATGTAATCTGCAACTCTTACACTGCAAAAACATATGGACTACACAACTTGATCAGGGCAAAGCAATAGACGCAATCTACATAGATGTCTGTAGAGCCTTTGATTCAGTGGTATATGACAAACTACTCCTAAAACTAAAATCTTACGGTATCTCTGGACACCTGCATAACTGGATAGAAGCATTCCTGTCAAACAGACAACAAATGGTCAAAATTGGGAGCGTCCTATCAAATTCTGTACCTGTCAACAGTGGTGTCCCCCAAGGCAGTGTTCTAGGACCAACTCTTTTCATACTCTACATAAATGACTTCTGTGATCATATCAAGAGCAACTGCGTTCTCTTCGCTGATGATGTAAAGCTATTCAACACCACAGACAATACTGCTGCCCTTCAAAAAGACCTTGACTATGTATCAGAATGGTCAAACAATTGGCAACTTCAAATCTCAACAAATAAATGCTCTGTCCTACATATTGGCAAAAAAATCAGAAAATAAAATACAGACTGAATAGTCAAGACCTTGTTGATGATCCAAACTCTGTCAAGGATCTTGGAGTATTCATCTCAAATGACCTAAGTGCTAGAGCCCACTGTAACTACATAGCCAAAAAGGCGTTAAGAGTTGTTAACCTAATCTTACGTAGCTTTTTCTCTGGTAATATTACACTACTAACTAGAGCATACAAAATATTTGCTAGACCAATACTCGAATACAGCTCATCAGTCTGGAACCCACATTAAGTATCTGATATTAACACAGTTGAGAAAATCCAGAAATATTTCACAAGAAGAGTTCTCTACTCCTCTACTCATTGCAGAATACCTTATGCCACCAGACTCAAAATTCTAGACCTAGAAAACCTAGAACTACACCGCCTTCGGTCCGATCTAAGTATAATATATAAAATCATACATTGCAATGTCTTACCTGTCAATGAATACTTCAGCTTCAACCATAACAACACACGAGCACACAATAGATACAAACTCAAGGTTAATCGCACCAAACCTGATTGCAGGAAATATGACTTCAGCAACAGAGTGGTCAATGTCTGGAATACTCTACCTGACTCTGTGGTTTCTTCCACAAACCCCAAAAACTTTAACCTTAGACTGTCTACTATTGACTTCACCCCTTTCCTAAGAGGTCTGTAGGGGGCATGCATAAGCGCACCAACGTGCCTACCGTCCCTGTCCTATTGTTTCTTTTATATATATTTTTTATTTTTCTTATATGTATCCATGAATTCATAACTATGTTTTTTACTTATACCTATTATCTTGTAAGCAATTGACAAATAAAAATAAATAAAATAAATAAATGTTAATCCAGATTTTAGAAATGTAGCTATTAGAATATATTGCAGTAAAAACAACCAAGACTAATTAAAGACTAATAGATCTATTATGACTTACAGAAAGAAAACTCTTTTCCCCACAGCTATATTAAAGTATTATGAAATTTTCTACTCCTTGACTTGGCAAAAATCTGTGTTAGCTTAAATTATTCTGCTTTGCTTGCTGAACCCTACTTAGTCTTGGGATAAGGCCAACAATGTACTTCCTCAGGAATTGGTGTTCGTCCCGGGCATCCCGATGAGCCAGCAGCAAGGTGAAATAGATCAGGGCTCTCCAACCTTGGCAACTTTAAGCCTGGCGGACTTTAACTCCCAGAATTCCCCAGCCAGCAAGCTAGCTGGGGAATTCTGGGAGTTGAAGTCTGTCAGGCTTAAAGTTGCCAAGATTGGGGATCACTGAAATAGATTATATAAAAATAAGGCAAGATGTGAGTGTACCCTGCAATGAAAACAAATGAAAGGCCAGCTTAGATTCCTGCCTAAGCAGGGGGTTGGACTAGAACCGTGGTTGCCAACCAGTGGGCCAGGGACCACTAGTGGTCTGTGAAAATTTTTGGGTGGTCCACAGAGAAATATCACCCCCAAAACAATTAAACCAGGCTGCGTAGGAACACAAGGCTGCGCCATCCACATGGCCCATGGGAACACAAAGCTTGCATCGCTTGCACTGTGAACAACACGAGGGAGTGAGGTAAGGGGGGAGGGGGGCCACCGGGCTGCTTCTCTCTGCTTCTTTCTTCTGCTTTTGACTGCCTGCAAGGAAAACAGCCAAAATCTTTCTTTCTCTCCCCCAAACTCCACCAGAAATGAGTCTTTGGGACTCTACAAGGCATCCTGCTCCAAGAGGCTGTGCCAGCGCGACAAGTCTCACAGACTCATTTCTGGCGGTGTTTGGGGGAGAGAAAGAAAGACTTCTGCTGCTTCTGCTACTTTCCTTGCATGAAGCCAAAAGTCTCTCTCTCTCCCCCCCTGAGAACAGAACTGGAGATAGTATCCTGTGATCCCAAATAAAGAATGATCGATTGGTAGGAAAACGGTGGGGAATTTTCCTGCAACCTTTTTGGGGATTTTCCCAGGGTCTCTGGTTTATGGGATTTAAAATTATGAGTTTGGTGGTCCCTGAGATCCAAAAGGTTGGCGATCCCTAGACTAGAAGACCTCCAAGGTCCCTTCCAACCCTGTTATTCTATTGTGCTTCTATTATAACTGCTGCTGGTTCTTACAGATTTAATTCAGGACAAGTTAAAAAACGTGATTGGTGGTATCCATGGGCTTCATTTCCCCCTCCCACTGAATTTCATTTGCCAAAGGGGAAAACATCACATTCTCTTTTACCTGAAGAAGATGGGGCTGGAGAGGAGGTTACAAGATGGTCAGAATTATCTGGTTTGGCAACTGTCAAAACCTAGAATACAGGACAGCTGATCCTCTCATAGTCTCTATCTTTTGCTCCCTATCTGCGTTATGCTGACTTATCTCTCATTCCGTGTACACATCTTGCAAGTTGTCTAAACATCAGATTGCAGATAAAGCAATAGCACTTAGACTTATATACTGCTTCACAGTGCTTTACAGCCCTCTCTAAGCGGTTTACAGAGTCAGCATATTGCCGCAAAACATCTGGGTCAAGCTTGCACCAGTGAGACTTGAACTGCTGGCAGTCAGCAGTCAGCAGAATTAGCCTGCAATACTGCATTCTAACCGCTGCACCACCATGGCTCTATGGATATGGAGGTGCTATACTATTTTTAGTATATCTCTCTTTCATCTCCTTTTTTTTCTCATTCATCATATCTCTGTCTTTTGCTTCCCCAGCCTCTTGCTCACTTGCAATCTTTCCCCCTTGGGAAAAACCTGACCCTCCTCCTTTCCCCCTTGGGAAAAACCTGACCCTCCTGTTTTGGGCTGAATTTTTGTATTCTTGTGATTTCATAAACTGTTCTCAATATTCCATGTGGCTGATTTCATGTGGGTGACTTATTATTTGTCATTTTTGGTATAAGATTGTGGCCAACAACATGGAACTAATCTAATTAATACTATATACCAATCTCCTTTCTATCACTAATGGCAAAGTTGTAATCCTGAATTACACAACTAAATTCAGATAGAGGACAAAGCAGAAATCTCCTTTATGTTCTTTCTTCTACTCTCTATTTATTTATTAAAGCATTTCCTAAATGTTCTAGATTAGTGGCTTTCAACCTTTTCTTCACCTCCTATGGCCATGGACCTTGGCCATAGACTGCTAAGACTCAACTCAAGATTTAAATAATAACATTTCTTCAAGCCTTTGTGGACTTCCACTGATGACATCGTGGCCTCCCAGAACCATAGGTTGAGAACCACTGATCTAGATCTTACTTTGCCTGCATAGCTAAGCAAAATCATTCTGAACTGCGCTGAAGACAAGGTACTTTCCTGAGGGACAAATGGGATGTCTAATAAATTACTGTTGGTTAGAGGTATTGGCTTTGACATTTGTTGGCTTGGATTCTGTCCTCAATGTGTGTCTAGCTTACACTTCCTTGCCCAAGGTTTCAACATTTAGTTTTGGATTACTGTGGCTTGTGCTTATGCACCAGATTTTCCTTTTACTCAGTAATTCCTCTGGGAGGGGAGACAGCCACTAGTTAAATTTTTGTTTGTATGTGTGTGTGTACGCGTGCACACTTTTGAGTCAGTTTTTTGGACTCCTGAGGACTAGGCAAGTTTTCTGCAATTTTTCTTATCAAGATTTTAGAAGTGATTTCCCCTCATCTCCTTCCTGCAGAATTGATGCATCAATCCACTCATCACGCTAACACACACACACACACACACACACACACACACACACACACACACACACAGACACATTCTTCCTCCTATCTAATTATGTGAGGATTTTAAAAAGTGTCACTCTTCTCACCTTCTCCATTCTCAAGCTAATGCTATGATTGCTCTGGGCTGTGAAATGAAATGCTTTCTCCATTTCAGAATCAGTCTAGTCAAGCAGCTGTTTAGTGGGCTTTGGCAGGAGCCTGATCCTGCTGTTGGATGGTATCAGGGCTTATAATTAGGCTTCAAAAACAGGAGGGGTATATTTGGTAGAAGTTGTAGTGCAGAAGGCTCTAGATGGCCTGCAAATTGTATTCTCTGTCTCTGAAGCAGTAATATTTATATACTGCTTCATGGTGTTTTACAGTCCTCCCTAAGTGGTTTACGGAGTCAGCATATAGCCCCCAACAATCTGGGTTCCCATTTTACTGACCTTGGAAGGATAGAAGGTTAAGTCAACCTTGAGCTGGTCAGGATGAAATTCCAGGATGTGGGCAGTGAGTTAGCCTGCAGTACTTCATTCTAAGCACTGTGGGAAGAAATATCCATCTGGTTCAGTTTCAAGCCAGGAGAAAGACATGGAAACATGGAGGCTGATTGGAAAGAAGGTTTGATGATGAAGTAGAACCAATAGGTTCTGGGCAGCTGACCACATGGAGTTGAGAGTGGGGAGGTATTTATACCTTCTCTTGGGCTTTGCACCTGTTCCTGTGCGAGAACATGCATTCTATTGACAGTTGTCAGAATCCCATGGGGCCATGTAGGGGTCATGTAGGGGTCATAGCTGGCTCTATAGGCAAAATATAAATCCTAGGTGTTTGTCTGAACTAAGTTTGGTTGAGGTTTCTGAAGGTGATGCAATTAAGGAGCTTTTCTTAAGGGGTGTTGGGCAATTCCTATTGTGGCTTAATGGCTTTGCCCTGTGTTGGATCTTGAGTGAGGGTATATGCTTATGAATAGAGCTATCTAGTTATCAATAAGCTCTTTATCTCTTAAATGTTGACATCTGATGTGGGCTCTTGATGTGGGGGTTGCTTTCTCCCTCTAAAAAAAATGGTTCTCCATTTCTCAGCCAGGGAAATACAATATTCTGCCTTTTTAATATTTCTCAAAATATTTCATTCTTTTGGGAGGGGAGTGCTGACTTTCTACAGTACTGTACCACCAAGGTTCCAGTAGCTTAATTTGCAATACAAATTTTGGAATAAAAATAGAGGATCAGGTGAGTTTGCCCCCCCCCTCTCCCCCCATTGTTTGAAAAGATCTTCAGAGGAACAAGGATTCACAAATGGACTTTTGTATTTGTAATCCCCAAAACCAGTTTGGTAAAAAATAGTTGCTGGTCTAGAAGCTGGGAGATTACAAGTTCTAGTCCTTCCTTAGGCACAAAAGCCAGTTGGGTGATTTGGGCCAGTCATTCTCAGTCCTGTATTAAATTACTGTTTTAAAAGGAACACTTTAGGAACACAGGCTGGCTTTTCATCTAATAGCCTGATAAAGAAGTGCTCTTGTCCTATTTAACTTTACACAAGGGTCTTACAATACAGGAAAGCTTTCCTGGAAGGAAGAGATAAGACCAAAAGAGAGAGAAACAGCCATCACTGATATTCAAAGGCAATAGCAATATGCATGTTTTTGATGGGAAAGTTGGAGTATGAAAAGATGGCGTAACCTTCTGTTTGATCCCCCTTTCTTCTTTACTTTGACAGCTTTTCATAAGGATGGCAAGGTTGAGATAGCTTCCAGAGGGAATATACCATTCCAGAAAGGGGAAAACCATCACAGAAGAACCCCACTTCCAAATCTCCTGAAGAACGATCAGTCTTCTGCGGTGGAATGGGAATACTGAATGGGTTGTTCTGACTGGAGGAAGCATGCCAGCAAGTTCCCTGGGATTAAGTTACCTAGAGCTTTAAAGATCAACAGAACACTTTGAAGGACACCCAGAAAACTAAGGGAATCCAATACTTTAGGTGTCACATAGCTGTAATGGCTATTATCTAACAATAAGAGTGGGTGAGGGTAGAACTGTATTCTGTACCAGGGGTCGCTAACCTTTTGGACTTCAGGGACCACCAAACTCATAATTTTAGATCCCAGGGACCACTAACTGGTTCTGTGAGTGTGGCCTAATTTGTGGGTGTGGCTTGGTGGTCATGTGACTGGCTGGGCATGGCTTGTACGTAAATATTATAAATATTTATATAAATATTGATTTTTTTTATAAAAAAAGAGCAACTTTTACCCAAAATCAGGCAAAGCAGGCAGGCAGATTGAGTTGCTCACAGAATCACAGATTCATTCAGAAATCCATCTATCTGCCATTGGCTAGCTCAGTCTGTCACATAAAGTTTGCTTGCAAGCAAACTCATAAAATTTGCTAGCAAGCAAACTCACAAAATTAACTCACAACATGTATGTAAATATTGAATTTTTTAGCAGGCAGATTGAGTTGCTCACAGAATCATTCAGTGATCTATCTATCTACCATCAGCTAGCTCAGTCTCTCAAATTTGCTTGCCGTGAGTCTGCACTGAATTTGCTGGCAAACAAACCTTCAATCCTAAGGGACGTTTGGCTGTGCTTAGCTAGAAAGCAAGAAATCCAACCATTTCCTGCTTCCTAGCTAATCTAAATCTCCCGGTGCAGCAGAACAGATGATGGTCAAAAAAAGGAAAAATAGCAACTTAGCAGACAAGTTTGCCGGTAAGGAGTGAGTAGGTGGGGAGGGTTTCCGCAGGCCATGTGGGCTGAGCAGCCTTGTGTTTCTGCACAGCCTGGATTAATTGCTTTGTGGGGGTATTCTGGAGGTGAGATTTCTTTGCGGCCCACCAAAATTTTCTCAAGGCCCACCAGTGGGCTGCAACCCACCGGTTGGCGACCGCTGGATTGTGTATCAATTGCAGCTTATGAGTAGTTTCCAAAGGAAGCCCCAGATAGAATACATTGCAAGAGAATAGCCTAGTTTGGATGAAGATACCACTTTATGTAATCTAGTTGATTACAGATATCAGCTTGATATCAGCCAAGACTACATAATTAATTTAATTGCAATATTGGTGACAATTTTGCAGTGCCTCCAATTAGAGGCAGATTTGAACAACAGCCAGATGTTAAAATTTCAAAAAATGGCAAATATCCATTGTTTGTTTGCTTGATCCCCAAATACATACCCATTGGTTAATCATCACATTACCCCCAAAAATGATAATGTGACTATCTGTCTAAAATTCCATTGTCTTTGGCCTCAGTGGTTTGTATCTCTGCCTCATTAATTTGTTTGCTTTGTTATCTGATGAATGTGAAGAATTTGAATGCTTGCAAACTGTTTTATGTCACTCTTTAGATTCTCTTCTTATGTCATTTTGTGCTCACATTGTTCTTTTATGTTGTTTGTGCTGCAGTTGTCTGAGTGACATTAAAACTTAGGGCGTAGCTACCCCTGATAAGATCTGTGTATAAATGTAAATACAACACAGCTTTCAAACCAGATGACATGCACCAGGGAAATGGAAAAAAAAGGTGAGACCAAAAAAAAAAAAAAGATCTTGAAGAGGCCAGAACAAAAGATTGTATTGTTAACAAAGCACTTATACATAAAACTGGAGAAGGAGAAATTGTCTAACAGTGTATTGCCTGAGATAGTACAGCAATGCTTGCCCACATTTATGGGAACTGAAATCCATCAGATCTGGTGGATATCCTGTTGGAAAACACTGGCATACAACAGTTCATTTAATGGCCATGCAAGGTTGCAACAGCCCTGAAAAAAAGGACATGACCATTTTTCACACTTATGACTGTTGCAGCATCCCCATGGTCACTTGACTAAAATTCAGATACTTGGCAAATGGCTCATATTTATGACGGTTGCAGACAACCTTCTAACAAACCAAGTGAATAGGGAGACCAGATTCACTTAATAGCCATATGACTAATTTAATAACTGCAGTGATTTGCTTAACAAATGTGGCAAGAACATTCGTAAAATGGGCCAAAGCCCACTGGACAAATTTCTCGCGTAACAACATACATTTGGGGCTCAATTGTGGTCGTACATTGAGGACTACCTGTATAGAATTCAAATAATCCCAGTGATTTGGTTAACAAACACTCAAGAATAGGGCCAGACCTTGAAAGGGGAGTGGCATACTGGTCTTTCTCTTGTTGGATGGTGGATTATTGGGTGCTGAAGGCTCACAGTGAAAGAACAAGCATAACAAATACATGGTGAAGGCCAGGCTACTTTGCAGTATTGCCTTTCTCTTATCATTTTAGCTTGATCCACCAGATCTAGAAGACCGGACATCCTCTGGATCCCTTCTAACAATAGTGCCATCTTGTTGCCCCTTGGAGTTGCACCTTCTCAGTGGCAGTACAGTATCTGATCTATGGAACAGCATTCTCCTGGAGATTCAGAGGCATCAAACACTTCGCTGTTTCCACAGAGGTTTGGCTCAGGAGGCTAGATGAGCTCTGCTGTTTGTTTTTTTTTTTTTCAGTAAAGTTTTATTGAATTTTAACAAACAAATAATACATCTTATTTGAGTACAGCCTGATTCCAGGTTATCACATTTCCATACAGACACAATTTCATATATATATTCATCTTATATATTCAACTTCATATCTTATCATTCTTTTGCCAGCTTCTCATTATTTCTCCTTTTACTTCTCTTAATTTTCTTTTATAGTAATATCATTTTCATTCTTATTCAATTAGATTTCTTTTATCTGGATTTCTACATCTTTTTATTCATTATCCTTATACTTTCGTCTGTCTTGTTTACAATTTCATATATTCTCTTCCAACATTCTTAAAAAGCAAAGTTCCCCCTATAATTGCCAGTCGGAGTACAACACCTTTTGAATCTTATATTTATTATTATATGCAATCTCATCAAACATTAAATTTATACATTCCAACATTCAAATTTCTAATATCTATTTTATATCGTATGAATCTCATCGTTCAGACTCTGGTTGGTACTTCTCCTTGCAAGTACAAAAAGAAATATTCTAAACAACTAATAAAAACATATATAAACATTAGTAAGCGAAATAGTTATTCAAATTCATTCTAATGCTGGTATGAACCTTATAAATCTTTCACATTTCTTTTCAATATTTAACAATCTTTGGAAACAGCAAGCTCTGCTATTGTTGAGGAAGTATAGTATAGTGCATTTGTGTTGTTTTTGCTTTGGAGTTTGGGATTTTTTTGGGGGTGGGGGGAAGTGCGATTATTGCTTATCCATGTAGACCAAGGGTTTTTTTGTTTGTCGTGGTTTTGTGTTTCTAACTCTTGCACACCATCCTGAGATGGGCGCCCATTAAAATTGTATAAATAAAATAAGCTTTGTACTTTATGGGATTGGCAACAAGTCACAGTGTGGGTTGCTTGAAAGGAGTCGGTGATGAATCTAGGCCGCAAAGCGGTTGACCTACGATTTTACAAATAAAAGGAGATGAATACGGCCCGTTTTAAAAAGAACTCTAAAGGAATCAGTTGGTCTCTGAGAGAGAAAGAGAAAGGGGGAGACATTTACTGAACTGAGCAGAGCAACAGGGATCTCCCCCTGTCTCTGATGAGCGAAGCTTTTCATGTGCCAGAGAAATCTAATAGTCCCCGGGGCTGTGCTGCCAATTGCTCCCTAGGCTGCTGTTAGTAACACAGGAAAGCGGTGTGCCTCTTGAGCACATCTCATTTCATCTCTCTCCCTGCATCATCGCCTCCTCCCCTCCTGTTCCCACTGCAAAATGCTGAACCTCGACTTTCTCTTGCATCCTGGCATCCACCGGGTTCTACCTTCGCACTGCGATTCTCCAAAACCAGGCCCAGAAAAAGCCTTTTAAAATAATAATAATAATAATAACAACCACTTTAATTCCTCTCTATTTCTTCCTTGGCTGAGCCTGCTCTCCTCAGCAACATTCCCCCCACCCCACCCCCGTTCAAAAGCTGGGCAATGGTATCGCCCCAGCTCCATCAGAGGGGAGACACGCTCTAGATGTTGCTGGAACATAGGAGCATCCTCGCAGGCTGTGGCAGAGGGAGAAGCGGCGCCTGCCCAAGAGAGCAAATCCTACTCCAGCTGGCTGCTAAAAGAGGAGACTGAATCGGCTGGCCTCCATCCCTCCTCTCTGAAGAGGCATTATCCCGAGCCGAGCAAGGAGCGTCACTTAAGGGGAAAAGATGACGCAGGGGAAGGTAGGTTCAAGCTGTACCAGGACGTGGCTGAATGACCTTTGTATTCGATTTATCAATTTCCCATTGCCTTCTTTATCTCCAGGGCTTGTAAGCTTTCTCTGAATGCTCAGTGTATACAGATGGAAAAGAGGTTTTTATTATTCAATTAATACAGGGCTGATAGCCCTGCCTCCCTACACACTGCCATCAAGATTAAGTTTCACAGCAGCCCTAGAAAAATTACTCTAATCTAAGACTGCTCATAAACCTTATAGAACATCTTTATTTCCCCAAGCAAGGAAAGGAGGGGAGGGAATGACTTTTGAATCCATAAGAGATGCAAATTTCTCCAATTCTTGCTTTGGTTCTCCCCTAGTACTAAGAAATCTGTTGCCGTGGCAACTTAGCAAGGGCATCTAATTGAAGGTCTGTTGAGTTTTAGCCCTTGATAGGTTTCAGGTCTCCTGGATGGCAAATTATAATATGAATAGAGTATTTTATAATGGTCTAAATCCTGTTGGTTGCAAATTATATGTGCTCCTTTATCTGGAGTCTTAACTTTGTCACTCGGATTTGTCACAAGGACCAGGCATCAGGTCCTAAATCCAAAATCTATAATTCAGGAAGAGGCATACATTTTCACTCAGAGAGCTGGAGATCATGGATTCAGCATCAAACATCCATTTTTAGAATTCTGTGTTTTCTTTCTTTCTTTTAATTGTTCTCTATCCTTGGGCTAGATATATACCGCTTTGCAGATGTCCAATTTAATATATCCTTTTCTTCTTTTAAAAATAAATAATTCAAATTATTAAATTATCAAATCAACAATTCAGTAAAATTACTTAGCATCATAATGTGCAGAGGAGGAATTAGGTATGTAACTTTGGCTTGGGCAACAGAATGTTGACTGGGGGGGGGGGGTGTTGAAATTGTGAATTCAAATTGCATTCAAAACGATAGAGCGTGTTCACCGAAGAACAGCAGGTCATTTTGGCTGGAGAGGGTTTTGGGGGAACAATCTCTATTCACTCTTCTCCCCTATTCCCGCTTTCCAAGTCTCCTTTTAGCCACCTGAGACCCTCTAGGTATTATGGAACTACAATCCCTGAAGGATCTGCTGATTGGAAATTTTGGTTGTTGTGAGCCTGGTGACCACCAGGGTATGTGTGCGTATGTGTGTGTTTGTCCAAGAGCTTGTTCCTTTGCATTAGGTCATCCCTGTCTCAGCAGCACCACAATGACGCAGTTCTGGACTCTCTTCTTGTTGCGTTTCTGATTCTGAATATTTATTGATTGCCTCAGCTTGTTCAGCTGAAACGTCTTTAATTATGATAACCTGTGTAGAATTTATCATTTCATAGCTGCAAGTGGCTACTACTGGGAGGCTTTGTTCACTCAAAAGAGGTTTCGATTTATTTTGTCTGTCTTCATGCGGCTGCTAAGCAATGGACAAGTAGTGACTTAACCTAAACTGAAAGACAAGCGTACAACTTTAGGCAGACTAACCAGGATTGAAGCCTGATTGAGGTTGAATCAGTTAAAAAAAAAGTAGAAATGTCAAGGAGTACTGTCTATATTTTGAGAAAGATATGGGAATGTGGCTTTCCTATCCAAGGATCTTTTTTTAACTGGTGAAAGAATTTATTTATTTATTTATCAAACTTTTATACCGCTCCCTCTCCCAAAAAGGGACTCGGGGCGGTGTACAGCCTACTAAAAAACACATAATAAATATACTATAAATACAATTAAAAATATATTAAACACATTGGTCCGGCTGTGTCCCATCTAATTGAAAATTTAACAGTATAAAATCAGGGATTCAATTAAAAATTAAAAGTATAAAATTAACCACTAAAACCCGATTAAATTTAAAACCGGAACCCAATTACTGGGCCAGGCCAGCCTGTCTAAAAAATAGGGTTTTCACTGCGCGCCAGAAGGTCAGGATATCCGTCATGGCCCGTATCTCCGGGGGGAGATCCTTCCATAGGGAGGGAGCTCCCACAGAGAAAGCCCGAACTCTTGGGGCCGTCAGCCGACAATGGTCGGGCGGCGGTACCCCAAGTAGGGCAACCCTGTGGGCGCGTACTGGGCGGCGGGAGGTTGACGATGGCAGTAGGCGGTCCCGTAAGCACTCAGGTCCCGAGCCATGGAGCACTTTAAATACCGTCAGTACCACCTTGAATCGAATCCGGAAGGCCACAGGAAGCCAGTGCAGCCTGTGGAGAAGCGGTGTAATGTGGGAGCTCCGAGGGGCACCCACAATCACCCGCGCGGCTGCATTCTGGACCAACTGTAACCTCCGGAGACTCTTCAAGGGGAGCCCCATGTAGAGAGCATTGCAATAGTCCAGGCGGGAGATAATGAGGGCAGAAGTGACTGTGTGAAGTGCGCCCAGATCCAGAAAGGGCCGCAACTGGTAGATCAGACGAATCTGATAAAAAGCCCCCCCTGGCGACGGCTGCAATGTGTTCTTCTAAGGACAGCCGTACGTCCAGGAGGACACCCAGATTGCGCGCCCTTTCCACGGGGGTCAAAACCTCTCCCCCCACGGCCAGCGAAGGAACAAGCTGGCTGTATCTGGGCGCAGGAAACCACAGCCACTTGGTTTTGGTCGGGTTGAGACGAAGCCTGTTACGACCCATCCAACTCCGCATGGCCTCCAGGCACCGGGACATCACTTCGACGGCTTCGTTGGGGTGGCCCGGGGTGGAGATGTACAGCTGAGTATCATCAGCGTACTGATGGAACTCCACCCCGAAGCCACGGATGATCTCACCCAGCGGCTTCACATAAATGTTGAACAGCAGGGGCGAGAGCACCGACCCCTGAGGCACCCCACACAGTAGGGGCCTCAGGGCCGATCTCTGCCCCCCTGTCAACACGAATTGCGAACGGTCGGAGAGGAAGGAGGCGAACCACCGCAATACGGTGCCTCCCACCCCCAACCCCTCCAACTGCCGCAATAAGATACTGTGGTCGACAGTATCAAAAGCCGCTGAGAGATCTAACAGGACCAGGACAGAGGAACAATCCCTGTCCCGAGCCCTCCAGAGATCATCCACCAACGCGACCAACGCCGTCTCCGTGCTGTGCCCGGGCCTGAAACCCGATTGGAGGGGGTCGAGATAACTCGCTTCATCCAGGTACTGCGGGAGCTGACGTGCCACCACACTCTCAACAACCTTCGCAACAAAGCGAAGGTTGGAGACAGGACGATAATTAGATAACAATGCTGGGTCCAGGGACGGTTTCTTGAGGAGAGGCCGCACCACCGCCTCTTTCAAGGTGGCGGGTAACAGCCCCTCTCCCAAGGAAGCATTTATAATACCCTGGAACCAGCCTCGTGTCACCTCCCGAGTGGCCAAAACCAGCCAGGAGGGACACGGGTCCAACAAACAAGTGGTGGCATTAAGCCCCCCCAGTATCCTGTCCATGTCCTCCAAAGTAACAGGGTCGAATTCAACCCAGTTGACCTCACCGATATCCACCCCCGCCCCCCTGCCCGGAGATGCCCAGTCGGAGTCCAGCTCGTCCCGGATCTGAGCGATTTTGTCCTGCAGAAACCTGGAAAACTCCTCAGCCCCCCCCTGCAAGGGGTCCTCCTGCGCTCCCACCTCCAGGAGGGAGCGGGTCACCCTAAACAGGGCGGCTAGGCCGTTTTCCGCGGACGCAATAAGGGTGGAGAGGTAAGACCTCCTCGCCATCCTTATCGCCACTAAATACGTCTTAATATAAGATCGTAATAGTGTTCGGTCAGACCCAGAGCGGCTAGCCCTCCAACTGCTCTCTAGGTGTCTTTTCCGGCGCTTCATCTCCCTTAGCTCCTCAGAAAACCAAGGAGCCACTTGGGATCGGCACCGGGTCAGAGGCCACAAGGGCACGACTCGGTCAAGAGCCCCAGCAGCCACCCTATCCCAGGTGGCGACCAAGCCCTCAACCGAGTCGTGTGTGCGAGCTTTGGGAAATGGCCCAAGCTCCGTCAGGAACCTATCAGGATCCATCAGGCGCCTGGGGCGGTACCATTTTAATGGTCCCGCCTCCCTGCGGTCAGGGGGTGCGGAACAGAAGTCGAGCTTCAGGAGCGAGTGATCCGTCCATGACAGGGTTCTACAACTATATCCCCTATACCCAGACCACTCTGCCACTGATCAGAGACAAAAACCAAATCCAAGGTGTGACCTCCCACGTGAGAATTGGGTAATTTGTGTCCTTCCCACTAGTTTTTGTTCAGCTGTAACTCCCAACATCCTTAACTAAACTGGGAATTGTTCAATTACATGCAGAAAGCCATTGTTTCCTCTTTTGGGGCCAAACTATAAGACACATTCTGACATTCTCTTGGTTGCTGTTGGCTTTCTGAAAGGAGGAAAAGAAGAAAATACTTTTATGACTTTATGGCAACAGAACATTGGATTTTACTCAATCTGTTCAGCTTTTTAAGTCTCTCATAGAATACTAAGAACAATCTAGGCAATTGAAATATGAGCACTTTCACAAATTAAATGAAAAATGTCCCACAGCATTATTATTCTGATATTAATGTAATAGTAGAATAGATGTTTGGGAAGCTTATTTAATCACAAAATAGCTGCCTTTGGAGATATATACACCTGCAAAGTTGCCATTTTCTAGAATATAAGATACCTTCTGTAAATGCTATTCCCGTGATGGTGAACCTAAGACACGCGTGCCGGAACTGGGGCGGTTGGAAGAGTTGGGAGTAGGAGGCACCGTGTTACGGTGGTTCTCCTCCTTCCTCTCTGGCTGCTCGCAATTTGTGTTGGCGGGGGGGGGAGGTCGGCCCCGAGGCCCTTGTTTTGTGGGGTGCCTCAGGGGTCCGTACTCTCGCCCCTGATGTTCAACATTTATGTGAAGCTGCTGGATGAGATCATCTGTGGTTTTGGGGTAGAGTTCCATCAGTATGCTGATGATATTCAGTTATACATTTCTACCCCAGGCCACCCCAACAAAGCCGTTGAAGTGATGACCCGGTGCCTGGAAGCCATGTGGAGCTGGATGGGTCTTAACAGGCTTCGACTCAACCCGACCAAAACCGAATGGCTGTGGTTTCCTGCGCCCAGATACAGCCAGCTTGTTCCTTCGCTGGCCGTGGGGGGAGAGGTTTTGATCCCCGTGGAAAGGGCGCGCAATCTGGGTGTCCTCCTGGACGTACGGCTGTCTTTAGAAGATTATATAGCGGCCGTCGCCAGGGGGGCTTTTTGTCAGGTCCGTCGGATCTACCAGTTGCGGCCTTTTCTGGATCGGAACGCACCTTGCACAGTCACTTCTGCCCTCGTCATCTCCCACCTAAACTATTGCAATGCTCTCTACATGGAGCTCCCCTTGAAGAGCATCCGGAGGCTTCAGCTGGTGCAGAATGTGGCCACGCGGATGATTCTGGGGGCTTCTCGGAGCTCCCATGTTACACCGCTCCTGCGCGAGCTGCATTGGCTTCTGGTGGCCTTCCGGGTGCGATTCAAAGTGTTGGTGGTCATCTTTAAAGCGCTCCATGGCTTGGGACCTGGGTAATTATGGGACCGCCTGTTGCCACCATCGGCCTCCCGCCGGCCAGTGCGCTCCCACAGGGTGGGTCTCCTTGGGGTGCCGTCAGCTGGGCGATGCTGGCTGGTGGCTCTGAGGATGCAAGCTTTCTCTGCGGGAGCACCTTCCCTCTGGAATGAATTACCCCCGGAGATGCGAGCCATCACTGACCTGCGAATCTTCCGGCATGCATTGAAGACCCACCTTTTTCAACAGGCCGGTCTGGCCTAGTATCATTGGAGGGTTTTTAATTTTTCTAACTTTTAACTTTTTACCCTGTTTTTATTACTCTATCGTAATTTTTAACTTCAGCCACCAATTTAAATCTTTTAAAATCTATTTTAAATTTTTCTATTTGATTGTATTGTTTTATTTGGGCTGTACACCGACCTGAGTCCCAACTTGGGAGAGGGGGCAGTATAAAAGTTTAATTAAATAAAATAAATAAATAAATTTCAATATAATTTTAGATTAAAAGAAATAGATACTGCAGAAAAAACAATTACTACCCACCTGCCTTCAATTGAGGACCTGTATACTGCATGAGTCAAAAAGAGGGCTGTGAAAATATTTACAGACCCCTCACATCCTGGACATAAACTGTTTCAACCCCTTCCCTCAAAATGACACTATAGAGCATTGCACATCAGAACAACTAGACACAAGAACAGTTTTTTCCCGAAAGCCATCACTCTGCTAAACAAATAATTCCCTCAACACTGTTCAACTATTACAAAGTGTACACTACTATTACTGTTAATCTTCTCATCACTCCTTATCACCCATCCCCTCTCACTTGTGATTGTAGGACTGTAACTTTGTCCCTTGTATCCTTACGATTTATATTGACTATTTCCTAGTATGATTTGATTATTGATTGTACCCTATGACTATCATTAAGTGTTGTACGTTATGATTCTTGATTCTTAATGAATGTACCTTTTCTTTATGTATACTGAGAGTATTTACACCAAGACAAATTCCTTGTGTGTCCAATCACACTTGGCCAATAAAGTATTCTATTCTATTCTATTCTATTCTATTCTATTCTATTCTATTCTATTCTATTCTATTCTATTCTACTTTGATATTTTGGAGACATTATTTGGAGACTCATATACTGTATACCAGATTCTGCCTTCCATTGATAAAAGCTTCAGGAGCTTCTTGAAGAAAGACACTAATTATATCTAACAGATAAAATAAACAAATTACAAATTTCATGATTCACGTGCCTTCATTCAGCTGCTATTGGCTAACAGTAAGGCTCTTGAAATAATTGACAAGCAACCTTAATGAAAAGTTTTGTTTCCAGAAAGTACAGTGTAGTAGTGAGAAAGAAGCTAAATATCTATATTTGGTTTCAGTCATGGCTGTTCATGGTGATGTGTTGTCAGCAGTAGATGAAATAATGTATTTAGTTGAAAGAAGTCAAGTTTTTATATGTATATATAAGTAAATTATCTTTAAAATGGGACAGTCATTCCTGATTATCTGAACAATGAAAACAAGGTTATTATTTCAATGTTATTTTCTCCTTTGGAGGTACCTTGAATTTAGGCTTGTTTCCTGTCTGAAGCTAAAATTACAAGTCCAGTTCAGACTTGGAAAGTCATTTGCTTGAGATCCAGACATATGGCAGCTGCTGTACATTGTGAAACGTTTTGTCCATTACTATCCTAGTTGATTTGATATATTTTCAATGCACCAGAAGATTTTCTTTAAAATAATCAGCAACTAAACAAAACAAAACAGAAACGGAGAGGAAAGGGAGAACCTAGAACTTGTCATGCAGGAGACGTTTCCCAAGTGTCACAGCTCCAGAAGCAATAGGTCTGAATAGCCCTAAGCCAGGAAAGCAAGAGCATCACTGAACACCAAATAATGTGCATCAATGACTTGTCTTGAGAATGGGGCAGCCTTAATGCCCATAGTGAATTCTACAGAAATGCCTGATGCAATATAGATACATTAATACAACACTGCACTGGATATTCTTGCAGAATTCACTACGGGCATTAAGGCTGCCCCATTCACAAGGATCATTATTGTAAACCTCCTTGTAAGATGTAGGATCGATCAATCAACTGACTGTTCTCAATGGTCAGGGAAAGGGACCATGGTGGCTCGTGTAGTAAGACGCTGGGCCTGCGTACCATTGAGGTCAGTTGTTTGGTGGTTTGATTCCCGTGAGCAAATAAACCATGTAAGGACAAGAAAGGAGCCTCCCCCGAATGGAGGAGTGGGATTCTACCAGTTCACACCTATTTGCTAGAACCGGTTGTTAATATTCTAAGCAGTTTGGAGAACCTGTTGTTAGAAGAAATTACTGGCCTAATCCTGTAAGGAAGCCAGGAAGGAAACATTGTGGTGTTGCTTACAGAAACTGCCTCTCCGTTAACCCTTATTACATTCTTGGCAGGACTAGACTTCCTGTCTCTGGAACGTCTCCGGAGTTTTTTCCCTCTCCTTTGCTGGTACTTTACTTGTGTGGAGAGACCATTCAAAGTTACAGTGGCACTGAAAAAAAGTGACTTATGACCATTTTTCACACTTACGACTATTGCAGCATCCCCACAGTCATGAGAGGCCAGGCGAGGAGATGCGTGCCTTCATGTGAGTGATATTGAGTTGGCCACGCCCACCAACTAAGCCACGCCCACAGAACCGGTTGTTAAAAAAATTGAATCCCACCCTTGCCCGAATGCCTACCAGCATTCAGACATCCCATGGGTAAAGGTAACACTGCCCAAAAAAATTCCTTTCACAGGGGCAGCCAGCCACCTTGGTTATCCCTGGCTAACACATGCTTAAACACTAAATAAATAAAACAGGCAGGGAAAACCAGAACAGGTCAGAAAAACAGGGGGAAAGGCTTCTGATCATGAATCCCTCCCCTGCATTTATTCCAGACTAGGTGGTTTGTAGAGAATTCACCTACACATATACAGGTATTCCTCGACTTCCAATGGTTCTTTTAGTGACTGTTGGAAATTATAACGACACTGAAAAAATTGGCATGACCGTTTTTCACACTTATGACTGTTGCAGCATTCCCCCCCCTCATGGTCATGTGATTTATATTTGGACCAGGGGTGGGATTCAATTTTTTTTACTACCGGTTCTCTGGGTGCGGCTTGGTGGGAGTGGCAGGGGAAGGTGGCGCAGTGGTTAGAGTGCAGTACTACAAGCTACTCCCACTGCAATTTGGCAGATCAAATCCCACCAGGCTCAAGGTTGACTCAGCCTTCCATCCTATCGAGGTGGGTAAAATGAGGACCCAGATTGTTGGGGGCGATAGGCTGACTCTGTAAACCACTTTGAGAGGGCTGTAAAGCACTATAAAGTGGTATATAAGTCTAAGTGCTATTGCTATTGCTATACTGTAAAATCTCCAGTTAGAGGTGGTATTTGACGGTTCTCCAAACTGCTCAAAATGTCCGCTACCATTTCTCCAGAACTGGTCAGAACCTGCTGAATACCCCCTCTGCTTTGGATGCTTGACAACTGACTCACATTTGTGTGATCGTCTTTTGTGACGTTCTGACAAGCAAAGTCAATGGGGAAGCCAGATTCACTTAACAACCAGGTTACTCATTTGACACTTACGATGACTCGCTTAACAAACGTGGCAAGAAAGATCATAAAATGGGGCAAAACTCACTGAACACATTTTTCACAGAGGAAAACCTAAATTTGGGCTCAATTGTAGTCGAAAGTTGAGGACTACCTGGACCTCAAATCCTGGATCTTGTTTACTTTTGATTCTCTACTCCGTCTCGCCCCATGTAAAATTTACAAGAAAAATGGTCATTCTTTTTAAAAAAAAATTAATCTATTTTTTTCCTGTCCCTTTTCCAGCTCTCTGTGAATAACAAGCCTGCAAATCCTGAAGGGCAGCAGGGAGACGCCGAACGAAAGCAACCCAGTGCCCCAGCCGTACCACCAAGCTATGAAGAGGCAACCTCAGCAGAAGGGATGAAAGCAGGGGCCTTTTCTCCCCCTTTGAATGTCCCTCTCCATCCCACTTGGGCATACGTGGATCCCAGTGAGTTGTCCGATTTCAAAAAAAATAAATAAAACTCACTCGGTTTTGAAATTTAGCGACTTCTTGTCCCATGTCAGTCTGTTGGAATTCTTGTCGATCTGACATTTAGATCAGGAAGTTTTTCTCTGCCTCAGAATTTACACCTCCCCCACCATAACCTTCTGCTTTGCTTATAGGACAAGCAAATATCTTTTCCTCTGCATGAAAACAGACCCAATGTGAAATAGAAGTGGGAACGTTAGGAATGTCCAGAAAGGAAGTCAAAAAAGTGATACGATAGAAACCCTTTGGATATGTTTATACCTGTACAAAAGGGACATGGCTTCGGTTATGAGGTCATGATTGACATTTGACTATTCTGGAATATTCTCCACTTCCTCCATCCCTTGCTTAAGGGACTAGACCGGAAATAAGGGGCTTATCTTCAGGCATGAAAGTTCACTGGGGCTGTGGGTCTGGTCACTAAAACTAGCTTCAAAGATGATTCAGAAAAAAGTGTTTTGGATTCACTCAAGCTCAACCCCAGTGGTGGGATTCAAATTTTTTTGCTACCAGTTCTGTGGGCGTGGCTTGGTGGGCGTGGCTTGGTGGGCGTGGCAAAGGAAGGATACTGTAAAATCTCCAGTCAGAGGTGGTATTTGCCGGTTCTCCAAACTACTCAACATTTCCACTACCGGTTCTCCAGAACTGGTCAGAACCTGCTGAATACCATCTCTGCTCAACCCCCTCTCTGATATTCATTAAACCAGCCTGCCTTTTTCTGGGCTTCTGAGTATGATCTCAGAAATAGAAAATTACAGTTTTGGAAGCATCCTACAACCTACCAATAAGATTTTTTTTTTTAGTAAATGTCTCTCAAGTGTAAGAGAGATCTCAAGAAAGCGAAGAAAGGGACATGTTTGAACATGAATGGTGGTAGACAAACAGGGGAAGCAGTTGGTTTGAGTCCCAGATGGAAGTGGCTTTGAATTTCACCTTGTCCCACTCCTTGCTTCATGCTTCACAGGGCCTTAGTAGAAACTGCAGTGGAGGAAAGAAGGAAGGAGTGAAAATTGTAACACTATCTTCTCTGCTGTGACTATAAGCCAAGGGTCTTCAAGCTTGGCAAGTTTAAGACTTGTGGACTTCAACTCCCAGAATTCCTGAGCTAACATGATTGGAGGAGGAACTCTGGGAGTTGAAGTCCATAGGTCTTAAAGGTGTCAAGTTTGAAGACCCCTGCTATAAGCTGTCACCTGAGCAGCAGCGACAGCAGCCCCTCACCCAGTCCTCTATCCCTCTTCCCCTTAGATCGGGGTGTCAAACTCACGTCACGTATTGGGACCTTTTTGCCCTTCGCTAAACTGAATGTAGGCATGAACAGCGCATGACGCATCTGGCCCATGGGCCAGAAGTTTAACAGCCCTGCCTTAGATGGATCACCTGGGAACTGCACAAGGAGAGGTTTGATCATTTGGTGGAAGCAAAGTACTCAGAAACCCCAGAAGCTTTCTTGATGCTCACTTCTTTCTCTCTCCTAATCAAGGAAGAACCAATCTAGAACTAAGGAGAAATTTTCTGAAGGTTAGAACAATCAGAGGGATGACTTGTTTCCAGAAGATTTATTTATTTATTTATTTATTTATTTAGTCAATTGCTTACAAGATAATAGATATAAGTTAAACATAGTTATGAATACATGGATACATATAAGAAAAATAATATATAAAAGAAACAATAGGACAGGGACGGTAGGCACGTTGGTGCGCTTATGCACGCCTCCTACAGACCTCTTAGGAAAGGGGTGAGGTCAATAATAGACAGTCCAAGGTTAAAGTTTTTGGGGTTTGGGTTTGTGCCCCAACAACTGGAGGTTTTAAAGAAGTTTGAGTCAGGGATTGGACTAGAAAACCTCCAGGGTCCCTTCCAACTCTATTATTCTGTTATTCCTCCTTCTGGTTTGAGTAGGTATCTATGTAGAAAGACATCTAGTTGGGGGTAGTCTTCTAAAGGAGGGGGTGCATGTATGATGGATACATGTGAAGCTGCATTCTGAATAGAAGGGGGGGAAGAGGTTCCTCTGAATCAAATAGCGAAGCGAAGCAACTCAGAAGAGTTTCATGCACTTAGAATACCAGATACAGTCACTTTGAAGCATTTCTGAACAAATCATCTTATTGTGCTAGATTTTTTTTAGTACATTAAATACTGAATAAGACACAAAAACAATGCAAGAGGCTCAATAATTTTCCATAGTGATATATGATATTCTTTTATCCCATGATTTTTTTCCTGATTAAGAAAATATTGGATCAGTACATTTATCCTGGAAAAACATTGCCCAAATGCTCATGTTTATTTTATTAATATTCCATACATTGTACCATAAGTACTTAACTAGACTCCAAAAACAGTAAACACAGATTGTGGATGGTTGTATACGTAGCATTTTCAATCCCCTAACCTTAGTTAAGGAAGAATGAGCATCTTATATATTTGTTTCTCTTCATATATTTTTTTCTTCTGCATTAAAATCTGCTACAATTTTGCCATTTTTGTAGAACACAACTCTGCAATGCAAACAATGGTTAGCATAATAATATTGTAAATAAGATAAAATACACCTGGCAATATGTTGGGATATCTGTGTTCGGAGAGACATTCCCCACGTAACTATGGTTAGAAAAGTGGTTAGCCTTGGAGGCAAAGTACATTAGCCAGTATGGTTAGTTTACTTTTGTCTGAACACAATATATTAATCTTATTTATCGCCTGGCATTATGTGCGAATCCAGCCTTTGTGGTTGCTAAATTTAAATTTTACCCCATTTTACAACCTTTCTTGCCACAATTTTAAGCAAATTATTGCAGTTGATAAATTAGTAACCTGGTTGTTAAGTGAATGTGGTTTATCTATTATCTTTGCTCATCAGAAAGTCTCAAAAGGTGATCACATTAGCCAGGGACACTGCAACGGTCATAAGTATCAACCAATTGCCAAGCATCTGAATTTTGATCACATGATCATGTCATAAGTGTGAAAAATGGTCATAAGTCATGTTTTTCAGTGCCATTGTAACTTTGAACAGTCATTAAATGAACTGCTGTAAGTTGAGGACTTCCTGTATGTATTGCCATGCCAGTGGCAATTATTTGGTTTGTGGAAAACAGTTTTGGGGCTTTTTTTGAAGATGGAAGGTGGCTCATCGGGAATTGAAGATCAGGAGGTGAATGGGGCAGTGAGAACATACCAAGAAGATGGGGGTGGATGGTGAAGTAGACACTAGGAAAAAGCAGTATGGGCTGGAACATACCAGAAAGTTTAGGGAAGGGTAAATTCAAAGCATGCTTTGCCCCTTTTAGATAACACCTTTGATTCATAACTGACTAGAAAAGAGAAATTGACCCCCAGAAAATCATGGCAACAGTGAATGGGAGATCCCATCAGTCTCCTGAAGATTCCAGTCTTGTATCATCATAATGCACTGATTTGGAGCAGCAAAACTTTTCTGCCATTGCTCTTCATCATTTTTATTTTTTATTTTTATTTTAACCACTAGAACCTTTCAATGCCTTTGGAGAAGTTTTTTCTGCGTAAAACCCACACAAAGCTGGAATCCCTACAAAAACAGAGTAAATGCAACTGATCAATTAATTCTTAGCTTAGCTATTACGGTACAAATGGGCATTTGGAAAGTGGATTTAAGGTAATGCCAAAATGGAACTGTTGCCCAAAGGCCAAAATTATTGACTATTACCACAATGGCAAGTTGTGATGCTTGGTCCTCTTAGCTGTTTATCGGAGTGATTTAACTTAATCAATAACTGCTTTGATAGGATATTGATCTTGAAAACTTATAGTAGCACAAGAGTTTAGTAGCATTTATTGGCAAACCTGGGGTTATCATTACATTTTAAGCAATAATACGGATAAATCAGAATTATTCCCTTCCAAACCCTGTTGCTTCCCTGGTTATGTGAAATGTACCATATTAAATAGATGGTGGGAATATTCAGTTTGGAGATTTGATAAAATTGGGTAGCCCTAAATATGCGTCTGAGATTCCTTCCTTGAGATACGTCCTTCTTATTATTATTAATATCTTCAATGTTTAGAGCAGGGATGTCAAACTTAAGGCCCAGGGGTACTTAAATCTGGCCTGTGGGGCTGCTCCGGAAACAGCAAGTGACTGGCCCGTGGTGCTTTTGCCAGTGAAAACGGGCTCCCGAGCTCCGTTTTCGGCTGCACGGCCTCCTGCAACCCTCTATCAGTGAAAATGGAGCTTGGAAACCCATTCTCACTGGCAGAGTGCTTGTGACACCACAAGAATGACATTGAGCTGGCCACACTTGCCCTGGCCATGCCTCCAGCCTTCCCCCTCCCCCGCCCAAAGTCAAACAACCCTGATGCGGCCTGCAATGAAATTGAGTTGGATACCCCTGGTTTAGAGGATAAGTGCCTATAGCAATGATGTGGTCATTAACATAGCATATATAGCAGCAAATGAAATCATCTGAGATAACTTTTACATCTGTTTAAAGATCCTGTAGCAGGAAATGCCATTCCCAAGGTCTTCCTTATGGTAACTAATCCTGATACCAGAGGAGAAGGAGAATGACATCTTACAGGCTAAAGATTAATTTTAATGATGAGTGTTGTTGGTGCAGCAGTCCCCCAACCTTTTGGACCAGTTTTGTAGAAGACAAATTTTCCACAGACCGAGGGAGAGGAAGAGAAATGTACAACATAAATCCCTCCATGAACAATTTACAGTAGGGTTTACTCTCCTATGAGAATCTAATGCCTGATGATAGATTAGGCCTATGGTTTAGATAAGATGGAACCACACCCCTACTATAGAATCAATTTTTGGTGTGTTCCTGCTCTCAGAGGAAACATGGTTCGTGCATGTTTAGGTGAAGTTATAACCTGGAATATTTTTGCTCATTTCATCTGGTCTACCTGCCTGATCCATTTCCTAGGGCAAGTGCAACATGATCCGGTATCCAAGGAGGCTTTGGCAACTTTGGTTGTGCAATTAAATATGGCATTGTGGATATTGATTGAGCCACCTGCAAAGTAACAACATTTTATTAGCTGCCATTTTGGGGTTGGTCTATTTCTAAGCTTAAGTTCAAAGTTTTGCTATTGGGCGTTAAGCCCTAAAACGTTTTTGAGTATCAAGTGGTGTAAGAAAAATTTCTCACACTATAAAAACACATATGTACACTATACAGTTCTGCTTCGTTTCCTCATGCAGGTTGAGATATAGGTATACTAAGCAGAGCCTTTTTGGTGACTGAACTCAGCTTGGAGAACGTAGGAAGCCTTACTAAGCTGAATTCCTGCCCCCCATGCATATTAGGACCAGAATCCCCAGAATTTCAAACAAACCCAGTTAATGGCTATATAGGCTAAGCATTATGGAAGCTGTAGTCCCAATTCATACAGAAACCATCAGCCTAGAGAAGAGTGCTGTAGAATAATACTCTCTCTGACTACCTTACATAAGTGACTGAAAGAGGCTTTTAATAAATTTTTGACAAGATTTTTTAATGTATATCATTGTCCGATTTTGTAGCTATTCCTTTTGAGTGGCATTTTGATTATTACTGCTGTGCCTGAAATGGTTCCTTTATTTTATTCATTTTATTTTGCTTTACTGAGTTTGTTGATAACCACTTTGAACTAGGCCAAGGGTCTTCAAACTTGGCAAGTTTAAGACTTGTGGACTTCAACTCCCAGAATTCCTCAGCTAACATGACTGGAGGAGGAATTCTGGGGGTTTGAAGTCCACAAGTCTTAAAGCTGTCAAGTTTGAAGACTCCTGAACTAGTGGGATAAAGTATAGAATAGAACAACAGAGTTGGAAGGGACCTTGGAGGTCTTCTAGTCCAACCCCACCACTTCAGACAAATATCTTTGAAAAAACATTTTTGAAAAAACTTCCAGTGTTAGAGCATTCAATGTTTTAAAACTGTATATGTCTAAACTCTACGGAGTCATTGTACTGTACTGTATTGTTTGTGGAATTTGATTATTATTTGAATATGTCATCATTTTAAATTGGATGTCTCTGCATCCTAATGGATGGCCCTTTATTTGAAGGTTTCCTATGTTTGGATACTTCAATCAGTTTCACAATTAGTAGAGAGAAAAGGAAGGATCTTGTCATTGTCCATCAATACTTAATCTTAATAGAGCTGATGTTTTGCAGGTGTAATTTGGTTTAGATTAGTATTATTATTTCAAGATTAGTCTCTCTCTCTCTCTCTCTCTATATATATATATATATATATATATATGGAACTTTGGTTCTTCGGGTTTTCTCCCGCGTAGAATTGGAAGTATCTAGGCGACGTTTCGATGAAGTCTCATTCATCATCTTCAGGCTTGTGTCTTCCTGTGCTTCTCGGAGTAATGTGAGCTTGCAGCTGCTTCTTCCTTTTAACTGCTAGTGGGGGTGTGACTTGATTGGGTGGGGGCTTGGCTGTGTTCTGATTGGCTGGGAGTGTGTTCTGTTCCAAACCCCCACCAGAACAGAACACACCCCCAGCCAATCAGAACACAGCCAAGCAAATATATATATATATATATATATATATATATATATATATATATATATATATATATATCTCCCTTATTTAATTATTTATCAGCTCAAAACCTACACACACACACACACACACACACACACACATATATATATATGAAATGCCTAGCTTTCTTCATAATTAAATATGGTATGTCTGATTGTTTATCAAAGAATCTAGGCTGTTATTTTAATTCAGAAGCTTGGATAATGTTTTTCTTAGTTGTTAGCTTAAGCAAGATATCAACTATTCAAAAAAAAAAAGAGAGAGAGATCAGGCTGGTGCAGCAGAGACACATCTGTCTCTGGAGGGACAGAGTTTTCATCATAAGTTATGTCAAGGTGGTTAATCTCAGACAATTAGATAAGGCCAAGGGAATCCACCTGCACAAGGATTAATTATATTCACAAGCTTGCTTAATATTCAAGAATAAGGAAAGGCTTTGACCCACAGCTGAAAAATAAAGTCCAATCTGTATAAAAAATATAGTTTTCACCATTTCATGATATCCTATTGCTAGCAAAATGCTGTGTACTGGTTTGGAATATGGTGGGTTTTTTTTTCTTTTCTGCAGTTTTCTGGAAGCATTGCTACGGATTTACAACCATAATTGGGACTGGAATTTCTGTCAGGTCATAAAATGAATCATTATCATGTGACAGTCCTGATTTTTTTCACTTTTTTTTTTACCAAGCAAATCACACAGTTGTTTAGTGAACCATGTGGTCATTAAGCGAATTCAGCTTCCCCAACTGAATAGACTTATTGGAAGCTCTGGGAAGGTCACAAATCCCATTCATACAACTGTAAGATGCGGCAACTGTAGAAAATAAGAGCTGGTTGCAAAGCACCTAAGTTGTGATCATATGACCATAGGGGGGTTTGTGTGTGTGTGTGTGTGTGAGAGAGAGAGAGAGAGAGAGAGAGAGAGAGAGAGAGAGAGACAGAGACAGAGAGACAGAGAGGCAGAGAGAGATAGAGATAGACAGAGATACAGAGATACAGAGAGATAGAGAGATAGAGACAGAGGGAGGGAGGGAGAGAGAGAAAGACAGACAGACAGACAGAGACAGACAGACAGAGAGACAGAGACAGAGACAGACAGAGAGACAGAGATAAAGAGAGATAGAGACAGAGGGAGGGAGGGAGGAAGAGAGAGAGAGATGGTTGTAACTTTGAGGATAGGTTGTAAGTCACTTTTTCTGAGGCCATTGTAACTTTGAATGGTTGTTAAAGAAATGGTCATAAGACAAGGATTGCCTGTCCTACAATTTATTTCCATGCCTTATGCACTCATCTTATCATGTGGTTGCTTGCTTATCTGACTTCCATAGGGCTCCTCTTAATGGAGAAAGGATTTCCAATTATAATCACTGAAATGTCACTTCTGAGACGTATACCTGGAGATCAGATAGCAAACAGCTCAATAAAATTATCAAGCATGAATCAAACAGACTAAGCCTTTACTTGAAGGTATTGGGAAAAGGAATGAAAATAAAATAGAGTATTGTAATGCTACAGTGTTATTTGTAGTGCCTTACCAAAGTGCATTTTCTATGATGGTAACTATGTTGGCCTGTGGCAGCAAGAACATCGGAGAGTTATATTTCACCTTACAAAATTATTGTTTCTTTATGGCAGAAGCTATGGTACATGATAGATTATATTACAATAAGTGTTTGTTTGTCTTAAAAATATTGGAAACAATGAAACCGTTTCAGAATTTCAAGCTTGATGTGGAAAAGAATGTAACTTTGACTTTGGGTTTTACCGATTAGATCGATAAATCTTTATAGAAATTGCTTGTTCTTATTATTATGGAAAAACAAAAAGCTGTGATTGATGCCCATGCCCTATTGCAACAGAGAGAATTGGAAGTCAATGCTTCTTTTTCTTTTCTTTTCCCTACCTTTCCTCACTTCTCTCTCCCCCCTTCCCTCCCCTTTCCCTGCTCTTTTCTTTACTTTCATATTTTGCATTTTCTAATATTTTATAACCTAATTGAAAATGTTTGGAAAAAAAATATTGGAAATTCTTGGTGGTGGTAGTGATGATAGGGATGTTAATCTCCGGTGCACTGCTTTTGGCTTCCCGGGCAACACAATCATCCCTACAATTTATTGAGACACAATTTATGAACCTGGATCCCTAACATTGAGCCCAATATGGAAAGTTAATCCGTGGTTTTGCCAACCTCCTGCTGTGTTTTCTCTGCCTAATTTCCCAGAGTCCCTCTTTTTTCTTGACACAGAATTGTGGAAAAAGTTGTGGTGACAGCTTTTCCAATTAACAATTTGCATTAAAAGGCAATTTTTAAAAAAATGAGCTATAGCTCACTTCCACACAATGTGGTGAGATGGAATCCCTGCCAAAATGCCCGTGGTTGAGGATATAGCGATAAAAGAGGGTTGTTGCTTACAAATTTATTTGTAGCCCCCCCCTCCTACCCACATGGCATGGGTTCTTTTCGTGACATTTAATACATATAAAAACCAACCCTCCCATCCACCCTGATAGCATTACAGGTAATCCTCGGGTTACAACCGGTCACTTAGCAGCTATTTGGAAATACAACAGACCTCCCCTAGGGCTACTTTTGTCTGAAACAGTATAGGGTTTCCTGCCTGAGCAAGGGGTTGGACTAGAAGACCTCCAAGATTCCTTCCAACTCTTCTCTTCTCTTCTCTTCTCTTCTCTTCTCTTCTCTTCTCTTCTCTTCTCTTCTCTTCTCTTCTCTTCTCTTCTCTTCTCTTCTCTTCTCTTCTCTTCCCTTCCCTTCCCTTCCCTTCCCTTCCATTCCATTCCATTCCATTCTTTGCAAGCTAAGTTTGACGTTCCAAAGGCTGCCTACCTCCTCGTGTTCACGTGATCACATTTTGAGTGGTTGGCAGTTGACCCTCATTTACAGCTTTTTGCAGTATCCTGCAGTCATGTGATTGTAATTTAAAATGTCTATTGCCAGAAACCAGTGTTTCTAGCAAAAAACACCCATTGGGTACATTACCATTTCATTGAACAAAGACACACATTCAATTTTGTAGCTAACTAAGATTGTTGGATGAGCAGGCACAAAAACAGCTAGGGAAATGATTGAAACCTGGGAAACAAGCCCCTTGTCAGTTATCACAAGCCTATCAAATATTTAGGAGGCAGCTTCTGGTTTGAACTTCTTCAGCAATGGACCAAAATCCGTGATCGTGCACAGTTTCGATCTGTACTTGCCGCTAGAGCGCCCCGAGCTGGCTGGATTCGGGGCTAAGCATCCTGTAGAGGTGGTGAAGAGCGGGGAGACCACCAGCAGGGTTGAGGAGAGCCGCATCTCTCCTCAGCTGGCCATTACTCCCTTTCCCAAAGACGGTTGTAGCGGTGGTCAGAAATGGCCACCTCAAAGAAGAACTCGACCAGAACAGAATATGCAGGAGGAAGTTAACAAGAGAAAGTTTTGGTTGATTGGGTTGAACTGAAAAAGCAACAACAGAAGGTACTCTGGGATTTGAACTATACAAAAATAACATTGTTCCCAAAGAAGATTTTGAAGCAGCGAAGAAGAGAGGGAAGGGAAAGGATTTGGGTTTTTTCCCCCTTCCTTTCCTTATACTGACAGCTAAGAGATTTAAGTAAGAAATTGACAAAAGTCCACTTTGACATCAATAGGCATTTAAGCTGAAAATAAAATGTCAGGGGGATAATAAAGACTTTTGGATACTCAAAAACCTTTAAAAGAAGGAAAGGAGAGAAAAGGAAAGAATAAAAGGGCGGGTTCTGGAAAAATGGAGGAGACTGCCTGGAACTAAAAGGAACTTACAGTGAAACTTTAACAAGATTCCTAAAAATACATTCTAACTGAAACTTTGTAACAAAATAACAGAACCCCAGGAAGAGAAAGTGGAAAAAGGAAGCAAGAAGAAACAGCTTTGGATTATTTGGATTACTTGGTGATTTTTTGATTTTTGGCTATTGGATTTAAATTTAAATTTACACTTAAATTTAAGTGTTTAAAATGGCATCACTTTTGGAAGAACTGAAAATGGAACTTAAAAAACAGAAAGAAGATGCATAAGAAGGAAGAGGTTGAGAAAAATAAGAAACACTTGTAGAAAGTTGGGACAAAGAAGAAGCCATCTTTAATGATCAAGTAATTTTATGTAGGGAAAACAAAGGAAAGGGGGGAAAGAGAGTGGAAAGTTTAAGATTTGAAAAAAACAACCAAAAAAAGAATAGTTTGAAAAATAATTACAATATTAGGAAGCAACAGAAGAGAGGATTACAGAAGAGAGAATTAGAAGTAGAGAGACAAGGGGGCAAAAAGGGGAGGGAGAAGAAGAGGGGGAAGAAGGAAAGGAAAAGAAGTTATAAAAGACAGAAACAAGATATAGAGAAACAGGGAAAATGTATAAGGATTGAAAGTACAAGCCTATTTAGAGATAATGGGTGAAAATTTAATTGAAAAGGGGATTCTGCAAAGTACATAAGATAGTATTGTTATATTAGAAATAGAAATAATTTTAAAAAATATGAAACAATGTATGATTAAAACGATGGATAAAATACTTATTGTAATGCAATGGAATGTTTGTTAATAAATAAATAAAATAAAGAGAATGAGAAAATGAAATTAGGAAAGGATGGGAACATTTTAATTATTATTAATAACTTATAAAAATATAAGTGAAGAGAAATATGGAATAAAAAAATTAATTATGGAAAGTTTATAAGTGTTCCCAAGGAAGTATGATATTCAATTGAAAAGAAATGTTAAAGAAGTTAAGATTGTAACTAATATTAATGATCAAATTGAATTGCAATGGAATGAGTGTCTTATTTACTATTGTTATATATATATACTCAGTATATACTCATTCCCCTGTCTCAGCTGATCAGGATAAGAATCAGTGGTCTAATGGCAATTACAACTGCCTCACATGTAATACTTCCCTGGTTCGAATCCCAGTAAGGGTATGGCTAGCTGATGAGAGCTAAATAGCTTGAAATAGATCTATCCTAGTTTCCCTTGTTTAATTATTTATCAGCTCAAAAGTTATGTACTATATTGAATGTTATAATTCTAAAGGCATAAATTGAAGTTTAAATAAGAGTTGAATGGATAAAATTAAAAGATATAAAGGTGTCATACTGCAATTAGTAACTACAGGGGAGAAAAGATAATATGAAATTGAAACAAGATAGACAAAACTATATATATAATGATTAGAAAAACATTGAAACTTAGAAAAAGATATACAATTGAATTCAGATATGAGATAATTAAAAATAAAGTTGAGAAAATCAAGGGAGGGGAAAAATTATGGGAAAAATGTTAAAATAGTAATAAGATATGGAATAGAACACAGAGATGAATATGAAATTGAGTTTGTGTCTGTATGGAGAAGTGATAACCTGGGATCATGCTATTCTCAAAAAAAGATGTTTTATTTGTATTACCCAAATAAAATTTATATTAAAAAAATATTTAGGAGGCGAGGGCTTGGCAGCACAGGGAAACGCTAGCGAATCACCAGCCATCAACACACCAATCAGCCAATAGGAAGGCACCACGTAAACATGAATCACAGAACATCCCAAAGCATATATTCCAGTTGTGAAATTCCCTGAAGATGGGCTCCAGCATGAGTCCGAAAACTCAGAAGAATAAATCTTAGTGATCGACCCAAATTCGATTTCGTACAATGAGTTTGCTTCATGATTGCCATGTTTGTTTAATGATTGTGGCGTTTGCTTTAATGACTGCCACAAAAAAGGCCATAAAGAGTAAAGTGGTTGAAATCATAAATGTGATTTCTGTGATACCAGTCACATGACCTTGGCATGCAGTTCTTGCCATTTCACATATCACTGGAATCTAAACAAATCATGAAGCTGTTGCTTTCTTGAGATATTCACATGATCCCAAGAGGACAACATCTACCTGGACTCCCCTTGCCTCGCGGCCTTTTGATCCCTCTTTGCAGCTTCTGGGTCAGATCTTTCAGCAGAACTGGAACATGCAGTTTTCAAAGTCATTCCAGGTTCATCTTTGACATTCTTCTTTTTCATTAGATCTTTGACTTCTGATACTGTCACCTGTGACATCTTTTAAAATTTGCCCATCTAGGAGACGGGAACTTTCCATGCACTTCAGCCTCAAAAGTAAATTAAAGTTTGTTCCATCTCCTTTTCTCCTTTTCCCTATACCTTCAAATGCATAGAACCCACATAGCCCAGAAGCAAAGTATAAAACAGGGAATCTCTCTCTTTTTTTAAAAAAAAATCTAAAATAGACTTAATAGAATGGCAATTTTTAAGAACCCCTACGTGTCCTACTTAGACTTTAATTTTTAAAATGTGTGTTTATCTCTTTAGAATTGTAAAATACTCTGATTTATACAGAGAGATGGTCAGGGGTGATTCTTTTTCCTTGCATGACTTTATTATTTTCAAGGCATATTTTGGTTCTGTCCTGTTTCTGCCTCAGTTGGACACTAGCTGTTCTTAAAAATTCAAACAATCATATACATACATGTGCCTGAATATTTTCAGGTGCAAAATATATCTCCCTGCACTTTCCTCTCACATTTGCTACATCATTTCATTAGTCCACTTGTGTTATACAGTTTTCTGTTAGGTAGGCGTTTTATATAAATTTGTGGGAGTTGGAGATCTATGCTGCCACAACTGGAGGTGTTCAGAAACCCAAGTCAGATTCATCCAGCCTGTTGTGTATTGACTTGAGTTTTCACTCAGGTCCGTGCTTTGAGCGGGAAGCACGGACCTCTCCCATTGGCTGGTGCCATTTGACAGCCGGCTATAAAAGGCAGCTGTCAAACAGCATCAGCTGTTGCCGCTCCAGCTGGCTGCCATGTTAGCGCGGCAGTAGCGGTAACCCTTTATTCGTTGAAATAAAGTTTGAGCTGAATTCTTGCCCTGGTCTCTGCCTGAGTATGCCCATACTAAAATTGCTTTATTTTTTTCTCCCCTTCCCTATTTGTTATATTTATTAGATGTTAGTATAGTATTGTGTGATATCCAATGTATAGGAACAAATATCTTAAAATAAAGTATCTCAAGATAGGTTCAGTTTTCTTTGTTTTATAAGGTTCCCGGTCAAAAGATTCACAGTAAGTTACAACAGATTAAAAAAATAAAAATTAATCGCATGGGTACCACTAACGATCAATTAGGGCTAAAGGCTCAATGGATTGCAGTGTTGTTGTTGTTTTGTTATCTTTGAACACCATAGGAATGTTATACAATATGTTGATATTAAGTTAGAAGCCGGCAGAGGGAATCACCATTTCTTCTCACAACTACTTTGAACTGCTGGATTGGAGGCTTTGTTATTCTTCCTCATGGAGTGCAACAGTCCTGTGAGCTACAGAAGGGAAACACCATTGCAGTTTGCTAATTTAATGAATGGCTGGGGGGACTTTCATCCTTTTCTGAGCCCAAATGCCCTGGGAGAAGAAATAAATGTGAGTATTCTAGAGCAATGTTTCTCAACCTAGACAATTTTAAGATGTGTGGATTTCAACTCCTAGAATTCCACAGTCGGCATGGCGGATTGTGGAATTCTGGGAGTTGAAATCTATACATCTTCAAGTCGCCAAGGTTGAGAAACACTGCTCTAGACTTACTGGTCTAACTCTGAAGGCCATTTCTGTCATAGATGGCTATTACTGGCATAGGAAAACAACGCCTGACTTGGTGTAGAGAATGAAGTGAGATGCAACTCACAAAAGTGTATGTCTTTGAATACAATGTGTTAATGAGAAAAAGTATGCCCAGACTCCTCTTGATTTTTAGTACCGTGAATTAGCATAACTTTCCTCCAACAGTGTTTGAGCTCCATAGGGGTGAGGAATAGAAGATTGACTCCCCATAGAAGATTGACTACCATTACCTGCAAGTGATTTCAGGAGAACGGAAGGAGGGAAGTTTTAATCAAAGCTGTGTTATGTAGTGGATAGACACCCCAGAATGAATGTGACTGCTGAAACCAGCCAGAAGAGCTAATGAATCCATAACATAGACTTCTATACTTTTATGTCCCAATGAAGGTTTAATTTGCCTCCAATATATTCTTTGATTAGTTCAGAAAAAAAATCTGATAATAGGTTAATTCAATTTATTTCAAATTAAACCTGAAACTTGGTGTAAAATAAATATTCAGACCATAAATTTCCATAGGAAAGCACAGTCTCATCTTATATGACATACCCCTTTACTTAGACAAAATTTTCATTTTCTACCTGTTTCAGATTCCAGTCCAAACTATGGAAGTGGATATTCAGGCGAAACTGAGACCCTCACAACTTTCAGCTGGGATGACCAGAATGTGCGCAGGGTATTCATCAGGAAGGTAATGTCAAAGCAATTAAGATCAAACCAAACTCAATGCTTAATCAGTAGCGAGGAAGAATGGTAGGTTGCAAGAGGGTTAGTTCACTTTATGCAAGTCAGAAAGAAGCGTAAGATCAAGAACAGGTGTTAGAGCAAAGATAAAACATCAGATAGAATCAGAGGCTAAAGCAGATTCCAGAAAGAGTCTAGTCATGAAGAAGGGCTCCAGAAATAATAATGCCAAGATCAATTGTCTACTAAATGAAATTGCAACTGTTAAAATTACACTCCAACTTCAGCCATCAGACCATCTAAAATTCCCGCCTCTTAGTTTTAGATTTGGATTATCAGTTTCCTTCAATTTCTGGGATTTGAAGGTATTCCAGCTAATTTTGGCAAACTCCTAACCACATAAAGCTTTGAGCTTGGAATTGTGTCTTGAGTTAGATTCAGGAATATTAGGCCTAGATTCAAGACATTGTAGATTCAATGACTGGCTGGGAGTTTCTGTCAGGTCCAAGAACGGGGACAACACAAGGAGTTCTTTCCGAGTAGTTTCTTTATTATTGTTAGCCTACAGACATAAATCTTGACAGACTAAACCAATTATAGCTATAGATACACTCAGCAAATTGTTATTTGGGGATCCATCTTTGCCCTCTTCCTGTCTATCAGACATTCAAAACTCTACTGTGTCTGGGAAAGAGCCCCTCCCTATCATGAATCTGGATTATATTCCACTATAGATTCACAACGTATTCTCTACTGAGGACTCCTTCATCACCCATGGATCTTGTTCTCATCAACACATAGAACAATGACCAACTCCTTTCTTCTAGTATTGATTACATGGCTCTTATGGAGATGGCTAGAACATGATCATGTAAGGAGATTACAGTATAATGCGTGAATTCCCCCCCAAAAGAGTGGGTGGTAGAACTAAGTTGATAGGGTCTGGCTTTTTAATTATCAAGTCTTCAGTATAATTGCTGAGCATTAACCAGGCTGATATTTATTCTATTTCTTTGATATTAGGTTTATAGCATCCTTCTACTTCAGCTCCTTGTTACAGTCAGCATTGTGGCTATCTTCACTTTCTGGTAAGTCTCTGTCCTAGTAACCCTGCCTAGCAACACATCTTTTGCTGCTGCTTTTATTTTCTGATCTGTTATTATTTTTTTCCCTATTGATGTTACTCCTCCCATATTCTCGTACTCCACATTTGTAAAATGAGGAATTAAACATGCAGAATTTTCTGATAAATGTTATGCCCCTGATCATACATCTATACTGCATGACTCAAATATGTTTTAGTTTAGTGCATATTTGAAGCATTAAGGAAGGGCACTTAGAAATATTCAGATCATAGCATCCCTTAAGGGAGTTATTTTTAATTGAGCATTAAAATCCAAATTTGTCTTGATACTTTCATAAATCAAACATATTTAGCGTTCTATTTTGTTTTCTATATTAGCCATAATTAGCATCAATCAAAATTTATTGTTCCTAGCATGGCAGGCAGGCAGGCAGGCAAGCAAGGTGGTACTTTATAATTTATAAAAGCATCTTAGAAGGACGATTAGGTCAGTATTAAAATTCCTTAATCAAGAATTGTAGTGCTCCACATTTTGCTCTCATTATTCTAATCTCTTGTGTTTTTTATTGCAGTAAACCAGTTCAAGGATATATCCAAGCAAATCCAGCCTGGTACTGGGCTTCCTAGTAAGTACAGATTTGATCCTCAGACATTATTCGTATGTCAGCCATCAAAGTTAAAACGGCACTTTATAGGATAAGAAAAAAGAAACAAACAAACGTTACTTGCAAAATTACCCTCTAGCTTCATTTCATTTTTTTTTTCAAGGATAAGGTGATGTGGACCGGATTAGTCAACCAGGATCAAAGTGTAAATATGGTGTTAGCCAATTATATTTATTTATTGTTCTGTTTGTTTCAGGGGGGTTAGGTCTGGTCACCATATCTATACAGGTAGTCCTCAACTTACAACCACAATTGAGCCCAAAGTTTATGTTGCTAAGTGAGAAATTTGTTAAGTGAGTTTTGCCCCATTTTACGACTTTTCTTGTCTCAGTTGTGAAGTGAATCACTGCAGTTGATACATTAGTGACCCAGTTGTTAAGTGAATCTGGCTTCCCCGTTGACTTTGCTTGACAGAAGGTCGCAAAAGGAGATCACATGACCTGGGAACACAGCAACGGTCATAAATATGAACCAGTTGCCAAGCATCTGAATCTTGATCACACGATCAACTGCCCTATGGCCATTTTTTCACAGTTACGACTGTCGTAACTGTGAAAAACAGTCATAGGTAACTTTTCTCATTGCCGTTGTAACTTCTGCCATTAAGCAAACTGTTGTAAGTTGAGGACCACCACTATTCTTTTATTTTACCCGCAGTCATCCCTGGGGTGGGATTCAAATTTTTTAACAACTGGTTCTGTGGGTGTGGCTTAGGTGGTGGGCATGGCTTGGTGGTCATGTGACTGGTGGACATGGCTTGGTGGTCATGTTATTGGGTGGGCGTGGCCAACTCAATATCACTCACATCGAGGCATGCATCTCCTCGCCTGGCCTCTCATGACTGGTGGAGATGCTACAACAGTCATAAGTGTGAAAAACGGTCATAAGTTACTTTTTTCAGTGCCATTGTAACTTTGAATGGTCACTCCACACAAGCAAAGTACCAGCAAAGTAGGAAATAAAACCTCCAGAGACGTTCCTGAGACAGGAAGTCTAGTCCTGCCAAGAATGTAATAAGGGTTAACGGAGAGGCAGTTTCTGTAAGCAACACCAGAATGTTTCCTTCCTGCCTTCCTTACAGGATTAGGCCAGTCATTTCTTCTAACAACCGTTTCTCTGAACTGCTTAGAATGTTAACAACCGGTTCTAGCGAATAGGTGCGAACTGGTAGAATCCCACCCCTGAGTCATCCATACTCAGTGCTTAAAATAGGGGAGAAAAAAGGAGAAAAGGACATGGGCACATCTCCCCCACTGCTTTTGCTAGTCCTTGTTTTTCTGTAGATTCTTTTTTAACACAAGACGAAAGGACAAAACATCATAATTTCAGAGGATAAATCTTGCATTGTTCATTATGCCCCCACACATCTTTCTTTTGTGTATACTTTGGCCACTCTTTCTAGGATTCTCTAGGGAAAGGAAGAGGATCCTGGCCCATCCACATACCTCCCTTCTGTGATTTAGAAGCCTAGGAAATTTCAGAGCTGCACCTATCCAATTTACAGGGCTTTTTTCAGGAGCTGGAGAAGTGACTGAGCAAACCAATAGCTAAAAATGAACACTGGGGGAAACGTTTGGCCCATATTCGTGGGCTCAATTTAAGCAATAACAAGAGGACATTAAGAAAGGATAATTTATTTTAGCAAAGTGCGTACCTACACTTTTTAATGCTGTCATTAAATGATTCAAAATATTCATGCGAGTTGGGAAATCTGGGCCCTCTCAACTGCAACTACTACCATTTCCAATCTATATGAAAGAGGGATGCTGGGAATTGTAGTACAGCAACATCTTCACTGCTTACCTGACCTTTCCTCAGATAAGAAAGGGATTTGAAGAAGAACTTGTACAGACAGCAAGTACAGCTTTCATCAGACCAGCTCATATGGAAGAACCAGTTCTTGAGAAGTTTTTCTTCCTAGTTTGGAGGTCAAAACCCTCATATTGGTCTGCTCTGCATAAACTGGTCTTGCAGATCCATCTCCACAGACAAATGTTCCTCCACTCTAATTGCAAATTTTGATGCAAATGGACGATAGCTTTGTAAAAAAAACAAACTTGGAGATATGATAGGAAGCTATCAGCTTTGCAGTATGAAAGAATCTTAAAAGGAAAGATCTAAGATCAGTCATAACTGAGCACACTGAGAAAAGAAAAGTGGGAGAGAAGAATTGAATGGCTTACTCTGGAAAAGGACACGTTTTGTTTGGCTGCAAATCTCCACCATTTAATGTCAGTTCAGGTATTTTGGCTTTCAGTGGAAATAGTTCCTGTGATGACCCAGGAATTCCAGAATCTCACGGGCAAGGCATTTCACCCGGACCCTGATCGAAACTAGGCTCTGGGTGCAAACTTAGCATGCCAATAATTTTGGGATGGTGGGCTCTTTGCTGGCTTTGAAACTCTGGCAGGTAGCCAGAATGGCTACAGTTCAGCTGCAGCCACAGAGTCATTTGGCATATTCAATTGCTGGTCATCAAGGTGAAATCAAAGCTAGGGAAAGGAAATGATCAGTTTGAGTAAGAGGCATGTAAAAGGGTAGAGAAAGTCCATTCCAGCAGGAAAAAGCTATGCAAGCCATGAATCCATTATCAAGGTCCAATAGTAGCAATAGAAAGTGGATACTTTTTTTTTTTACTATGAATAGTGGCCTTGAAGAGAGAATTTAGGCAGGTAAGCATCTTTATATCTGCACACAAAGACTTATTTGGTTTTTTTTTAAAAAAATCCTGCTTTTATTACTTTATTACAAGATGCAAACATACCTAATATGTCTCCCTCCTATTTTGCCACAACAACCACTCTTAGACAGTCCCTTGTCTGGACAGCCATCTGTCTCAAATTGTATAGAATCACCTGCTTGAGCAGGGGGTTGGACTAGAAGACCTCTAATGTCCCTTCCAGCTCTGTTGTCTGATTGACACCCTGTGAGATGGGGTAGGCAGAGAGAGATAGAGATAGAGAGAGGGAGGGAGGGAGAGAAAGACTGCTCAAAGTCACCCAGTCAGCTTTCATGCCAAAGGCAGGACTAGAATTCAGAGATCTCCTGATTTCACCACTATAACCAATTGAGGTTTTCCCTCCACTTTCCAAGACCCAATAATATTTCATTCTTCTCTGGATAAGTGTTGGGGTCAGAGTGAGGGAGTCAATTAAACACTCAAGAGAAGTACAGGGTGGGATGGCACAGAGCGCTAAAAACCTAGGATACTGGATGCAAAAGAAAATAAATCCAGCAAGACTAGCTTGCGTGACAAGAGGCTTGTTGAACTTTCATGTCCTGCATAACTATTTAAGGTGCAGTACTTTTGTCCTCTTCAACTGGGTGCCAATTTTTCACAATTGCATTGCTTCTTCAGCCTAATAGCATGCCACCTGACTATTGCAAATGTAACCTGAAACCTGCCTTCACATTAACAAGCCGATTTCTTCTTTACCAAGCCGATGTTGACTGTCTGGGGAGCAGTGTAAGGTTACATTCTATTAAACTTTATCTTGTGGAAAAATACTGGTGGAATGCTTAGGGAGCAAGGGTTAACCTTAACCTCCCATTCTGTTTCGAATCAGAAGCCCTGAGTCCTTAATAAATCTCCTTTGCATTCCGCTGGTTGGCTACAGCACATAGATAACCTGTTAGAATTGAATCGGGAATCAGACATATCTATTTTCCACCCTAAGATGGGGCCTGGATTTCAACATAAAACTTAAAGGACTTGGAAAACGAATGCCACATTCATTGCATCTGGTTGCCACAATGCCATCCGGTTGAAGGCTAATTTTCTTTACATCAATAATATCTTTTGGGCAAAATATTGTACATAGAGAAATAAAGATACATACTGCAGATGATAGATAAACAGACAGATGATAGACAGACAGATAGAGTAAGCAGGCAGGCAGGCAGATATATAGTTAGATGATAGACAGAGTGATGATAGATAGATAGATGGATAGATAGATGATAGTTAGATGATAGATTGATAGATAGATAGATAGATGATAGATAGATGATAGATGATAGATAGATAGATAGATGATAGATAGATAGATGATAGATAGATAGATAGATAGATAGATAGATAGATAGATAGATAGATAGATAGATAGATAGAGCTTTTCAACTCATGAAAACAGCCATCTTTTGTCTGCCTTGTGCAGCTGCTCTGGAAGCCGATCCTGACTATTTGTGTTCTGTTGAATGTAAAGCCACACAGCATTTTCTCATGGCTGTGTGGTCACATGTGTGGGAGATATCAGGAACAGCTTCCCAAAGCATGGCTTTTCAAATTGCTAAATTGTTCTACATTTGAAAAATCTGTTTTGGCAGGTTCCAAAGCATCTCTTTCCAAAGAATTGTGCTGCCCTAATATCCAAGTATTGTGGAACAACACTGATCAAAACTGCAGAACTGGCTTGGGGCGCATGAACTAAAATAAAAGGAAATTTTTAATTATCTCCTCCACTATGACACAAGGATCAGACTTTGCACAGGATATATTTTCAGACCTGCTCTTCAAATATCTATCTTTGTTACTATAGAAAAAAGTACCATAATGTTCACAGCAGTAGAAGACAACATTGTAATAAAAGGCAACGTATGGATGTTGGGAAGGGCTTGTACAACGTGAGGCACAGAAAGATATTGCTTCCTTCCTCCTTCATAGAATTTGGTATCAGGACTGCAACTGGGCTAGGTGAACAAAACATCTGATTTGGTAGAAGGCCATTGTTGGATAAGAAGCTGAAAGCATCTGCTTACTTAATTTTATGAGAGAAAGCACAGAGAAGTATTTAAGGACAATGTTAGGGAGGGGAACATCTTGATCTTGGTGACACTACCCTATTTATGAGCCTTCTCCCTTTTTTGTATCTACATTGTTTCAACTTGGAATCTGTTTTATTGTGTTTTGTTCTACCGGTCACATAGGTTGTGGTAAAAATGTTATAATTTACACTTGCCTTTTAGTGTAGAAGAAATCATTCATCATTTTAGCCATTGTCTATCCAGTGCAGGATGAATGCCTCTTTCACATGTTTCCAACCAATACAGTCCTGAGAGAGGGCCGGTTTTGAGATTGTATTGCCCTGTGGAAGAAATAGACCATAATCTGCCATGCTGGTCCAATGCAGGTTGGCAGATATGATTGGTGTTAGTCTGGGGTAAGGGTCAGCAACCTGCAGCTCTGGAGCCGCATGTGGCTCTTTCATCCCTCTGCTGTGGCTCCGTTTCTCAAAATATGTGTCACAACTGCCAATGTGCGACACCCACCGGCCTGCGATTTATTGAGCTTTTCGACCCCGGTAGGTCAACCATGGATAAACCCAAGAAAAGAAAAGTTTCAGAAGAAAACAGAATCTTTAATTCAACTATACATACAAGTTCTGTGGACACTCAGGAAATAGTCAGACATAGGAAGAGTTTTGTGGCTCCCGGTGTTTTCTATTTTGTGGGAAACAGGTCCAAATGGCTCTTTGAGTGTTTAAGGTTGCTGATCCCTGGTCTGGGGTATCCATCATGGCCTGTTCACCTTGAGAGGCCCTTCTGGACATAGATATAGTCCACACTTACCCACACAAGCCCCTTTGCCTCATCAAGGCCCCAATCATAGAAGAAATTATTATGTCTGGTATTTATATAGTGCTTTTTCTTCAGAATTTGTTAACCAATGATGATCTAAGACAGAAAAAAAAGAAAAATACTTAAGGATCAGAGCAACAGGAGGCAGGATTCTCTCTCCTTCCATTGGTTCATTCTTTTTTCTCTCTCTCTCTCTCTCTTCTCCTCCTAGTGCTGTATTCTTTATCACCTATTTGATCCTTGCCTGCTGTTCTGGACCAAGGTAAAATTACACAAGGGGTCTGGACCATTTGTGGTGGGTTAATTCTGTTTGGGGAAGAGACCGATGGTGGAAGTGTGGATATTCTAACATACCTTTGAGCTAGTCTTCTTGGCTGGTCTAAAGAACCAAATATGGCCACTAAATTTTTATGGATTTGCTTTCTTCTGGGGATTAGAATGTATTGTTAATGAGTTGTGTTTGCTTACAGATGAACATGTTGAATATAACGGGAAGAACAAGAATATATACAAATGAGTCCTGAGATTTTATTTGTTCATTTATTAAATGTTTATGTCACCCATCTCCCCTAGAAGATGGGCATCAGTTTTAAAAAAAAATGTAATTTTTTCTTTGCACAAGCTCTCCTTGGCCTGTTAACCATAGAGTCAATCATCTGCCTTTGGGGTTGGGGGGTTGGAAGGGGGTTGAATCAGAAACATTCCATTGGTTTATCCCAAATCCTCAGAGTAGCAGTTGAATGCATCCAGTGCATAGTTAGCCACCAGCCATCAATGCTCTTTTCGAAATGCACCTTGTATCCACTCATGTCCAGTGAAGAAATGCTCTCATCTTTTTAATTATTAAAACATTTATCTAAGTCATTACCTTTTTCTTCTGCAATTCTATGATAAAATTCTCAATTCTATATGGTTCATACTCAGGAGTTTGTTCTAATAGATACAGAGAAATAGTTTGCGAGAAGGAAAAGGAAATGAAAAAGGAAAAATCCTGGAGAGAGAGAGAAAAAAAAAGCAAAACAGCCTCACATAATGAACATGACTAGCTCAGATTCTATCTTTCAGTTGCATCAAAAGACATTTCCTATATTCCAATGCTATGTCTGGGCATTTTATGGTTGGGGGAAGTTGTCTACTGTATATGTCTATTGTTTATTACATATATTATATGTTATATATTGGCTTAGAGAGGAAAGCAAAAGTTCTAATTCATGTGATTATTTTGCTTGAAAGGACTGATGTATCTCAATGCTGTCATATCTTGGCTAATACTTGATCCAAATTAGGCTGGCTAGCTATTCAATCCATTCTAGCTGCCTCTTTAATAGCTGCCCAGCTCTATGATCCACAGCCATTAGGAGGCAAAACGAGAGTTAATTTTCATGCCATAATAATGTTTCACTCAGTAACTCCTGTTCGTTTAGGCTTAGCCATAATTCAAATGAAGCCGGTGCCTTGATATCAGGCCTTTTTGTGCAATCAGAATTCTTGGAAACTTGTACATGCTGTGGCCTGATTGCCTTAATTGCTCTGTTGTTCTTTAATGATCTTATTATGCAAGTTAATGATGTACAACTTTCTTTTCACCATGATGCACTTTGGATAACCTGGTTCACTTGGCTCCCTTCCGTTTAATTCACAGGAGGTATTTCCCATGGAACCTGATTCTCCTCAGCATCTTTGTAAGTAGCCTAGTAGTCAGTGCTGGAACAGTTGCTTGGCCCTAGGGAACTTTTACAGCACATTTCCCCGCAACTTAATCTGTAAATTTAAAAGGCGAAAGGTTTATCACTCATTTATTTCCAACCACAAGTAATTATGGCGTGGCATGCATCCAGTAGATCAATAAGGAATAGATTGTCAACTCCTAAAGATTCCAGCTCCTCCTTGGTGCAGTAAATAAACCAAGCACATCAATCAATTAACATGAATAGTAGGAGTTTCAGTCTATGAACCTGGCCTGCAGGTAGCTGTTCAGTCTGAATAGTCCGTGTAACACCTTCATTAACTTGCACAACTACCTAGTTAACCACAACTCGTGGCTCACATGTCCTAGTTCAGCACAATTGCTTCTTAGAAGGACTCCTTCTTTGCCTCACTTATTCTCTTCCTTATTTTTCTACCATGAGATAAACCATAAAATGGTTGGATGGTTATGGAATAGTCAAACAAATGGCAACTTCAAATCTCAACAAATAAATGCTCTGTCTTACATATTGGAAAAAAAAACCAGTGGTGGGATTCAATTTTTTTTTACTACCGGTTCTGTGGGCATGGCTTGGTGGGCATGGCTTGGTGGGCATGGCAGGGGAAGGATACTGTAAAATCTCCAGTCAGAGGTGGTATTTGCCGGTTCTCCAAACTACTCAAAATTTCCGCTACTGGTTCTCCAGAACTGGTCAGAACCTGCTGAATACCACCTCTGAAAAAACCCCAGAAAATAAAATACAAGCTGAATGGACATGACCTTGTAGATGACCCCCACTCTGTCAAGGACCTTGGAGTACTCATCTCTAATGATCTAAGAACTAGAACTCACTGTAACAACATAGCCAAAAAGGCATTAAGAGTTGTTAACCTAATCCTGCGTAGCTTTTTTTCCTCAAATATTGTACTACTAACTAGAGCATACAAAACATTTGTTAGACCAATTCTTGAATACAGCTCATCTGTCTGAAACCTGCATTGCATATTTGACATTAACACAATCAAGAGAGTCCAGAGGTGTTTCACGAGAACAGTCCTCCACTCCTCTACTTGTAACAGAATACCTTATGCCACCAGACTTGAAATTTTAGGCTTAGACAACTTAGAACTACGCCGCCTTAGGTCTGACCTAAGTGTAGTACATAAAATTATCTATTGCAATGTCTATTTCAATTTTAATCACAACAATACAGGAGCACACAATTGATACAAACTCAAGGTAAACCCCACCAAACTCAATTGCAGTTAATACGACTTCAGCAATAGTAGTCAATGCCTCGAATACTCTACCTGACTCTGTGGTTTCTTCCACTAACCCTAAACACTTTAACCTTAGATTGTCTATTGCTCACCCCATTCCTAAGAGGTGCATAAGGGACGTGCATAAGTGCACCAACATGCCTACCATCCCTGTCCTAGTGTCTTCTTTTATTCATATCCATTTCATTTATCAATAATCATATTTATACCTATATCTGTTATCTAATAATAAAATAAATAAATAAAATATGGTAGACTATAGAATGTGGTCTTTCAGCTCAGTTGTTTTGAATAGGCTCAAAGAATGATATCCATAAACAGCTTTACATCTTTTTTCCTTCTTAGCCTCCAGCTTTTGCTTTTGCAGTAACTAAAGATTTTTATTTTTATAGACTCTGTCCATGGCTTACCTGACAGGAATGCTCTCCAGGTAATGCCCATACTAGGTACCTGAATAACATGCTATGTATTTATGTGTCTCTCTGTGTGTGTGCATGATTATATTTTCCCCCCGGCATTCTGCATTTTTCTGCAATCATTACTTCGGAAAATCTATATCAAATCTAAAATTTGATTTTAATTTCTAGGCTTTCCAAGACCATTATTCTCCAGTTCCTCAATTGTAGCTCAATAGTCAATAATCAGTTGTTTATAATTAGCCAACTTTTTCCAACCGGGGTGGGCATCATTTATACTGTTATTCAGGATACCATTTAAAAGTGCTATGAGCTTAGAGCTCAAAGCATTGTTAGAGACCCCGCACGCTCACTTCAGAGTCTGTTCCTGTTGCTCCCCTCTGGGAGGAGGTTTCGAAGTATTTATAGTGGGACTACCAGATTCTGTAACAGCTTTGTTTCCCTATGCCATCCATCTGGCAAACTTGCAAGATTCGTTTTTCTCACCATGTACGTGTATACATCCAAACTGGACTGTATTGTTTCTCTGAGACACATAATATAAGTGGGTATATACATAATTTTGTATTTACTTATTTATTTTGTCATGTTCATGTAGTATATATTGGAGGTGGTGACCCTTTGAGAGCTGTATGGAACAGAAATTCATTTTAATGTATGCTGATCAGTGTACACTCAAAGTGACAATAAAGTTATTATTCTATTTTATTATTCTAACTGCTGTACATTAGCTCTAATTCTGCCCAGAAATGAATAGATTGAAGTGGGGAGAGGGGGAAGATGCTAGAAAGAATCTTCTTTTTCAGCTTGTCTCTGGTTTGGATCTTGTATAATCCTTCCTTTGTTTCTGCTGTAACAATCCCATGTAGAGCAACATGATGGATTTCCATTGTTCCGTATTTATCAAAGGCCAACAATGGCATGAGGAGAGCAAATGTGAAGAGCAGATAAACAAAGCTGTCACTCAAGCATCTTGGACAACTGAACAGGGCAATAACCATTACCTTTCCCCTACCTATTCAGCAAGATTTTGCAAAAGAATATAAAAGCTAATGTAAATTGGGACACTGTCAGGCTACAGAACTTTTTCCCATTCAATCAATAAGAATGAACTTCTGAGAACCAAATGTACCAAAAGGAATCCTTTACTGAGATGGGACAATTCATGTAGGAGTTCAAAGCAGCATCTGAGGTCCCTCGGGCATACAGTGATAGATAAGGGAGTTTAGAACCCCTCCCCTTATCTCAATGTTTATTTAGGGAAACAAAAGCCAATATGTTAATTGCCTTCCCAGCCCTTCTGTAGGAACAATCTTTCTCAGAGTTTCCCAGGACATACCTAATTTCCCCCCACCCCCTTTTTAGAACGGACTGTTTTTTGGAGATTGCCCAGAACACTTCACTGTGGAGTTTTTATGGTCTTCTCATCTCCTGGCTGTGCCTCTCAGAGGTGTTAGGTTCTGGCCATCTGGCTTTTCTCCCTCCATTGTATCATGTGTAGGTGTACAGATTCCATACAAGGTTAAATATATTCAGGTTACATCAAGAAAAGATTTCTTTATCAGTTCCCACCCGCCCCCCTTTCTTCTTTCACTGAAGAAATAACAGATACACGGATCTAACAGACACTCAAAATACTGAGCGTATTTTTCTAAGAGCAAATTCTATTAAATTTTAGGTCTAAGAACTTTGGATATAATATGCTGATGGAACAGTGGAAAAATATGTTTTAAATTTTAAATATGTTAAAAATTGGGATTTACATTGTTATAACTTAAAAAAGACTTGTTACAAAATGACACACTCTTGGTATATGACTGCAGAAAAATTGTCTTAGAATGTTTCAAAATGCTGATAAAACACAATATTTGTAGGTTAGGGTTAAACTGTGGAGTGCTCTCTGAGGTTGGCAGATGTTTCATTAGCAATAGGTAACTTCATCATGATGTTAGCTAGTTTGATAATGTAGATTTCCACAAAAAAACTACCAAGCACAGAGAGCATCTAGGATCCTACTGATAAAGATACTTTAAATTTATTATGTGCACAATGTGATAGATCATTTTATCATGTCTGGTGGACTTGTAAAAAATACCCTTAATATACAAGGAATGTTCGAGCTCATTCAACTGAAACCAGAACTTTTCTTGCTGGGATTTATTGGCGGTCAATTAGAAAAAAAAGTCCCACAGATGGTTTTCTATGACCCTAAAGATGAAAATTGGCCATTTGATTAACAACAAATTGGCATTTGGTGGATCCTTAGACAAATTTATAAATTTTAAGCAGATTGTTTTCTGATATTGACTGCTTGACTCTTCTCAACGATGTCATGTCATTATTCCTTTTGCAGCTACTACAACACCACCTCTGTCCTCCTCTGCCTGGGGATTACAGCTTTGGTTTGCCTTTCCGTCACCATATTTAGCTTCCAGACCAAGGTGCATATAAATGCATTTATACCATAGTTCCCTGATTTTACCATCTCCTAAGTAAACAGAGAAGTTTTTCCTTTGTTAAAGTTATCAGGCAAACATTTTGTGATTACTCTAGAGCCATGTTTCTCAACCTTAACAGCTTTAAGATGTGTTGAGGATTCTGGGAGGTGAAATCCACCCATCTTAAAGTTTCTGAGATTTAGAAACTTTGCTTTATAATTTACATCATTGAGCAAACTTACACTGCTTCTCCTGTCATGTAGTGATGGCCTTGAAAAGCAACTTTTTCATAGAATTTTCTTGCCTCTCTCCCCTCTCCCTATCCAAATATGAGAATTGGTTCAAGAATTGCTAACCAAAAAAGTTAAAATGAATTTTCTCCCACTGGGAATGAAATTAATTGGCAACTTTTTAGATGGAGGTGGTGGAAAATGCTATTTAAGATCTCTTCAAACAGTATGATGAATTTTTTTAAAAAAAACCCACTCTATATCATCACTCATCCAGAAGGACTTTATCAGGCAGGAACAGCAAGAAAATAAAAATATAGTAAAATCATTTGAAAGAGTCTTTTGCCCTTTCCACATGGCAAGTCAAACATTTTCTATTATTTGGAAGGGCTGAGTTCATGCTGTGTGGACAGCTATTCTTGATCTGATCTCTATTTATCATTTTGCCTCTATGATTGGTATTGAGTGATGTGTTGGAATTTATAGATAACATAAAAGGGAATATACAATATATAATATACATTAAGTTCAGAGAACATGTAGCAAAGGCTATAAAAAGTGGTGTCATGTCCTATATGGGTGCTAAACGAAGTAGCAAATATTTATTTATTTATTTATGGGAGCCCCCCCAAAAATCTTGTGACTTGAAGATTCATTGGATATCAACTTCATTAATGCTCTAAGGTGGCAGATTCAATGCATCTGGTAAATATTAAGTTGGGAAAGGCAGATGTGGGCATTACTTAGGCCAGGGACCCACAACTCCCTGGTCCGTGACATGTCAGAAACCAGACCACACAAATAAGAATGAAGTCACATCCCTGGGATACAGGCAACACATGAAACCATATCCCCTCCAGTCCGCGGAAAAACTTCTCTCCACGGAACCGGTCTCTGGTGCCCCAAAGGTTGGGGACCACTTACTTAGGCTGTCCAGGAGCTAAGGGGACTTTGAAGTTAATCCATGCATCTTACACTAATGTCCTCTTGTTTTCTCCCACAGTATGACTTTACGTCTTGCCAGGGGGTGCTTTTTGTGATGCTGATGGTGCTGCTGTTCAGTGGGATCATACTGGCTATTATGCTTCCTTTCCATTATGTAAGTTACCTATTCTTGCCAATCAAATCCATATATACGCATCCTACCAATTGTTATTTTGCCACGTCTAGTAGCAGAGGAGATGCATAATTTTCTTTCTATGTTCAGTTATGCCATTGATGTTATGCAAATTAGGAGTGAAGCAAAAACCACTGCAGGTAGTCCTTGACTTACAACCGTTTGCTTAGTGACTGTTAGAAGTTACGGTGGCACTGAAAAAAATTTGATTTGTGGTCATTTCCCCCCCCCCCCCCCCCCCGTTTCTTTTGGTTTTTATTTTTAAATATGCATCAACATCAATACATGAACAGTGTGGCATCTGGGTATCATTCATTTTGATACAAGTAACAATAATAATATTAATAATATTTGTTACATTAGTCAAACTTACATAACCCTAGTATTAATATACACGTTTGTTTTAAAGTAGTTATTCAACATTTCAATGTTCCATTTTAATGCCAATCACAATATTATTTAAGCATACATAATAATGCCATCTTTCAACCTTTAATCTTTCCATCTAGTTATTGCTTTTATTCTATTATATAAAAAATATGCGTGCTAATATTCCCCCTATTTCTTATTTCTACTTCTATTCTAGCTTCTAGTCAGGCCATCAGAGCTAATCCTAGTGTTGACACAGGTGTTTATATTAAGATATAGTCCTTCATTATTGAGTTATTCAATGTTTCAATGCGCCATTCTAGTGCCAATCACGATATTGTTTAAACATATATAATAATACCATCTTTCAACCTTTAATCTTTCCATCTAGCTGTTGCTTTATATAAAAGTGTGTATTCTTATTTCTACCTCTATTCGAGTTTTTAATCAGGCCATCATTATATTAGAAAAAAAAGAATATTTCCTTTCTATCCGTCATCTCTTGTCCGTGATCATTTTTCTCACTTATGACTATTGCAGCATCCCCATGGTCACCTGTATAAAACTCAGAAGCTTGGCAATTGAGTCATATTTATGATGGTGTGATGACCGAGGGTGGGATACAAAATAAACACAGTCACAAAAACAGGTGAAGCCCCTTGTGTTCCTTCACTTTGCTTCAAAGCTCCAAATATCCTTGACTGGAGACAAAAAACTCCCCCACATGCAGTTACGAAAATGAGGAAATGCCGTTTAAACTAAAAATGCCTATAAATTATAAACAGTAAAAACAACACAAACCACACTGAAGCAATTAAGGGAATCAGGCAAGATAAGGGCTTGAAGAGTCCACAGATATTGGAACACACACTGGGAAGGACACCAAACTCAGAGAAGAACAACAGACTGGAGATATTTCCACACTTTGTTTCCAGCACTGCGCATACACATGTCTGTCCTTTTAACCAGTTCTCACAGCTGCAGCCCATGAAGAGGATCAAGGCCCTTTCCTCCCCTATAGACCATGCCATTCATGTCTCTCCCTTATCCTCTCCTCCCTGCGTGCCCTAGGATGGAGAGGGGATGGGCCTGGGTCTTCCTCTGATTGCCCAGCCTCCTCCACAACCTCCAGAGCCACACTTCCATTCCCTCGGCTGTTCCTCCTCTCCCTCTGAGTCAGATCCCAACAGGGGCATGACAGATGGTTGCAGTGTCCCGGGGGCATGTGGTCGCCTTTAGCGACCTTCTAACAAGCAAAATCAATGGGAAACCCGCATTTCACTTAACGATGGCATTGCTAATGTAACAACTGCAATGTTTCACTTAATAAATGTGCCAAGATAAGTAATAAAATGGGGCCAAACTCATTTAACAAGTTTCTCACGTAACAACATACATTTGGGGCCTCAGTTGTGGTCATGAGTTGAGGATTACTTGTATCTTAATTTTTTTTCTGTAGGTTTCCATTGTATCTGTATCGCCTTCACTAATCAAACTACTGAAAGATCCTTTGAAAGGAAACATGGTCCAAGAATGTGAACCCCACTAGATATTTGGAAGGGAAATCATTTCCTTTCTCCTTTGTCACTTAGACTCTTTAGATTTGATTTACTTTTCTCCTCTATTTTTTTTTTTTTAATATTTGCTTTTATCACAACCGCTGCTGGCATAGCTAGTGTAAGGCAGAAGGCTTGGGACAGATTGTCAGCCAAAAGGAGAAGTATCAGTTGTCATATGGAGGTGGTAAACAATTTTGGAATATCTTGTTTAAGAGAGAAAAGAAAGATGAGTTAAAAAAAAAAACCCAATAGGGCATCTTCTGCTGATCCTTTGTTCTACTGCTTGTAGAATCTGTTCTGGGGGCTGCTAATTGGCTAGTATCTCATTGCCATATTCGCACCCTCTTTTCTATATATGCTCTCTCAGTTACAGAATATGATAGAATAACAGAGTTGGAAGGGACCTTGGAGGTCTTCTAGTCCAACCCCTTGCTCAAGGGAAAGGGAAAACCTATACCATTTCTGACGAAGGGTTGTCCAATCTCCAGTGCTGGTGAACCCATGACGTCTGTAAACAAGCCGTTCCATTGATTAAATGTCCTAATTGTAATTTCCTCCTAAGCCTTATCTCAGTTTGTTTTGCCGTAACAATTACCTGTGTTTCAGGCCTTGTTATCACTTTGGGGGCAGAAGGTTTTGCCACTGGGTTGTGTTTAGTTTTGATTTGCTCACAGGGCAAATATTGATTGTGAGAGGGAAAGAAATGGGTAGAATGGAGGCAGGAAGGAAGGTTAGCATCTTTCCAACAACAGATAACAGATAATCAGAGTTGGAAGGTCATCTAGTCCAACCCCTCACCCAAGCAGGAGACCCTACACCATTTCTGACAAATGGCAGTCCAATCTCTTCTTGAAAGCATCCAGTGATGGCGCTCCCACAACTTCCGAGGGCAAGCTATTCCATTGGTTGATTGTTCTCACTTTCAGAAAGTTTCTCCTTATTTCCAGGTTGAATCTCTCTTTGTTCAGTTTCCATCCATTATTCCTTGTCTGGCCTTCGGTTGCTTTAGAACATAGCTTGACCCCTTCCGCTCTGTGGCAGCCCCTCAAATATTGGAACCTGCTATCATATCTCCCCTGGTCCTTCTCTTCACTCGACTAGCCATACCCAGTTCCTGTAAATGTTCTTTGTATGTTTTAGTCTCCAGTCCCCTAATCATCCTAATCAACAGTTTTCATTCTACCATTTGTTATCACAGGAGCCTTCTAGGTATTGAGAAATATTGATGGAAAAGGGGAGTGGGGTAAGCTTAACTTTTGCTGGCCTATGTAATGAGGCCCCTCTGATAGGCGTGCTTTATTTGCTTGGGTTTTGGCTGGGCTGGCCTTCCCATTAGCTTTGTTGCTCTAGATCATTTGTCATTGCTAATTGTTTCCTACTGGAAACCATTTCTGCACTTCCATTCACAATCTTCTGTTGTTATCATTCTTGCAGTAGCAGTACACGTCATCTGCAGTGGGAGGATTTTCTGATGTCCACTATAATCGGAAATAAAAAATACGCCCATAGGCTTCTGACAGGGCATGGGAGAAAAGAATTACATTATTTTATTGCTGGGATTTTCTTCTTCTTCTTCTTCTTCTTCTTCTTCTTCTTCTTCTTCTTCTTCTTCTTCTTCTTCTTCTTCTTCTTCTTCTTCTTCTTCTTCTTCTTCTTCTTCTTCTTCTTCTTCTTCTTCTTCTTCTTCTTCTTCTTCTTCTTCTTCTTCTTCTTCTTCTTCTTCTTCTTCTTCTTCTTCTTCTTCTTCTTCTTCTTCTTCTTCTTCTTCTTCTTCTTCTTCTTCTTCTTCTTCTTCTTCTTCTTCTTCTTCTCCTTCTTCTTCTTCTTCTCCTTCTCCTTCTCCTTCTCCTTCTCCTTCTCCTTCTTCTTCTTCCCATAGATGTCCATTAAAAAATATACTGATAGATTGGAAATAGCCTTTGCCAACTCCTTTCACTCCTTCACCAATCACTAGCATGATTCACTTTCTTTTCATTTGGTAGAATTAAAACAGAGAAGTATGGAGAAGTGCCATCCCTCAGAGGAAGCAGCAGACAAAGTGGGGGTTAGCAATAGTTTTTAGCCTGGTCCTCAGAGTATCTGATGATCCCTCTGATCTTGGACCTCTGCATGTCTTAATTTGCCTAAAGCCTAAAACTCTGATAGATAAGGCTACTAAAATTGTCTCGATAAAAAATGCATTGCTTTCTTTTTCTGAAATGTTGAAGATGGTGAAAATGATTTGTTTACAACAGAGGTCTCCAAGCTTGGCAACTTTAAGATTTGTGGATTTCAAAGTTGCCAAGTTTGGGGGCCCCTGGTTTACAAAATCATATCTGTAAAGAGTTTCATTTCAATGTTCCATCTTCTCCAAATGGCTTTCAACACATTCTTGTTTTCTTGCTGTTTTTCCTGATCATACCTGTAAATTTGGGCCGGTCTACAGATTCGAGCAGATCATGACCTGAAATTAGTTCCAATTGATCACAAGATGATGAATGGGATGCTTGAACGCATTCAAGAATGGAGGTTGAGAAACAGACAGGATGTAGTGAACTAGCATGACCCAGAGAAAGTTGCCTTCTTCCTTAATGTGATTTTTTGAAAAAAAGGTAGCAAGTCCCATTTTTATTTGGTCTTTGACCTTAAATAATAAATCTTGCTGGAAAGATTCTTTATATAAAAGAGTTTCACTTGTGTGATTTCCCATTTACAGTTGCTGCCCATCTGTGCAACAAACTGCTAAAAGCTTTACCATGTGATCTGTGCAGATCCTTTTTACTATCCTATAGAAAACAACAAAGGGTTTCTACAACACACACACACACGCACAGAAACCTACGAACGCACACACATTTATTTGAATATGGTAGTTCTAAACAGTGATAACTATTCAAAATCTGATTGAGGGGAATGTAAGCTTCCGTCATCTACATGAGGCCTGATAATATACAAATGAGATGTTATCAGCTATATAAAAATGTATAACATTCCGGTCATACATTCATCTTAAATATTAACAGAAGCAAAAATGGGAAAAATAATACTGCTTGCATGCCTGAATTATTCAGGCCCAAAGTAAATTCAATGGTGCTTTTTAATTAGTCTCATTAGTCTTGAAAGCAAAGAAGCTCCTTAATTACATATACATACTCAGAGAAAGATACACAGTGATAGAAATAGTAGGGACCAGATACTGAAAGATGTAGCCTTAATTTGTCCCGTTAGCTTGAATGAGAAGGCCACCAGTAGTATTCTGCAAGCACACAAGTCCATAAGGAGGTCCCAACTTCCTGCAAGAGATAAAATAACCGAAGGACTAGAAAGGTAACGGTCCCATCAAGGCCTCAACCCCCGTTAAATGAAGAATATCCAGTGCAGGAGGAACTGTAGCATCCCTAACCCTGTTTGCTGTGCTGGTGAAGGAAAGCTTTGCAACCATTTTGAGAAGAAACCTCCAAGGCCACAAATGAACGACTCCTACCTTTGGGAGCACTTTAGGGGGTGGTTAGAATCTGCTTCCCTATATTTTTCACCCAGAAGGCTACCTATCATTAGGCTCGCTTGGTTCTTTCCCTTCTTCCAGAAACATTTCTATTTGGGATAATGCACCGGAGACAAATTCCTTGTGTGCGTCCAATCACACTTGGCCAATAAAGAATTTTTCTTCTTCATTATTACTATTTGGGAATCAACCAAAACCTTCCTTCTTTCAGCAGTCATTTGGATGTTTCTGTCCTCATATAGGTTACATTAAATTCTGCCTTATTAGGTTGACCCCAAAGCTCTGTCTCTTTCTCTGTAGGTGCCATGGCTCCAGGCCATTTATGCTGTACTGGGTGCAGTTGTATTTACAATGGTAAGTCAGCACTGTTGGGTTGCCTGGGTTCAAGCAGAGTTCTTTCAATGGATATAGGTCGTATGCAGTTTTGCAGAGGGAGGGGGAAACAAAGGGGTGAAAATGGGCTTGGTGAGGATGCAAAGGGGTTGGAGTGACATCATGCACATAGACCAGGAGGCTCTGGTGTGGCTGGATTGTCAAGTAATTTTTTAAAAAACACACTAAAGCCTAATTTATTGAACATGTTACCTCTTCGACGTGATGGGAAATTAAAATCTGGGGACACTCTCATAGAGGCTCTAGCAGCTTGAAAAATGTGGCTCAGGGGCATTTGATATTCCTAGGGCTGAAGATTTATGGAGATTCTCAGTCATCTAGGCCATGGTTATCCCAAAGTTGCTTTTTTAAAAGGGAACTGGACTTTGTTTTTTCCTTGAAAACGTTTCACTTCTCATCCAAGAAGCTTCTTCAGTTCTTCAGTCCTTTAAGTCAGCAACTTAAAGAAAGAAAGAAAAGCACCTTTGTGACTTAAGGATGAAGCCTGTCCATATTTGGGTTAAAGTAGTGAGATCTGCGTGTCTTTTGTATGGTATTACAATAATTTTATAGAATGTTTTCATCATTCCTCGACTGCCTTCAAATGGAAGATGAGGTCCCTGGACAATGCCCTTCTTCAGTTTAAGAAGCTAAAGCAGAGTGAAGCATCCCAAAACACTGCAGGCCAAGGAAAGCTAAAACAATATAGGCTACAATGTGCCATAGACATAAGGGGATTGTGGAAAGTATACTGTGTCAGTGATCAGTTTCAAGTTAGTTAGTCCCAAAATACGAATCTGTGGGTGGAAAGTATGCTCAACCTGATTTTTATCCCCATAAAAAGACAACTCCTCTCCTAGTCATGTGTTATTGTTTAGATTTCTGCACCAATGCAAAAGAACTAAAAACGTGTCAGGTGGATGAATGAATGAATGGTCTTAAATAAAGCCATCAACTTTTTTTAAAAGCACATGCTAGAAGCTTGTAGGCCACATACTTGTATTGAAGGGATGGATAACAAGTACATTCATGGGAGAAGACTGGCTGTATAGACTTTGCCCCTTCCCTATTCTGGGCTCTGCCATGCTGAGAGATGCCACATAGAGAAAGATTAAAAAAAGGGTAGTGAGGCAGTTGAGGCATGTTGTAGGCTGGTCTTACATCAGATCCTCTTTCATGTACCATTTTTCCTGTCCAGATTCTAAGGCCAGATTCAGCCCACTGGGTCAGCAATGTTTTCAGCTCAACAGTTGGCAGCCCTATTTCTTTGTTCAGTAATCCATCTGATGGAAATGAACCTCCTTATTTGAGATAGGCGCCTTCTGTGTGCTAGAACATTTCTCTCTTTTTGTCAGGGTTCCTGAAAAATCTCTCTGTGGAGTTCTCTGGACATTTCTCTGAGCTATCAAAAGGTTGTTTTCTTCTTTTGGCCACAACCCTCCCTCAGTTTCCATTTATCTTCTCTGCTCCTGATTTTGGCCCTTTGAATGTGGTTCTTACGCAAATACTCAGCGATAGGAGAGATACACATATCAGCCAGTGCCTTAAGCCAACAAGGTTATCTGGCCTATTTCTGTAATCCTGTCAACAATACTGGAATAAACCAGCTTACCATTTCCAATTCCAAAGAAAGAAAAGCTGTTCTCCTTGCTTTCTGATCATGTCACTTTGCACCTTTGATAATCCAGGATTAATAATGGCACTAAACTACAAATATGAATGGTGAGTCCTGCCAAGCTTCTTTAATGGGGATTTTAGGAAACAGTCATGAAGCAAAGGAAAGAGATGGAAAATATAATAATAATAATAATAATAATAATAATAATAATAACAACAACAACTTGAAAAAGTCACCAGATATCAGGACTTGAGAATCGAACTGCAGAGACTCTGGTATAAACCAGTGCAGGTGGTTCCAGCGATACTCAGCACACTGGGTGCTGTGCCTAAAGACCTAGGCAAGCATTTAAAAACAATTGGCACTGACAAGATCACCATTAGTCAGCTGCAGAAGGCCACCTTACTGGGATCTGCTCGTATAATCCGCCGATACATCACGCAGTCCTAAACACTTGGGAAGTGTTTAACTAGTGATTTGTGATACGAAACCCAGCATGGTTATCTCATTTGCTTTGTACACTGTCATTTTTTGTTAATAATAATAATAATAATAATAATACCAACAACAACAACAACAATAACAATAGAAAATTAGCTTGAGGGTTGGTATTGGAATGATGTTAAAATACAATTTGGACTGCCTCGTATATCATCTCTGCCTCATATATCATCTGGGATGAAGCAGCAACAAGGGGGAAACAGCATAAACAATTGCCAGGGCCTGCTTTTGCAGCTGTTTGATAGCACTAGCACAGACTTATATACCATTTCACTGTGAAGCCCTCTCTAAGCGGTTTTACAGAGTCAACCTATTGCCCCCAATAATCTGGGTCCTCATTTTACCCACCTCAGAAGGATGGAAGGCTGAATCAACCTTGAGCCTGGTGAGAATTGAACTGCCAAATTGCAGGCAGTCAGCAAAAGTAGCCTGCAATACTGCACTCTAACCACTGCGCCACTGTGGCTCATTGGTATTGGGGTTAAGGCACCAGGTTGGGAATTGGGAGACTGTGAATTCTAGTCCTACTTTCTAGTCCTCTCTTAAGCACAAAAGTGATCTTGGGCCAGTCCCTCTTGTCTCATCTCTAGCAGGCAGATAAAGGCAAACCACTCCCAAAATCTTGCCAAGAAAACTCAGGTATGCAGCCTAGCAGTTGGTAGGAATCAATGCTGACTTAAACGGATCAAAACTAAAACAAAAAAAAAAGGAGCATTCAGTGTCTGAAATTGAAATCATCTTAAGACTGACATGGTTAATACCACTTTAGTTGCAGTTGTAGTACTAGAAGGGCCATTTATTGTATGGATGTGACAATAATGCGTAAAATATAACCCATAGATTCATTTCTAGATTGAATTTTAATCTAGTCCAAATGAATCCTCACCAGTCAACTTTATGCTACTTTGGCAAACTACTGGAAAAGCAAGAGAGATTTCCAGACCTTCTAGTTCATATAAGCTTATTGCAAGGAAAAGTAGAACAGTAGAAGTCCCCAGCCCAGCTGGGATCCCAAAGAAAAGTTAGGATCCAAATCTAGTGAATAGCCTATCCATTTTTTAATTTTAATATTTAAATTCTGTCCTGCCAATAAATATGCATCAGTCATAGTGCGTGGTTTGATTTTATTTAGAGTATTGTGGGAACCTAGCCACTATGGCTTGTTTCGACAAACCACAATAAAGCTAAGCCAAGTTCAATAAGGCTAGGGAAATCAGGACACATCTACTGGACAGGATGATTCTTTTTTCATAATTCTTGCTCTGTCACAGACCGCAACTGGAGCTCCAGCTGGCCTATGGCTGGAGAAGATCCTCAATTAATAAGCCAAGCCAAGGGAACTTTCATAGCGAAGAGCAGAGTTGGGTAAGGAGAAGCTGAATATTCATGGATGCAAATCTAGCTGCACTTCCAAGAGAAGGATCTGGGAACATCCAGGCACAGGACGATAGGTTTTGCACGCATCTTTTTTTTCATACATCTCTGCCAACTCTTCTTACTTAAATTATGGGATTGGGGAGTAAGGATTGGGGAACGAACAACATTACAGTTTTCTACATCCAACACCTTGGACACCCAAAGATTGCATTTTAATCACTGCCCGTGTCTTGTTTTTTTTCTCCTTAGTTCCTGGCCTTTGATACCCAGCTCCTGATGGGCAACCGTCGCTATGCCATGAGTCCAGAGGAATACATCTTTGGAGCCCTCAACATATACCTGGACATCATCTACATATTTTCTTTTCTCCTGCAGATCTTTGGAAGCAGTCGAGATTGAGCAGTCGAGGCTGAGCCTCTAAGTTTTATTTCTGATAAAACAGAAATATATTGAGAGAGAGAGAGAGATTTATAATAATACAACAAGCAAGAAAGGAGAGAAGAAAGAGCAGTAACCTCTCTTGTCCTTTAGCGAGCTTCATTGCATTAAGTGAGCCTTTGCTCACCCACTGGTCTACTTGAGCTCCCTCTGCAGCCTGTGTGTATGTGTGTATATGTGTGCGCGCGTACACGTGTGTGTATATATTTATATACACATGCTCTTAGGGTAAACTGGTATATACAGTATGCTAGGCTTTCCCTTGCTTTCATAACTGCTTTCAATATATATATATTGAAATTAGTGTAGCAGTAGAGGAAAGAGCACCGAGGAGGGGGATGGGGAAGAGACAGAGAAATACTATTGATTTTAACTTAAAGCTGAACAAATGAAGGCATGAAATAGTCAGAAACTTAAGTTTGCTATATCCAAAGTGAGCAGGTTGTAAAAACACCAGAAAATTTATGTGAAGTTCATTTTGTGTGACGTGAATTGTTCCAGATTTCAGAGTTCTGGCACAATCCTAGTCTCTATATTGTTGTTTCTACTTATAGAAGAGTTTAGTAGATTATATATATATATATATCGTTCTCGGATGTTTTTTTTTCCCCAGCCAACTGAATAACAAGATTTTATCTGCTGAAATTTCTTGGTACTCTTTGGAGGACTTCATTTTGGCTAGACAATTGAGGCACACCTGCTGAAATCATTTTATCTGGCCTACACAGATAAAATTTCCCAATTTCTAGTTGAGGATAGCTTTTTTTTAAAAAAAAATACTAATCAGTTATTTTGCATGATTTTGTTTCGGCCCTAATTCCAGGCTAGGCAAAAAGGGAGAGAAAAATGAACCTCATAAAAATGATCTTTTGTGGTCTTGCTTAACTGAGGACTATGTTGGGCCTGGTAGAATCACTGGTCCCAGTAGTCCCAATCACTGGTAGAACTACCGTTTGCTTTACTTGCACCTCTGCTTCTGCTATATCACGTCTTCCACCTTGTCCTTGCTCTACCCCCACCCAAACATAAGTTCCTTGGGGCACTGGTGGTACTGCAGACAAGATCTTTTCCGGAGCCCAGAAGATGACAAGGCAATCAGCAAACGGAGAACCATCGTTGATTTGAGCACATTCTTATTATCCCATTATTTTGTGAGTGGATATTGAGTGGGCTTTATAGAAGGAGAGCACCTTATGGCAGTTTCAGACATATTATACGTAATGAAATCTAAAGAGGATTTCTGAAAAGGATTTATTCATTCTCTGTAAGAGTCTTCGATAACTTTGCACTGTCCCCATAATAATCCTTTAGATAGAAGATGAAGGGACATAGATGGCAACCTTCCTTCTCCTGTAAGACATTTTTGTAACCCTGATCACTTTTATCCATTAAAAAGTATCTTGCTACTTGTCCTGTGCAATGGTTCAGAGCTACTTTTTCTACTTTTGTGTAATCGCCCAGGCCTAAGAACATAACCTGCAAGTTGTCACTTGAAGTGATCCTACTATATTTGCTTAGAGATGATGAATGACTGTGGCAGCAGCAAACAGCCTTTTCTAGAACTTAGGACTGTATTTAAATGTATGTATATATGTATGTATGTATGTATGTATGTATGTATGTATGTTATTCAGCTTTGTTCGGGTATTTTCCCCACGTCATTATAGCTGTGCTTTTAAAGTTGTAGTGATGTTTCGGCAGAATCTCATCTGCCATCATCAGGCTTGTGTATTGAAATGGAAACAAACAAACAACTACCATTCCTAGATGTACTAATCTACAAAAAAAAAATAGATGGCACACTAGGACACACCATATACCAGAAGAAAACACACACCAACCGCTACCTCAGTGCCCAATCCCACCACCACCCAGTACAGATAAACTCCGTGGCCAAAACACTAATTGCCAGAATCAAATGCCTGGCAGACAAGACACACATAAAGACTGAACTATGCACTCTGACTAAAGTACTGACAGCCAACGGCTTCCACAAAAGCAAAATCACAGGCCTGATCCACAAAAACACACTGAGACATAATGGAGACCTAGAAGATGAACAGACCTATGGAACAACTGTTCTGCCCTACATAAGAGGTACTACAGACAAAATCAGTAAGATACTACATAGGCATCACATCAAGACTGCCTTCAAAACAGACAGGAAAATAGCAGCCATCCTAAGAAACCCCAAAGATAAAATTGACCTGGAAAACCAAGGCGTATATGAAGTCCCCTGCACATCATGCCCTGCTACATACATTAGACAGACCAATAGAAGAATAAGTACCCACCTGGATGAACACAAAAATGCAGTAAAAAAGCTGGAACACATTTCCTCACTAGTCCAACACATGAAAGCCACAGGTCATAGCATCAACTTCAATGGCACCAAAACCCTAGCCACTATAGAAAACCCCAGCTACAGAATTAACTGGGAAGCCATAGAGATTGAAAAAAGACCTGAAAGCATGAATAGAAGAGACGACTCCACCAGACTGTCAATTATCTGGAAGCCTGCACTCACAAACAAACAAATCTCCACACCACAAGCCAAGCAAACACCTGGGCACAAACAGTCCCCCCCGATATCTCCAGCTCAAACACACCCCAACCAGGCACCCAGATGAAACCTAGCTTCCTAATAAATGATAGCCGTCCGTTTACCCGAAGCCAAGCCACACTAAAAGGCTCTAATACAGGAAACACAATGTTGCCAGCCAATCAAGACAAAAAAATGCTACAAAACAGACAGAAGATATTAGAAGCACCAATCAAGTAGAACACAACAAACTCCAAGACCAATAAACACAGACCAAAACTCCCAACCAATCAGGATGAAGAAAAAACCATTCTAACAAAGCATGAGGCTAGCACCACATTTAAAACAGAAATGGCTATGAAAGCCTGACTCACAGACGAACACAATACACAAGCCTGATGATGGCAGATGAGATTCTGCCGAAACATCGCTACAACTTTAAAAGCACAATATAATGACGTGGGGAAAATACCCGAACAAAGCTGAATACCATACATATAAATACCCACGAAAACTTAAGAAAACAAATATATCCACTATTCTCCTTTTTCTAGGGAGTACTTTCTAAAAATGGTAAAATAGTGAGAGATGGCTTAGAATTTTTGCTTTTTTAAAAAAGAAAGACCCAAACCGTGCTTTATTGACATTATTCTGGCACTATAGGTCAGATGGTTCATCGAGTGGTGAGGTGGCCTAGAGGTGGAGTTTCTCACCTCACAATCAGGAGGCTGTGAGTTTGATCCTAAGTGGAGGCAGATATTTCTCTCTTTGGGCACACTGAGAATATATCTGCTGGGGAAAAAAAGTCTGCATTGGCGACAGGAAGGGAATCTGGTCAGTAAACACTCAGCTCCATTCAGTTGCCCAGACTCCACTCCACAGGGGATTATGGGGTCATTATAGGATACTTGAGATGGCTCATCACTGGCTGTTAAGAAAACTACTAAAATTGAAAGTAAACGGTTGGGGGTGGGGAATGGACTCCTTCTGCAGCCTGCCATGTGTTACTGCTCTCCTCTCCCAAATATTTCCTGGTTAAATGACAATGCTAATACTTAGTTTTGGTTTGGGTGGATGTTCTGGGTAGCAATCTTCCCCAATTTGGAGCCTTTGAGTTGTGTTTATCAAGACTCCTATCCTTCCCAGCATGAGAGATGGACATTGGCGTCCCATGAATCTGGAGAGCATCAGGTGCAATAAGATTATTATGAATGATTTTACAACAAGGATACTTGGTGTTCCTTAGTGGGCTAACAAGAGAACCACGAAAGAGTTGAGAAAGAGCTGAATCCAGATCTCCTTTACCACCTGGATTAGCAGACAGATGCACTGTATGGGATGATGCGGTGCCTATTTCATGATTTGCTCGCTGGCTTGTGTGCTTTTCTTTTTAGAATGTCCTCCTTAGCCGCCAAGGATCTCTGCACATGAGGCAGAGTTCACCAGCAGTTTGTCTTCCGGGCCCTGTTCAGTCAGAATACCTGCTTAGCTTTCCTAGTGTTTATATCATATTGTGTTCCCAGGGTTGCTCTGTTATTCGAGCCGTACATTCTGTCCCAGGCTAATATATGCCTTTGGTTGCATTGCTTGAGTGCACGAGGTCCTCCTGGTACAGACACATTTAAGTTGTTTCAGCTATCCGCTCCCTGCCCAGCTTGCAGGCTGATTTCAAGACTGGAATGAGCTTGATTTGTCGTATCCACCAGAGCTTTTCCTGCCAAGTAAGGAAGCGTGCCAATGCTCCCTGCCCCAGAAAAACCATTCCCTGCTATCTAGGTGGCATGACCTGGAAACTCCGGAAACTACACTTTGCAGGGGGGAGGGAGGGTAGAGATACCAGAGCTGAGGTCAGAATTAGCCATCCCCTCCCAAATTTCAGAAGCTAAAAAAACGAGAAATGAATCCTGTGAGGTGTCAGTTGGATTGAAGAGATGAAGGTCTTGTCTTCAAAGAACGTTTAGCAAAAAAAAAAAAAAAGAGTGATTGTGACCAGGATTCTTTAGGGCAGAGGGATTTGGGGAGGGGGAGAAGCAGCAGGGGATGAGTTAAGAGGACTTTTATTGCTAACCAGAGGGCAATCTCAGTTTGGAAGGGCAGGGAGATGACTTGCTTTACGTGCCACCTCCCACCTCTGCATGTCTCCAGGCTACAGTCCAAGTGAACTCGAGAGAGGATTAGAGTATCTTTCCATCTCCATTTGGGCTCTTAATGTTCCTCATTTGGAAGTCAACCAGTTATTTTCTGACTGTGGGCTGAAGGCTAAGACCAGCATCTTGAAAGCATGATTTAAAAGGTGATGCTTCCAGCTGATAGGGGTGGTTTATCTGAGATCTCCCTGAGAACAGAGAAGGGAATGCGTCATCATCGGGCGGTCTGTTGCAATTCTGGCCCATGAAGGAAAGAGGATTTCGCCAGCGAGGGCTCAACCCTTCTGTCCCAAACACCGTCTAGTTGCAACTGCTCTTCAAGCACTCTCGCCTCAGCAGTCCTTGTACATCGGCCAGTGAATGCCATGGCAGGACAGAAAGAAAAAAACTGCCACGCACCTACCAACAAAGGCTGGTTTTGCCCTCCCCGCCCCCCCATTTAAACTTTTCTACACAATTGGTGTAATTTATGTGTTTCAAAGCCAGGCTGGAAGTTTGAAGACCAAAAGCATCTCCATAATAAAGAGATGAAGCTGTGTGACATGCGAAAGCAAACAATGCAGCCGGTTTAGGGATGGAAGAAATGGTCCACACTGATGTTCTGCCATGGATAGAAATTCATTCGTAGCAAACGTAAGAGGCAGTTCTGGTGTGAAGAATTCTGTATATAGCAATAGCACTTAGATTTATATACCGCTTCACAGGGCTTTACAGCCCTCTCTAAGCAGTTTACAGAGTCAGCCTATTGCCCCCAACTATCTGGGTGCTCATTTTACCCAACCTCAGAAGGATGGAAGGCTGAGTCAACCTTGAGCCAGTCAGGATTGAACTCCTGGCAGTTGGCACAGTCAGTCTGCAATACTCCATTCTAACCACTGCACCACCATGGCTCATAGCCAAGTCTACTTGCCTTTATGATGTGATTCTGAAATGTTTGGCCATAATTAATCATGTGATTTATTATTAAATGAATAAAGACTCAGTAAAGGTGATCATTGATTACCATCGAAGGAGGAGGGGCACATCTTTTGCTCCAAAGGGCTTGTCTCATCTCATACCTTCCAACCAAATTTTGCCCCCAAGCCCCTAGAACAGAGGTGGGGAATTGTGGCCCCTTTATGACTTGTGGACTTAAACTCCCAGAATTCCTGCGCCATCCATAATGGCTCAAGAATTCTGGAAGTTGAAGTCCACAGATCATAAAAGACCACAGTTCCCCATCCTTGCCCTAGAACAACTTTTCTTCACCTGAGGCTTTCCAGTGAAATTGGCTGGGAATTGTACATATTGTAATCTTGAGCATGTCAGGGGGACGCAAGAATGAAGAAGCTGCCTTGAAAGTCAGGTTGGAACGGATGGCCATCAACAACGTAGGAGCAATTTCCATTGTTCTGTTTGGGGTTTCATTTCCATTATCCCAACCAAGAGAGCCCTAGTTCAGAACCTCTGAAGAGGAGTAGCTTTCCTAACCTTGAATTAGGAACTGTGGCCTCCTCCAAGAAACTTTCGGGGTAGAGGGTTAAATTAATAGAATGCCACAAATTTGGGATCTTGTATCTACTAATAGTTCCAACTGCTGGGAAGAAGGTGCTTATTTTTGTATTCCCACCACCTTTATTCTACAGAGTTCAGTCCTAAGTCACATTTATAGCTAGGGGGGAATGCTTGAAAGAGGCTTAAATATTGGACTTTCTGTACCCTTTCCTTTAAAATGAAACAGACCTGGCAATGGATTAAACAATTGTGCAAAATATACATTATGAACCTGCTAATGGTTTTGGATACTTACTTTCTAAATACTCCATATGTATCAGAGTTCTATAGAAGACAATAGCAGAACATAAAATCCTCTGTAATTATTTTCTCTGAAGGCAGGGAATGTGGTCCAAGTGATATGCCCTGCATTTGAAAAGATCCTTGAACAATTTATAGATTTAGTACATCAAACACCCCTCCAAACACACCTTATCCTCAAAGCTACCTACTTTTGCTGGGCATAGTGGCCACTGAACCTGTACTTTAGGATTTACTAGCTTTTTGGTAGTACTCTAAAACTGGACATGTCTAAACAATTGGAAATCCAAAAGGTCTCAATCAGTAGATGTGGAAAGAGCCCTTCAGAATAAAAATGTGCATTAAAACAATGGCTTTACTCTGGAGAAGATCTGTCTATACAGTTGCTAAGAACTCAGCAAAGTGATGGCACATAATTAACAGTAGCATCCTCAAGGAATTATCTATTTCTCTCAGAAGCAAGTTTAAACATAGCCATTCAGCCAAGGCACAGTATTTTGTCTTTTAAAGATTATTATTACTTTCAGAGACATTTCCAGCATTGAGCCTACATTTTATCCACACGAAAAGGGTCTTAGGGCTTAATTTTGTTTTAAGATGGAAGGTATAGTATTCTGCAGCTTCCTTTAAGAGCTTTGCAAACTCCCAAGAAAAAAACTTGCAAAAGCTCAGACTTTTTTCAGTGAACATCCGACTTGATGCTTAGGTCACAAAGAGCTAGGGTTATTTAGAGGGACAGTTTTGGTTTCTGTGTCTGAGAAGGCTAACCTCTCCTCATAAGCCCAGCATCTGATGTCATCCAATTACAGTAAGCTTACCTACAGGAAATGAAGATTTAAGAAAAGGAAGGCCTTTTGACGTGTCCTGTGGAGAAGAGCATTGTGTGTTTTAAAAGTGGCTTTAGGTTTACATAAGAACTCCATTGAAGTTGGTGGGTTGCACTGTCATGTAGAACATTTTTTAAAAAACATTTTCCTGCATGTGAGTTTCCTCCCATTTTCCCCTCAGTTTGCTCATTTGTTTTTTTACAGACTCTACGCAAAAGTGCACACACATCTTGCTGTGCACTTCCACCTTAACATTACTTATATGTGTATGCTGTCCCCCCCCCCCCCCCCCAAGATAACTCTAAGAAGTAGCCATGAGGGTCAACTTTCATTTTATACACACAATAACACCGTGAAGTGGGTTCAGCAGAGAAAAAGTGGATACATGGCTGAGCCTGAGGCTTTGGTCTCAATTCGGTCTCTTAGTTACTGTTTATTATACTGACCCCTATGGCATATTAATCATCCATGACCTGGAGATAGGCTAAGTTGATGGACTATGTTAGAAGGCAGCAACTTTTTGATGGTCTGAGATCACATTTATTTCCTTCCTTCCTTCCTTCCTTCCTTCCTTCCTTCCTTCCTTCCTTCCTTCCTTCCTTCCTTCCTTCCTTCCTTCCTTCCTTCCCTCCCTCCCTCCGCCAGGAATGCAGTGAATAAAACAAGAAAGCTAAAATGGCAGGGATAGGATTTTTGGAGATCTTTGGAAGATGGGAGAATTTGGGATATTTTCTTCTCAGCCCATATTAAGCTACTTTAGGGGTTACTCTTACCGCTATGGAGAGTTTCTTATCTCAGATTGGCAGGGAATTTGGTGACTCTGTAAGTTACCAGAAAGTGATTTGCCCACTCTTTTCTTAGTTCTGTAATATATATTTAATAGTAATTTAAAACTTAGTCTAAAACATGATGCTGATTGGTGTGCAACTTTACCCAGTCAATCTTCTCCCATTAGCTTATTTTAAACTAGCTAAAGCACCATATCAGCCAGTATCATATTTCAGTATTGTTCTGAAGCACACACTGTTCAGCTTATTCTTGCACAGTGTGTTCCTGGTTACACTTTACAACTGCCATATGTACGTGTGGGGGGTGGGGGGTGGGGAAAGAGAAGTAAACCAAACATACTTGCAATGAAAGTTAGGAAAGTATATAATCACTACCCCCTTGTGTTTTTTTTTTTTTAATTTACTACAGCAGTTTCCTTTTGTGTACGTGGCTTGGTTATTGCTATCTTCTGAGGACAACTAATTCTCTATTCAGTAGCTAAACCTTGGCTGTAATTTCAACTGAACTGAACAGCAAAGGATCTGGTCTTTCAGCTCTCTCTGTGGTGAGATGCAGCGATGGCAATCACCCAAAAGATGCTTGGGAATGGCTTCTCCTCAAAAGATCTAATGGGGAGATTAAGGATCAAGATTTCTATTTGGCAGGTACTCTGTATGTGTGGATTCTTCTCCTTGCACATCCAGCTACCTTTGCTTATGTTCACTTTAGGAATGGAACATAGTTGACCCAACTCTTTGATTTTGTCTTCAGTATGAAAATATTGCACTTTCTTCATTGGTGTGACTAATCAAGGGTTTGAAAATGGCAACTGAGTTAAAAGGTTCTTCATTTGAGGGCCAGGAAAGACCAAGGAGCACTTGCTAATTGCCAACATTCATTGTTTACAGGTATGACAGATAATAAAGCAGGAGATAATCTGAGATAGATCCCAATAGAGAATAAATGGTGATGTTTACTAGCTTTGACCTTTCTCCCTCCCTCCTTTACTCTCTCTACTTCCTACACACACATAATAAGGAAGTACAGTAGGGGTGAAATTCAACCACCTCAGGAGAGGTGGTAGGGATGATTTGAATCAGTTGGCTCTGCCCACACCCGCCCGTCTTCTTCCTTTTAGAGACTGAATCCCACCAAGCCACGCCCACAGAGCCGGTAGAGAAATTTTTTTGAATTTCACACCTGTTACAGTTTTAGGAGTCAGGACCATTGTGATAATAATGTCTCTGCTGGCCCCCAAGGAAGATTTCTTTCTCTGATGTAGTGTTGATGCTGGATCAAAAGATTGTTATTTTCCCATGCTTCTTAAAAGATGAATTGTTTGCTATTTTGATTTGTTCCACTTAATTCGTTCTGTTTTGGTTATCATGTAATACATGCGGCTGTTCAGAGGTTGGACTAGAATAATAAAGCCAGGCTCCAAAATTATAACAATGAAGCATAATTCTTCTGCACTGATTCATATATTTTTTTTTCTGAGTACCAGCAGATCGTTGGAATAATGCAGTCTCAAACTTTACTTAGTTACTGAAAGCTCCCTTTACTTGATGTTCCATCAAGGTTTCATCCTTGCATCCCCTTAAGCCATATCAGATTGCTGCTATTAGTCTTAATCATCCATGATGGCATCCTATCTTTTGCCCAGGAAAGTTCTAGAAAAATCACATTAGCTTGTAAAATGTATATATATGTGTATGTATTGCATTTCTATGCTGTCTCACTATCCAGAACAACTCTGAGCTGCTTACAATAAAATCATAAACATAGAACATTAAGAGGAATTAGTTAAAAAAGCTAGAAAACTAAGAGCAAGAGCAGTATGGTGGCAGATTCTTTCCTATTAATCCACTAGTCAACTAGATCAGGGGTCTCCAATCTTGGCAACTTTAAGACTTGTGGACTTCGACTCCCAGAATTCTTCAGCCAGTAGCAGCAGCATTCTTCAGCAGCTGGCTGAGAAATTCTGGGAGTTGAAGTCCACAAGTCTTAAAGTTGCCAAGGTTGGAGACCCCTGATCTAGAGCATTTAGTGCTCTCATCATGGCCCTAAACCAATTGCAAGTGCCAGTTTTTAATGCCCATCCAGAAAGCCAAAAGGGTGGGGGAGATTTCACCTCCAGCAGTAAGATATTTCAAAGTGAGGGGATCATGGTAGAAAAGGCTCTTCTCTTAGACCAAACTTGGCATGTTTAAGACTTGTGAACTTCAACTCCCAGAATTCTCAGAATCCATGACTGGCTGAGAAATTCTGGGAGTTGAAATCCAAAAATCTTTGGAGACTCCTGTCCTAGACTCTACTAGCTAACTGGGCCCATAGCATGTTCCTTTCCTCAGACTAATTCGGACTCTTTCTCAACCATTTTGAAAGACAACATATTGATAGCATTAATGAATGGATTTCAACATCAATTGCTTGAGCAACAGATAGTAATGACTCAGATTTGTTACTCTAAAAGAATAATTGCAAGTATGTGGGTAACATTTGTGGACTAGTACTGATCTGGCAGTTGGCTCACCTATGATCCTCTGAAAAGTTTTCTTACTCCATGGTGTTTTGTGATATACAATCATTTTAATTCTATTCTGTGGTATCAAAGCAGATGTTATTGTTTTTGCTATAACAGAATATTACCAGCTTTCAGGAAATCACATCTACTTCAGCAGTGTTTGTTCATTAGGGGCAGTCTTGACTACGAAGTCTGTGGAGGCTGCTTGGTATTTGCTTATATGCTACTGGGATGTCCACTATATATTAGCCCCAAGGCCCAAATAAGCATGGGTGAATCTGTCAATCTTTCCTCCCTCCACAACTTAAGACAATTTCTTCTCATTTCACATAAAATCTGATTCGTTTTTACGCATGGTTCACAGATTATCTCTAGAGATATCGTGCAATTTCCAATTTCTACTTATATCATCGTGTTGGGATGATGTCTCTTTTACAATCCCTTGCCTGCCAGGGTGAACGAAATCATGTATTAGGAGAGCCAGGCAAAATAGTCTTAGAAACAAACAAACATTATCATCCCTATCTAAACGTTCCATATCCAACTCTTAAGGATCTTTCCAGAGACAGAGAGAAAGCAACAAATCAAATCTTCAATCTGGGACCATGAATTCTGTGGTATTGTCCATGACTCACTGCTCTTAGTGTAGAATGAAATATTGTAGGAGTATAACCCTGTCAAGGAAGTTATAATAATGAAGTAGATAGCTTTCTTTTTTCAGCTTACTAAGTCATGCAAATAGATTCAGTCTCATCTTTTCACCATGATTTAACAAGGCATATTTATACCGTAGATGAGGAAAACAATGATTGCAGTAATGATTTCCTTGTTTTCTGATGCTTCAGCACTTTGAAGGGCAAGCTAACTAGGGATTTATTATCCTTCAGACAGATGTATTCGTATTCATACAGGCTTTCTGAATCTGAGCGAATCCTAAAGGAAGCTGAGTGATTGTCTGGAGAAGAATGGACAGGGTTCCTGGCAGAAGCATCATTATGCCTTTAAGGAAATGGTTTTGTATAATTTTCAGAGCTTGGATGAAATTATTTGTTCTATCACAGGTACCTCCATAAAGTAGCTGCCTTAACACCTGGAGCTGGGCGAGACTTACCACACAGCCTTACCTTTCGTATAATAAAGTATATTACTGTTGCTGAGTGTAGAAATATGTTTTAGGATGATATTGTTTCTTTCAAGAAAAGTCCACATATTTAAGATGCTTACATTTTTAACGGCAGAATCTTGGACACTGGTCATTTTTCAAAAGTCATATTTTTTGATGTTGTATGCATGGTATTTTTATTGACCAAGCATAGATAGTACTCTTTTCAACCTTATTTTTGTTGAAAAAGCTTGTATGCGTCTGTAAAACATCTCTTATATATTTTGAAATCATTTTTCTTTATTGCTGTTACTGTTCTTGTTGTTATTATTAGTGTATGGCATTGTTACATTAGCCAGGAGACTACAATACTTATGCAGACTAGATGTTTGGCTGCCGATTTACTAGCTCTGTTGTGGAAGCTCACTTACTTGTGTACTTCCCAAGGTATAGTAATAGCAATAGCAATAGCACTTAGACTTATATACCGCTTCATAGTGCTTTATAGCCAGTGGTGGGATTCAAATTTTTTTAATACCGGTTCTGTGGGCGGGGCTTGGTGGGCAGGGTGCGGCTTGGTGAGTGTGGCAGGGGAAAGATACTGAAAAACTCCATTCCCACCCCACTCCAGGGGAAAGATACTGCAAAATCCCATTCCCACCCCATCCCACTAACCTGCTTTCCAGCTCCGTTCTCCTGTGCAGGGCAACAGAAGAAGACCCAGCCGATGTGCTGGGACTTGGGAGACAGAGAATAGATGGGGGAGGGGCCAGTCAGAGGTAGGATTCCAAACTACTCAAAATTTCTGCTACCGGTTCTCCAGAACTGGTCAGAACCTGCTGAATACCGCCTCTGTTTACAGCCCTCTCTGAATGGTTTACAGAGTCAGCCTATTGCCCACAACAATCTGGGTCCTCATTTTACCACCTTGGAAGGATGGAAGGCTGAGTCAACCTTGAGCTGGTCAGACTCGAACTGCCTAATTCCTGGCAGCTGACAGTCAGCAGAATTAGCCTGCAGGATTGCATTCTAACCACTGTGCTACCACAGCTACCACAGGGAGGCAAGCTAACTTCATAGCAGAAAGAATGACCAGAGGCTTTTCCTGTAGCACCATCCAAGCCACCCCCCCTTCCTCCACCACAGCTGTCTTGCAAACGGGCACCGCAAATGGGAAGGTTCAAAGCTGGTAGGAATCTGCCTGCCTGTACAGAGCTTTGTCTCCTCACAGAAGAGGTACCTGTTTATCTACTCGCATAGACCATACTTTCAAACTATTAGGTGGGCAGAACCTGAGGCAAGTGGCAGGAGCTTATCCTGCCACAGTGCTAGGGCTCAAACCGCTAGAGCAGAGACCATTTCTAGCATCATTAAACTACTGAGTCAGCACACCTCCAATTTTCCCTATTATAATGTATATTTGTATATGATTTTCACCCAACAGAGAGAATTCTTCTGCATGTATTCCTGCAATATTATTATTATATATTTTGAGAGGAGGACTTAAAAATTACTTAGAAAGGTAACAAAACTGTGAAGAACAGCTACCTTTTGGTTTATTGTAAAGATCTGAGAAATGTGAGTCAGATACATTCTTATTAAAAAGTAAATGAATTTTTTCCTGGTCGGTATGATTGGGTCTCTCAAAAATTCCTGAAATAAAAGATTCCCTTCTCCTCACAGAGATGGTTAGACAAAAGAAAGTTGCCTGCCTCCATTATTACAATCTCAGTGAATCAAAGCCATTTAAAAGCAAATTATTTGCTGAAAAACTCTAGTCTTCTTTTCTTATAACTTTCTAAGTACTGCAATTGTATTTTTCAAAAAACTTTCTAAGCCATGCAATTGTATTTTTCTAAGGAATTCCTTGGGATTCCTCGCCGCCATAGATCCCATAAACCCCAAAAACTTTAGCCTTAGACTGTCTATTATTGACCTCACCCCCATCCTAAGAGGCCTGTAGGGGGCGTGCATAAGCACACCAATTGCGCCTACCGTCCCTGTCCTATTGTTTCTTTTATATTTTTCTTATAAGTATCTATCCAATGTATTCAAAACTATATTTATTCTTACACCTGTATCTTGTAAGCGATTGACAAATCAAATAAATACTAAATCCTTTCAGTCAAGCTTAAAGCTTCAACTGATGATTCACAATTGGAATCTATCCAGATTCTGAGCAAGCTACCTCTGAGTTTGAGAACATCAGTCAAATGCTGCCACCTGCAGGACTGGGAAATCAGATGACAAGGGGAAACAACACCAGAAGAGAAGTAAAAGCAAGTTATTTCCATACTCTTGCCAAGAGAACAGTGGTGGGATTCACATTTTTTTTTTTACTACCGGTTCTATGGGAGTGGCTTAGTGGGCATGGCAGGGGAAGGATACTATAAAATCTCCAGTCAGAGGTGGGATTTGCCGTTTTTTCGAACTGCTCAAAATTTCCACTACCGGTTCTCCAGAACTGCTCAGAACCTGCTGAATATCCATCTCTGGAACAGTATGATTATTTCCATGTAGTCACCAGCTGAATTCTCATCTTAAATATATATTTTTCCATTCTTGGGCAACCTTCCACAGGGATCTTATCTCCACTGGTCTAGTTCCTCTAACAAGGTGAAGACCAGATTCACAAAATTTTCATATGCACCTTAATAGGGCAAATTCATGCCAGCGCAGAGAATGATGTGAGGAATCTGGTACACAGTCCGGAACTAGATTCCAATGCAGCCATTAAGGACACGAGTTGTAATAAATAAATTAGAATACAGAATAAAAGAGTTGGAAGTGAGGGAAGACCCCCCCTCTCCTAGAAGAATGAACTGTTTTGGGAAATATTAAAAAAAGGCGGAATACCGTATATTTCCCTAAAGGAGAAACAAGACTAGTACAAAAATCACCACCATTTTCCTGTATTGATAGTGTGATTGTCCATATGATTTTTCCACATCTATGGCTCTTTTTATTACATTAAAAACTCGTCTTCTGGCTTCTTTCAGAGTCCTCACCTGTTACCTCTGTTGTCAAGGGATTCTTGCTTGCACACAATTGCGTGCGCAACCAAAGTATGTTTTTGGATTCAGTAATTGCAGTGATAATATCATCCTGGCATTAAAAGTGGAATATGGTAGGAGAGCAGTCCAAAATCTAGCCAGGAACTATAAGCAGAAAGGACAGCCTTTTGCTAATGATGTGGAGCAGTGGTTAGAATGCAATATGGCAGGCTAATTCTGCCAACTGCCAGCAGTTCAATTCTCACCAGGCTCAAGGTTGACTCACCCTTCTATCTTTCCAAGGTCAATAAAATGAGGACCCACATTGTTGGGAGCCAATATGCTAACTCTGTAAACCGCTTACAAAGGGCTGTAAAGCACTGTGAAGCAGTATATACAGTAAATCTAAGTTCTATTGCTATTGCTTTGCTCCCTAACTAGAAGAACAAATAAAGGGTGTGTTCCTTTCCTCTTTTCATATATTGTAAAAGGTTATTTGATTTCGACTGTCCCTCATTATGTCCAGGATCAGATGGGTTTTATCTGTTGAAATTTGTTCTTTCTGACAAATATCAAATGCTTTGAGAATTTTTCTATTCAGGAAACGAAGATGCAGACAGATCTTCTCTGTCCTGGAACTTCCCTATGCCATTTCTTAGCCTTCCCAAAGAGCTGTATTAACCTGTCAGAATTGGTTGAGAAAGCTCTTTTCTCTTTTCCCTGAGGCTGTTCCACAATGGCACTGCAATTCAAGGAGTTTCAGATTTGGGCAATGTGAATGTCCCTATGCAGCTCAAAGTATCTTGTTGTCTCTGAATCTGAAGCCTTCCATAACTTTTCTCCATTCAGATCTTACATTTAAACTTGTGTTCCCCCTTTGTGTGGCTCTGGCAACTCTGCTTCTACAGTTGCCAGAAATTGGTGATCTCACTAGTCTGTTTTGGGAAACACAGAGAAACTATTGAGTAGATCTAAAAATAGTTATTTTTTTAAAAAAAGAACAAAACCAAAAGTTGTGTGATAGTTACAAAAACAAAGGAAAGGATGTGGAGAGAACCTTTTTCCACTGAAGGCAGGGCACAAAAGTTGTTGCTTTACAAAGAGGATATGTGTAAGATAAACATTAAAAGAAAATTGAGGAAATCTAATATAAAGACTCAGCCCAAAATGTTCCAGAGAAGACTGCAAAACCACCTTGCCAGAATTAAGAAAAAAATGGGCTGGGAGAATGCATAGGTCTTTCCAGACACAAGGAAAGTTCATGACCACATCATTTCTTCCAGATCTAAAAGATTTTTATGGTTTCCATTTCAAAAAACAAACAAAAATTTTAAAAAGTCTTTCCGGAAGAGCTGTCCTTCCTACAACATGACCAATTAGGAATGCTAAAGCAGAATATTCTTATCACAGCCTCTTCCTTAAGTATATTTAATTAAAATCTTTTAAGAAAATAGCTGCTGAACTAACTGATATTTATAGATTTCTAAAACAGATTTTGGAGCAGAGTCCTCACAAAGTAACTTGAATTCTTAAAATAAAACTTAACATGAAAATCCTTACTTCAAAATGCATTGTTTCCCTAAAAATGAATCTTAGTACAGTGAATCATAAAAAATTTCTGAAACAAAAAACATCTTGATTTCCCCCCCCCCCCAAATAAAATATGGCTTCAAAAGCCTTTTCGGGGTGGGGTGGGAAGTGACCTATACAGGATCATTGCTGACAAAAGGCTTGTTAAAAACAAAAACACCTTGGAATACTATTATTACAGAAATGACCTTAAAGATGAATAATAAACCAAAGACTGACAAGGTATGTTGAACAATTTGAAACAAATATATAGAGTGAATAAACAGTGAAACGCAGGCAATTATGTACCTGAGAAATAACAGCAAACAAGCAAGGGGAACAAAGGAGCAAAAGATGGCACAGGTAATGACATCGTTATGTGACATTATTTGCATCAGACATCATGATACAAGTACATACCTGTAGGGGCTTGGGAGATGACATCATCATATACATGTCATCATTTTGATGTCACTGCTTTTTATCTTGGGTGCAGTCAGGAAGAGGGGGGAATGAACCCTTGTGCTATATACCACCATGAACCCAGAATCCATTAACCGGTACTATTACTATTTGACTTCCACGGTACAATAATTGGTTTATTCTTACAAGTGTTGAAATCACTTAATATCTTAGATTAAGGGCGGAGAAAAGAGGGGAGGTTTGAAATATGAAATGGGCTCAAGAGGCACATTACCTTTAATTCATGATAATTAAATCCAAAATAGCCACCACCTTCTGGATCTTCACTAGCTTTCATTCTCCTGCTGGCTAAGACATCCATAGACATGAACAACAAGCCCATTTCTTTAATACAATTTTCTAGAGAGGCTGGAAAAGCTTTTTTTTTCTTCTTGAATCCATCCTTCAGGATGACTCCTACAAAGAGACTTGACTTAAGAAGCCCTTCCAAGATGTGTGAAGCCCTTACCTCCCCCCTTAAACCATGCAACCCATGTTGCTCTCTTCTCTGTTCCTCCCTGTGTGCCCTAGGATGAAGAGCGGGTGGGCCTGGGTCTTCCTCTGAACTCCTTTTCCCTTGTTCTACCTCTTCCCTGCTCTGCCCAACCGGACTTTGCCCTTCCCCAGTTTCCTCTACAGCCAACAGAGCCATACTCACACTCCTTATCAGCTGTTCAGTCTTCCTCCTCCTCGGATTCACACTTTGACAGGGGCATGACAAGATGTATGCAGTTGAGATAATCCCAACCAACTTCTTCTCTGGTCTCTTTCTTCTCCTTCCTTCAGCCATCCCCCGAGAAAGATAATCATTTTGCCATGCTAGGAAAAGGTCAAATGAATTTTGCCATGATGGAATCTTTTTGAGTTGGTCATGGCTCCTGGCAAGATAAGTCCCTGCAGTTTTCTTGGAAAATTTTTGGAAGTGGCTTGCCCTTGCCTTCTTTCCAGGGCTGAGAGAAGGTGACTGGCTCCAAGTCACCCACCTGACTTTCATCGCTAAGTTTTCATTAGAACTCAGGCTTCCCCACTCTTAGTCAAACACCTTAACTGCTATACCAAACTATTATTTTGCCATTAGCATACGAAAACTCACACGATAGAATACTGCCCAAATCAGGTTGGTATAATTGTGAGACATCTGTCAGTGACTCTCTTAACCTAGAGCCGTGATGGTGATCCTATGGCACGTATGCCACAGGTGGCACGCAGAGCCCTCTGTGGGCACGTGAGCCATTGCCCCAACTGAGTTCCACCGTACATGTGTGCATGCCTCCTGCCGGACAGCTGGGTTTCGGATCTCTGTCACGCAGGCGTGAGGGGCGGGGCGCATGAGAGAGATGTGTGCACAGGGGTGGGTGGAGCATGAGAGAGGGTCGCATACGCACGCCGCACCTCCCTGCGCCCGGTTTTTACTCCCTGGAGGCTGCAGGGAATCGTACTAGGCCCAAAACTGGATGTAGTATGCACACCCCCCATGCCCCGTTTTTGCTCCCAGGCCTACTAGGCCCAAAACAGGGCGCAAAATCACGGGGAGCCGGGTTTTTTGCACACATGCACAGGGGGCGGGGCGAGTGGGAGTGGGGGGTCACACATGCATTGCATTATGTGTGCAGACACGTGCTGTCACGCGCATACGCGCACTTTCGGCACACAATGACAAAAAGGTTAGCCATCACTGACCTAGAGTCGTTGGCAGATAATAACTGCATAATTAAAGAGACCCTTAAGCATCTTGACTAGTCTAGTGAAGAGAAGGACCAGGGGAGACATGATAGCGGTCTTCCAATATTTGAGGCGCTGCCACAGGGAGGAAGCTATTTTCTAATGCGCCTGTAGGCCAGACAAGGAATAATGGATGGAAACTGAACAAGGAGAGATTAACCTGGAAATAAGGAGAAACTTTCTGACAGTGAGAACAATCAACCAATGGAACAGCCTGCCCTCGGAAATTGTGGGAGTGCCATCACTTGAGACTTTCAAGAAGAGATTGGACTGTCATTTGTCAGAAATAGTGTAGGGTCTCCCACTTGGGTGGGGGGGGGGTTGGACTGGATGACCTACAAAGTCCCTTCCAACTCTGATTATCTGTTATCTTGACAGAAAATGGGGTTAAGACACCTCCATCTGCTGGTATGTAAAAGCTCTGTTTGATGCCCAGCGTGAATATGAATCACAAAGAGGCATCATTGATACGAATAGGTACAACCCCCTCCCCACCCTGGCTTATCTTTTAAGGCCAATTAGGATTCCCTCCTGGATAAGCTTTTCAAGAAGCAGCCTTTTCAGAGGGTAATTGTGGTGGCTAACTTTAAATCAGGACCACTGACAGTTCTAAATTGCTATTCTCAGTATATTCATCGTCAGTAGTAATACTGATATGTAAACTGGGTTTATTAAAATTAAGAATATGATACAATCTGCCTTGTTCCCATTCAATTTAGAAGTGCTAGAAAATCCAGCACTGGGAGAGGACAAAGACTGTTAAGGTAGATTTCTGCTTTCTTCCTTCTCTTCTTCCTTCTTTGAAGTAATATAATAATTCTATACTGATCAGAATTAGATATTTATATTTCCGGTCCATTCCATCTGCTAGCACATTTACAAGTTGTGGCCTGCACCCTTGCTGCATCTGATGTCTGTGATTAATTAGTGAAGCAAATACAAATGTACTCAAAACATCATTATGTACGTAGCATAACACCGAGCTGCTTCCTGTTTATGAAATTAATGCACCGTCAGCTAAGCTATGGTCTTGAGATCAGAGTTCCTTCCATGGTTAACATAAATAAATCTTAAGATGATGCATACATATGCTGAAATTTCATTTCAACTTATTTGTAGATAGGAAGTATCAAATTAAGGTCTAAATTGGATTCACAGTTAATCATACTAAAGTGTAAATTGGTTGAAGTAATGAAACAACTTAGTCAGTGACTGTACTCAAATTCTAATCTTGCACTGCTATGTTACTATCTCCAAGGCTGCCTTTGATTCCTTCATAATGTCAATGGCTCATTGAAGAGGGCATCTGGCCACGTGTGTGTGTGTGTGTGTGTGTCCCAAAAAAGGGGAGCCAAGCAACTCACCCTCCTATCCTCCCTTGCATTCTTCCTTTGTTGGGCTTGCTTTCTGCTGCCCAAAACTGAGTATATTGCAGCAATGAATTGAATCCTGAATATATATTGGCATAGTTCAATGTACTGTTATAAACGTACAGCTAGGTATTTGACAAAATTATACATAGAACCAATGGCGCTCACAATTGCATACAATGACACAAACTGTTTGAATCTTTGGTAACCCTTATCAAGGCTATGGTTTTCCCAGTTGCAATGTATGGCTGTGGGAGTTTGAATTATGGTGCTGGAGGAGACTCCTGCGAGTCCCTTGGACTGCAAGGCGATCAAACCGGTCAGTCCTAGAGGAGATCAATCCTGATTGCTCTTTAGAAGGCCAGATCCTGAAGATGAAACTCAAATACTTTGGCCATCTAATGAGAAGGAAGGACTCACTGGGGATGAGCCTAAAGCTGGGAAAGATTGAAGGCAAAAGAAGGGAACAACAGAGAATGAGGTGGCTGGATGGAGTCACTGAAGCAATAGGTGTGAGCTTAAATGGACTCCAGAAGATGGTAGAGGACAGGAAGGCCTGGAGGAACGTTGTCCATGGAGTCGCGATTGGTCGACATGACCTCACAACTAACAACAACAAAACAAATATGGTGGCAAGGCTTCTATCTAAGGCTGTTGTGCACTTCAAGTAAGATTGACGACATGTTGATGAAGTGATTAGTTTTCTGTAATACTTCGATTTTGTATCACATCACTTACATGCTTTAAGATCTAAGAGATTCTGGATCTTCTTCTGATACTCTTAGGTCTTCACAATAACTTTAGTGTTTCCCTTATCTGCTGGCAGAATAATGAAGTTCTTTTTTGCACTGAGCTTTATAAATGTTTCATTTATTCTTCACGTAGTATAGTACAAACCCTGTTTGATGCTGTGTGACAGAACCAATCATCTTTCTTAATCAGAGAGCGCTGAGCAACTAATTCATATAGGGAGTCTTCAACTTATGACCACAGTTGGTACGAGAATTTCCATTGCTAAGCGATGCAGCTGGAAAGTGACCGCATCGCTTGTCAACAGCCATTCCAGCACTCCCCACAGTTGAGGACCAACCCAATCTAAACTATTCCAGATTTAGTCACTCACACTGTTGGTAAGATAAGGTACTGTCTCTTCTTCAACTCCCTTCTTTGCCCTTTTGGTTGCTCTGCATGCTGTCTTGTGGGAAGGCAAGCAATCCAGAACCACATAACTCTGCAGTTGCTTGCCACACTGTGGTTTGGGGGGCTCTTGGTACACCATCCCAGCAGCACATTGCGAAGCTGCACTGTCTCAGAAAGGCCCAGCAGTGCACTGCAAAGCTCCAGCTCAGCAGCATGATGCAAAGCCACAGCCACCTCACAATAGTGTGGCGCAAAAGCCACAGCCCAGCAGTGCAGTGTGAAGTGACAGCTATCCTCACTGCCCTGCACTCCACCACTCCAACTGACCTTCGTCATCTTCTTGCTCCCACTGCTGATGAGGTGTGCCCATCCTCTTTGCGAGGGAACTGCTGGCCACATGACACCATCTGACTCCTGAAGGGCCAGGCCAGGTATGTTTGGTCAGCAGCGGGAGCAGGAAGATGGCAGAATTCAGCTGGGGTGGCAGGGCCTGCTGGGGGCAGGGGGCCTAGATGGGAGGGGGAGATCGGCAAGTGTAGGGAGTGGAAATGTCCCTGTGGTCATTGGAGTAGGTGGGCTGCCAATCAATCAAATTTTAATCATGTGATGACAGGGTTGATGCAGCAGCCATACCTTCAAGGACCATTTGTCAGTTTCTTTGTTCAGCACCACTGTAACTTCAAATGGTCAGAGTGGATGGTCATAAGTCAGGACTACCTGTAATCACTGTGCATGTCTGTAGAAATTATCAAGTCATCCAGCTCATGGTTGTCTCAAAGGTGCTTTTTCAGGAGGCACCTGGATTTTCTTGTTTTTATTTTGAAGACATCTTGCTTCTCATCCAAGAAGCTTCTGCAGCTCTTCCATTCCCCACTATCCTGTCAGCTGAAGAAGCTTCTTGGATGAGAAGGAAAACATCTTCAAAACACCCACACCCACACCCTCAGTTGCCTCTTGAAAAAACACCTTTGGGACAATCACTGTGTATAGTTTGAGGTCTATTGATCGTTTCCTTTTTAATAATGAAAAACTATGTTAAAGAAAAGGGAGGAATTGAGTTTTACCACACCTACTTATATAACCTATATTGGGGAAGAACCCTGCTTCCATCCATCTGCCAGTTATTACCTTAAAGATGTACATTATCCTTTAGTCTGTGCCTCAGATCTGGCACCACAATTTGCAATTCAATCCCTGCAAACTCTGATGATGGTGTTAGAAGAGCCACAGATCAGATTGCTCCAGATTGATGGTGCATCGTTGTTGTTTTTTATTTATTTATTTAGAGAATTTATATGGCCACCCATTCACTTTCAGTCACTCTAAGTCTAGGCGATTTACAAAAAAGACTCCTTGGAGACAGCCCGATCCTATATTAACTTATTCAGATGCAAGCCCACGTTCATTGCTTCTGCTGCTCACCCTTTTTTGTGGGCCGCTACTTTAGCTCTCCAACTGTTTGCACCTCGTAGTCGTCCAGTTTCTTTTGTTTTCTTTTCTTTTTTGCTTTTTTGCAGCCCGGCTGCAAAAAACCTGCGTCTGTTGAAACACCCCCGGAACCTCTGCTGCTGCCGCTCCGTTCCTAGTCGGAACGAAAGCCAACCTGCCCCTAACATGGCGGCGCCCATGAGCGCGCGCTGCGAGGTTCTCGCAGACGCCGAGCCCCCGGTTTTGCCAGGCGGGGCGGCGCCGTACGGAAATTTCCCCAACTATTCCTGCTTCCATCCGCCCGAGGGACGCGTCTCCCTCTTACCGGCGACTCTTTTGAGTGAGCTGTTCCCAAGCCCGCGTGCGGGTCCCCTTTTGGGCCTGGATGTTGGATGCAATTCGGGGGTAAGAACGAGAAGGAGCGGGAGGGGAGGTCTCGGCATCTTTGCACATACTGCAGCTGTTTCCCCGTTGGTTTCTTCTCGCTTGCAAATGGGCATTCCGCTCTTGCGTACGTGATCAATTATTTTCATATTATTCCGGTCACTGTTCTCGGCATCAGTCTCCCGGAGTCCAGCGAACCTAACTTGCAAAGTCTATCTGGCAAATCCAGGCCATCTATATTCGAAGAAATTTGAAAGCATTTTTGGGAGATCGGGTTTTTCCCCATCCTGATATGTTCCAAATGTGTTGGGCCGGCTCATCAATTCCCCAGCAATAATTGGCAAAGACGAGGGATGGTTTGATATTTTACTTCAGCCACATTTATAAGTCCATAGGTGGCTCACTTAAAAAATAAAAACCCTAAGAAATAGGATGTGCATATAGACAGTCTGATTTAGGCTTATATAGACAGATGCTTATATAGACAGTCGGATTTCCTTTACGGGGTTAGCCAGTTCGCCAGGATGGACTCAGCCAGTGTCCTATTGAATCTGAGTTGCTGGAGCCATGAACTATGCTTTGGCTGAACTTTGGTTAAGATCATAGAAGGGTAATTACAGGTTGAGTGGCTAAGATGCTGAGCTTGTCGATCAGAAAGATCGGCAATGTGGCAGTTTGAATCCCTAGCACCGTGTAATGGAGTGAGCTCCCGTTACTTGTTCCAGCTTCTGCCAAGCTAGCCAGAGGTGGTATTCAGCAGGTTCTGACCAGTTCTGGAGAACCAGTAGCGGAAATTTTGAGTAGTCCAGAGAAGCGGCAAATACTATCTCTGACTGGAAATTTTACAGTATCCTTCCCCTGCCATGTCCACCAAACCACGCCCACAGAACCGGTAATAAAAAAATTTGAATCCCACCACTGAACCTAGCAGTTTGAAAGCATGTAAAAAAATGCAAGTAGAAAAATAGGGACCACTTTGGTGGGAAGGTAACAGCATTTCATGCACCTTCGGTGTTTAGTCATGCCAGCCACATGACCACGAAGACATCTTCGGACAATGCTGCCTCTTCAGTTTTGTAATGGAGATGAGCACTGCCCCTAGAACCGGAAATGACTAGAACGTATGTGCGAGGGGAACATTTATCTTTTAGGGATGGGTAACTAGGAAAATGTTGGCGCAAAAGTTGAGAAATTTCTCTTTCCTCTCTTTAGGAACTCAGTGTTGCCCTCTATAGGCACCTCTTTGGCTTTAACCATACCAACCTGGAACATTCTGTGGATGGAATGGATTTCCGCCTCCTCTGCTGTGACATTGATGCAGACCTGATTGAGAGAGCCAAACAATGCAGCCCTTTCCCTGGTTCCATTTCCTACACCACTCTCGACATCATGGACCCCAGTGCAAGAGAGACTCTGCTGACTTCCTACTTGAACAAGTTTGGCCGCTGTTGGTTTGATATTTGCTTCTGCATGTCTATAACTATGTGGATCCATCTGAATCACGGGGACAGTGGTCTGGTGAAATTCTTATCTTGCCTTGCGACTAAATGTACGTATTTACTTCTTGAACCCCAGCCATGGAAATGCTACCGTGCAGCTGCTCGGCGCCTGAGGAAGTTGGGCCGGAATGATTTTGACCATTTCCATTCGCTCACCATCAAAGGGAACATGGCTGAGAAGATAACTCAGATCTTGACGAGAGACTGTGCCATGGAGTTTGTGTGTTGCTTTGGAAGCACGAGTTGGGACAGGAGCCTCTTGCTGTTTAAATCAAAAGAGAAAAAACACTTGGGATAATTCAGGATTTGTATATTCTTGTTGAAGGGGCGCAATAGCTTGATGGTGATGATGACATTGATGGCGTAATGGCTTGTTGAGGAGGTCTGATGGTAACTGGGTTCCGTGTACTTTTGGCACATAGCCATACTGGCCATATGACCACGGAAAATGTATTTGGACAATGCTGGCTCTATTTCTCAGTCAAGAAATAGAGCCTTGGTGGTGCAGGCTGTTAATCATCTAGCACTTAGTGCAAGCTGCCTGCAATTAGTGCAGACTCGAATCCCACCAGGCTCAAGGTTGACTCAGCCTTCCATCCTCTCGGGGTAGGTAAATTGAGGACCCAAGATTGTTGGGGGCAATAAGCTGACTTTGTAAAAATGCTGCTTGGGGGGGGCCAAAAAGTCCTAGTAATAAGCAGGCATATACAATGGAATGAAGGCTATTGCTGAGCACTTAGTATGGTGCTCCATAGACTGTAAGCCGCCCTGGGTCTCCGGAAAAGGGCGGCATATAAATGTAAATAAATAAAAAAAAGAAATAGAAATTACAGTCCCCTAGATTTGGACACAACTTACATTCTGGCATTTAGTCAAAGGGAAAATGGCAGGTTATTGGGAGAACCAACTCTTTTGACATGCTCTGATTGAACTAAGAATAACACGGGGTCTTGAAAATCATACATTTTAATACCAGAAATTATTTTCCAAATTTACCAATATATCTTGACTTGGGGTAGTCTCAAAATTTTGGAGACAGGTCCTGTGCAGAGAATTCCCACTAGATGGGAACAAAGTTTAAGTTTTTGGTCCTCCAGCAACAGGAAAATAGATAACGCTTGGTTTCTGTATCTCACAATTTTAATGATTCTTTTCTCATCATAGACATTTGATTTCTGTTACTTCTGAAATAAAGCCTCATCATTTTTGGCTTTTACTTTTGGCTCTATACTGGCCCTGTATTCCTTGATAAAATTTATATTTTGACAATATAAATAGTAATGCTTTTTAGGGAGAACTGTTGAGGCATGCTCAAGCCCTTCAGAACTGGGGTTGAATGCCATTCAATTACATTGATAAAACTTCCCTTCCAAGGCACATGATAGAATGAATGAATTTCAGCGTGTCAAACCAGATTCACACAATTCTTTGTTGATATCCCAGACTCAGCTTTCATTTGCTTTCTTTCCAAAGCAACACAGAAGTGTAAAGTGGCAGGAACCACAGGGTCTGCTAATCCCTCAGAATAATTTTATAGAGGGAAATACTCTTGAGCAAAAAAGAATATTCACATATTCTCCTGTTGAGCCTTCCACACAAACATCTCCCCCTTTGAGTGATTTTGAAATACAGTAAGCAAATTCAAAATGTGCAATGATAGATTATGCATAACTGGGTATTCTTGCAGCACTGTGAATAGCTAGGGGAGTACCAAAGGTGTTTTTCAAAAAGTAACTGGACTTTCTTAGGTTTTTTTTCCTCGAAAAATGTTTTGCTTCTCACCCAAGAAGCTTCTCCAGTTCAGTTTCAGAACTGAATAACTATGACCTTGATGATCGAGTCTCTCCATCGATAGGCTAGGGAAGTAAAACCGGTGAAATGATTATATTGCTATAATCCTCGTTGCTATGTTTTACGTGTTTGCAGTCTGGAGGGGTCCTTCTGGATTGATGACTCCTGCTTGAAAATAGGTGACTGTTGTGGCTAGGAGGGTCTTAGCTCAACTTTGTAATGTATTATCAGTTGCACCCATTTCTGGATCCAGAAGCTGTACTCAGTTACTCATGCTGTGGTCACCTCCCAAATGGACTATACACTCTACATGGATGGGGCTTTCCTTGAAGAGTGTCCAAAAGCTTCTACTGGTGCAAAATCTGGAGTGGGCAGTTATGTATACTCCTAAAACTATGCATGTTAAACCTCTGTTCTGTGAGTTGCACTAGTTGCCAGTTTACTTCCAGATTCAGTGTGTTGGTTTTAACCCTTAAAAGTCCTAGATAGCATGAGGCTGGGTTATGGGAGGGATCACTGTCCCATCAGGATTGATGGGAGGAGCTTATCAGGCAATGAAAGAGCTGGCAGGAGAGTTGCACTTTCAGGCGTGCAAGATTGTGTTAAGTCTCACAAAATAAAGCAGATTTAGCTTATCTGACTGTGTTTCAAATCTTAACTGCCTGGGAAGGCTGACAGCAAGTTTGAGGAGCCCATCTAAATAGGGAGCCCCTGAAATGGTTATACAGGCAGACCTTGCTCAACAACTACCTTGTTTAAGAGACCATTTGAAGTTACGACATTGCTGAAAAAGAACTTTACAAATGGCCTACAACAGGTTGGAAGTCCATTATAGTCCTGTGATGTTTCACTTAATAACCATGTTGCTTAGCAATGGAATTGCCAGTCCGGATTGTGGTTGTTAAGCAAGAACTACCTATATTGCATGAACTGAAGGCACCCTTCTGTTGTTTTAGTTACATTTTAATTGTTTAATGATTTTTAAAGTTTTATTTTTAATTGCTCTATTTTTATTCTATGCCACTGTGAGTTACATTCATAAGATGGGTGGCTATATCAATTTGATAAATAACCACATATAAAACAGATTGAAGGAATAAAACTAAGAGCTTTATTATTTGGCTGACATTAAAAAAAAGTCTGATAGCAATATCACTGCCCCCATTCTGTTTTTGCTTTTGGATTGGGTCATATTTCCCCAGGCAGAACTGGCACACAATTTGGGACCTTCTTGGACTAATGGTACCTGCTTGAACTGTTGGCAGCCACGGCCAAGAGGTCCTTTCTACAATGCCATTGAATGCACCAGGTGCACTAATTCCTGGATTGGGAGGCTCTGCTTCACCATCACTTGCTGTCTGTACAATTGCAATGTGCTGTACATGGGGCTGCCTTTGAAGAGCATACAGTGTTCCATTTGGTCCAAATGCAGTGCTATGGGTAGTAATATTGAGCCTCAATGGCGCAGTGGTTAGAGTGCTGTACTGCAAGCTACTCCTACTGCAATTTGGCAGATCGAATCCCACCAGGCTCAAGGTTGACTCAGCCTTCCATCCTTCCGAGGTGGGTAAAATGAGGACCCAGATTGTTTTTTTGTTGGGGGCGATAGGCTGATTCTGTAAACCGCTTTGAGAGGGCTATAAAGCGGTATATAAGTCTTAAGTGCTATTGCTATTGCTTTATGCCACTACTACTTCAGGAGTTACATTGGCTTCCTATCAGCTTCTGAGTGCAATTCATTTGACTGCTTATCACCTATAAAGCCTTCGACGGCACAGTATTATTAGCGGGACTATTGATCTCCGATTACGCCTGCCTCTCCCACAGGATCTAACAGAGTAGAAACACTTCAGGTCTTTCTATGAATTAGAGCCATCTATTGGGATGCAGGAGGCCTGTCATATTACCTGCCCTTTGGAACAGCAAACTCTGCCATCACAATCGCTCCACCCAAATCTGAATGGCCCTGATGCTATAATGGCTTGGCTTTCCCCACAAGCGCTGGATTGGGATATTAGCAGTTTAGAATTCCAAACTTGCTGTATTCTATCCCGAGCCTTGATTTATGCTGTGTGATTGTGGTTTGTCTTTTTTGGTTAGCTTGATTTGTTTTTTTAATCTTTCATTCATCCACCAGAGAGGCATTTGTGAGTGATGGCCATGTAAAGAGCTTACATAAATAAATCTACAGGCACTCTGCAAATTGTGACACAAGGGTAATCAAATAGCTACAGGTTACCCAAAATCTGATAGCACCTTTTCCAATCTTCTCCAATCAATGAGGCTTTAAATTATCTACACCTATCAAGTGGCAACAGCCTTGTTGTACATTTAGTCACTCTTCTGCTAAATCTTGAATTAATTACCGAGTTTATTACAAATTTTAATTTTTTTTATTGAGCCACAGAACTGTATCCTATATCAATAAAGGAGCATATTTATAGCTCAGGGTTGACATGAGGGATCCTTGGTACTCTCTGACTTTGGTTTGTTTTCTTGCAGACATTTCATTACCCAAATTAGGTAACATCATGTTCCCTAGTTTGGGTAATGAAATGTCTGCAAGAAAACAACCAAGCTCAGAGAGCATCAATGTAGCCTACATTATGGAGGTTGAAGTGCATTTGGTTCCCCACTAGGGGACTCCCTTATAACACCTTCAAAAAGCTGCAAGATTATCAAAAGTACTGTATAATACTTAATTTTCTCCATTCCTGCTTTAATTTTTCTATCAGTTTTGTAATCTGTGGATATGGCAGACAACTCTGCAGCATATTCCAATACTGAATATTCTGTTCAAATATGTCAATACCCATCAGGGCCTTCTCCACTTCACTTTTTATGTTAAGTTAAACATGCACCCCACACACTGACAGAAAGAAATCTGTTTTGCCTCCAGGCCTCAAGCACCATCTTTATTTCTCAAAATGTGTCAGGGCTCCCTAAAACTTCTTTACAAAAGCCAAAAGTCACCGGTTTGTTTAAAAATATCCAGTGAAAGGATAAAGACAAAGATTTCTATAGGTTTCTTCTGAACTCCAGCATCTAAGCAGGCTTTCCCTAGACCAGGGGTGTCAAACTCAAGGCCCATGGGTTGGATCCGGCCTGCAAGGTGCTAAGATCTGGCCTGTGGCACTACCCTGGAAACCACGAAGGACCAGCCCACAGTACCTTGACTAGCGAAAATGGAGCCCACATGAGTTCCGTTTTCAGCTACAATGGCCTCCTGCAACCCTCTGCCAGTTAAAATGGAGCTTGGGGATGACATGCGCTGGCAAGAGGGCTGCAGGAAGCTGTTGCGGCTGAAAACTGAGCTGGAGGGGGGCACGGATCCCCCCCCCAGCTCTGTTTTTGCTGGCAGAGGGCTGCAGGTGTCGCAGTTGAAAACGGAGCTCAGGAGCCTCTTCACTGGCAGAGCACTTGGGCCGCCACAGGTGCCCCTGACACGAGTGATGTCAAGCTGGCCAGGCCCATGCTGGCCACACCCACCCTGGCCCCCAAAGGTCAAACGCCCCGATGTGTCCTTCAATGAAATCGAGTTTGACACCCCTGCCCTAGACCATGGCCTCAATCACAGACTTACCTGCTCCTATCAATGAGATCTGATCCTTTCTCTCATTTCAGGCCTAGTCATCCAACAGTTGGCTTCTCTTAGGGGTGAAAAAGCAAGTGCTATCCAGATGTAAGCCTTCACCTCCCAACTTCATAGGTGATGGTGAAAGGTGCTGGAAGTTGTACTTTCAAGTTCTTCATCTATGTTCTGTCCTCCAGTATCCCTGCTTATCCTCTGAGAGACCATCTTTCAGACCTCATTCCCTTAAGAGTCTCAACACTATTACAGTCCTAGAAGTCGCACTAACCAGTTCTTGTAAACTTAAGGAACGTTTTGATTATTTGGAGTAGACACTTCTAAGTAAGCAAATTAGAGGAGACTGTTGTGTTTCTAGTAACTGGTACATTCCATTAAAAAAAATCTACAAGGGTTGAGAATATTCAAGATGCACAGTCCACAACAGTTGCACTTTAACTTCACAACAATACTACATTGTGTGAAGATTCAGCATTGATTTGTTTGGCTTTGAATTCAGAAAATAGTTCCCATTCTTGCCAACAGTTGGAATTAATTGTTAATACAGTTAATTCCAACTGGAATTAATAGAGCTAACTGCTATTGCAGCCAATTATTTCTACTGCTACAATAGCCAATAGCATTTTTTTCCTGAAAATAATTAAACTGCCCTTTTAATGGTAACAAACAATACCTTTTGTGAACAAAGGCATATACCTTTTGTACTTTGTGATTACTTGAGCTTTAGAGCAAAACAGTTACAAGGGCTGCCACCTAAATCTTCAGTGTTATCGCAGTGCTGTTTTCGAAAATATATTACATTAAGGAATTAGATTTGCAGTTGCATTGTTAAAGCTTAATCCTAGTTGTACAGACTAGAGAGAAGCTGATTGGGTTTTTTTTTTTTTTTTGGCAGAAAATAGTTTTGGCTGAAAGGAAAGGGTTTTTGTATTTCATAGCCATTTCCCTTCCATATTTTACAGATAGTCTTTGACTTACAACTATTTTTTTAGTGACCGTTCAGAGTTACAATGGCACTGAAAAAAAGTAATTTATGACTGATCCTCACATTCCCAACTGTTGTGGCAACCTCACCATCATATGATAATTCAGGCTGTTGGCAGCTGGAAGGTATTTATGATATTTCAGCATCCCAAAGTTACGTTACGATTGTCATTGCAATGTTCCCAGCCAGCTTCTGATAAGCGAACTAATGATCTCATGATTTACATAACAACTTCAGTGATTCACTTAACAACCGTGACAAAAAAAGGTTCTACAATTGGGTGTGACTCACTTAACAACTCCCTTGCTTAGCAATGGCAATTCTGGTCCCAATTCTGGTCATAAGTTGAGGACTACCCATATTGCAATTTGTTCTCCATCAGTAGGATAATACTTCATGAACAGAATGAAGTTAATAGGTATGCCATGCTCTATTGGAATTGTATCAGTAGGATAATTCAGTTGAAGAGATGGCATCCATCTACTGATTTATGTACCTAGTAACTAACCTTTGTGGTTTTTTTCCCCATTTACTTCCCTGCCCCTTAAATTGTTCTACAACAGGGGTGTCAAACTCGTGTCGTCACAGCAGTGTTATGTGACGTATTGGGACTCCCCCTTCACTAAACCGGGGAGGGGCATGGCCAGCACGTGACGCATCTGGCCCACAGGCCACAAGTTTGACACCCCTGCTCTACAAGCCAAAGGCATTAATCAAATTGGGGAAGGAATACAAAAAAGATAAAGATAGGCCCAAAATTTTTCTGGTGTTTGTTGCACTTTAAATATCTCCATGAGAGAAACTGTCTTGTAGCATATGAATATGCCGAATTATTTAACTTTCCAGAATGTACACATAAGATATTTACATCCATCCTTGCAGCTGAGGTAATAAAGTTACAAGATAAATCACCTTGTTGTGTGTGCCTCACTTTCCTACTTAAATTGCCCAGCTGGTGGTAGTAGTGTACCACTGAAGGACTCTCTTAAAGGAAAAGAGGAAGATATCTTCCTGATCATTTGGTTATTGTCCTATTAAATCCCAATTCCCAAATAAGAGGTGAAAAATGTGTGAAAGAAGCAGAATAATCTATAATCAATAATCAATTACAATAATCTTGTAATAATCGAGAGCAACAGTATGGTGTGATGGTTATTACAGTATTTCTCAACCTTAGCAATTTCAAGATATCTGGACTTCAACTCCCACCTGTACTGGAGATTCAGAGTATCAGACTAAATGAAAACTCCCCTCCTACCATGACATTTATTAAATAATCATGGTTACTAGTTATTTCTAAATAACACGTCTGGAGGGTATCTGGAGGGCCAGTCGTGCTGAGTCTGATCGGACACAGGTGAGGTCCTATATTAGGACCTACCTAGTGGCGATAAGGGCGGCGAGGCGTTCACACTTCTCCGCCCTTATTGCGTCTGCAGAAAATCGGCCTGCTGCCCTGTTTAGAGTGACCCGCTCCCTGCTTGAGCCGAGAGCGCGGGAGGACCTCTTGCAGGGTAAAGCAGAAGAGTTTTCCCGATTTCTGCATGATAAAATCACCCAGATTCGGGATGGGCTGGACTCCAGTTGGGTGGTCCCGGGGGAGGTGTCCGGGACAGGTCTTGAGACGGTTATCTGGGAAGAGTTCGATCCTGTGACCGCCGAGGGTGTGGACAGACTTCTGGGGAGGCTGAATGCCACCACATGTTTATTGGACCCGTGCCCTTCCTGGTTGGTTTCTACCTCCAGAGAGGTGACACGAGGCTGGCTCCAGGGGATTGTCAACGCTTCGTTGACGGAGGGGGCACTTCCGACCGCCCTGAAAATGGCGGTGGTGCGGCCCCTCCTCAAGAAGCCTTCCCTGGACCCAGCTCTTTTGAATAACTATCGTCCTGTCTCCAACCTTCCCTTTGTGGCGAAGGTTGTTGAGAGTGTGGTGGCACGTCAGCTCCCTCAGTATCTGGAGGAAGCATCCTATTTAGATCCGTTCCAATCGGGCTTCAGGCCCGGGCACAGTACTGAAACAGCATTGGTCGTGTTGGTAGATGATCTCTGGAGGGCCCGTGACAGAGGTTATTCCTCTGTCCTGGTCCTCTTAGATCTGTCGGCGGCTTTTGATACTATCGACCATAGTATCCTATTGCGGCGGTTGGAGGGGTTGGGAATTGGGGGCACCGTCTTGCGGTGGTTCTCGTCCTTCCTCTCGGACCGCTCGCAATTGGTGTTGACGGGGGGGGGGAGAGGTCCACCCCTAGGCCCCTCATGTGTGGGGTGCCTCAGGGGTCGGTCCTCTCCCCTCTTCTGTTCAACATCTATGTGAAGCCGCTGGGAGAGATCATCCGTGGTTTTGGGGTGAAATGCCATCTGTATGCTGATGACACTCAGCTTTACATCTCCACCCCAAGCCACCCCAACGATGCTGTGGAGGTTATGGCCCGTTGCCTGGAGGCTGTGCGGAACTGGATGGGCGAGAACAGGCTTCGACTCAACCCTTCCAAGACCGAGTGGCTGTGGTTTCCGGCGGCCCGATATAGTCAGCTGACTCCATCGCTGGCTATTGGGGATGAGATCTTGACCCCCACAGAAGGGGCACGCAATCTTGGTGTCCTCCTGGATGTACGGCTGTCTTTGGAAGAGCATATTACGGCCGTCTCCAGGGGGGCTTTTTATCAGGTTCGCCTGATACGCCAGATGCGGCCCTTTCTTGATCGGGACGCCTTACGCACAGTCACTCATGCCCTGGTCACCTCCCGTCTGGACTACTGTAATGCCCTCTACATGGGGCTCCCTGCGGGGAGCACTCGGAGGCTTCAACTGGTACAGAATGTAGTCGCGCGGGTGGTTATGGGGGCGTCGAGATACTCCCACGTGACGCCCCTCCTGCGCGAGCTGCATTGGTTGCCAGTGGCCTTCCGGGTTCGCTTTAAAGTACTGGTTTTGGTCTTTAAAGCGCTCCATGGCATCGGACCAGGATACTTACAAGACCGCATTCTGCCAGTAGTCTCCCACCGACCGGTGCGCTCCCACAGAGAGGGTCTCCTCCGGGTCCCGACGCCTTCTATGTGTCGTCTGGTGACCCCGAGGAATAGGGCCTTCTCTGTGGGGGCACCCGCCCTTTGGAATGGGATGCCCCCTGGATTACGAACGACCAGTGACCTGAGGGCCTTCAGACGTGACCTGAAGACCTGGCTCTTCGAGCAGGCCGGCCTGAGCTGACTCAAATGGGATTTTAAATGGGGTTTTTAGATTAGTTGGGATGGGTGTACAAAGTTTTAATTTATTTTAATTGGGGTTTTTAGATTTTTATAGGGACGGCCTAGGGTTTAATTCTTTTTTAACTATTTATATTTGTCTACATGTATTTTAGTTGGCTGTTCACCGCCCTGAGTCCTTCGGGAGAAGGGCGGTATATAAAACCTAAAATAAATAAATAAATAAATAAACACAGAGTTGTTGTGATGATCAGAAGTGCGTGTCTCTCCCTGAGTGTGAGCGATAACAGGGATAGATAAACCAAAAAGGCAATTTAGAGTTTCTTGGAAGAAAGATGAGGCTATAAAAGTAATAGTGAGTACTAATAAGTGTCAGGCTTGTTCTCACATCTTCAGGGTAATTGAAGACCCAGTTTTGACCATCCATTTATGATTCAGACAGAAAATATCCTGAGAAACTTTGCAGTCCAGCAGTTAGGTAGAAACCCTGCGTGAGGTTTTGATGAAATCAGATTAAGAAGTATTAATTGTAGGCATGAGAAACAGCAAATTTCTTGACTGCTCATCACAGCTCTTCTTTTGAGTGCACAACTGTTACCGCCTACTCAACAAGCTGTTTTCCATGAAAGGCCGGTTTGGCAAGAGATAAAACATTGATAGACTATTACCTCAACCTTCATCTCTTAAGAAGGGCCGGTATGTATTTCCATATACTCTAGCAGCTTTTCAGATTTCTTTTGAACACAGCATAAGGGAAAACTGCCTGGTTCTGCGACATTGTTAGGGACTAGTTCCATTCCAGGGAAAGGCGTAGTCCCACTCAACAATTCTATTTTGCAAAAGAAGCCTGATTAAACAAAGGCAATCCACTAAATACCTCTTACCATGGGTAAGGGCAAATATGTGCCTCAGCTCGCTTATCCCACAGGCAGCTCAGTTATGTGGCCTGACCTAAGGATGCTCAGATAAAAGCAAGGGGATCTCCATTAAGAACTCAGCGATTAACCTTTATGGTTATTTGGACTAAATATTGTTTGTTCTTACCATTCCTTTAAAGCAATTAAGTTTCACACCACTCTATTGTGTGGTAACCAATTATTTCTAGTTGTTGTTTTAAGAGTGGAAAAGTGAAAGAAGCAGTCAACCCTCCTTCAGAACAATTGGACATTCCAGGGTTTCTAAAGGTTTCTCCCCCATTTTTGAGCCATGAACAGTGATGAGGCCTTGTGTGAAATTGTATGTATGTCTTGCTAAGTTGAGTATAAAATCCGGAAGCACACACTGGAATTGAAATGGCTTCTTTCTCTGTATTAGAATATCACTGAATGCATTGCATGCTATGATGGAGAGATAGTTATCAAGGTACCACAGTGTTAATTTATTGCCAACAGAAAATAGTATGTAAGAGCAGATTCCATGCTGGGTGTTATATATGCCAGTTTTGTGGGACTATCACAACATAGCTCAACTGACTTTCACAACAGTTTATGTCAGCCAGATTCACAAAACCCACCACATTGGCACTTACAGGTTTTCAAGCTTTAAATGAATCATGAATGCTGGCACTACCCTGTTACGTACAAAGAATGCCATCGCTCCAAGAATGCAGGATGCTTGGTCAGCCTTAATTGATTTACTATTGGTACTTTGGTACCAAGAGCTTACTTATCCCATTCAATCACATAGGACCAAGCTTTCTTAGTCCCCTTTTTCAATGCACCCAGATCTAATATTTTCTCTGAGCTCGCTTGTTTTGTTAGTGTTTTTTTATTTTTTATTTTTTATTATTACTGATAGAACTTCAGCTTGCCTGCTGAAACAGTTGCCTTTTCTTGCCTCCTGCTTGCCTATGAGAATGAGAAAATATTTATTTAGAACTTCATGCTTTAGGCCAGTGGTTCCCAACCCCAGGGCCATGGCTTACTACAGGTCTGTGGCCAAGTCGAGCTGCACATATATGGATGTGTTCTGGCCTGCCACTCAGGCAGCCTACTTCCTCCTCCGCCCCTCTAGCTAGGCCACCAAGCTGCAAAGTTTGGGGACCGCTGTCTTAAGCATGAAAGCCAGCTGGGTGACTTTGGGCCAGTTATTCTTCTTCAGCCCAATCCATCTCACAGGGTGGTTGTCGAGGGAAAAATATTATAGGTAATCCTTGACTTATAACCATTTGTTTAATGACTATTTTTAATTACAGTGGGCTTGAAAAAAGTGACTTATGATGGGGACTTGCACTTACAACCGTTGCAGGCACTTGATTGCAATTTGGGTGCCTGGTAATACATTTGATGGTTGCAGCATCTCCAGGTCACGTGATGGCCATTTATGACCTTCTAAGGAAATTTCTGACAAAGTGGGGAATGCTTAAAGACCATGGCATAAATAGTCATAACATCAGATACAACTTACCTGTACCACTTAGTGATGGAATTTCCAGTCACAACTCTGATTGTAGGTTGAGGTCCACCTGCATTAGATATGTTTACCACCTAGAGTTATTTATAAAAATAATGAAGGCAGGATAAAAATAAATAACACTTCTCGTCAACTTGATTCTATCCTTTTGTTGATGCAGTCTAAGATTGCACTGGCTTATTTTGGTGGCTGAACACATTTCAGTGACTGTTTATTCCATGACCCCTCTCACAGGAAGGAAGGGAAGGGAAGGAAGGAAGGATTCAGTAGGCTAGCCTCAGGAGGTAGCTCATCTGGGCCTGGATGATAGATAACATTGGACGTGTTTAATATCTCAATGGGAGATGATCAAAAAATTCCAGGGCTGTAGACTAGAACTAGGAAGTTGAAAGAAAACATTGTGGACAAAGACAATGGGAAACCACCTCTGTCTTCATGTCAAGGAAACTACATGGACATATTCAACTAATCACTAGAGTCAAGGCTGACTTAAAGAAAATGTTACTTTCCCTTCTGCTCAGATGTTGACTAAACGTACCAAACTTAAAAGATTTTAAACCTATTGGTAAAAAAACCAAAACCCTTTACTTCTTTCTCTGCTCTTTGGCTTTAAAAAAGAAACCTATCCTTTTAAAAAAAAGCATAGAAGAAGTCGTTGGAACAATTTCATTTCATAACCTTGCCCCCTCCTACTTCTTACAGTACTTCCTTGTATTCCCCCACCTATATTTCTGGGACAGCTGCAGTCAGCATTTCTTCGGAACCAGCCAAAGCAAGTCTTTACATCTTGAGTGGAGGAAGCACACATATGCGGGAGCGCACACACACACACACACACACTTATACAAAAGCAGCAACTACCAGCCAAGACCTGTAGCCTTGGCATGGAATGTGTAGCCTTTCCCAGTGACAACATTGCTTAGATATTCCAAGCAAGAGAGGACAGGGAAAGCAATGTGCTTGTGTTCACGGCAAGGCAAGACTCCTTGCACATCTCTGAGCTGCTGACTTTAGCTCTGGACTGTTTTGCACCCTCCATTCTTAAGCCAACCATCTCTGCCCCCTTCCAATTTTATTTAACCTTCCAACTCTTTTGGGGGGGCTAATGTGCAAGTATGGTTTGGATCGGAAAGACAAGAATTAATTAAAGAGACAAAAAGATCCAATAAAGTATACAGGCATCCTGTTCTGCATAAATTTCAGAAACCCACAGAATAAAGAAGGCTTTCTAATAGGTATAATATATACTGACAGAACTCCAGGAAATTATCTGGAAGTCCCAAATCTAGGGAAAATGACCTGGTAAGATGTATGAGACCAGGTACCTCTTCTTACAATGCATGTGAATAATCCCGAAATGTGAAATTGTTCTCTTGTACTCAAGTGATTAAAGGAATTGGCATTTTCTGGGGGGGGGGGGCAGCGAGTTACATGTTTATCATACCTTAATGAAATGATACAGGTGTAGAGCAATCTATCAGAAGCTTAGCAAAGCCTGGTTTTTTCAGCAAAGCAAAAATAAGTTAAAACAAGTAAAACTGGACTTTAGGCCAGGGGGTGTTCTTGGTTCCCTCCCCCCAGAAACAAAATCTGAGTGTGTTATCTCCTATTCAAGACAATTACTTTGCAACTTAATATGATTGGTATAGTAAAATAACTGGTCTAGGGACTCCTGCAGGATGGCTTGATGATGGACAGTGCACTGTTGGAAGTCACAGTCTACTCTAGGGGTTGCCAATTCAAACTGGACTTAGTTAAGCCATGGTGGTGCAGTGGTTAAGGGCAGTATTGCAGGCAAACTCTGCCCACAACCAGGAGTTCAATCCTAACAGAGCTCAAGGTTGACTCAGCCTTCCATCCTTTTGAGGTCAATAAAATAAGGGCCCAGATTGTTAGGGGCAATATGCTGACATTGTAAAGCATTCGGAGAGTGCTGTAAAGCGCTATGGGGCAATATATAAGTCTAAATGCTATTGCTATGAAATAAATTGACCTTGAACACTCAGATGGCAGATTGAAAAGGCTGGGAGGGGCCATGGTTGCAGTTTTCTCCACATTGGTGAGATAACTATCATAGTTATTTCTACATTTGCTATTGCACATGATAATCAAAAATATGCAAATTCTCTCTCTCTCTCTCTGTGCCAAAATAGAAGTGCTGACTGTTGAAAAAGCAGAACAACCCGAGCAAGAAATTTCCTGACAATGCTATACAGAAAACTAGAGGTCAAGATGGGGCAGGGACATTTGCTCTACTGACCAGAAAGGACGAAGCTTCTTAATAGCATTTGGTGAAAGCAGTAGAGTAGGACACTGTGTGATATACAACTAACTTGGAACATACGCATCAGAGTGAGGTGGGCAGCCAAGTTTTAGACTCAAATGGCGCTGTCTCACTTTTGCCAGGTTTGTTATTTTAAATATATATGAATCAACAGATTCATGGGGCCAGGTTCTTGGTGTTCCCAAAATCTAGCACAGCAATGAAAGAACAGGCTTCCCTCTCTATCTGGACTGCTCAGAATTTCTAACCTCTCATCCTGCTATTTGAGTAAAGGTAAAGATCCCCCTCATACATATGTGCTAGTCGTTTCCGGCTCTAGGGGATGGTGCTCATCTCCTTTACAAAGCTGAAGAGCCACTCCATGGTCACGTGGCTGGCATGACTAAACGCCAAAGGCGCATGGAACGCTGTTACCTTCCCACCAAAGTGGTCCCTATTTTTCTACTTGCATTTTTTACGTGCTTTTGAACTGCTAGGTTGGCAGAAGCTGGGACAAGTAACGGGAGCTCACTCCATTATGTGGCGCTAGGGATTCGAACTGCTGAACTGCCAACCTTTCTGATCGACAAGCTCAGAGTCTTAGCCTCTGAGCCACCGTGTCCCCGGTAACTACTTGGATAGAGTAGACTTTATTACAAACAACATCAGGGTTTCTCAATGTTGGCAAGGTTAAGATATGTGGACTTCAAGTCCCAGAATTCTCCAGCCAGGCATGCTGGCTAAGGAATTCTGGGAGCTGAAATTCACAGGTTTTAAAGTTGCCATGGCTGGGAAAACCTGAACTACATGGTGAAAGGGTGAACATTTTTATCAACTTTATTCCTTCCTATTCTCCTTTTTTCCTTAAATGACAAAGTGATGACCGTTCTGAAAATTAGGGTGGGGGATAGTAACACAGCTATTGAAAAATTCTTGTGGGAAAGTTGTATGTGGAAGAACATCTATCAAGATGTGACAGATTTGCTCTGCCTGAGGGAACAACCCACCAGTGACACATCAAAAGACCAGGCAGGTAGTTGGAGGTTTGCCTCAGAGATTAAAATAAACAAGTCATCTCTTTTCTTGATTTATTGGTAGAAACTCATCACTTATTTTCCTCTTTCAAAACCTCCAATATTGTACCTGCAACCTATTGTTTGGCTTTTTAATGGCACAGTTTACATTGACTGGCTTTCTTCTCTTCTGCTAAGGGAAAAATCTGAGCTCCATTTCTGCACCCTGATGAAGGTCAGGAGCAGAGGTGGTATTCAGGAGGTTCTGACCAGTTCTGGAGAACCGTTAATGGAAATTTTGAGTAGTTCGGAGAACCAGTAGAGGAAATTTTGAGTAATTCGGAATACCACCTCTGATTGGCCCCACCCCCAACTATTCTCTGCCTGCCAAGTCTCAGATGATTGGCTAGGTCTTCTTTTGTTGCCCTGCACAGGAGAACGGAGCTGCAAAGCAGGTTAGTGGGTGGGGAGAGAATGCAGATTTTGCAGTATTCTTCCCCTGCCACACCCACCACGCCACGCCCAACAAGCCACACTCACAAGCCACGCCCACAGAACCGGTAGTAAAAAATTTTCAATCCCACCACTGGTCAGGAGAAATTGGATGTCCTTCAGGAGGCAGTTCTTTCAACCAGTCCCCAGAGATGAGAGAGAGCCAAGCCAAATCCAAGCAAAGGGCGCAGAGATAAGTAGTGCAGGATGCCTCAAGAAGATATGGGAGGCCCAACATAGGTCATGCATGTGTATCTAGTTTAATGAAAAGAAGGACTAGAGGAGACATGTTCATCGTGTTCCAATATCTAAGGGATTGACACAAAGAACAGGGTGGTCAACCTATTCTCCAAAACCTATTCTCCAAAGAAGAGGGGGTTCTGAAGGCTGAGCAAGAAGCAATGGATGGAAACTAATCAAGGAGAGATCCGATCTAGAAATAAGGAGAAATTTCCTGACAGTGAGAACCATAAACCAACGAAACGGCTTGCCTTCAGAGGTTTTGGGTGCTTCAACACTAGAGGCTTTTAAGAAGAGACTTGGACTGCCATCTGTTGGAAATGGTGTAGGTGGGCCTCCTACTTGGGTGTGTGGATTGGACTAGAAGATCTCCAAGGTTACCCTTCCAGCTTCTGTTATTCTGTCTCTCCCTCGGGGGCTGAAAATCCTGCTTGGGTTTTATCAGGAAGGATTTTCAGCTTCTGAGTGGAGCCTTCCAGGGTTCCCCCTTTGCCCCAAGGCACCCCTCGTTTTTTAATGGGATTTCATCCCCTTCACAGCGTCATGGCTTAATGATTGCAACTGGGAGTGCCAGGATTACAGTAGTTGAGCGAAACAGTCACGTGAGCAGTCATCTTGCTTAATGACTGCTTTGCTCAATGACAGAGATTCCAGGCTCAGTTGTGGTCGTACATCAAGGACTACCTGTAGCTACTGCTGGGAACCACACATAAGGACAATGAAGGCAACATTGCTAAGACTGACTAATTATTATTAATTACTTAATGGACATTATTATTTCAACTTTGTTTTACAGCCCTGTGAAAGTCATAAATTGGTCACAAAGTTAGTTTTCCATCACCATCATAACTGAGAGCAATTGCTAAATGAGATAATTGCTAAATAAGGATTATCTGTATTCACTTGCAGACTACACATTAAAATAGCAACATTTCCTTCTTAGACTGGACTAACATTACCTTTATTTGTATTCTCCCTGCTATTTTCAGAGACTGTACTGTTCTTCCCCCTTTATTTCAGAGATAGCTTCCAACCTTTTTATACTAAAACCGGCTACTCTCATAGTTATAAGGATGATCAGTGGAGTTGCATTCTTTTTCTTTCCTTTTGAACTAGGAGTTTCCCACCCTATTAAATAAGAATCCCCGTCAATCCCTGTGAATGGAAGATAGCCAAATCAGGTTCAATCCAGTCAAAAAACTTTGTGAACAAAGGGAGGGAGGGACCTGTTTTCTGGAAGTGTTGGGGTGGATGTTGAGACAGGGAAAGGAGGGAGCTGGAAGCTCATTGCTATTGATTCTGCTAAAATGGCTGGTTTTAATTAACATTTTCACATCTCAGCTGAACATATAATGAACATGTTCATTCATGTGAAGCTGGGTCTGTCATTAATGGAAACCAGAGGAAGTATCTGTGCCAACAGCCTTCCCTACTCAAATATAGACTCAATGGATTGAGTACAGTTCTCCTAAGAGACAGGCTGTGCTGGCTGAAGACAATGGAACCAGAGGCAGATACACAGCGGGCTAGAGGTCAGGTACAGTATGAGTTTGAGGAAGGGTAATCTCTTACAATAAGACTTTCAGCCAAGTTTTAGGTCCTCATGGATCAAGATACAAAGAGAAGTTTTGTGAATTATTTTTTTTAAAATACATTATGCCACAAGAGCGTTCAGCCCAAATGAAATCCAATATTCTCTTTCTTGCACTGATACATACTTTCCGTTTATTCACTTACTCTTATTTCAAAAGTCCAGCACATTCCAAGCCCATGTACACATCCTAGGAACATGTACCATTAAACCCAGGCACAGTTAATTCTCAGTAAGCATGCCCAGGAACTAAGTGATCAATGACTCATGGTTGAATATACAGTCTACCTATATTTAAAAGCATTGTGCCTAAGATATTAAATAATTTGAAATTTCTACAGAGTTTGCCACATCTTTTCCCTTCCCTTCCCTTTCCCCTTTCTGTCTGCAATTTTTACCCAGCACATCCCCATATAAATGAACAACTGTTTTGCACATATTTCCCCAGAACAAATCTGTTTTCACCATACATTGGTAAATTAGCTAGGAGGAAATGAGATTCAGATTTATCACTAATCAGCTCTGCTGAATTTTAGGAACATTCATTTCTCTTTGAAGACTTTTTAAACGTTTTGCTTCTTTTTGAAAATAATTTTAATTCATCTACATGGTAAGATCTTTTCTTTACCCTTTTAAGGCTATGGAACATCAAACATTTTGCTTCCCCCAAAGGGGGAAAAACACAAAAGCAACAGCAGTGCAGTCCAGCAGATTGAACACAGAGTGGTTCCCCATGGAGAACCACCAGCCAAGACAAGACACAGTGCCTGGGCTCCTTCGGCCCAGAGGCATGACGGGCTTAGATTGGCCAAGGTGAAGGTGTGGGAGCCATACAGGAGAAAGCTGAGTGTTGGGGACAATTTTAGGGTGTTCACTTGGGATGAGTTCATCTAGATCAGTAGTTCCCAAACTTTTTCAGTCCACCACCCTGTTGGTGCTACAAATTCATCCTCAATGCCCCCCACCCAGGGGCGGGATTCAAATTTCTGTGGGCATGGCCTAATTTGAGGGTGTGGTTTGCTGGTCACATGACTGGTGGCGTAGCTTGCTGGTCATGTGGCTGGGTGGGCGTGCTTTGGTGATTGGCAAACCAAATACAAGTGGTCCTCACGTTCTAATTTATGACTGGCGTCCCCAGAACTACTTGACCTGTTTTTGGTGTTTTGACAGTCATGCATATACATACACACACACTCCCTTCCAACCCTGCTGGAGCAGGTCATTGGACTAGAATCAGCAAAGCATCTCTGATTAGATTCTAGTAGTGAATAAAATCTAATCAGAGATGTTTTGCCGATTCTTGTTGATTTGTTCTTTTTATATTTCTTTATTTTATGTTGCTGAATTGCATTGACATGTGTGTCCCTTCTTGTGCACAACCCAGAAGTTTTTGTGATTCTTTGCAGCAAAAATTACCGACCTCTGGCTTTGCTCTACTTTTCAAACGTGCCAGCACTGCCGCGTTCTAGGTACCGGCCCCGCAGGTCCACCCCATTGAGCACACTGCACTGGAGGGACCTGCCCAAGCAAGTCCGAGCGGAGTGGTGCACCAAGTCAATGGGGTGAGCCTGGGAGAGGGAAAGAGAGAGAGAAAAAAGAAAGAGAGAAAGAGAGAAGGAAGAAAAGAAAGAGAAAAGGGAAAGAAAGAAAAAGGGACAAAGAAAGGGGGGCATGGAGGGATGGAGGGGGGAGGGGGAAAAAGAAACCTGATGCATCAGATTGAAATGAGGCCTAGTTTAGAGGCCCTTTTCCACATTGAAACATCTTTGGCTTCTATTAATTAAAGGTTTTGTGGGTGAAACATGGTCAAGACTATCAGGAAGCTCCCACATTTTGTTGAGGCTTTTAACAGGATCCATCGGACCAGACCTCCACCCTGAAAATTACTTTTCCCCAATGTATTGCAGAGCCAATTCTGAAGAAGGCAAAACCAAAATGTACTGTTAAATTACAAGGAGAACACACACACACACACACACACACACACACACACACACTTCTAACCCTGCTGGAGCAGGTGATTGGACTAGAATCTCATTATCTTTCTCCTCCCTCCCTCCTTCTTTATTTCTTTTTCTTTCTGTCCCTTCCTTCCATCCCCCCCTCTTTCTTTGCCCCTTATTCTTTATTTCTTTTTCTTTCTGTCCCTTCCTTCCATCCCCTCTCTTTCTTTGTCCCTTTTTCTTTCTTTCCCTTTTCTCTTTCTCTTCTTCCTTCTCTCTTTCTCTCTCTCTCTATTTCTTCTCTCTTTCCCTCTCTCAGGCTCACCCCATTGACTTCGTGCACCGCTCCATTCGGACTTTCTTGGGCAAGTGCCTCCAGTGCAAGGGGCTCAATGGGGTGGACCTGCAAGGCCTCGCCCCGAACGTGGCGGCGGCGGGATGTTTGAAAAGGAGAGCAAAGCCACTCTGGCTTTGCTCTCTTTTCCCAATGCTGTGTTCAGGATGAGGCCCCGCAGGATCACCCCATTGAGCTCCTTGCACCAGAACGTGCAAGTCAATGGGGTGATCCTGTGGGGCCTCGCCTCGAACGTGGCGGTGGTGGGATTTTTTCTCAACCCTGAATTGTGCCCTGCCGCTCACCTCCAGCACCCCCCTACCGCCTCTTAGCGCCCCCCCTGCCATCCCCCTTGCCTCTTAGTGCCCCCCTAAGGCGTCCCACTGCCCCCTAGGGGGTGGTACCGCCCACTTTGGGAACCACTGATCTAGATACATCTAAATATAGTACACTGGGGTGGGGCGGGGGGTTATGTTATAACCAAAGGCCAAGTTGTAGACTTGGCTATGCTTGTCCTAATGGATTTGTCAGCATTCTTTGGTGGCTCCCATCTTGTGGACCGGATGGAGCTGTGGGTATAATAATACAGCTGTGCAAATAGTTGAGGCAACTCAGCAGCTTTCCTTCAACATCTTCTCACCCTTTGCAGGCCCTTAGGAGAGGTGTTCTGGGAAGGTGCAAAGGATGTCTCCCTCGTGGTGACACAGGCATACCAGTTTGAGCTGCTTTGTGATTGCTCTTTGTGTGCAGTGTCAGGGAGGCACTGTGATTCCATACTTCAGACACCACAAAGCTGTGGTTGAGGTGATGCATCAAATCGGCTTGCTAAAGATATTTACACGTGCAACCATGATTTGACACAGAGCAGGACCAGGCAGGCATACAGGGCTGAGGCATTTTCATTAAGCTTTGTGGTTCACTTACAAGGCGTTTGGAGAAATCTGAAATTCCAATTAATTCCAGCCTTTAAATTGTATTAAGAAACACAATTTAAAGGTACCTAAATAGATAAAAGCCACTTTCTCCAACTTCTGTTATTGGGTCACATTCTACTTTTACCCAGGGAATAGAAGATACTGTAGATGAAATAACAGGATGTTGTGGTTAAGAAAAGGCTTGATTCTAAGTGACTAAGGTCCCCAGAGGAAAATTATATTTGGACTCATTAGCTATCATCAAAGGAAATACATCCTTTACTTTCTCCCCTATTAGTAAATAATTGTCAACTACTGTAGCTCTATAAGGGAGAGGGATTAAAGTGTTAGATGTAGTTCGGTATTGAAACGAAGGCTTATTCCACATGACTTAACTGGTATTGGTGGATTTGACCTAGTTGGAGTATTCAGGATGAGGTACTCTGCTCTCTTCTGCCTTTTATTAATAGAAGCATTTAGCAAAACATAGTAAGCAAGACATACAATGCAAATTAATAAGGAAACATTTATTTAGAACTTGCTGGAGGAAAAGAGGATTTTATTCTTTTTAACTTTTGTTGTAGGCTAGAAAAAGATTCTTTAGAGACTCTAATCCTCTAAGATCAATGCGAGCTATATGGATGCAAATGAAATACTGGTGTCCTATTTAACAGGCAGTATTGTATAACTGGGTGTGTGGTTGTGTAGCACATTTATGTGGGTGATATTAAAAATGAAATTCTCTCGCCAGGTTCAGACATGCTTCTTCAGTGACTAATGCCATTAAATAATGTGAACATATATAGGAGCTATGTATTTATGAAATTTTCCAGAAATATTTCCATTCAAGTAAGAAAACACACCTGCTGCACACCTTTCAAAATTTGGATGGCCATAGAGCTAATAGCCAGATTAAAGAACACAGTAGGGAAAAGACATTTTTTAATTCCTAATTTGAAGAACTTCAAGTAGATGGTCCTACCTTCTTTCCTTCTGAAGCTCCATTGCAAAAAATTTACAGCACAATCCTCCACATAGAAATAAAGCCCATTTTAATTTCATTGAGCTTAATCCTCAAGCAAGAAGATTGCATGAATCAGCCAGGGTTTTATTCAAGTATACACTGATTGCAAGGGTTGAGTCAAGCTGAAATGAATCAGTTGAGTGTAACTTGCTTATTTGAATGAAATCAAATATTCAGTTTGATTTTGCATGAGTAAAACCCACCAAAACTTTGAATATATTTCAAAGCACCTGATTTACTTCAATATGTCAAGTCAATTTTGGAGTTCAGTTCTGAAAAAATTATCTGAAGGACTGATTCACACAAGGCTTGGAACATGCATGCCTACTCAGAAGTAAATCTCACTTATTTTAATGGGCCATGCTCCAGAGCTTGTCAATCAAATTGGAATAGAATTTGAAATGCTCAACTTAATGTGAATAGTGTATCAAATCCAGTTCCTTTGGGAGATTTAAGTTCATGAAAATGCTATATATTTGTATGAAAACTCATCTAATTTTAAAATTGTTTCAAAGGCAACTCTGAAGTGATTTGACAAATCAGAGCAATTCAGCAGAATCGAACACTGCTAAGGTTTATCAAAAGGATAAATCATCTGAATTGCATTCAAGTTAACATCTCCAAAATTTAAATTTGTTGAGCCCTAGATTGTATGGGATTTGAACCACAGTCTCCTTGAGCACATGAAGAGAAAAATAACCAACAAAAAGAATTGTTTTGGGAAAGGAGCAGTAAAGTCTCCTTCCTTTCCTTTTTTGAGCTGCTTCTCTGAGGATACAATTTTGTGTGTGTATGTTTTCAGGGGTGGGATTCAAATTTTTAACAACTGGTTCTGTGGGCGTGGCTTAGGTGGTGGGCATGGCTTAGTGGTCATGTGACTGGGTGGACATGACTTGGTGGTCATGTTATTGGCTGGGCATGGCTAACTCAATATCACTCAACTGAAGCACGCATCTCCTCGCCTGGCCTCTCATGACTGTGGGGATGCTACAACAATCGTAAGTGTGAAAAATGGTCATACGTCACTTTTTTCAGAGCCATTGTAACCTTGAATGGTCACTCCACACAAGCAAAGTACCAGCAAAGGAGGGAAAAAAAACTCCAGAGACATTCCTGAGACAGGAAGTCTAGTCCTGCCAAGAATGTAATAAGGGTTAACGGAGAGGCAGTTTCTGTAAGCAACACCAGAATGTTTCCTTCCTGCCTTCCTTACAGGATTAGGGCAGTAATTTCTTCTAACAACCGGTTCTCTGAACTGCTTAGAATGTTAACAACCGGTTCTAGAGAATAGGTGCATACTGGTAGAATCCCACTCCTGTATGTCTGGGATCCTCTGAAACTTTTCTGCCTTCTTGCCCGGCTCTTGATCAGATGTAGTTCCCATGATTACCATTATCACATATCAAATAGTGAAAGAATATTACTTGAATATACGTTTCCCAAAATGTTAATGTGCTGTCCAGCCAGTTATAGTTAATGGGAATGGGATAGTTTGTTAGGAATTGGGAGCTGTCCCCTTAAGGGAATGCATCATTAAAATATAGTTAAGGTATCCTGGAAAATGTAGTTCATGTCATGTGGCCACATCTGTAACCCTGATTGGTCACTGAATTGACCCTTGGTGGGTTGGGGGAGGTTTCTTCACTCTTGCCTGAACACAGCCTCATGGTAGCATCTCTACCCCCTGCTTCTACAATATGGGATGAAAGGAATAAGAGATAACAATTTTTTTACCTAGAAAGACAGATATGCAAAGGATTGGACATTAAGAAGAATCTCATCATAACTGTGAGTTATTGAGGATGCCTGATGAACCAATAAAAAAGACTTTGTATAGAAGCTTTGTGGAGTTTATCTATCTGCCTTTGTACAGGACAGAATAGTTAATGTTTCTTACATTAACATAGACAATTCTCTTCAGAAAATTAACTTGGTTTTGCCACGTATATATTTAGAATTTTGCTCGGCAAGGAAATTATCACCAATTGTTCAGCTTTCTTGAAGACCAAGCTATCTCCATCTCCATTTCAGTTCATAGCGGTGGATCTTAAAGGCCTCAAGGCAGGAGCCTTAACACCTGGGTTTTTAGGCCTGCAAAACCCAGAGCAGAAAGCTTTCAACGGGGATGAATCATAAGCTTTGAAGCCTTGTGTTCTGTCTCTAGGATTGTAGATCTTTTCTATTTACTCTGGAAAGCCTTTGTTTTTTGTTACAGTGTTCACTGGGAGACAGCGGAGGGGAAATGATTTATTTGCCCTAGAATTGACAGGATCCCAATCTCCTCCCTGGTCTGTTTCCCCAACTCTTGCTGGCAGCTCCCTGCCCAAGGATTCTTCAGTTCTGAGATGATTCCTTTTGCATTACTTTCCCCGCCTCTTCCCAAAACCCTGAATCAGAGGGTGTGACCACCAGGTTCACACATACCCACAGGCTTCAGCAAGAACTGAGGAGATGCTTTTCCATTGCTGCCCTACAGAAGTAGGCCGTCCCTGGCCTCATGTCACCAGCCCATACCAGACAACATAGCTAGCTTGAAGTACCACACATTTTTTCCAGTCATTTGCATCCGTTGCATGGTTTCAATTAATCAATTGATGTCCTCCTCAGTCCCAGCCTTATTTCCATAGCCAGTTAAAGAATGGGAACTGGTTCCCCTTTCCTCTTATAAAGGGCTACTGTGCTTGATAGCAATTCTGAGCTCATCTGGATTTTTATATTCCAGATTTCGGTAGGCTAACCAAGTAATTGGACTCATTATTGTATTTTGCCTTCAGTCCGCTCTCCTTTTTGACTTATGGAGTGCAACATCTATCTAGGGTCCTTGCTTTTATACTTGAAGGAAGTAGAAAAAGAGAGAGAAAACAAAATGGATGTGCTGGTTCTGTGTTAAGCTATTTAAGGCTTAAGTATGGTTCAAGGGCCTCGGTGGTCCCTGAGACCAAGGGTGGCATTCTACCGGTTCAGACCGGTTCATGCAAACCGGTAGTTCCGGTAATGATTTGGCCCCGCCACCCACCCCTGCCCTTTTCCTGTGCTTTATTTCCTTGTTTTTGAACATAGCTGATTCGCATGACAGAATGGTTTGCCATGCATCAATTGTTTTACTCACCGGGGCTGCAGCAGAAGGTAAATATTATAGCCAAAAATGGTCTTTTCTAAATGCTGGGTGCACTTGCAAAGCACGCGTTTGGTGCTTTGGTGTGTGCACGCACACATCGAACCGGTTGTTACACTGGTTCAATTGCACCACTGCCTGAGACCTTTTCAGGGAGGTCTGCAAAGTCAAATAAATATTTTAAAATTGCTTGGTTTTAATAGATATAATCAAAACCATGCAGTTGGTGTCCTCGATAATTTTTAAGCATATAAAACAGTCTCGAGAACCAAAATGTTTGAAAACCACTGACACAGAGTAAAGCAAATCAGGAAAACATTATGTAAGCTGGGATTTTGAAATTCAAGCAATTCTTGTCCTCTTTTTGATCTATGCTTTTAAATGTTTGCTTGGACTAGTTGGTTATTTTAACTTACAGCCTAGGCGGAAATGGAAGAAGAAAGTTGCAATATCATGTTCTTAGGAAAAAGAAGGATTAGATTGAGAAAGAAGACTGAGCCATGGAAAACTATTGGGTAATTTGATGTCCATCGCTCATTCTCAGTTCAACTTATTTTATGGTTTTGTGGGACAAAACTAGAAAAGTCAGGCACTGTCTATGCCTCCCCAAATCATGGAAGAAAGATAGACTATACTCCTCCTCCTCCTCCTCTTCCTCCTCCTCCTCCTCTTCTTCTTCTTCTTCTTCTTCTTCTTCTTCTTCTTCTTCTTCTTCTTCTTCTTCTTCTTCTTCTTCTTCTTCTTCTTCTTCTTCTTCTTCTTCTTCTTCTTCTTCTTCTTCTTCTTCTTCTTCTGATATTAGTGATCATGTTGGTGATCCTATTTTTATCAACAACCACATGAAAAATTGCTGTTGAGTTTTGTCCAAACCAGTCCCTTAGATATGAAGCCATGATGTTCTTCTGCCTGGACCTTGTTTGCCTTCAATCTTTTCTTGGACTATACACTAATAAATAAATAATCCAAACTGTCCTACAATTTGAATATAGATTTCTGCACTCATTTCCTGGGCTGCACTTATTGTTGATATACTTGCATATTCATATGATATATAAAGTTCTTTTTATTAGGCAGATGACAGAAGCAGAAAAAGATAGGGGGTGTTGATATTGATAAAGCAGCATATCTCTGTTTTAAAGTAGGGTCTGTATTCATTCCCTTGATCAATGACTTTAAACACCCATTGACCACATGGTGGTGCTGTTATCCTAATGCATCCTCACTGTGGTAAAGGAGTATTTGATTAATACACCCTTCCCCCTTGTGAGAACCCGCTGTGCCATCTGCTTTATTAATGCACCAAGAGAAACGAAACTTAGCCACCCACAACCCAGCATTCATGGATCTACTGCTGGAGATCCTTGATTAGGCGTAGTTAGTTATCAGTACTAAACCCTAGAGTTGACCCAATATAGATAGTCCTCCACTTACAATTGGGAACAGAATTTCTGTTGCTAAGCAAGGCAGTTGCTAAGTGAGCCATGCCTGATTTTACAGTCTTTTTTTGGGCTATGGTTATTAAATGAATCACTCAGCCATTAAGCAAATCCAGCTTCCCCCATTGACTTTGCTTGTCAGAAGCCAGCTGGGAAGGTCATAAACGGCAATCAGGTGACCCTGGGAGACTGCAACCATTGTAAATTCATGTTGATTACCAAGTGTTGAATTTTGATCACTGTGGAAATGTTGTAAGGGTCCTAAGTATGAGGATCAGTGGTAAGTCACCTTTTTCAGTGCCGTTGTAACTTTGAATGGTCACTAAGCAAATGGTTGTAAGTCGAGAACTACCTATACTTTAAAAACAAAAACAGATGACCTGCTATTTTAAAAATATCCAAGAAAAGAAATTTAAAGAGGTTGGGGTTTTTTCCCACCCTGCCAAATGAGAAGCTGCATTTGTTAAAATGTCCTCATTACCCCATAGGTAATGCTTGTTTATCTAGGCAAAAAGCTTGTCTCCTCCTCCTTTTTTGTCCGTTTGGCCTTTCCAAGATGAGCAGGTCACTCATATGAATGAGATAGATTCCTTTGGGCTCTATGGTACACCATATGCATCTTTTGTGTGAAATTCTCCTGTTTCAAGGAAGAGATATAACAAAATATCAGAATAGGCCATGCCTGTGCCACTGAGACATTTAGGGTTACAATATGCATTACAACTGCAGGCAGTTGGGCAGTTCGATTCTCATTGGCTCAATCCTTCCTAGGTAGGAAAAATGAGGACCCAGATTTTGGGGGCAATATGCTGACTCTGTAAACTGCTTAGAGAAGGCTGTAAAGCACAGTGAAGTGGTATATAAGTAAGTGTTAGTACTAGTAACCATGGTAACTGGAGCTGAGGGAAACTGGCATTTGAAACCGCTGGGGGTCATGTTGATATAAGTGATGATATCTCATCTCATGGGTAATATGTGCTCACAAATGCAGTCAAAATACTATGTATTTAGTGACAAAAAGCCCTCCTTATTTCTCCCCTTACCTTAATTTCTCCATTCCTTCCCTCCTTCCTCTATTTCTTAATCTCTCTGTCTCTCTCTTTCCAGATGTTGACACCCTAAAATTCATGATCTAATTGAAGTCTTCAGAATTGATAAGGATCAATCTTGGCACCAGAATGAGAAATTACTGGCTGTTCTTAAATTTCTACTTATATTCATTCAGAATGATGCCAAGCACAGTTAAGATTGCCTGTTGGGCAAATATATCTTTCAATTACATTATGTTTGCATGTATGCATATGTGTGTGTGTTTGTGTATGTATACGTGCATGTATCTAACTTAGTCATGTTCTAAAGATGCTAAACAGAGTGATTTAGATGAAAAGATTTCAAATTAGCTTTGAAAAAATATAAAATAAAATTGGTCTCACAAGCTTGTATTTTGACTTCCTGTCACAAACTTAATCAAGGATTGAGGCAAGTCACACATTTCTTATTTGGAAATAGGAAAAACACATTTCGAAAGTATTCATTTCAGAATCATTGTGCTGTTGGATAAGAAGTGGAACTAGTCACCAGAAAATTTGACCTGACAAATTTCTACTTCGAATCTAATATAGTCCAAGTCTTCCAGTCTCCTAGCAGTCTTCCCAATTGCAAAATACCAATCAAAGTCATCATGTTTTTTTTAACCATTTCTCCTTAGTAAACATCTTATAAGAAAAAAAGGTAGAACACCATCTTTATAAATAGGGTTGTGCAGAAATCTGGATTTGAAGAACAGTGTGATTCAGAACATGTCTGGTGCGCACTGCACATAACACAAACATCCTAAACTTAATGTGATTTTTTCTGGTATTTTGCATTGGTGGTAGAGGGTAGGTGTGCAAGGCCAGGGTTGGATGTAACTGCTATAAAGTGTTCATTTCACCCTTCATCCTTCAAAATACAGATCTCTAATCAAAATCCTGTCACAAATAGAGATAATGCTGATCAAATCCCTCATATAATGTATGTTCCAGACAAAGTGTTGGCATAACCCTCTCATATGACTCTGTGATTGAGATGAATGGTTTCCAAATTCTCTCTTCCCCTCCCTCCCTCCCTCCCTCCCTCCCCCTCCCTCCCCCCGCCTCTCATCTCCTCTGGACAAATCTTTTGTTGAATGAAAATTCGGGAGATGAACCCAAAATATTGAAAGCAGGAGATGGTGATAGGCTGTAAAAGATGCTTTTAAGTATGCAAGAGATGCAAACATGACATCTGTCTGCATTTTTTTTAAAGCAGCCATATATTTCTCCTTAGAGTCACAATGTTTAAAACTGAGCCAAATGTTTACATGCTATTTCATTTCCATGCCTCCACATATGCTGGGATTCTCACTCAAAAAGTGTTGAATATGACCATTGTTTCTATGCAGTAATTTATCACATGGCTCCTAAGAATTTCTTCTCAGCACATAGAATTTAAAACACGGTGAATAGAAAAACCTGATTGCCATTGGAATGAGCAGCAATTCATGAAAAGCTCATTGCATTTTGAATAAACAAACAAAAAACAGCCTTGAGTTGAGCTTGACTCCCAGTGACTGAATCCATGCTGTTTCCTGGGCATGCAGAAGATGCCATAGTCGTCATCTGGAAATGCTTTCTTGATGAAAATAAATACATTTCTCACATTAACCAACACTGTACCTTCCAGGGAGTGCTCCATCCAAATCTCAACCGAAGCTAACCCTGCTTAACTTTTGAAATCAAGATAACCAAGATCAGTTAGATTCAATAGGAGATGGCCACCCAATTACTTAAACAAGTTGTTTTGGACTATGGAATGTATTCAAGCAGTTGTGACTGCAGTGTTGACAAATGCTATCAATATCCAGGGTATTACTGTTTCTCCGCCAATAGGGAAGTTTTCAATTTCTAAACTGCTGTGAAAAACGCTACACATCTGGGAAAATCTTCACTCAAGGAGTGTTTGTGCAATACACAATACAGTTTCTGAATTAACCCCTTTTTTGCATTCTCTCAATGCAGTGAACCACAAGCAGATCCCACAAGCTGTTTTGAGGGGATTCTGAGCCCCTCCCTGAAACATACATATTAGTTAAACTTAAATCTGGACACACTTTGCACGTTATATAAGTGCAGCCAATATATTTTTAATTGGTCTCATTAATCCAGACATCGTTGGCTTTGTTGGGTTTCAGAGTGAAGAGAAATCCTGTGATGACCAGTGCTGAATTCCATCCTTAGTTGAAAGGCAAGTCCTGTCCTTAGGAGTGGCTCTGACTAGCACTCCACCACTGCTAAGCTTATGTTCTGCTGCCAGTACACCTGGTGAGCTGAAAGCAATTTCTTGAAAGAGGAAAAAAACACACATAAGAACTCCTGGCAGATATTCTGAGTTCTTAGTAAAGGGCTGGAATGTTTGCATTCCTTTCCTGATAGGCCAATCAATCCTGAGAAGACCAAGAGATAACCTTATATGGTAAATGAAAATGCTTGCTCTACTTGCCACACCTTAGTAAGAGACTGAACTTGTTGGGAAAGATACTCTACATTGAACTCCAGGTGGGTGGAGTGCTTTCCTTTCCTTTCCTTCCTTCCTTGTAAGAAAATGAGTCAACAAATGAGGGGAACACAACTAAATGTACCCCGTCTTTATAGGACCGACTCAGTTCTAATCTAATAAACCATATTTCAGGATAGGGTGCTAAGCAATCCCAGCCAGTAAAGGTTAGTTCCTGTTTTTTTTGTGTAATATGAACCCAGATAATTGGATTAATTAAGTCTGTCTGGTTAAGAATATTTTAGGAACACACATTTTAAGGAGTATTATAGCTCTGCTTTTATCCTATGCCAATATACTTCTTATACTGTACAATATCCTCCATTTTTCTTGTTTCACTGTTAATACAAAATTTACAGTTACACCCAAATTTCTTGTAAGCCAGTATGTGAAGAAACACGTGTGCATAAAGGGTAGTTGCGCATTGAAGACCCACCTTTTCCAATAGGCCGGTCTGGCTTGGTATCATTGGAATGGTTTTAATTTTGTAACTTTTTACCCTGTTTTTTGTAGTTTTATTATCGTTATCTTAGCCACTAATTTAATCTTTTTAATCCATTTTAACTTATATTTATATTTATAATTATATTTGTAATTGTGTTGTTTTTATTTGGGCTGTACACCGCCCCGAGTCCCAATTTGGGAGAGGGGCAGTATATAAGTTAAATAAATACTAATACTAGTTCTTGATTTGCAACCATTTGTTTAGTGACCATTCAAAGTTACGCTGTACATGTGACATTTGCAGTGCGCCCAGGGTCATGCGCTCGCCATTTGTGGCCTTCCCAGCTAGCTTTTGACAAGCAAAGCCAATGAAGGAAGCTGGGCTCACTTAACAACTGCACGATTCACTTAACAGCTGCGGTGGTTCACTTAACCATGGCAAAAAGGGTGTGTCTCACTTAACAATCCTTTTGCTTAGCAATGGATATTCTGGTCCCAATTATGATCGCAAGTCAAGGACTGTTACAGTAGTATGTATATGTATATGCATATATGTCTCTATGTGATGAGCAACTGCACATAGGGCTACATTATTTAAACTTTAATGCAAGAATGACCAATACAGATACTCCTCAACTTACAGCCACAACTGAGCCCGAATTTATGTTGTTAAGTGAGAAGTGTGTTGAGTTTTACCCCATTTAATGACTTTTCTTGCTAAATGACTTTAGTTGTTAAATAAATCACTGAAGTTGTTAAATTAGTATCCTGGTTGTTAAGTGAATCAGACTTCCCCAGAAGGTTGGAAAGAGTGATCACAATGACCCTGGGACACCACAACTGTCATAAATATGAACCAGTTGTCAAGAATCCAAATGTAAATCACGTGACCATGGGAATGGTCATAAGTGCGAAAAACGGCCATGTCACTTTTTTTGATGCCATTGTAACTTTGAATGGTCGGTAAATGAACTGTTGTAAGCCGAGGTCTACCTGTATAGTGTTTTCTGTCCTGTTACCCAAATACTGTAGATCGGAGTTCTCCAAACTTGGCAACTTTAAGACTTGTGGCCTTTCAACTCCCAGAATTCTCCAGCCAATTCTGGGAGTTGGTCCACAACTTAAAGTTGCCAAGTTTGGGGAGCCCTCCTGCTGTAGATACTTGGGAACTGAATCTGCTGTAATGTAACCTGTAAATGTGGAAATGTTGCTAAACTTTCCTACTACCATTTTAAAAAACGATTTCCCCTCCTATAATGAAAACAGCCTTAACTGGTGATCAGCATCATGTTTTTTATAGCTTTATACCCCCTTTCAAGGTAAAGCTGCCTCTACATAATTGTTCAGCAGGTTGAACATATGTAAAGTTATATTTCACAATAAAACTTAAAGAGTATTTGGGTGTTCAAAATACTTTGCAGTTATTTTTTCTAGTCGTTTGTCCATTGTTGCACATAAAACAGGATACTATTATTCTCCAAATTTTGCGGATTGGAAACTAAGGTGAAATGTTCTCGTTGTGTATCTCCCTGTGAATGCACAGCTGCTGCTGTTTCCCAGCTCAAAATAACCTTCCACCTAACAAAGTACATGAATGTCTTTCAATGGGTGGACAACAGTAAGACACTTAAAAAAAAGAATTTCTTTGTAATTCATCATTCAGGTCCAAACAGCTCAGCTTGTTGTTTTCAGTTCCACAAATGTGTGCCTAGCGTAGCTTTCATGAAACTACAAGAACACTCATCCTATCTCTGTTCACCAAGCCCCAACCCCAAAGTCCTTTTTAAGAGGAAAAGATAATTGATATATCAAATCTGGCAATAGAGTAGACTCTAAACATTTGGTAACCACAATGCCTCAAATTTTAAGGGCCAGTTTACACAGAGGGGAATAAAATGGTGAAGAATTTCCAATAGACTTCAGTTTAAGTGTGTGTGTGTGTGTGTGTGTTGGTAGGGAAGGAGGGTATTGTTGATTTTGGTAACAGGAACAGGAAAAGTTCACTGTCTTTAGAAAAATCAGCTTTACAAAAACGGAATTAACCCAAAGCTTGTCTGGGCTGCAATACATTCTCCAAAGTATTGTTGAAAGAAATATCCTTCTGGGTTCAATTCCAAGTGAGGAAAAAGACACTGGAAACGTGGAGGCTGCTTGGAAGGTTTAATGGTGTACAGGATCACATGGGCTGGAGCTCCAGAGAAGGATGTTCACATACTTCAAGGTGAGAAGGTCAAGAAGAAAGGGCTGAGGTACTGAGAGTGCTGGGTTTTATACCCTCTGTTGGGATTTGAATTGGATCTTGTATTCTAATTGGTTGTCAGTCTCCCAGGGGCAACTCTGTAGGCTGTCCTGAGTTCCAGGCTTGGTCTAGCCTTGCTGGGTGATTATGCCCTTAAAAGGGCTTTGGCAATTTCTATAGCTTTACCTGGAGTTCCTCCTTATGTAAAGTATTCTGGCCCACCCATTAACAAAGGTGGGGGTGAGTGTCTGCTTCTTGAGTTTCTACTCCTTTTAGGGGAAATATTCTGCCTTTTTAATATTTCCTAGGCTATTTCAATTTTCTAGGAGAGAGGTGGGTGCTAACTTCCTACAGTATGATCTCTCCCCACAAATCTGAAATGGATCATTCCTCTTCCCTTTTTCAGTATAATATGAAGGTGATCTCTTCTCTATCTCTTTACCATGGGGCGGAGGGGAGGGGGGATTGGGGATTTTGCTCAAATGCAGCTTATAATTGAGAGGATTAGTAATCCACACAGTTTCTGCCTGAGATGGAGAACAGGATGGCCCTGTATTTCTGTCTGGCTGTACTGACAATCATATCTTTCCTGAATGCTGCCAGGAGGAAAGTTTCCTCCACCATCCTTAATGGCAGCAGGATAGTTTTAGGAGTGCAAGGTATGACTACACCAAGGGCCTTCAAACGTGGCAAGTTTAAGACTTGTGGACTTCAACTCCCAGTATTCCTGAGCTAACATGACTGGAGGAAGAATTCTGGGAGTTGAAGTCCACAAGTCTTAAAGCTGTCAAGTTTGAAGGCCCCTGGACTACAGTAACCATGCCTCCTTTCTTACAAAGGAAAACCCTTTATTTCTGAAAGCTGTCTTTTAGATTTATTTGGAGACCATTCTTGGCAGCAGGAGGAGACAGAAGAATCCTGTTTCATTAAATTGGATTGATAAAATCAAGATGGGGTTCATTTCTCAGATAACTTTGATATTCAGCCAGAAGATTTATATCACAGTGCCATGCATGCTTGTCTCACTCTGCTTGTGAGTGGCACTAGGTGGCACTACAGGTGTCCTTTGAAGTACAAAGAGAATAATAAGAGTGTTAAATTGGAGTCTCTGGCTAGAAATAAAGGTAAGACAGTCTTGCTATTCTTGGCAGGCCTGGGTCTGCATGTCGGCTGGATTATATTTCAGCAAATGGTGTTTGTTATCATGGATATTTTCTTTAAAAAGCCATGTTTTATTTCACCTCAGTCCCTGGATTGCAAACATAATCCATGCTTTGTAATTTCACATAAAAACTTCTTTCCTGTATTTTCTTGTAAACCTTCCTTTCCAGTTTTTGTATTTTTCTGAAGAAAATAATGCCCTACCCAATCATAATTATAGTTTGAAAATAGCCTCCATCTTTAGAAAGTCTTCTGGACTGATACATATTACTATTCAGAAAGCTTATGAATGTGCTCAATTGGAAAGGCTTACGCTTAAGATTAATGGGAAGGAGGACACAGATTATTACCGGATATGGGATAAATGGTATAAGTGGGCAGATAATAAAAGGGAAAACAAGTAAACGAATTTAAGAAACAATTTATATTCAGTGATTTATACCAATGTATAAAAAGAATCAAAGATGGTAAATCTCCTTTGCCTTTCACTAGTACTACTATTACTATTAGTTATTTATTATATTTCTTTGTTTAATAGTTAAATAATATGAATATATTATAATATATAATATGAATATATTTACAATAGAAGAGTAGTTATAAACCAATGGATTAGGACCTATCAAATTCGATAACAAATGTAAAGAATTATAGGTTACTCACATACCAATGTTTTTGTATTTTTGAATTTGTATGTTTTTAATTTTGTGAATAAAAGTATTTTTAATTTTTTTTTTTTAAAGAAAATCTTCTGGAGACTTATGGCTACACAAGAAAGCTGAAATCTCATGGAATAAGGCAATTGTCACAGCTTTTAGCCATTGTATTGGTGTAGAGCAGGGCTGTCAAACTCCTGGCCTATGGAACGGATGTGTCAGGTGCTGGCCACGCCCACACCCACGCCCGGTTTAACAAAGGGAGAAAAAGTCCCATATGTCATGTGATGCCGCCATGACGATGTGAGTTTGACACCCCTGGTGTAGAGGTTTCCTGATATCATTTGGGGATATTGTGGATGCCCTGATCATTGGTTCTCTATGCCTGGGGCAAATCTGCCTTCTCTGCTCCCAGTAAAGTGGCTCCTTATCATTGTTTTCCTATACACAGTTTGAGACAGCAGAATTATGTCCTTCAAACTCTTTTTCTTATTGTGTCCTAATGCTGTTGCCTTCATCTCTTCCCTGTCTTATGAAAGAGACAAACTTAAGGTGACAATGATAATGGGCCAAAAGTAATGACTTTCCTCATTCTGATGCTATCTAAAGAACCTCAGGTTACATAAAATAGGTCCAAGCAGACAATTAACTTCACAGTGCATATAAATTACTATACACGTATTACATATTGGGTATATTTTAAAGCAATACTGTTTTTTCCTGGAATTCAACTGTGGCCCTCCACAGCTGCATGCAAATTTTGGGAAAAATGCATATTTGCCTTAGTATATTCCTGGCATACTTCAGACTGCATTTTGCCCTGTAAATCTGGATCACTGTAAACTCTAATATAGACTCTGTCAGGGGACTGGACTGAATGGGAACAGAGGCACAATTAATTAATTTCTTGCTAATATTGGGTTTTTTTTTATTATTCAGTGAATAGCAGCAAGAAGCAGCTCTGAAATTTTGTAAACATACCTGCTTTCTACGTTTGAAGCATCTTCAGCTGATGTTTCCGGTTCAAAGAATGCTAGATTATATAAGCCATGGTATAAATCCCAGAGTGGATAGTAGTTAACTGGATAGAAGTTTTAATTTAAACCGAAGGGTAGGACATTGATCATTCTCTTGAGTCTGCCATATGGACTTTGCAACACTTTCTCTAGGATGCCTAAGCTAGAGGTTTAGGTGTTGCATGAGATACCTTACAATCCTTAACTATTTTATTAAGTTACCTTCAGAATACATAATCCCCTGCCTGGAATAACACCGTAGTCTTATTTTAATATTGAAAAAACACTCTACTGCCTGTTTGGTCAGTTTTTGTGTAAAAACCATACCATCTTTTCTTTACCTCCAGTGAAAGAATGGATTTGCCTTGATCATATAGAAGAACCAAACTTTCCTCTTGCTGCTAAATTTATCTTTCCACATGACTCCCTCTAATTTTAACTCATTGCAAGTTTGGGGAATCCTATGCACAGTTGTTTCCTCAACGTGCATTTCTTTCCTGCAAAATCCTGTATCTTCCAATGCAGCGCAACAGCTAGAGTGAGGAGAGTCAGTTTGGATGCCCTTTTAAACTGTTGTTTGTCATCCAGTCCTGCATTTGGAGAAGCTATTTTTCATTCCAAATGCTCTGAATTCTGCAGTAAAGCAAAAAAACAAAAAGTTCAGCATGACTCTAATTGGAGCTGCCCCACCCACCCCACAACCCCCAAAAGATTAAGTCTTTGCTTGATCTGCTGCTGAAGCAGAATCTCTTTCTCCCCACCCTTCAGTCTACAAGGGATGTTATTCAAAGTTTAGTTGCTAATCCTTTTGGATTTTTCACGGCTCTTTCATTTTGGAATGCAGTTCAGAAATACAAGTCTGGCATTGTTCTTTGTGGAAAGGTAGAGTGTCCCAGCTGAACCCTAGAGGGCACTATTTACACATGTAAACCTGGGCTTGGGGAAGGTTTTGTCTGCCACACCTTCTCCCTCTTGTAGAAGTGGCCAAGAGATAAAATACCATAGTTACTTCAAAGATTATTGAATGCCCCTTTGTTTTCCCTTGTAATCCTTCCTGGATGTGTCTGTTAGCAAGCGATGGAGAAATCTTTCAATTTTGATTTGGCTCTGTTTCTTGATTTTTCTTTAAGCTTGCTTACTGAAAAAGGAGAAAGGGAAATATGTCATCTAGAAATGCCCCTAAAGAAATTTCCTCTGATTGTTTTACTGATGTTTCTTGTCTTCATTATAACAGCTGCATACTGCATGGTCAAATGTTTTGGGTTGCTTGCATATATAATTATTTGGCATAAATGCTCAGGACTATTGGGAGAGATGGGTTACCATTTTTTTTTTTGGAGTATAAGACGCACCGGACTATAAGACGCACTTTGGTTTAGAGGAGGAAAACAAGAAAAAATAGTTTTTTGCCTCCACATGTCCCGATTTTGCCCTCCCCTACAGGCCTGTTTTGGGCCTCCCAAAGCCTCCACGCATTTTTGCCCTTTCTGGCATCCAGAAGCACTCTGAAGGCAAAAAATTGTGCCCGTTTTTGGCCTCCGGAGGCCTCCGCAAGTTCCATTTTAGAGGGCAAAAACAGGATGCGTGGAGGCTTTGGAAGGCCAAAAATGGGCCTGTATTCGCTGTATAAGATGCATAGACATTTCCAACCACTTCTTTTTTGGGGAAAGTGTGTCTTATACTCTGAAAAATACGGTATTTTACTTTTCTCCTGCTAGTTCCAAGTTTACTGCTTGATTTGACTTCACAGAAAAAAACTAGTAGCTATTCTATTTCCTGCATTTTTTTCTGTATAATTTAGTGTCAGCTTCTGATTTTTGTAGGGCATGATAAATATTAAATATTTGTGTGAGTCAAGGAAATCTTTCTACGCACAAAATACTATTTGGCATTATTTTTCCTTTTGCTTCTTTTTGTGTGCTTCAGTTCTCCCGAACAATTTTAGTCAACCTTGATATTTTCTGAGATGTGAAAGTTCTTCTTTCTTAAAAATAACAGACCTCAAATAAGTTGCTTTTCTGCAAAGCCCTTAAATCTACAACAGAAATTAGTTGTTAAGAGCTGTGAGAAGTGATATGTGAGTTTTATGTATGTGTATGTGAGAGAGAGGGAAGATAAAATTATAGAATAGAATAGAATTCTTTATTGGCCAAATATGATTGGACACACAAGGAATTTGTCTTGGTGCAAATGCTCTCATTGTACATAAAAGAAAAGATACATTTGTCAAGAGTCAAGAATCATCAGGTACAACACAATTATAGTGATAGATAACCAATAAGCAATCAAATCATAGTAGGAAACAGTCAATATAAAACATAAGGATACAAGTGACAAAGTTACAGTCATACATACAGTCACAAGTGGGTGGAGATGGGTCATAAGGAGTGATGAGAAGATTAATAGTAATACTAGCGCTGACTTTGCAAATAGTTGGATAGTATTGAGGGAAATATTTGTTTAGCAGAGTGATGGCGTTAGGGAAAAAACTGTCCTTGTGTCTAGTTGTTCTGGTGTGCAGTGCTCTATCGTGTTGTTTTGAGGGAAGGAGTTGATACAATTTATGTCCGGGATGTGAGGGGTCTGTAAATATTTCCACAGCCCTCTTTTTGACTCGTGCAGTACACAGGTCCTTGACTGAAGGCAAGTTGGTAGTAATTGCTTTTTCTGCAGTCCTAATTACTCTCTGGAGTTTGTGTCTGTCTTGCTGGGTTGCAGAACCAAACCAGACAGTTATAGAGGTGCAGATGATAGACTCAATAATTCCTCTATAGAACTGAATCAGCAGCTCCTTGGGCAGTTTGAGCTTTCTGAGGTGGTGCAGAAAGAACATTCTTTGTTGTGCTTTTTATATGATGTTTTTGATGTTAGGTGTCCATTTTAAGTCTTGTGATATGATAGAACCTAGAAATTTGATCTCTACTGTTTATACTGTGTTGTCTAATATTGTAAGAGGTGGTAGTATGGGAAAGTTTCTCCTAAAGTCTACCACCATTTCTATGGTTTTGAGTGTGTTCAGTTCCAGATTATTCCGGTTACACCACGAGGCAAGTTGTACAACCTCCTTTCTGTATGTGGATTCGTCGTTGTCTCGAATGAGACCACAAATTATCCGCAAATCCACTAGTCTGAAGACAGAGCACTAACAATTTCCAAGGGTCTTCATTGCCAGTATCTCAATGTCCATCTGCATCTGAAGCAGCCTGAGGATAGATTGATATACTGCAGGCAGGTAATATGCAGGTTATTGATGAAGAGGCTAACAATCTGAAATAGTGTGTTTTTTATTGGTAATCCCATGACTCCAAATTGTTCTACTAGTATCAGGGATGGGCTGTTAACGGGTTTGCACGGGTTTGGGTGATCTTCTAGCTAAGATTCTGCACAGTTCGGCGAACTGATAAATCCCTCCCCTGGCTGACCCCGCCTACCCCTCCCCTCCCAGAAGTCCCCACGCAGCCCATTTTGGATGCCAGGTAAGTACAGAGCCCACACAGAGGCTCAGGGAGGGTGAAAAATGGGCCTCGCAATGGCTCCGGAAGGCTGGAAATAGGCCTTCCAGAACCTTCATTTCCGGCCTATGGAGGGCCTCTGGACCTCAGGGGAGACCGTTTTTACACTCCCGGAAACTCGAGGAAAGCCTCTGGAACCTGGGGAGTGTGAAAATGCCCCCCCACCATGGGGCAGGAGGCTGACTAGGCCACACCCACTATGGCCATGTCCACCCAGAAACTGGGCAGAGAACTGGTTGCTGAAATTTTTGAAGCCCACCCCTGACTAGTATCCTGTGGACTGTTAAGGGGGGGGGAGGGACTGATCCTCCATTAATCTAGAGCAGATGTCCCCAATCCCCAGTCCATGGACCAGCATCAGACCACAGCATACCAGAAATCAGGCCGCATAAACAAGTGAAGCCCCATCCACGGAATGCAGGCAGCATGCGAAACCACTCCCCTTCTGGGCCGTGGAAAAACCTCTCTCCATGGAACCAGTCCCGGGTGCCCAAAAGGTTGGGGGTGGGGGGACAGTGATCTACTGTAGAGAGTGTAAAACTTTGTAATTGACTAACATGTCCCTGGCTTAATTGGATGTCTAACTGAAATGACTTCCAATCAGAATAGAGCTGGAAGGGACCATGGAGATCTTCTAGTCCAACCCCCTCCTGAGGCAACAGACCCTATACAATTTGAGACTAGTGGCTGTCCAGTCTCTTCTTAAAAACCTCTAGTGATGAAGCACCCACAACATCTGAGCGCAAGCTGGTCCACTGGTTAATTGTTTTGTTAGGAAGTTGGTTCTCTCCTTGATTAGTTTCCATCCATTGTTTCTTGCCTTGCCTTCTGGTACTTAAGTTGCTCCCCTCTTCTTTATGGCAGCCCCTCAAATATTGGAATGCTGCTATCCGGCCACCCCTAGTCCTTCTTTTCTCTAGTCAAGCCATATCCAGTTCCTGCAACCATTCTTCGTATGTTTTAGTCTCTAGACTAAAACTGGGATTCTACCAGTTCACTTCTATTTGCTAGAACTGGTTGTTAACATTCTAAGCAGTTCGGAGAACCGGTTGTTAGAAGAAATTACTGGCCTAATCCTGTAAGGAAGGCAGGAAGGAAACATTCTGGTGTTGCTTACAGAAACTGCCTCTCCGTTAGCCCTTTTTACATTCTTGGCAGGACTAGACTTCCTGTCTCAGGAACTTCTCTGGAGTTTTTTTTCCCCTCCTTTGCTGGTACTTTGCTTGTGTGGAGTGACCATTCAAAGTTATAGTGGCACTGAAAAAAGTGACTTATGACCATTTTTCACACTTATGACTGTTGCAGCATCCTCACAGTCACGAGAGGCCAGGGGAGGAGATGCATGCCTCGATGTGAGTGATGTTGAGTTGGCCACGCACAGCCAGTCACATGACCACCAAGCCATGCCCACCAACTTAGCCACGCCCATAGAACCGGTTGTTAAAAAATTTGAATCCCACCCCTGTCTCCAGACCTTTAATAAACTTAGTTGCTCTTCTTCACACTTTTCCCCCAAAGTCTCAATATATTTTTTGTAATGTGGTGACCGAAACTGGATACAGTATTCTAGGTGTGTGGCCTTACTAAGGCTTTATAAAGCGGCACTAATACTTCATGTGATCTTCATTCTGTGCCTCTGTTTATACAACCAAGGATTGTATTGGCTTTTTTTTTTTGGCTGAAGCAGTTTGTGCCCAAGTTAAGGCATGGGTTTTTTTTTTTTTGGGGGGGGGGGGGATCAGAGGGTGAGCTAGGAAGGAGGAATTCTTCCTAGATGGGAAGTGGGAATAAAGGTAGGCATCTCCCCCAATCTTATCTTGTTCGTTTCATTAATCATTCTGGGATCCCCTGCATTTTTTTTTAATATGACCCATTCTGAACAGGACTGGCAAATCTGTGACAAGTTAGTTTCAGACTCTTAAAAAGTTTGCTTTCTTTCACACCCCTCCCTCTCCTGCCTTTCCCATTCCAAAAATAATTATATGTTTGTCCCAAGGTACCTGTTTGCCTCTCTTGTATTTCCTTTCCAGTAGCTTCCAGGATCCCTCCCTCTTCATTTCTTCTTGCCTATTGTTTTGAGCATAGCATACAGCTCCCACACAGCTCCCCACTGTTAAACCTTTCTCAAACTCTAGCTCTTCAACAGCCCTTATCCAGATGCCGCATAAATCTAGACATTCACTAGAGGGCAGACAAGAGATTATTTCTTGCCAGCTCTAGGATGGGAGGGGAACACATGAATTATATGGATATTGCCAGTGTAGTTTAATGGAATACCTATTGTCGCTGGTTTTGATTTCACAACATCAGGAATATTTATATAGTGATTAGACTTTGGGCTTATACTTAAAAAAAAAAAAACCCTCTGAGTTCCACCCATCAGAACCTGGGACACCCATATAGCACTCAAGAATTCAGAGCTTAGGAATGCATTTTGTGTAACAGAATTGAATGGAGTTGATAGTCCAGCTCATGAGAATTCACTCATTAATCCATTAATTTTCAATTTAGTAATGTAAGTGGGGAACTGGTGAGTGAGCAACACTGTTAGTATTACTTAAAATATTGGGAAGCAAACTGTTCTCCATTATGACTAATTTCTGGTTTTCCCTAGTTTCTTCTCTGCCTGATTTAAAATTATATTGCATTACAATGTTTTTCAACAGAAGTTTCAAGAGTGTTATCCAACTATTTCATCTGGAAGGTATGCTTACCTTTCCTGAATGGAATGCAGCCCATCCAGGTTAAGTTGTCCATTGACTAATCAACAGGGGCTGAAATATCGAACTAACAGCACAATGTTGCCAGAGCAACACTTGTTTTGTCTGGCTGGTGTTTGCAATCACATAAATAGTAAAGGCAACTTGAGAAAGCGAGAAAACAAGAACATAAGTAGTTTTCTGGTGAAGTGCTTGAAGAGCTTCTTGTACCTTTTTTTATCACACATATCTGGAATTCTTTTCTCCCAATTGGAAACACTCCTGCTGTAACACTCTGCTGCACCCAATTTATTAGCAATTGTCTCTTTGATGGAAGAACAGCATGCAACTAGTTTGATGGCTTCATTACAGACAATGGTTTTGCCTAAGCTGAGAAATGCTTTGGCTAAATCCCAGAGACTTTCTATAAAAACTCTGGCCACTCTGTACTCTTTTTCTTCCTACCTACAAATGTCGCTTTCTCAAGGATAATATGTTAGGTAGTCCAGGGTGAAGGAAAGCAGGTTCTCATATGATTAACCCTCCCCCACCCATAAAAGATTTGTATGGTGTTGAATTTTGGTTCCTTGGATTCATGTTTTATTAACTGAAACCATACCCATTGATGATTACCTCTTGTTTCTTAAAGACAGACAAAAGTTATGTCGTTAGTTCTCCACAAAGTCCTGTGGCTGCAAAGAAATTGATGTTTTGATTCGTATTGGACTGTACCAGAAAATAAATTAGCAAAATGTCCACTATTCTGAGGGGGGTTCCATGAAGATTCATGACACTAATCCTTAACTATACAGTTCCATCCTGCACTCTGTTTATCGGGGTTATCAGCCTCCAATGAAGTGTGCAAGCTCAGAGGAGTGGTTAGGGAGAGAAAATTGGGACTCATTATTCCAACCTTAATGCCAAGATTTCGAGAGGAATAAATGACAATTCCCTCCCCCCACCCGGTTATTTTTTTCACCATTTCCTTTTTAAATAGCTTAGGACTTTATTTAGCACAGCCGTATTTTAATACAATACATATACACAACAAGGATGTTGCATCCAATGTCATCAAATGAGTCGATTCTCACTGAATGGATATTTGAGTCACAGAAAGTGAGCAAAATGAACAGTACTGGTACAGAAACAGAGAGCTAGGTCTTGCTCAAATGTAGTATCTAGTTATTGTGAAGACTTTTGAGTTCCCATCTGATAATTGCAGAGAAGCCACCCCCATAGATCAGATGACAATGTAAGTAACAATGCAGATAACATCTTACAATTGACTCAGTGCTTGTTTCTTTTGTCATTTAGGAACAGCAACACAAAGGCAGGGAACATTATAATCCTAATACTTGAGATACTTTCTACCAAGGGGAGAGGACCTCCATACTCTCAGTGGTAGAGTCCAGCTTATTTATCTTCCTGCAATAACATAATATACTAGCTTGTAAAAGAACCCCATTCAGAAGGCCACCAAATACAGGTAGTCCTCAATGTACAAACACAATTGACCCTCACATTTCTGTTGCTAAGTGAGATAGTTGTAAAGTGAAGTTGTCCTATTTTATGACCTTTCTTGCTATGCTTCTTTAGTCAATCACTGCAGTTGTTAAGTTAGTAACACGATTGTTAAGTGAATCTGGCTTCCTCATTGACTTTGCTTATCAGAAAACGTGATTACCTGACCCCGGGATACTGCAACCGTCATAAATATGAGCCAGTTGCAAGCACCTGAATTTTAGTCACGTGGCCATGGGGATGCTGTAGTGTGAAAAAAACCTCACTTTTTTCAGTGCCGTTGTAACTTTGAATGGTCACTAAATGAACTGTTGTAAGTGGAGGATTATTTGTATTTTTGATGAAAATGGGGAGAGGAGAAATATGTAGATGACTGACAAAATTTCTCAGTGAACAGAGCCCTGAATTAGGATCATGCCCAACCTCATAATAATCATATTTTTGCAATGGTGACAATCAGTGGTGGGATTCAAAGATTTTTACCATCGGTTTGGTGGGCGTAGCTTGGTGGGCGCCCAACTAAACATGCACTTTACGCAGGCGCAGAGGTGTTTGCTCAGATGCAGAGGCATTCCAACTCATCTGCAAGCCTGCACTTTCCCTGTTGCTTCAACAGCTGCTGCGCAGCACTCTTCTGTGCCACACAAAGCAGCTGTGCTTCAAAAGCAGGGAATAAAGGTGAGTATGTGAGCCCAGGCTGGCGGGTGGCCCAATAGCAGAGCGGCGGAGAGAACTGGTTCGGTTTCTGCTGCTCATTGGTGCTACCGGCTTGACAGAACCAGGCTGAACTGGTAGAATACCACCACTGGTGAGAATGACCCAGAAATATCACATGTTCTTTAAACCATAACTGTAAGGTTATGGTTTTTGGTTGACCAAAAACCTCATTGTTTAGAAGTGCCCTTGATTGTTATGGGAATGAAGACCTATTTAACATCTTGCTTTAATAAAATCATTCACCTGTGCATCTATGGTATTTAAAATAGCAGTACAGAAGCATGAATGTCTGATCCCAGTGCATAGAAATGCTAGATATAACAGGCTTTAATTTTAGTGCAAGAAGGAAAGGACTATATTTCAGTAAGACCAAAATAATTGCTACAAATATATTATTTTGTCAAATACCAAAAATATAACCAGATAATAATTTCCAATTTTTCATTTACTACTTCCTTGTTAGCACAATATCTGATTTTCAATTACAGTGTATGCATAGGTGTTACAACCTTTGCTTTAGAAATGGGTGAACACACCACTATGGATCCTTACGATAAAGGCAACTTTAAACATCCTGTTTACTGTTTTCTTTATCAAGATTAAGGAATGTGAAATAACCATTGTTAGGACAATCACCCAACTTTTGTGGCCTTTTTCTCTTCTAATTTTCCACATGGTTGCTTGCTTCCTCGGTGCAGTTTCCTGACTTCAGGTTGCAAGGTAAGTTAGTTGCACAAAGTGTCATTCCTTCATCATTTTTTTGTTGGAACCATTCTTCCCCTTCTTCAGCTTGCTTCTGTACTGCATGTTTGCTCAGGGAGATGTTAACAGTGGATTTATTTGATCCCGAGGAATCAAAAACTACTTGAAGGCATGTAAACAACCAACTAATCAGTTCTATATATGTATGCATAACATTGCAGTTGCTTGTTATTAGTTCCCATTATTTGATCTAGCTTCATCTGTGACTTTAGGATTGCTCAGTTTATTATACAGTTCTGTGTTTCTGTTACCTATACACCTAATACTGGGAATTGCATTCCCTTCCATGGCACATAAGACAAGTAAACTATAGAAAGGTAAGATATCAATTAGAGATTTGTGGGATTGTAGGAAGAGAATTCTGCTAATTTATGGTAGCAAAAAACTCAGAAGTAATCAAATGGCCTAGTGCAAAAAAAGCCATTTATTCAGCCATTTTGTTCAGCAATTGAAATGTTCTCCTTTTTGCGGATTCTAGCACTACCCTGAACTGCTCTTTAGAAGGCCAGATCCTGAAGATGAAACTCAAATACTTTGGCCACCTAATGAGAAGGAAGGACTCACTGGAAAAGAGCCTAATTCTGGGAGCAATAGAAGAAGGGGACGACAGAGAATGAGGTGGCTGGATGGAGTCACTGAAGCAATAGGTGTGAGCTTAAATGGACTCTAGAAGATGGTAAAGGACAGGAAGGGCTGGAGGAACGTTGTCCATGGAGTCGCGATGGGTCGGACACGACTTTGCAACTAACAACAACAAGAAGAAAGCACTACTTTTGACCATGTTTGCCTATTAATTGGCTTTCTTACATTTTTTCCAAGCCCCAGTTATCTTCAGGCATCTTTAATCTAACTGTCTGTACTGCATTGGGACACAGCCCCATTTGCTGTATAACATCTGGTGGAATCACATGTGCGGTTTGCCCTCTTTATTTTTTAAAGATTGTAATTTGCTCAATTATTTTTCTGAAATGGCCAAAACATGATACAATTCCTGCTCATGTCAAACATAATGAATGGCTGATTAATTGATGGAGAACTGGGAGACAAACGACATTAATGCAACATCTGGAATTAAATATAAATAACTGGGTTTTGTAATTAAATATAAACAACTCTGTTTTGGAAGTAGTGCATTTTCATCAAATTCAATCCTACAACAAACCTGAGACTCAGGCCCTTAACTTTTGTACCATCACAGATAGGAATAAGAGGATGAAGAAATGTAACTTCTCTTCCAATTAGCTCAATCAACTAATCTATGGTTAACCTGTATTTGTAATTTCTTAAACATTCTTTTTAGCTCTGATCACCAGATGCCTAATCCTTGAATATCAGCATCCAATTTCAGTTTTATAATTTCAGTTATAGTTTGAAAATAGAAGAAAAGGCATATGACTATCTAGGTTTATATAAATATATAAAAAATATTCACCCACCTCTTGCCATATCCCCAGAATTACAACATGCTAGCATAAAAACATAATATGATTATGTTTTGATAGACAATAGGAGCCGAATTTGGGCATCATCAGCTTGTTTTCAACTATATTTTTCTCATTTTCCCTCTCCTCCCTATTTTCCATGCAAATTGTTACACAAAACTATAAGAGTTAAATTATTGTTATTAATATTTCTACCCATTTTCTAGCCACACATTTACCGTCACTGAAAAGCAAGCATGAGATTTCTTTTCAATTATCTGCAGCTGAAATGCTATCAGCAGTTCAAAAACTTAAGGGAAGATTTAAATTTGAGACTGTGCTCAGAGGTTACAATCAAAGATAAAAGGATGCACGGCACAGGATTCTACAATGATCAGGCAATGTACGAAACCTCTGGATTGTGCTTATCCACCTGCATAGGTGTACAAATAATAAAAATGAAACAACCTAAAGGAATGCTGAGGCATACAAGACAAAACAGATTAATAACAGACTCAGCTAAAACAGCGCCTTTAAGAACTGGCTGGTGAGTTTTCATTGCTGGTGTCCATTAAGGTTTGTGAAAGCTTTCTAAGCAAATGGATTTTTTTTCCTTGCCTTTAAGAATTCAGTGGATCAACTCAAAAAGAGGATTCTTGAAATCAGCCCAAGATCAGCAGCGAAGTAGACTAACTAGCTTCCATCTAATAAGCTTTCTTGCAAAGCATCATGCCGTTTGCTTTAATGCATATTTAAATTTTGTTATATGTAAATAACAGAAAAAATACCACAAACAACATATAGTAAATAATACTGGTTAAAAATTATACTGTTGGCTTATGTTTTGTACTGGTAGCAGTTAACATCTGTACTATAACTGCAATATTAGTCCCCTCACCATATAGTATAGCATTAAAAAAATGACTGATGTTTTGAACATGACTCACAAATTATAATAGCCAAAGAAGATTGGGTCAGCATCTTCAAGCCTGCAGAATTCTGAGTCTTATTGTTACGTTGATAACAGAAACCTTTTTATGGAATTCCCATCCACAATCCATCAGTCTTTAGATGAACTTAAGCTTCTCGAATGTGGTATTTGATTCCTATTCATGTGTTTGTGAGACACTTACTTTGCAAATGGTAGTGATATAATAACAGTTCACCAGAAGAAAAGTACACATCAGAGCAAACCTCAAAGGCCAAGGTAATGGAATGTGAGGATGCTGGCCTTTCACTCATTTCTGTTGTCATGGCTTATACACGGATTATTCATTGAAATTTGTGTTGCTGCAGCTTCTAGAAAGGGCAACTTCAGACTGATTTTCTCTTTCACCACTTTGGCCTATATAAATTCCAGATTTGGAAAGCCTTCCACTTTCAGAACTGTGACTTTAATTTAGGCCACTTTTTGGAACATCTTCAGCCTTGTTGGTTTCAGTTCTTGGGTGTGATGTAACTGCACATTTATAACTGTAATTTCTAGAAATCATGCCCCCTGTACATTTTTCATTTTCTTTGTCACAACCAGTAGCCTCTTGAGTATCTCTGCTTTCTTCATTGGAACTTCTTGATAATAAATCAGCTGCTTTAAAGCTCCCACTTTCTCCACTCTGACTTCTAGAAAAGCTAAGCTCGGCAGCATTTTCCTTTCTTCTGTGTACCTGAATAGGAGTGGAGGTCTCTACAGGACTTACATTATCACTGAGATTTCTAGAGAAGCAGACTGCTTGCTTATGTTCAATTCTGGAATGACCAGATGGTGAGATGCCTTCCTTTGCCTCATTTGCACTTCTGACATCATAATCTGGACAACTTTCATCCCCATGACTTTCTTTGATTTTTTTACTCTGGTCTTTCACAAGATCAACATTTACAAATCCTCCTCTTCTGCTGCTTTGACCTCTGGAAGAACCACCTTCCAAAATGCCTCTGTTGAGTCTAGAAACCACAGCTTTTACGAAACCTTCACTTTCATCAATCAGACTGCTAGAATAGTCAGCTTTATCTGGAACACTGTGAGGTCTAGCAAAAACACTTTGAGTTAAGCCTCCTTTTCTGTTGGTGTAGATTTTAGAAAAACCACTCTCTGATTTGCTTTTTCTCCCATATATAAAAAGGCCAGGATTGTTACCTGGGATGCCTGTATTCTCTGTTGTGTGGAGTTTAGAAAGTTCAGGCAGTGAAAGTTCTTCCTTTCTGGGATTAGGACCTCCTGAAATATTACTTTCCAAAACACTTTCTCTTGCATTACTATGCATTTTTAAATCTGTCTCCTCACACAGATCTTCATCTACACTAGTAGGACTTCTGATGAACACACTGTCACTTAAAGTTGTACTTGGGGATCTAGAGCCACCATCCTTTGAGACAGATTTTTTCTCACCGGTAGGGCTCCCAGAAGCACTACCCTCCACATAGGCTGTGTTACTGTTACTGGGGGAATTAAGAAGATTGCTCTCCTGTGTACCTTCAGTGTGGCCTTGACTAAAGATAGTATCTGTAGAATCTTGACTTTGGTCTCTTTGTATTTTAGAAGAGTCATCCAATGAACTATTTCTGCTGGCCTTGCTATTGCTTTCAGAAATGCCACCTACAGGGACTCCACCATCTTCAGTGCTCCTTGTTCTAGAAAGTATAGGTCCAGCAAATTCTTCATGGCTGCCTCTAGGTTCAGGTTCATCATTCTGGCTTCTAGATAGGCTGACCTGTGAGATGTCCCTGCTTATCTCACGGTGAGTTCCGGAAATGCCACTTTCAAGGACCCCATCACCGTCAGCATTTGTGGTTGTGGAAACAGGTTCAGCATATCCTTCATTTTCATGAACATTTCTGCATTCATTTTCATCACTCTGGCTTCTAGAAAGCCAGCCTTCTATATAGGATGCACTGGTCCCACTGTAACTTCTAAAAAGGCTGTCTTCTGAGATACCACCACTGTGATTTCTAGCAAAAGCATTCTCTGCAAACTCTCTGCTCCTTTGCCTTTGAGACTGGTAACCAACTGGTACGCTTTCTTTTCTACAACTATGGTACCTACGTCCAGAGGAATTACTGCTTTCACCACTTTGAGTTCTGGAATATTTGGAAGACATAAATTCTGCACTTCTATGACTTGGACTTCCAAAATCAGAACCCTCTTGGATATTGTCATGTGTTTCATTGTGGGCTGTGGCAAATAGAGTCTCAGTCAGGGCTTCATTTTCACTGGGACTTCTAGAAAATCCAGTTACCAAACTGCTTCCACTATGGATCATTTTATTTGTCAAATCTTTTGCTCCTGATGCCACATCTGTAATACCAGAGTCAGGTAAAACTGCAAAGGCAAGATACAAAACACAGGTTTTTTTTTCTGTTTGAAAGTTATTTTCTATTTTATTTTTGCTTTCAGTACTCATACACCTGAATTAACATCATTTTGAAGAGCATTCCACAAATTTTTGATATTGTATCCCACTAGCTTTTCATAATCTCAGTTCATTCAGTTCTTCAACATTTGGGAAAACAAATCAGATTTGAACAAATGTTGGATGCTTTTTTTAAAAAATGATCATTTCAAATAAATATTAAATAACAAACTTACAAAGTTTTGGTCTGCAGTAGATTTTGCTAATGAATGCAGGTGATGGAGACTCCATGCTGTGATTAAAACAACAACAAATTAGCTCAGTTTTACTATAAAATACTGGTTTTCAGTAGAAGCATATAGCAACATAGGCAAAACTTAAAAATAAGGAATTTAGGAACCTTCCTAAATTCTTGAAACTTTGAGGGTTACCATCCTAGAAAACTAAACAGTTTCTAGAACAATGGATGCTTGCTGCCAGGATAAAAAAAACCCTATTTCTTACACTGACATATCCTTAAGAATTGCAGATATATGTAAAGAATATTTGTCACTGGCGCCTCCTCCTTTTTTTTTAGCACTTAATAAAATAGTGATAGTAAATACAAAGCTCTTTGGAACTCTTGAATCTTTAGAATTCCAATGAACAGGCATCTCTGGAATTCTAAGCACCCAGAAGACTGTTAATATTTGTGAAATGTATTAACTACCAAACCTGTGCAAATTGAAAGAACTCTCTTCACACTAACACCACTCTAAATTCATCCTTTGACTTAAAAGGGACCTGGATTAGATTAGGTCAGGGGTGTCAAACTTGATTTCATTAAGGATCGCATCAGGTTTGTGTTTGACCTTGGAGGCCTGGGATGGGCGTGGGCAGTATGACATCACTTGTGTCGGGGGACACCTGTAGTGGCCCGAGTGCTCTGCCAGTGAAAATGGGCTCCCAAGCTCCCAAGCTCTGCGACGGTCTCCTGCAACCCTCTGCCAGTGAAAATGGAGCTCAAGAGGGCCACGTGTGGTCCTTGCGAGCTCCATTTTTGCTGGCAGAGGCACTGCTGGCTGATCCTTTGCTATTTCTAGGGTGGCCCCATGGGCCAGATCTAAGCACTCCACGGGCCGGATCCAGCCCCCGGGCCTTCAGTTTGATAGCTCTGGATTAGGTTGCTATGTGGTCTGAAATGGTGGTGATCAGCTTCATTATGTAGATGTCCATACTATTAGTGGAAACAATGTTGAAGAACAGACGTCCCCAACCACTGGTCTATGGCCTGGTGCTGGTCTCTAGCCCATTCGGAACCGAGCCACAGAAGTGGTGGATGAGGACCCATGTGCGCATATATGCTGAAAACTGCATTTGTGAAAGCGGCACATGCGTGCATGTGAAACCAATCACACTCCTCCCACCCACTGCCACCACACCTGCCTCCATTGGTCCACCTCACCGAAAATGCCATAAAAGACATTACAACAATAAATGCCTGCATATCATGAAAGCATGCAAACAGCTAGAGAAATAAAATATCTGTATTTTGGAATTAAGTTTTGAACTAATCTTTGGCTTTAGTGCTATGCTTCACAACAAACTTCCAGAAATGAGTTCAATTGACCCATAAGAAAGCCATATTAGTCTCTGATAATAATAATAATAAAAAAAGAGTATTGTCAAAGCTTTTCAGACTAACACATTTTATTAAATGTGATCATTTGAGTTGTAGCTGCAGAACTTATGCTTTTTAATTGTAAAAATAGTTATTTGGAGAAAGTGCTACTAGGACTTCAGATTTAATGATCAAGGATTTTAGGATTTGGAACATTAACTATATCTACTGTCAGTATCTAATGCTAGAACATGCAGGATCTAGAATGCTAGTTCTTCTGGCAGAAGATACTAGCTATACATCATAGTGTCTGTATCAAAGAAACTATAGTTTTCTCAGAACAAGAAGTACTATAAACCTGCCAAATGTTTCAATTTTCCTATTCAAAATATGAATCTGATGTTTGAAATGCAAAGTTGCATTCTGAATATTTTTTCTTTAGATTTTGACATTTATGCACCATAACTGTTGGTATTTTCTGATTTTTTAATTTTATTTTGATGTTGAAAAAAATTTTCCGGTATGACATGCCATAGGCCTCAGATGCTTAAATACTGAAATAATTTCAGAAGGAAGTTCAATCACCCAGGAGAATTTTGAACAGATATTTTGGAGGCAAATTAACCTAAGCTCTGCTTTCTTTTCAGTCTATATATCCAGAAGCTTCAAATAAACAATTTTACCTGATTTCTTCTCCTTCTACTAGTTTCCTGTAAGTGAGAATCTCAATGTCCAAAGCCAGCTTTGTATTCATTAGCTCTTGATACTCCTTAACCAACTGAGCCAAGTCTTGCCTGGCATTATAAAGGGCATCTTCCAATTTTGCCAGTTTTGCTTTGGCATCGTTGAGGGCTGTTTCTCCTTGTAGACCAGCATCTTTGATGTTATCCTCTAAATGTAGACACTGAGTAGACAGAATATCACAAATAAGGGAAAAAGCTTGTCTCAAGCCCCTATCTCGCTTCCTTCTTCCCATTTGAAATAAATAAAAAGTCGAACTGGGAAGGAAACAAAAATGTCTTTACTCCTCCATGTCAATCCTTTCAGTAGTAGATATAAATTGTGGCATGTCTCCAAGCACACAAACAATTATAGAGAAATGCCTGCTCATATATCTTCACCAGCTAATTACCACCACTTGCAATTTTCCTTTATTACCCCATAAACTTTAATATACATGAATAGTTTGGTTGTTGCTATTAGCTTGGATAATCATCAAATTTGAATACCTCTAAGCCACACAGGAAAAGGAAAAACATACATAATTATATTTCTTAATCAGATACTACATCAACCACACCAAGTAAATAAACAAAGCTGAGTGGGCAAATATGGCCAGATGAGCTTCCTGTACTTAAATTCTCCTGTAGTAATTTCTGTCTCCTTTGTTCTTTGAGATATTAATATTCAACAATTTTTGTCATAAATGCAGACATTCCTGTGTCTCTCCCAGCCTGGTTTCTGTCAAATGTTTTGGGCCACATTTCTCTTCAGTTCCAGCACATCTGGCTGGGAATGATGGAAACTGATAGTTATCATATGTGGCTGCTCACTGATGGAGAAGTAAATTTACTAAGACAACAACATGGTAGTTACTGTATCATGGCAGCCTTAACATGCATAATGAAATTCATACAAACCCAAATTAAACATACCTATATCTACCAATTCCTAAACCTATTCCTACATCTATTTATTTATATTTCATATTTCTTAACTGCCCATCTCCCTCAGATATATCTATACTTATACATAGGTGAGTGTACACACAGACACTCTTCTGAGAGCCAGTTTGGCCTAGTGGTTAAGGCATCAGATTAGAAGCCAGGAGACTCTTAGTTCCAATCCCGCCTTAGGCACAAAGACAGCTGGGTGATCTTGGGCCAATCACTCACTCTCAGCCCTAGGAAGAAGGCAAGGGCAAGCCACTTCCAAGATCTTGCCCAGAAAATTACAGGGATTAAGCCAAGCAGTTGCCAGGAGTCAACACTGACTTGAAAGAAGTAAAAAAACCCAAACAAATATATTCTCATATGATAACAAATACTTTTGTGTTCTTGCATGAAAACTTTCAAAATGAGATGAAATAACCAGAACCTCATATAATGTATAATATATGGAATCTGAGTCATGTTTATTTTATTTTTAGGTCTTCTTTTTTTTACATCTAGACTATTGTCAAGAGCGTAGGTTTCATCTGCATATTTCTATGTATTTGGGGAGAACTGTGATTTTGCAATATTCTACCAGTCACATTCTTACCTGGCTTTTCAGAGAGACAATGCAAGACCTCAATTTTTGGATCTGTATATTTAACTCAGCAATCACTCTCCGGTCATTAAGGAGATGGTCCCCATATTTAGCACATAACTCTTCTCTTTCATTCAGCTGAAGAAGAGAATTAAAATAATATTACATATGGTAACGCTTCCTGTCCCTCTCCTCTTGCAACATCCACAGCATGGAATATGAAGTCAACACCCACCCACCCACAAACCATTATTTTGTGATCTACAAGGGCCTTATTCACTAAAGTAAAACTCCCTACCTTGCGTGTCTGGAACTCTAGACTCAACATGCCCAGACCATATACTAAAACAATATAATGAAATGCTTTATATCTGAATATTATTTAATTTTCTGCTTTCTTATTAGCATTCATATGAATTCTCTTATTTTCTTCTCTGTTCTCATTCTGTGCCTCATTATTATATTTGATCCAGATATTTTTTTATATCAGATTTTATTTCTTTCTTGACCTTGCTGAATCTCTTTGTTATATTTTCTATTGGTCTCCATTTTCTATTTCTTTGTGCCATGCTTTTAAGTTCAGTTAGCATGAAGGGCTATGGTATCTATAAATTATTCTCCTTTTCAGTGGTATTCATTACAACTAAGGTTCACAAAAAGTCCTTTGGACAACTTTTAATGGCACACGAACATATACCTTGTGTCGTGTGAGTGCCTCCAACTCTTCCCAGCTTTTCATAGCCAAATCTTCATACTGAGCTCTCACATCCTCTACAATCTGGTGGGGATCAGGCATGTATCTGTTGTTGTCAATCCCCAGCACAACTGAAACATCTTTAACCTGGGACATCACTTCCTCAAGCTCCTAGATCAAAAGGCTGAGATTAATATGCAAATCATACATTAAGTTTATAGTGGTTAGATCTTGCAACTCAGAACTGGAAGCTCAACTATGAATGGATATGCTGTTAATTAGTATTACACATCCATTTTTTTGTGTTTAGTATGTCTCATACATTATCATTAGTAATATACAGTATGATGATAGATATGGTAGGTTGATATTATTACCCAAAACACAGATCTGAAATTCTGTAATGGAGATCTACAAAGAAATTATTTTCTGGCTAAGGAAAAAAGTTCATAAAGATTAGATTTCAAACTCATATTCTTGCAACGGCATAAAAAAAGCAAGCAGGCAAATAAAGACCAGATTTAACACAATTTTAAAAGATTACTGCTAGACCTAGAGATTGTTTTTTGAAAACGAGAAACTTTTCCAGAGGGAAGAAGGCAGAGTGAGCCCAGAAACTAACTTTCCTGCAAGAAAGGAAGGGGAATTGAAAAGAGACATGGAATTGGCCATTGTAGCAAGGAGTTCTCAGTCCTAAATTGGAAGAAAAGTTGGAGAACAATTTGAAGCAGGTTTTATAATCTTGAAGCCACCTTACTCCTGTGACATGAATTATAATACCATAAAACTGAAGCATATATAATAGCGATGCTTGGAAACTGCAATTATCCCCCAAGTTATCTTATAAACCATCTCAGAACAAACAGAATACCATTCAAAATTTATTTATGGCCCAAGACCAGCATACAATGCAACAACCATAAAAAGAAATGCAAATGTATCTTCTACCCTTGCCTTCTTTCCATGTTATCTTTTTTCTCTCTTCAGAAAAAAACAACTTTCTGATCTTGGGCAGATATTCAAAGTGGCTGCTGTTAACATAATAAAGGGGAAAGGCTTCAAGGTCACTTGCAAAGAAGGCAGATTTTCCAACATAGAAACTTTGACAGGAAACGTTGCACTGAGCAAATCACACAGATACATCCTTGGGTATCAACAGGCAGGCAAGACCCTACATGAAGGTTCTGAAATCAGAATCCTTTGAATGTTTGGCTAGTCCTAATGTCCTACTTTCTCGAGTTTTTACTTGTCTCCAGTCAAAATTGATTTATGATAGCAAGAGCCCACAGGATTTACATTCCTGATCTCAGGGGAAAAAAAGGAAGAAGCAGCAACGTTAGAACTTTTTTGTAGAGATTCACAACCTACTTGGAAGTACCAAAAGCAGAAAAAGAAGTCACGGTTTGTTTCTCAGTAGAAAAAGAACCGCCTGCTATTCCGGTACATTAGGGAATAGATTATCTCAGTTCTTAGCAAACAGGCCATCTGCATTTCAATGTAACTTACTTTTACATTCATTCTACTTCATTTGAGAACATAGCACTCTGACCACAGGGTTTATTGTCTTTGAAGCAATTAAGGTTATCAACTTTGGAAAGTAGCCAAGGGACAATGTCAAAGCAGAGGCAGGCTAGGTTCATGATGAAGCGAAGCGTGGTAGAACATGGTTTATGATGAGCGGAGTTGGAAAAGTGGCTCATCAGCAGCTACGGTATTGATTGCCTAATATTGTTTACTAAAATGAATCAGCAAAATGCTGGGTGATTTGCCACTGCAACAGCTATTGGTTACGTGACTCAATCATCTCATATGATAAAGGAGAGGAGAAAATGTTTAAAGTTCATAAGCATAATCACAGTTTTACTTAACAACAATTTCACTTAAGGTTCAGGTTGTGATCACTAAGCAAGGACTACCTGTACTCAGGCATTCAAGTACTTCATTCCTACAACTAAAAGCAATTAAAATCTAAGATGTCTACCTTAAAATTTCTTTCCTTTTCCTGATAAATTGAAATATGTAATTTTTATTAATTAAGCACAAAGCAGTAAGTCATATGGGCCCACAAAACATTATTCTTCTTCTATGGACATATTAGCTATTGATTTTATCCATCAAGAGTAATTCATCAATCCAGCTGCATCCATTTTTGATGCATGCAACAAAATATATACCAGCAATGGAAGTTGATTGACCTCCGGGTGAGGGCCCATGGTGGATTAGGTTCTCCCCACTCTGGCCCTCACCAAGATCAGTACCACAAGTACCCTCATACCAAATTGCAGCCAGGAAGTGGGTTATGGATAATGAAAATCTCCTGAAAGAAGGAATGAGCAGGGGATTGCCCATTTTGACTCTGGATAGCTGCCCCTCATAGGGGGACCACAAGAATTAAGTTTCTTGTGCTCATCCATCAGTTGAGCAGCTTGGGAATTAAGGGAATATCAATTGCCCAGAACCACTGTGCAGCCTTTATAATAGATATATATGCAGCCTTTAAAGATAAATCTCACTTTCTTAAACACATTGGAAATAATTAATTTACAACCTAAGTGAAATATTCCAAATGACATAAAAGAACAGACACTCAGTGAGTTGCATTGTGTTTGGAATTAAGAAAATAAAACAATATTATCTTAAAAGCTTTAATTTAAAAGCAAAAAGCTTAGTAAGATTTTAATTCAAGAAAGTTTTAAATGGATAAAGAGAATAGTTATTCTAGAAAACAGAATAATTTTTTTCTGATGAAAATGCCTTTGAAAGCAGTAACATTAATTAAAAGGACCTTAGTGGGAATACTGATTGTTTATTATTAACGAAAGTAGATTGTTGGATTTTACAAAACAAACAGGATAGCATGGGCCAGATTGTGTAATGTAACTACAGAGAGTTAATTGGGACTAAATGTTAGACAGAGAAAAGCCAAACAGAAAAAAGGAAAAGCTTATCTTTTACCTTCACCCTAGTAATTCACATACTTTCACTTTCTCATATACCAAGTACAAGAAAAGAAACAAAATTAGGAGAAGGAAGGAAGAAGTTCACCACAGCCATACAGATAAGGGCATTTTAGCAGATTTAGTACAGAAAATGTTTGAGGATTTGGCAATGGACGGTCGCCAATTGTTTGGATGTTTTTAAAAAAGAAATGGGAGAAGGATTTGCAGGAATGAAAGTGGACATGAAAGAGGAAGTTAAGAAGATTGAAGAATCTGTATGACAATTAACTGGAGATCTAAAATAAATTAATGACAAGGTGGAAGATTTAGAAAGTAAAACAAAAGTTACAGACAGATGGAGAAAGATTTGGAGAATTTGGCATTACTGGAACTAAGAGAAAAAGAATTTAGAATCCAAAAGAACACTGAGAGGATATCAGAGAAAATATTGTTAAGTCCCTATCTAATTTCCTGGATTGGGAGGAAAGTGATGTTGAGGTAGAGATTAGTAAAGTTTACAGAACTAATTCATAATTTTCAAAATTAAGAAATTTTCCAAGTGATTCCTTGTCCACTTTGTCAGGACTAGAGAAGAGTTTTGCAGTAGTATTTTAATACCAGATTGAGGATTGATCGTAGAGACTCTTGAAAATGTCCTCTGATATTGCAAACAGATTTTTAAAGTTATCGATAGAAATGCAGAAAAATTAGACTTTATTACAAAGAACAAAGAGTCTCAGGATGCTGAGATCTATGTGGTGTAATTAAGGAAGATACAAACTAACCAAATATATGTGTATATGGGTTAGGATGACAGAGAGATTACCACTGATATTGGTTTTTTTTCCTTCTGACTGATAGTGTTTGTTTTCCCCCTCTAAAATGTTGGCTTTTGCTACAGCAAGAGACAAAACAATAATTGCTAACCTCACTGAATTGGGAAATGGCCTAAATGAGAGAAAAAAAAAAGGGATTATGGGAATATCCAGACACTCTTGAAGTCCTTATGGAACACCAAGCAGATACTCCAGTGTAAGTATCATATACAAACATAGAATTGGATATCTATGGAGATTCTCAATCATCCAGGTCATGGTTGTCCCAAAGGTGCTTTTTTCAAGAGGCAACTGGACTTTCTGGTTTTTCTTTGAAGATGTTTCGCTTCTCATTAACAAGCTTCTTAGATGAGAAACGAAATGTCTTGAAAAAAGCACCTTTGGGACAAAGAGCTGGATATAATGAGACAGGGCAGCAAATTACCGCTGCCAGAAGTGTTGTTAATTCTAGCAGTTGAATTGGGGAAGAACGAGGAAACCCTTTACTGCAACATAAAATGGAAAAAAGAAGAAACAAGCATAGAAGGGAACTTCTGAGACAAGCAATCAACCAGCCTGCCTCCAGCTCTTTCCTTTTATTGTATTTAATACAATAAAGCTTAGGTGGTTGTAGATGAGTTCAGAGGCCAAGGCAGGGCAGGTGAGCCACTCTTGACAGAGATAAGAAGGCTGTAAAGATGGGGGAATTTCATAATGGCTTGTTTTAAGAAACAGATCCTCAAGGCTATGAGAAAGAAGAATTCCAGTCTGAGTATGTATATATATCTAGATTAATGAAAGTGAGAGGGCTGAGCGAGTACCAGGGGAGGTTCTTTACTGAACCAGGTGAAAATAATTAGGATGTGTAACAGATGTAATTGCACACTAGGTGCACTCAGGAGTGCCTGTGACTGACACAGATTACTGGTTCTTCTTCTTAGGTGCCATCATAGCTATTTCAATGTAACTTAGAATTAAGTTAAGATACGTGTACAAGATATTGCAGGTTACACTTGATCTGGCATGTGATGAAGCTAATGATTAACAGAAAGGAGGACAGCAATCCAATGTAAAAATAATAAAAGAGTGGGAGTTGATTCACTTTGCACATGCTCCAAGGCACAAAAGCCTGAGGAGCTCTATGCAGGTATGAAAGTTTTCAACTCCATCTCTGAAAATCTGTGTAATTTGTCACTGTATACTTTGTTTCTCTATTATTTCAACAATTTTTTCAAGCTTCAAATATTTATGGTAAGGTGCTTGTGGGAATACAAGAAAGGGAGGGGATAAAATCAGGTGGTGGGGGAAAGAAGGTTTGCTGTGTAATTTCCCAATGTAGGTCAGTTCCATCTATTTTTAAGGCTGGTGATGTTCTTTGCATCTAGTAGTACAAGCAGCACCAGTATGCAAATATATCTTTGGCCTTTGTGGAGTAAGTGCCCTTTTCTTTGGGGCATGTCCAAAATTCAAATAGGCAGTATTCATTAAATGATGATCATACCAGCTGTCAATAACTTAAATGTTAGACATTTACTACAAACTAACACCATTCCAGAACGTTCCTTCTCTCTTTCTCTCTCTTTTTCTTACCTGCTCATGGATGGTGTTCATTAACTCCACCCAAGCATGAAGTCCACTTAGTTTTGATTCCAATTCTGTCTTGTGGAGAAAGCCATTGTCCAGGTCCTATGGATTAATAAAGATCAGAGAAAAAGAGTTTGCAACTTTTCACTTTAATTGGAGCTTTTGACATAAATGTCACTTTCAAGCAACTGAAGGATAGAATGTTCTTTTCCAGGATTAGCATTCTGCCATTGCCATTTGAAAACAGCATTTGGTCAGAACTTTTGATTTTAATTGAGAAAAATTTCTGCCAATGGAATTTCCTTGAGATATCTTCCCAAAATGTTTGTTTTCCCTATTGGTAATACAGCAATTATATAATTTAGAAACAAACAAACAGAAATGACCTGAGTCTTCTCTTTCTATAATTGTCATTTTGAAATTCAGGTGATTTAGGATCATAATTGAGCGCAGAATTCTGGTCGTAAGTCATAAGAGGGGTCACCACATGACCAACCTGATTTTACACATTTTTGGTAAACAAATCTGCAGTTGATGAACAAACCAGCATCTTTTGCTAGAAATTTGAAGTTAAATGCCATAAATCGCATGGGACCATGGGACACCACAAACATATATGTGGACCATTTGCTGATTGCCCAAAATGCAATCACATGATTGTGTGCGGGAGCTGTCGGAACTTCAAATCTGAATGCTTTTTTTTGAGAGGGGGGTTCTATCAGAACTTCAAACCATCATTAAGCAACTGTCATAAGTCACCATTTATATTGATGTCTGAGAGGTTAGAGGTTGTGGACTGGATTTTTAAAAAAATTCTGAATACTTTCTTGGGGCATATCTGCTAGAACAGCGGTGTCAAACTCAAGGCCCACGGGCTAGATCCAGCCCATGGGATGCTTATATCTGGCCCATGAGGCTGCCCTGAGAACAGTGAAGTACTGGCCTGAGGTGACTCTGCCAGCAAAAATGGACCTCTGGAGGCCTGCATGCAACCCTCCGGAGCTCTGTTTTCACTAGCAGAACACTCGGTCCATCACAGGTGTCCCCAACATGAGTGATGTTGAGCTGGCCACGCCCACCCCACCCATCCCGAGGTCAAACAGCCCCCCCGATGCGGGCCTCAATGAAGTTTGACACCCCTGTGCTAGAGAGATTCTATGGCATTCATACAGCAATTTATAAATACAGTACTTTAATGTGTAAAAATAAGTAGTAATTGACAAATAGAATAAGTTTAACCAGGAATAAGCAGCACTTGCTGATGTTGCAATAACTTAGAGGGGGCACTGGCATTGTTTGGAACAGTGTGTCATTCAGGGGATGGCTTTTTGTTCAAAGAATGCAATGATCCAACCCAGATTGTTACCACTAATACAGTCAGAGTGGAGGGTGAGATTTATCTGCCTTGCATTTATAAGTTGCAAATGTTGGGTTCTAGTTTTAGGGAAGTCAGATTATGTACATCTTCTACAGATCTCATTTTCTACCATATATATGTTTTCCACAATATTTTAATAATACTGGAAATAAAAGGAATCTGGGCTGGTCCACTAGTCATCACTTAATCATAAGTGAAAGACATCAGGGGAATAAAAAAGGTAACCATGCAGGATGAACACAATTAAAAGGAATTTACAGTTAATAATAGCATCCTGCCCTAATAAGAATTCTTGATGCTTAAGCACCACATAAATCACTTCAACTAACACTGAAAAATCATTCCTCTAGAGCTGGCCTAAGTGAATTTTGTACTGGGACAAGGATTTTTAAAAAGTTTAGAATTGGAAATGGTGGAAAATTCTCCATTATATATTAAATAGATTCAATATAATTAGATGCTTGACTAAAAAAATCAGTTGTGAATGCTAGATCCTGAAAAGGACCTGAATTCCTTTCTTTTAAATTGCTTTTCAAAGGAAAAGTTATAATCATGCAAAACTCTCTAAGAATTCATGACCACTGTCCCAAACTAGCACATCTATGATTTTTATCTGTTCATTCCAGGAACAATATAACAACCATCTAGTATTATTACATTCTGGATTACATCTGTTTTCTGAGTGCAGTGAAAAACGTTGTAGCAATGATAAAGAGTTTTTAAAAGGTGAAAAACAAAGCAAAACTTCAAAAATGTAAAAACTGAATTACCAGGTAATATGAATCCAATTCAAATACTTTTTTTTTTTTTAAATGCTCAATTCTTGCCCTCGGAAGTTGTGGGAGTGTCATCACTTGAGACTTTCAAGAAAAGGTTGGACTGCCATTTGTCAGAAAAGGTGTAAGGTCCCCTGCTTGGGTGGGGGATTGGACTAGATGACCTACAAGATCTCTTCCAACTCTGATTATCTGTTATCTATATAAAAGCTCAGTCAAACCTAGAGATGATTTATCTACCTAGACCCTTGAATTGCTTTTCTCTGCCTGGATCTGAAGAATGTTTCTCTGCCTACCTTTTTGAGTGTTGTGAAGGTGAATTCCATCCCAGAGCGTTTGTTTATTTCTTCTTCGTATCTAAATTAAAGAGGGTTGGTTGGTATGAATGAAATGCCAAAAGATATCATTAAAAGAGACTGTATAATTTATGTTTTCTACATTAACTCCCTTTATATTTAGGAAATAAAACCAGTGATTCCAATGCAGACAAATAAACATCCCACAAAAACCCTACACTTGGCCATCTGTTCATGTAATTGTGAATTATTATAACTCTTAGAAACACCAACATATGGATCTATTATTACTCGTAGCTGTGCAGGTGCACATTCATGAGAGACTAGCCCTACTCTGAAGAGTTACCAAAGCAGCTATACAATGTCTGGGAAAATAATATACAAAATAATAATTTTGGAAATAATAGCAGAAAAAGGTAATGACTGTATAACTAAGTTTAGAATAAATGACAATTAATGGGACTTAATCACTTGACTGCATCAATGAACAAAAGACATTTCTTTCCAATAATTTGTCTCATTTCCCTCCCTGGTGCAATACATTTTTGTGGTTTGACAGGCACAACCTCTTACTGGCCATCTCAGTAGAAGTAGGCCTCAACTTACAATAGTTCATTTAGTGACCATTCAAAGTTACAAAACCGCTCTGAAAAAGTGACTTGCAACCGTTTTTCACACTTTACGACCATTGAAGCATCCCTATGGTCATGTGATCAAAATTCAGATAGTTGGCAACTGGTTTGTTTTTATGACAGTTGCAGTGTTCAGTGTGATCATCTTTTGTGAACTTCTGGCAAACAAAGTCCATGGGGAATCCAGATTCACTTAACAACTGTGTTACCCACTTAACAAATGCAATGATTCACTTAACAACTATGGCAAGAAGAGTCATAAAATGGGGCACTTAACAAATGTTTTACTTAGCAACATAAATTTTAGGCTCATTTGTGGTCATAACTTGAGAACCACCTGTATCATAATTCCATATGACAGTCTGTGAAATCAACCAGTATCAGATGTTCGGGTTTTACATACCAACCTGCAAGTGTAAGGATTGCTACTGAAGGGACACAGTAATCGCTTATATAATCTAAGTAAGCTTCATGAAATCTTAACATACTCAGCAGTGCTATCAGGGTGACCAGGGAAATGAAGCATACTTATTCAGAATATATTGCTCGCTTTTATACCAGTGTTTGCCTTTACAAGGGGCCACTAATGTTGTCATGGGATACACAAATTTCATCTGAGGAAATCTCAAAAGAATTTTCATTGCATTTGAGCAAATGACAAAGCATACGTCTGGCTTTCAAAACCATGTCACGGGCACTCTCACAAAATGGCGGTCATATTAGGTAGCCAGTCACACACAAAAAAGCAGCTTTGGGATTCCAACAATGAATTGCAACAATGAATTCCAAAATATCATTCATCAATTTGCTCCCTGCCCTATTAATCCCCTAAGATGCCTTTACAGCCCAGGGGGAAATACACTTCAAGTAAAGCTCCGGGATGCGCTCACTCAGCACTTTTTTCTAAAAATGCTTATGAGGTCTTTTCATTTTTAAATATTAAGGGATGCTATTTGTCATAACCAATGTTGGCCAGCTTTCTTCTTATGATTCCATCCCTGCCCAAAGGCTTGGAAATAATAACAATAATTAACAATAAGCTGGGCTGAGAAACAATTGTGGGTACAACTGTTATGGACACCCAAATATCTATAGGGCAGAATAGATGAATCACTCTATATTTGACCATTTCCGTCCAGATCAAATTGCTGCTTTTCCTGATCTCACATAATGTCATTGCCATTATCACCACTGATGGTGTTGTTTTATACATGTATTTTAGCAACAGCAGTCACAAAATGAATCCTCAACTCAAATATAAATAGCAATAGCAATAGCATTTAGACTTATATACCACTTTACAGTGCTTTACAGCCCTCTCTAAGTGATTTACAGAGTCAGCATATTGTCCCCAGCAATTTGGGTCCTTGGAAAGATGGAAGCAGAGGTGGTATTCAGCAGGTTCTGACCAGTTCTGGAGAACCGGTAGCGGAAATTTTGAGTAGTTTGGAGAACTGGCAAATCCCACCTCTGACTGGAGATTTTACAGTATCCTTCCCCTGCCACGCCCACCAAGCCACACCTACAGAACCGGTAGTAAAAAAATTTGAATCCCACCACTGGATGGAAAGCTGAGTCAACCCTGTGCCTGGTGAGATTTGAACTGCCAAATTGCAGTCAGCCGGCAGTCAGCAGAAGTAACTTGCAGTACTGCACTCTAACCACTGCGCCACCGCAGCTCTTGGTTTTATTATCCCCCTTAAACTCAAATAAGCCTCAATTTAAGGACCATTGATTTAAACAATATTTACTATAAATATTTGGAAAATAGTGTTCTCAAAATATGTATCTCAAATCATATTTTAATGGGGTTTGATGTATTTTTGTGACTATATTAACCTTGAATAAATTACAGCAAATTCCACAAATTCAGAAGAATAAAAACACAGTCATCAGTTAGGATCCTGTGAAGCAGGATCAGGATTTTAAATGGGATCCATGGCCTTGCTCAGGATGAAGACCACACTTGCTCTTTGAATGGCATGCCAAAAATTCTGCAGAGGATGGGACAAATTACATTTAATTAAAGTCTAATAAAATCCCAATTAAATTAAATATGGTTAAGATATTGCTCTCTGTGTAGTCAATAATTTTTCCTTTCTATCACATTAAAAAAAATATCTACTTGAAAACAATCTTTGGAGGAGCTGTAAAAACAAAACCTAAAGACCTGGATGATTGCAAAGACTCCTAAATTTGAACATGGTCACTTACCTTAGACCAGGGGTGTCAAACTCGCAGCCCACAGGCCTGATGCATTACATGCCCTCACCCGGTTTAGCGAAGGGGAAAAAAGTCCCAATACGTCACGTGATGCCGCCATGATGATGCACGTTTGACACCCCTGCCTTAGACTAATGTAGAAGGAAGCCCCACATAAACTTTATCTACCTCAGGGGTCCCCAAACTTGGCAACTTTAAGACTTGTGGACTTCAACTCCCAGAATTCCTCAGTCAGCTATTTTGGAAGTTGAAGCCCAGAAGTCTTAAAGTTGCCAAGTTTGGAGAGCTCTGATCTACCTGCTTGCTTGATAATATGGAAGGAGGAGTTCTAAACTGGTTTCCTCTTTAGTGATCTCCTAGGGTAGTCCTAAACATAATATGCTGAAGTTCTAAGTTTACTGAGGCTTCAAATTTGGTTAATAATGGAAGGCCTTGTTTTACTCTTTGGTTTCCTTGGGACTGTGCATTTAAAAAAAAACATTTTTCTTCCCACCAACAGTAAACCAAACAGAAGGCTAATATTTGCCCCCGCCCTCCCATGATTTAAATATAAACAAATACACTGAAATCCCTCCAAATGTTCTCATTTGTCACAGCAGCAACCTTGATGGCTTGCTTTCCAAAGTCCTAATACTGGAAAAAAAACCATTTAGAGCATTATGGAATCAATGTTGCCCTGCTCTTGGGATTATGCTATTTGTCACTGATGTCCTACTTCCTTTTTAAACAGGAGCTTTAAAGATCAAAGAGATGACCCCATTCAGTGGCTTAATAGATGACCACGTATCCAGGGAGGGACTAATGGGTGCCAAAATAGCTCTGTATCATATATCCTGTGACATGAACTTGTTTTCTCCTGACTGACTCATTTTCCCTAAGTCTGGTTTGGGTTTGACACTGCTACATGCAGACAGTCTACTTCCCTGTGGAATGATATGTTCAATGTGGTAAGGGAAAGGCTGATGAGTACAGGATTCCTGGAGGATGCTGGTCTGTTTAGTTTCTGAAACACTCAACCAAACAGAAGAATGTGAATGAGGAATTTATCAAACAGAAGAATGTGAATGAGGAATTTATCAAAGCAAGTGCCTCTTAAAAAATATAGTAGCAACCCACAGACACTCTCTCTAATGTTCCTCCAATAAGATTCTTCACATTGCAGTAATTCTTCAGGGAGAAGAGGGCTTGTTCTGCAAATGGTTGTAAACTAACTCGATTTGATTTTCTGCTATTTAAGTCACTCCTCCCTAACAACAAGAGTGGGTAGTTTTCTGAAATTACATTCTTTGGTTGTTCCGGTTGTTCCAGCTGTTTCCCATATGCCACACATATATTAATTGCTCATATATATGAAAACAGTAATCAGCTGCACTTCATTTGATTTTACATTCTTCATAAAAGGTGTAGCAGAGCATTTTACAGCAAATAAAACTGAGCTTTATTTCTTATTCCATCTAATTCAACCTGTAAACATTCCCCAAAAGGTAAGACAAGTCTAGCAACCAATGTGAGCAGTTTCAGGAGTGATGGAAGTATATACAAGATGCTATCATCCCCCAAAGAGGGATTGTCAATACATATGTTTAAAGAGAGGCGGGGTTTGCTTAGGTGCTTAAGATGGGATGAGAGTACAACATCTTCACTGATGATTATTTTTTAATTAATTAAACAAATTATATAGCTGCCCGATTCATATGGAGCAAATCCAGGCAGTGTACAGCATTAAAAATTCATAATTAAAAACCTACAATTTTTGAAAAATCACTTCACGCCCTTACCCCATGGCCCCCACTCCATGGCAGAATCAGACAAGTCACTTAATTTGATTTGCATGAAGCCCCACGTCTACCAACAAAACCATGTCTTCCAAAATTTTGTTGAAAAGCAACAAGGTGGGGGCCATTCTCATCTTTTGGGGAATGTTGTTTCAAAGGTAGATGTTATCACAGAGAAGTCAAGTTAATTAGATGTCAGAGAAATGCTGGTGGGTTATAATTCTGAAGGAAATCCATTCTAGAATCTAGTAATGACACAAGAGAACCCTTTCCCTGGCAAACAGGCCATTACTTATAATCATTCTTACTTTCATGTGAAGTGTTAATACCACTTTATAATGCCTTGGTAAGGCCACACTTGGAATATTACAACCAGTTTTGAACACCAAAATATAAAAAAAGTTGGTGAGACTCTGGAAAGAGTGCAGAGAAGAACAACAAAGATTATTAGGGTTCTGGAGGCTAAAACATATGAATGGTTGCAGGAACTGAGTATGTCTAGTTTAATGAAAAGAACTAGGAATGACATGATAGCAGTGTTCCAAAATCTAAGGGGTTGCCACAAAGAAAAGGGAATCAAGCTATTCTCCAAAGCACCTGAAGGCAGGAGAAACCAACCTAGAACTAAGGATTAAATGCATATTCTGTCTAAGAATATAAATCTAAGGATTTCATGACAGTGATAACGATCAGTGGAATGACTTGCCTCCAGAACTTATGGGTGCTCCATCACTGGAGGCGTTTAAGAAGAGATTGGACAAGCAATTGTCTGAAATGGGGTTTCCTTCTTGAGCTGGACTAAAAGACCTCCAAAATCCCTTCTCTTATTCTGTATGCCTATGATAGCCCCATCTTCCATGCCTATTATTTCATATAAAACATCTCTTACAGTTCTACCTGGAGTTGCCTGGCACTGAATCCGAAAGCTCTACTTTCAAAGCATATGTTTGTCTACCATGAACCTTCTTCTAATGCTTACACACTGGTTATAATCCACAACTACCTAGAGTTACCAATAATTGGACAGAATATACATTTAATTGTTGTCATTCACTTTTTATGGATACTTAAGACCATTTTTCTTCTATTCCCATTAGTTGGGAAACCCAGCTTTATTATATGAGACAGATTATTTTTGTAACATTATGGTCTTTTAAAAAGTGACATTTTTAAAAATGTGTGCATTGATTTACAGAGTGGACAGCTGAGCTGACAAGCATCTATATCTACACATTTCTGCACTATTACTTATTCACAATGAAAGATAATGTCTGAATAACGCTGGAGCCACAAACAGCCTTACCAGGTTTCAGATCTGGAATAAGAAATTGAACTAGGGATGGACAGATCTAGAAATGCAATGAGTGTAAAATACTAACAAGAGCAAAGAGCATTTAGACTTATATAGCACTTCACAATGCTTTACAGCCCTCTCTCAGCAGTTTACAGAGTCAGCCTATTGCCCTCCCCCCCAACAATCTGGGTCCTCATTTTACCAACTTCAGAAGGATGGAAGGATGAGTCAACCTTAAGCCCCATCAAGATTGAACTCCAGGCTGTGGGCAGAGGTTTTTTTTTTACCTGCAATACTGCATTCTAACCAGTGGTGGGATTCAATTTTTTTTTACTACCGGTTCCGTCAACGTGGCTTATGGGCATGGCATGGCCTGGGAGAAGGATACTGCAAAATCCCCAATCCCTCCCCAGCCCACTGACCTGCTTTCTAGCTCCGTTCTCCTGTGCAGGGCAACAAAAGAAGAACCAGCTGATCAGCTGGGACTCAGGAGGCAGAGAATAGATGGGGATGGAGCCAGTCAAAGGTGGTATTTGCCAGGTCTCTGAACTACTCAAAATTTCCGCTACTAGTTCTCCAGAACTGATCAGAATCTGCTGAATACCACCTCTGATTCTAACCACTTTGTTACCTGGACTCCTAGGTACGTGTATAAAAAACACAAAACACTAGTTAGTTGTTAGTCAAAATGAGGGTCCCATTATTTATTTATTTATTTATTTATTTATTTATTTATTTATTTATTTATTTATTTATTCATTCATTCATTCATTCATTCATTCATTCTATATGATTTGTCAATCATCTACAAGATAATAGGAATAAATATAAACATAAGTAAGAATACAGGAAATAGGTACAAATAAATGGGGACAATAGGACAGGGACGGTAGGCAGGATGGTACACTTATGCACGCCCCTTACAGACCTCTTAGGAAAGGGGTGAGGTCAATAGTGGATAGTTTAAGGTTAAAGGAGTGGGGGTCTGAGGATGTAGTGCATTCCAGGCATTGACCACTCTGTTGCTGAAGTCGTACTTTCTGCAATCAAGTTTGGAGCGGTTTACATTGAGTTTGTATCTGTTGTGTGCTCTTGTATTGTTGCTGTTGAAGCTGAAATAGTAATTGACTGGAAGGACATTGTAGCAGACAATTTGTACCTGGTGCAGCCCATTCAGTAACTTCAAGCTGTCAAGTATTGCAAAGAACACTGTTGGTCCTTCTAAGCTGGGGAAGGACTCTTGAGGCCTGCATGTGCAGAAAGGCAGGTGCTCAGTGTGCCAAGTCCCAGCCTCAGAAATTCGATTCCCAAGCCAAACCTTGAAGACCCTGAGCCAGCAGCAAAGATGACACGTTTGCAGCAGCTATAAACGAAAAGGAATCAGCAACAGAAACGCCCGGAGGCTTCAGGAACAGGCCGCTCTTCCAAAGACAAAACAGGTGGTGACAGAACCTTCTCCCCACCCTGGGAGCTACCTATTTCATAAGCCCCATTAGAAGGATAATGGCAGAAAGGTTGGTTCTTCTGGTTTTTCTGCCCTTTGGCTGGAATGTTTGATTTGTAGCCAGGCTGGTGTTAAGCTTAATTACAGCCTGCCTCATCAATATAGACCGCCAGATTCCTCTTTCCCTCTTCTTTGCAAATGGACTGATACCGGTACTGGACCCAGCCCATCCAGAGAGATGACTTTCAAGATACCTGAGCTCTCCACGCAAAGCGTACCAACCTGCTGCAGGTTTCTGACCAGAACTGGTTGCAGAGGAGGCTGGTATCAAAGACACAATGGAAATAGAAGGTTCCTTCCCAACTCCCAATGTCTGTAGCAGAAGGATAGACAATTAGGGATGGGAGTATGGCACTGTGCTAGATGACAACGTGAGATGCACAGATCTGCACCTCATGTACACTGATTTTTCTTCAAGGCTGGCTCTGTGTCTTTTATAAAAAAAGAAAGAACAATCTTTAATGGGCTATAAACTAAACAAACCTATCGGATATGATAAACGCAAAAGCAAAACTATTCAGGGTAATTGAGCTGTAATCATTAATAGGTAACCCTAACACAGGGAGTGAAGAAAGAAAAGATTTAGAAAGTCCTTACAGATTGAAGAATGGTTAGTCCTCCTAACTTGGTACTTCTTATCCTGTTGGAAAATTCTGTTTTTCCAATCAAACCAAAGCAAGCCCAAGAACCAGCTGCAAATTGTCTAGCTGGCATGAGCAAGGAAACATTTAAGTATTTTATTGAATTGTTTTAAAACAACAACAACAACAACAACCGCAGTGACATCATGAAACAAAGAAGTTTCACAAATAAATGTGTTGTCCCTGCTTGCTTTTTGCCTGCAGTTGGTCCCCACCCGCTTTGGAAAAAGTCAACAGAACGTGTAATATGAAAGCCTATAACTTGTCTGGTGGCTAAAAACATTAGAAGGTATCTTTCCAGAGATCTCAAAGTGTAACTTGGCACATTGCTCTTAGGCAGGTTCCTCGCAATAAAGGAATACCGTGTCAAAAAGATGGGAATTTTCCAGATGGCACGTTTGTTAGAAAGTAAAGATATGGGTAGGTTTGAAGCATTTTTCTTTGCAGAGAAATCATTCACGCAAAATATTTTACATAATATTAGACATAAACTGTTTCAACTCCTTCCCTCAAAACGACGCTATAGAGCACTGCACACCAGAACAATTAGAAACAAGAACAGTTTTTCCCCGAAAGCCATCACTCTGCTAAACAAATCATTCCCTCAACACTGTTCAACTATTTGCAAAGTCTGCACTACTATTACTGCTAATCTTCTCAACACTCCTTATCACCCATCCCCTCCCACTTGTGATTGTAGGACTGTAACTTTGTCTCTTGTATCCTTATGATTTATATTGACTGTTTCCTAGTATGATTTGATTGCTGATTGTACCCTATGACTATCGTTAAGTGTTGTATGTTATGATTCTTGATTCTTAACAAATGTATCTTTTCTTTTATGTATATTGAGAGTATTTACACCAAGACAAATTCCTTGTGTGTCCAATCACACTTGGCCGATAAAAGTATTCTATTGTATTGTAAAATCTCCTCCCCTGTCCTCCCCTCCCCCCTCTCCTTTCCTTAAAAATGGGATCTAGAAAACAAAAGGTTTACAAGCAGAAACATATAAGATTACACGAAGAAGGTGCTTGATGATGCACTTGTCAGGTTTTGCACAGGCTTTTCGTATGTGCAGCTTTAGCACCTTTCTGCACAGAAGGCTGATTTAAATGGGGAAAGAGGGAAAGATACTGCCAACTCTGGATGTAGCTACAGCTTTTCCATGGCTTCTGCTGGCAAAAGATTGCGCATGGCCTATATTTTATACCGTTTTTATAATCTGGAAGGAAGCAATTTGGCTTGCTCTGTCATTTTGCCTATCCCCCGGGCTCTTTTCCAATGTTGCCTGACAGCGCCAGTCCTTGCCCCATTTCCTTTCCCTTGCAGAGTTCGCTTCCTCTCTTGTAGTGGCAATCTCCTCCCCAGCCTTTCACCCTTCCTCCCCAGCAATGAGTACTTTTGGACATGGAAAAGCGCTAGTCCATATTAGTACCATGAGCATTTTCCATATTATGCGCTAGTTCATATTATGGGCCTGGGACTTCATGCCAACTTGACAGATTGCTAAAACCAGCCACTATAAATAGCTACCTACTTTTGCCCATCTCATCCGACATATAGAACAGTTCAGGGGTGGGATTCTACCAGTTCGCACCTATTTGCTAGAACCAGTTGTTAACATTCTAAGCAGTTTGGAGAACCGGTTGTTAGAAGAAATTACTGACCTAATCCTGTAAGGAAGGCAGGAAGGAAACATTCTAGTGTTGCTTACAGAAACTGCCTCTCCATTAACTCTTATTACATTCTTGGCAGGACTAGACTTCCTGTCTCAGGAACTTCTCTGGAGTTTTTTCCACTCCTTTACTGGTACTTTGCTTGTGTGGAATGACCATTCAAAGTTACAATGGCACTGAAAAAAGTGACTTATGACTGTTTTCACACTTACGACTGTTGCAGCATCCTCACAGTCATAAGAGGCCAGGTAAGGAGATGGTGCCTCGATGTGAGTGATATTGAGTTGGCCATGCCCAAACAATAACATGACCACCAAGCCACGCCCACCAGCTAAGGCGCGCCCACAGAACTGGTTGTTAAAAAAATTGAATCCCACCCCTGGAACAGTTACTGCTTGTTTCTCCCACTGATGGGTGACACCCTGCAGGAGGGGAAATATAGGTGGATAACTATCACTTTCCTTTACTTGTCCCACATTAAACTGGAAGGACAACCCCACTCCCCAGTCTCATGACCAAGGCTGCAAAGAGACCATCAGTAAGGGCGATGCAATTTATACCATTGTATTTTTCCACTGGTTGACACATTGGAGAACAGCCCTTTAATATGGCCAACTAGTTGCATCTGATATTAAATGTGCAATGCCATTTTAAGTGACCACAGGGTAAGACTTGATGAAACATAAAAGGGAAGAAGAGGAGGAACTAGATAAATGAACCTTTTGATGTCTCCAATGCCAGACTGCTTCTGAGACTTGGGGCAAGAAAAACAGTGGCACCATCCATCCCTTGGCCAAATCAGCCAAAAAAATTGTTAGGAAAAAAGTGGGGGCTGAACTGTCATGTTGCTGGACAATTGTGTGTTCCTTTTCAAGGTTTTCACCTCTTGCTTAATCTTCAGATGCTTCCACTGATAAGCTTCCCATATTTTTTCCCACACTTTCTTTTGATAAAAATGACTTTGTGAAGGGTAGAATAGCTAGAAATCCATCTGAAGAACTGCTTAAAGGCTAACTTTTAGAAATATTTATTTTATCAAACAAAATAAGATTACAATCAGATCTAAATAAATGCTAGAAAAAATGTACTTTTCTTAAGCAGCTTTGTGTAAGTCAAGTCAAATCTAGCCAAGCCAAAGAAAAAAGAAAAAAAGAAATGTACACTCTGGAATGTAAAATGATGTTGATTCTCCCCTAAAACCTGTAGATATCAGTCTAGACATCATAGCTGTGTCTGTGCAAGGTACCTATTTTAATTTTTAATCCAGGGGAACAATTTATGTGAATATAAGTGGTAAGTGGGATATATTTCTACCTGTTACAAAAGAAAATAAATCTGAACGTAAAATGTTATGTTAAGAATTAACCTATTCCAGTTTCAGCTTTATAATAAAATTGCATGCAGCATTTGTTAAATTACAAGTGACTAAATGAACTTGATCATTAAATGTAGCTTTATTTTGGTTTTTTTAAAAAGACAAAATATACCCTTCTACTTTCTATCATCAATTTTATCCACTAATCTTTCTGGCAATCCACTCATCCAGGTTCACCTTGAGAACATTTCTTGGTGAATTAGGCTTATAATTCAGATGGCTGCAAACTGCATTCATTTATCCTTTTAAAGAGGCTATTTATGGCTATGCACATAATTATTTATTTATAAAACAGCCATAAATGCCATGTGTAATAAAAACATTAAACATAGAAAGTTGAAGAGAGGAATTTCTTGCATATATAGGGGTACAAAAGAAAAAATAAGGGAAATCATTCAGTAAAGTAGTATTTCTTAAAACATTTGTAGGTGTGGATTTGGTAACAGCAAAAGTAAAACATGCTCTCGGGTAGAGAGGAAGAAAAGAAGGATGGGGGTGGGGGGTGGGGTGGGGGAGAGATAACCATGTTTTGATCCTGAACTCAAGTAGGAGAAGAATTTAGGACACAGAAAGAAAAGAAAGGTTGAGAACTGAGACACTGGAGAAGGGCATATTATATTTATACATAATTACAGGTTTATCTCCTTTCTTCTCACATTTCTTTTCTCTTTGATTGAACTTCATGCACCAGCTTTCCAACCAGTACACAATATCCATTTATCCATCAAACCACTTTGAGGTTAAAAACATTATTCATCAACTAAACTCTACAATTATGGAGTTGGTCTTTGCCTCAAAAAGGAATAACCTTTCATACAGGCCCCGTGATGTCAAGAATGTGGTTACGTGTAACCTAATCTTTCCTTAGAATCTATTCGCAGGTATGAGGAATCAAGAAAGTTCATTTTGGCATTAGGGGAAAGCTCACTCTGACATTCATAGCATTCACAGTGCTGACTTAGACGCAGGACTCTTCTAACCCCTTTGGCTGAGTAACCAACTACAGCAGGGGTCTCAAACTCAAGGCCTGGGGACCGGATCTGGCCTGCAGGGTGCTTAGATCTGGCCCATGGTGCCACCAGGAAACAGCGAAGAACTGGTCCATAGAACCCATTTTTGGTGGCAGGGGGTTTCAGGAGGCTGTCTCAGCTGAAAATGGAGCATGGGAGCAGCTCTCCAAGCACCGTTTTCACTGGCAAAGGGTTGTAGGAGGCTGTCGTAGCTGAAAACAGAGTTTGGGAGCCTGTTTTCTCTGGCAGAGCACCCAAGGCACCACAGGCCCCCCCAACATGAGTGATGTCAAGCTGGCCATGCACAACTTGGCCGCACCCACTCCGCCCCCCTCCCGGGGTCAAACACAATCTTGATGTGGCCCTCAATGAAATCGAGTATGACACCCCTGAACTACAGTGTTTTGCAGAGTGAAGAATAAGACAAAATTGGAGAGAATATATGGTGGGCAGGGCCAGAGAAAGTCCATTAGGAAAAAAAAGTACTGTGCACACCAAAGATAGTGATTGTCTTTCCTATTTCAAGATCACTAGGAACTTTGCGTTACATGGTAACAAAATCTTCACCACAGAGGCCTTCTGGCATAATTTCATTTATGAAGTATGTAGGAATGCAATTATTAAAGTGCATAGAAAAATAGAAAAGTTGTACAGGTATGTTCAGCAAACCTGTGAAGGACAAAAAAAAAAGAGAGAGAAAGAGAAGAGACTCACTTGTTTCGGAAGGAATCCATACAAACTAGCACTTCATCAAGTTCTGAGTCCAGCTGTTCTTTTTCTGCATCAATAGATCGCATTTCGAGATTCAGTTTGTTCATGTACCGGTCATAGAGGAGTTTGATGTCCAAATCAGAAAGGGAATTGTCTTGTTCTTTCAAAAATTTCCATCTTGTGGCCAGAACATGGTTGTGCTGTTCCAGATTTTGGACCTGTGGATTATTGACAGGTGGAGAAGAGTATAAGGATCTTTTTCATTCAGCTGCTACTGCAACTTAAACATTGTCATACGGAAGGGATAAATAAAAGGATATTTTGCCCTTTCCCCCAAATAATCAGTGAATAAGTAAGAATGATGTTGCCTTACTCTGGCTGATAACATCAAGGAAAAAAGGACAGGGGGTGCAGCCTGATTGCAATCAGCTAAAAAGCCCACATGCCTTTGATTGTGGCTACTGCTTGGGAGGGGTTGTTTGTCTAGAATTTAACTCTTTGCACAATGTCTAGACAATTCTTTTCCCTTTTTTGTTATTTCTGCTAGAAGGAACGAAAGTTTTTTTAGTATATGAAAGAGAGTGATTGGTATGTGCAGATGAGGATCAGTTAATTTGGAAAACAGGGTACTTCATTTTACAAGCAAATCTTTTTAATTGACAGTTATTAATTAAATTAATATGCATTTATATTTCTGACCTGGCCCAGCCCTTTCTGGTGTGTGTGGCTTCTGCTAGGTCTGTATATCCATTTATTCACACACCCACACAAACATGTTGTGAGTCACATGTACACATATATTAGACAAGATGTGGGTAGGTGGGTGGGAATCTTCAGGATTAGTTTCGGCCAGAGGCATCTGCAGTTTCAGGTGCATTTAATCAAAATGAAAAGCAGCAGCATTAGGTGACAAAGGTTCTGCTCCTTTTAGAGGTGTGTACATACAAAAAGGACAGCGCTGTGTACCACAACAAGACATTTGTTTCAACATCTACCAACTACCAATCCAGAGGTGGTATTCAGCAGGTTCTGACCAGTTCTCGAGAACCAGTAGCGGAAATTTTGCGTAATTTGGAATACAACCTCTGACTGGCCCCTCCCCCATCTATTCTCTGCCTCCAGAGATCGTCTCAGCTGATCGTCTGGGTCTTCTTCTGTTGCCCTGCACAGGAGAAGGGAGCTGGAAAGCAGGTTCATGGGGTGGAGAGGGAATGGGGATTTTGCAGTAACGTTCTCCCAGGAGTGGGGTGGGAATGGAGATTTTACAGTATCCTTTCTCTGCCATGCCCATCAAGCCACGCCCACAGAACCGGTAGTGAAAATTTTTGAATCCCACCACTGTACCATTCCCCTTGCAGATCCTTCTAGTTTCAGCTTTTGGCAATCATCATTTGTTGATGTGAAAAAGCAGGGCGTTACACAGGATTTTTGGGGGGCTGTGATAATAACTGTTTTCTGTTTATTCTTCCTCTGGGGACCATCTTATATTCAAGATTACCTTCCTTTTGGATAAGTAGAGTAGTATCTCAAATATGCATGTTAAATTTTTAATCAAGCCTATGGAAAAAGCAGCCATTGCCTTCCCCGTAGCATTTCATCCAAATGTTATTTATTTATGTAAATTAATTAATTTAAAATGTTTATATAACAGCCCATCTTCTAGGCAACTCTGGGCAGCAGCTTCTAATGATACGTAATTATTATGATATAACATAAGTAAATTCCCACAATTTATTTCAGTAATAACATTCTAAAAGCACCTGTTCTTTGAAAGATGGGTTTCTCTATAAACTAAATAGTCTCTTTTTGCACATAATTATTTTATTTGGGTCACACATTACTTCAGTTCACATAACAATGTGCTAACAACCATTTAAAAAAAATATCCCAAACTTTAAAAGGCCAATGGCCAGTTTGATAGATAAAGAAGATAATGTGCTTCTGATTGACTTCAAGAAGCATCCTTAGCCTGAATCTTATAAGGTGGATAGTATGAATCTAAGGTTTTACACCTTGGATGTCTGGTGGGTCATTTTTAGGCTACTTTATGTGACAATTTCAACAAGGAGCAGCACCTGTCCAATTTTATTTGGCTCGGGAGGCCAAGCAACTTCAGATTTTAATTAATATAAGTAGCCCTCGATTTACGATAGATTTAGTGACCATTCGAAATTAGAATGATGCTGAAAAAAGTGACGACTTATAACTTCTTTTCACACAACCATTGAATCATCCCCTTGGTTACGTGATCAAAATTCAGGTGCTTGGCAACTGACTCACATTTAGGACAGGGACAGTAGGCATGTTGGTGCGCTTATGCACACCCCCTACAGACCTCTTAGGAAAGGGGTGAGGTCAATAGTAGACAGTCTAAGGTTAAAGTTTTTGAGGTTTGGGGAAAAAACCACAGAGTCAGGTAGAGTATTCTAGACATTGACCACTCTGTTGCTGAAGTCGTATTTCCTGCAATCAAGTTTGGTGCAGTTAACCTTGAATTTGTATCTATTGTGTGCTCTTGTGTTGTTATGGTTGAAGCTGAAGTATTCATTGACAGGTAGGACATTGATATGTATGATTTTATATACTATACTTAGATCAGATCGAAGGCGGCGTAGTTCTAGGTTTTCTAGGTCTAAAATTTCGAGTCTGGTGGCATAAGGTATTCCGCAACGAGTAAAGGAGTGGAGAACTCTTCTTGTGAAATATTTCTGGACTTTCTCAACTATGTTAATATCAGATACGTAATGTGGGTTCCAGATTGATGAGCTGTATTCAAGTATTGGTCTAGCAAATGTTTTGTATGCTCTAGTTATTAGTGTAATATTACCAGAGAAAAAGCTACGTAAGATTAGGTTAACAACTCTTAATGCCTTTTTGGCTATGTAGTTACAGTGGGCTCAATTACAGTTGTGAAACTGCAGAACAACATCCCTTTAGGAGTCCACTGAATTGTCTCCTTATGATGGCGTCAGCATCAATATGGCATATTTCCTTAATACACCGTACTTGCTCCGCATACTTTTAAAAAGAGAATCGGAAAAAGACAGGGAAAGAGAAAACACATGCACAAAAACGGTCTATCCAGGTTGCAGGTTTACAGGGCAAGTCAATCCACGCTTACTTGTACTATAGATCAGAACTGATACAACTGGTGTAATCAAACATCTTTCTCTCTCCACCCTTCCCTTGAGGTTTAATGTATTCTTCATGAAACATCCATCATCTATTTTTGTTTTGGTATGTGTGTGTGTGTGTATGTGTAATCTTTTTTAGTCTTCTGACTTGTTTGCAGAGTAAATACTATGTCCCCACATAAAGATTTTATGAGGGAGCCCTGAATATTGATTTATCATAGCACCATGATTACATTCCCCTGAAGAGTTCCTGCTTGTAGGCTATTGCTATATCACAATTATGCAGATGTGCTGTTTACATGTCAAGAGCATTAATTTATATCTACACCCTTGATTTCTCCAACTTAACCCTACCTCTCCATATAGCTGCCTCTCAACACATCATCTTACCCACCTCTCTCTCTCTCTCTCTCTTTAACAGAGTATCAGACAAATTATATGGATGAAAAGCTGTGCAGCCCATTATTACATGTTACTTTTGTGGAGGAAGATGACATTATATTTGTTAAATCCTACTGACTAGCATGAAGAACCCTTGATGCATCCTCATTCTCTGCAAATGCTAGCATCATATTTGCTCTTAAGTATAGCGCTCTGATTAACAGCATAGTTTAGAAAACATGCAATACAGCTTGAAAATGTCCTGCTTCATATAGAAACATTGCTGTAGAAACATAAGAAATTGAAGGCTTGGTAATCTGAAACGTAGTGGCAGAACTAAAAAAAATGCAAAAATCAGGCAATCATTAAGAAGATGTTGATTCAATAATTAGTATGTGGATAAAATTAGTTTATACTTAAATTTGCTCTTTCACTACCTTTTTTTTTTTTAAAAAAAAAGCTTAATATCTATTAGTTGTTCAGAATGCTTTTGCTCCCCAGTCTGTATTGTTTTATCACTCTGCACCCATATAGCTTCTGCCGGTCAATGGTAAATTCCATGAGGAAGAAACTTATCTTGGCAGTGATGTTCTAGGATTATGCCTCTTGTTCTGATACTGCCATTTAAATAAGTGAAAATATGTCATATTGTGGTATCCGTTATTATAAATTACTATCTGCAGCAGGGTAAACACATGGCTTTATAAAAAAGGAAAGATGTGATCTTATTTTCACAGAAGTCCCTCAAAGATAATGCATTCCTCAACTGATGATCATTGTAATAATCCAGAGATCAGATAACAGATCTGATATATTTGAAAAGGAGCTAAGAGAGAAAGTAGATAAATAAACTGAAGCAAATCAACTCCAGCTGTGCTAAGAAAATAAATCATATGCTATCATCCCTACTCCTCAAGAAGGATTCATTGTTGAAATCAAGACAGATAACAATGGGAGAGGTGAAAAAGAGATGATAACTTTCTGATTCTAATTAGGTGTTTTGTAATTTCATTAAGGCTTTAAATTAAAAAAGCAACAGTTCCAAACTTTTAAAACAGTGATAATTGCGGAGGCATCCAAATAGACAGGTATTGCCAGAATAATTCCTCTTGAAAATAAATATAAATGGAAATTTCACACAACCCTCAAAAAAGCTACTCTAAAATACACCTTACTTGCAGAAAATGGTGTCTTTACAGTATACAGGCATTAGCTGTTTAAAATATATAACTCAATAAATAAGTAGCTTTCTGATTTGTCACTATGGTATTTTGTTGGGATGAATACAGTCAAGATTGGATTAATAGACATGGGCTGAAGAAGCTTCTTGGATGAGAAGCAAAACTTCTTCAAAGAAAAAACAGAAAGTCCTATTGTCTCTTGAAAAAAATCAACTCTGGGACAACTATGAGTTCTTCATCATTTTCAGTCTCAGGATCATAAAGATCTGATCCATCACTTTTCTTCCTGGTTTTCCTGAAGTTAGATTGAAACTGTCAATTCTAAAAGCGAAGGACAGATCCTTTCACAAAGCCTTTCCTAACCAAAATGTCATTCATATTTGTTATATTTCAGTTTTCATGATCCTCTGACTAGGACATAGCCCTGGTAGTTGAGATTCCAACCATGTTAACTGGAGTTGGTTTACAGGACATGAACTATCTTGGAGGGCACTAAGTTAAGGTAATATATATTTGTTAATATTTTCTTCCATTTATCTACCAATGATTGATCTGAGCACCTTTCTTCAATAACTGCAAACAAACACTTCCCCATGCAAATCCCATGATGGGAAGCTGTGCCAACTCTCCAAATGCAATGGTTTCAATAGATGCGAGGAGTCAAGAGAGTAATATTGAAAGTTGATTTTTGAGCTAATGACCTCAGTGAATGAGGGAATATTTTTCTAACAGTGGGAAGGGATTGATTCTTTGGCACAGCTGACAAAATGATTTCCATCTTTGTGGGAGACATTGGCTCAAAAGCCTACATAAAAATCTCAAGTATCATTCTCTTGGTAAGGAGCTTCACCATACCCCTTGAAACATCTCTGCTGGAATCCCAAAGGTGCTTTTTCAAGAGACAATTGGACTTTCTGGTTTTTCTTTGAAGATGTTTCACTTCTCATCCAAGAAACTTCTTCAGCTCTGAGTGGATGGTGGGGAATGGAAGGATTTATACTTCTTGCAGACAGCCGGTCATTTGCATTGTTTTAGTGAGTTATTAAGGCCACCTGAAACATCTTTCAAGAAAAACCAGAAAGTTCAGTTGCCTCTTGAAAAAGCACCTTTGGGACAACCATGACCTGGATGATTGAGTATCTCCATAGACATCTCTGTCGGAAGTTTTTGACAGCTTCCAGACTTGAAATATACATGTGGAAATATCATGCAGTAGGAGGGTGGGAGGTATCAGAAATATGATAAAGAATCAATCTCTTATCACTTTAATTTTTTTTTTTTTTTGCTTTTCTTAACTATTCCTACCTAGAGAATCATAGACTAGAAAACACACAGAAAAACAAAAATAACACTAAAGGTGAAAATATTTTCTGGTAAAAGCCTATTGTTTGTGGCTACCAGCTATACAGTGACATGAGCATTATTGCATCCTTTTATCAGAAATATCTGATAATTGTGGTCATAAGTAAACTATGCCTCACATGCCAATGCAGCTGTATGGTATAGCTGAATAAGGTTAAAATGTAAAATGCAATCCTTGTTTAGCTACCGCAATTGGGACTGGCAACTCAGTCATTTAGTGAAGTGATCACTAGGTTAAACCACAACTGTACTTTTGATCTTTCTTGTTTTACAGATTTGTGAAAAAATATGAGATTTGGTCATTAATTTAGTGTTTGATAATCGTCATACTTGTGAATAGTTGCTAAATGAGGACTACCCGTACTGAATCTATAAGTAGCTAATATACCACAAACTGCTGCTTTGATCCACATGATATCAAGGATCAAACTGCTTTTCAGTTCAAAGTGTAGGTACAAGGAGGGAAAACATTCATTCCATGAATCTCAACTTTTTAGAGAAGAGAATGAATTGTAAATAAATATTTCTTACTAATAAGCTACAGGATCATAGCTAACAGACTCCAAAAAATAAACTGTATAATTATTGAACAAAGGAAAAAGGTATAAGTCAGGATAATCATAGAATAAAGGACAAGCATCTATAATGAACTTTGCTTAATGGCACACCCCAACTGATTCTCACAGATATTCTTTGCTCACAGATGACATTATATTTTGTTACCTATGGATTCCTGCTGTTATTCTTTCATCTTATCACAGATAATCTAGCAAGGAAGAAAAGCTAAAATAGCAGCCCAGCATCTTTTGGGTTTTCTAAACCATCCTACACCTTACTTACTTAGGTTTTGTGCCAAAGCTTGGATTAGCTTTTTGTGTTTGCTTTTTTAAAAAAGAGACTCTCTTCTACAAATGTCACAATAGAGATATGAAGATTGCAGTCACATGCCCCAAATAAAAAATAACAAGAATTACTCTCACAGTCGATTATGTTGTCAAAGATTTCATGAAAAGGCAGAAAGACTTGTCTCCTTCCAAGCTTTTCACAACTGCTGGAGGGTTTGGGAGAGGTAGAATTTTGTCTGACTCACACTTGTTTGATAAAATGAAGAAACAGCTAGAGAGACCTGTTGTGGTTTTGTGTGTGTGTGTGTGTATGTATATATGATTTCCAACCTCTGTGCAAATGAAAGAAACCCTAGCTCTCACAAAAGTCACTTGCATGTATATGACAATGAGAGGTTAGTGCAGACTGAGAATTGATAGCCAGAGCAAACAGAAATATAGAATATAGAAATATAGAAAGTCAGTGTTATGTTTGTAGACCTCTTTTGAAGAGATCTTCTGCCACTATCATGTTATAGCCTGTTTTTGTCAAAACTTCATAAGCATGCATAACTGTAGATTCAAATTAAGTAGAATCTTTGAGTAAAGAACTATCATATAAGTAGGGAAAGTATGAGTTGGAAGGCTTTATAACTCTCTACTCCACTTCCCTGTTCAGTGCAGAAGTCTATCATCCCTGATTGGTGGCCATCAAGCATTTTTCTGAAACTCTTCAGAAAGGAGAATATACTACTGTTCCTCTATTAATTGCACCTACCCATAAGAAATGCCTCTTAATCTCTAGCATAAATCTCCTTTCATTTGTTCATTTCAACTCATTGGTCATTGCCCTACTCTTACTTTCAACAGAGGACAGATCTGCTCCTTTAATAGCTGTTATTTGTAAACGCCTATAGTGTCCGCTCTTTCCAGACAAAAAATAGCCAGCTCTTTTTAACTATATTTCATAGGGCTTCATTACCAGACCTGTTATCATGTATGTAACTTTTCTTCGAACCTGTTCTAAATTCTATTGGTTTTGTTCCTTTACAAAAAAGATGTCTTGGGCTGGGCAAGATATTCTAGATGCAGCTCAGTCAAAGCCGAGTACAATGGAACTACTACCATTACAACTCCATCTTTACAGGGTTGAGCTATCACTTTATATTCCTCCTTAATTATCAGTATGCTTCCATTTCCTAAGTATTTCCTTTTTTCTTCCCGGTTGGTCAGCATTACTGATATCCATCTCTATAATCCTCTTAAAGCTTTTAAAAAGCTGTTTTAAAAGCTCTTAAAGCTTTCCCCCCATTTTTTCTCTCTTACAGAGATGATTTGTGACAATACATTCAATATTTCATTTTTCAAAGTCTTCCTTCCATCTTCTTCTCTGCTCTTTAGGATTTCAAATAATGGTGTAATCCTCATAATTTGTAATCCAAACAATACATCTTTCAACTTTCCCTTGTTTAGTTATCTTCAACATGACATGGTCATATTTTCTGAAGGTGCCTGACATTTTCTTTCATTAGCCAGTTCCTGTCTGTGGATTAAGATCAGATCCAAGATAACTGATCTCTTTGTTTCATCATCTGAGAATTACAATTGTCAGGTAGAAATTAGAAGATTGAGGGACCCCATTCTTTGTTACTTTTCAGCAGATATTTGGGTAATTGATGTCTCCCACTATCACTCCATTTTTCTAAGCACATTTATTCCCATCTTTATGAGATTCAGTCCCTTCCTAAGCATCTCTTACAGTGGTGTTTGTAGGAGTTCCATGTTACTATACGGTGGCAAAAAACCAAAAAGAGTCTAATACTACCTTTTCTATATTTTTCCGGTGAAAGTTTTTGATTTAGTTGATCTTTGTGAAATTGGGAATTTGGAAATAATATTGTATGGTGTCTTCTGTAAATTTTAGTGCCAACCCATTATACTTCATATTCCTCAGATATAGTTTATCCACTTAGATTAATGGCTTTAGTTCAAACTGCCATGACAATGAGCTTGCTAACCCATGTTTAGGGTATTATCTCTTTAAAGAACATCTGCTTCACTTTATCTGTGGCAAAGGATTCAACCCTCTCCTTTGGTCTCCTCTTCCTAAGCATAATTACCACTATTAGTTCACCATATGTTTGTGTGGACCTATGGAGATATTTTTGATAAATTCCTTCCTGTTTCCTTTTATTATGTTCAGTCTGGAGACTTTGAACAAGAATATTATCCTGCTGGGTAATTACCCTTTGTAGAATCATAGGAAAGAGCACTGCTCTCATTTCCCAAACAAGAGGTTTCCAGACGAGGCATCTGTTGTAAAACTGCACTGGCAAAATTTATAGATGCTTAAGAGAGCATTGTTTTCTCTTTGGAATAAAATCTCAAAAGGCAAAAAAAAAAAAAAAAAGTATGGTGATGCACTGCATTTTGATTGGCAATGCCGTGCACTTGAAAGAGCATAATTTGGAAGAATTTGAGATACCTCCAAGACATACATGTGTATGGATAAAGAAAAAAAGACTACTTTCCATACAGATATTTCTGTTGAGAAATACTGGATATCCCTTAAACAAACACATATGTTTCAGAGGATTTGGGGGAAAGTTGCAGAGACTGATGGCCATACCTGCTGTCCCTTCTGTCCTTCATAAACGGGAGGAATTATCTAAACCATACATTCCCTTGTGACTTTAAATTCAAGGCAATATTTGTAATAATGGTTAAATGTTTTTTTTTTTTTTTAAAGGAAATCATTCATGAAAGTATTAAAAGAATTCCACATTGTCATTGCGATAACACATTGGTTGCTAATGTGTTTTTCATTCAGGCAAAGAATGTGCTTAAAATATGTACAGGTCAGGTTGATTTTTTAAATGCTTCTTAGCATTTCCAAAGCTCCAAAGCTCAACATCAGACCTCATTTTAAGGCACTGGATATTGTGCCTGTTTATTTATCTATATGTATGTTTTAAACACAAGAATAGTATTCATGTAACTGAGAAATAAATGGAGCTTCTTAACATTAAACTACAGAGATATCATTCTGAGATGTGTGTGAGTGTGCATATTGTATATGTGAGTTTTGAAGACTGGCATTCCTAGCCTAAGTTAGTGAAGCAATACTTTAGATTAACATCTGTTTGTAGAGCATGAGGGCTTTGCAGTAACCTGCCTTGAAAAGCCAAAACTATTTTTCTTTGAAAACAATCTATGTTCACTATGGATTCAGTACATAAATAACTTTCCAGTGAGTGAGAGAGAGAGAGAGAGAGAGAGAGAGGGAGAGAGAGAGAGAGAGACAGAGAGAGAGAGAGAGAGAGAGACCCTAAACTCATTGCAGCTTCCTTTTTTCAATTTTGAAAGGATCATAATTCTGTAAAACTTTAATGGAGTTTTGGATGATAGGCTCACCTATCTGATGAACAAAATAGGTATTTTTCAAATAAGTCTTTGCAAGCCAAAAGACCTGTTATATTCTTACTGATATACTTCTGTTTCATCAGTTTTATTTTAGACATTGGAATCTGTAAGGAACAAGATAAAACCTGGCATGAATCCACTGAGCTCATAACATTACATCTCTGCCCTCAAATGTTATCAATAAGTCATTTTTTTTCTTTTTAAATATAGCAGAGATATAACCTTGATGCTTTATGAAGACATGGTTCCTTCCTGAGAAGTAACATTATTCCCACCAGTGACCAAACTTTATAGCCATTGCACTTATTACATCACAAGAGCTACCCTAAGATTTGTACAGTGGGTGGAGCCAAGGCCTGGGACAGGGTAGGCAGTTTGGGAGATTTTAAAAATAGGTCCTTAAGCTTGTGCAAGATAGAAGGCAAATATTTTGACCCTTAACATCCCAATACCAAAAAAATAAAAACATGCACACATGACCATTTGAAAAGTTGAAAATCTTAGCCTTGCCTATTTTAAGAGAACCTTGGAAAAGATGTTGGCAAACTACATTTTGTATGCCAATACCATAGAAAATTAGATGAAAGACTAAGGCAAAAGGTATTTTGAAAAGCTCAAGTCCTGCCAATTTTTTGTTTAAAGGCCTTTAAAGCCCTACTCAGCCCACACCTTTGATATTTGAAAGGCTTCTTTCTCCTACCTAAACTTGCCCATTAAGAATGATGAAGAGAGATTTCTCCAGTTCTTGCCACCTTTTGTCATGGACAATAGGGCTTTCCCAGAGGTGGCTGTTACATTGTGGAACTGTTTGTAGAGGCTTCCACTACTTCCTTTTCTTTTTCATCACATTAAAAGCATTCTGTTCTTCTTGCGTTAAATACCACATCGAGTTGCTTTTATGAGTAGGGATCCTCTTTTTAACAGAATGATTTTGCTATTGCCTTTATTTAATCTGCAATCCATTGTTTATTTTTATGATTGTAATTTTCATTTTCATTGATTTTGCAGAATTGCAGAATATACATTTCAGAAAAATAACTATAGATAATTTTGGTCTGTATGCATCAGTGGGCAGGTAGGTATATTTTTTTTAATGGTCTCCCCGGCTTCTGCCTCAAAAAGAATTCCCTCCTTGTAGAAAACCAGAGCATCTAGGAATGAACTTTCCTAAAAACTAACTTTTCAATTAGGAATGGGTTTGGGAACTTGACAGCTCACCCCATTTTGGTGTGGCATATTCTAGAATGCTATTATTACTGTGCTGTCTAGCCAGTGTATGGGAATTGGATAGTTAGGTAGCAATTGTGAGCTGTCCTCTTAAGGGAATGCATCATGGTAAATGTAGTAAAGGTATCCTGGGAAATGTAGTCCATGTCACATGACCACATCTGTAATCCTGATTGGTCACTAAATTGACCCTCAATGGGTTGGAGGAGGTTTTCCTCACTCTTGGCTGAACTCACAGACTCGTGGTAACTGTTTTACTTCTATCGCTACAAGATGAGGGAAAAAGGATAGAAGATAAATCATCTTTTTACCCACAAGGCAGATATGCAAAGGATTGGTCATTAAAGAAGAACTTCATCACAAATGTGAGTTATGAGGATACCTGATGAACCAATAAATGTACTTTGTTATGGATGTTTTGTAGAGTTTATCTATCTGCATCTGTACAGAAGACAAATCCACCACTGTACAGAATACAGAACAATTATTGTAAATCACCTTATTTATTTGGAGTCTTTCCACAATCAGTTATAATGTAATTCTGTGTGTTCTGCATCTTCCTCATCAGCAGTTTATAATAAGGAAATACATTTAACTTTCATATAGTGATGTTCAATGGAATGATGCTACACCAGGATTTAAATGTAACTTGCACTCCTGCTATTTTCAAATAGTATGAAGTTAGATCCAGCGATGTTTTCATAAGCCCTAGGCCAAAACAAGGCCAGCTGTGGTACAAATAATTAGAAATATGAAAGGAAACCAGTTCATTCCCAGTAACATGACAGCTTTCAAAATAGTATTTAGCTAAATGCATAAAAGCTGCATCCTTATGGGCTAGTATTAGAACTGTGATGCTCTAGTACTGTATTAGCATTTTCAACAAACTACATTTCCCAGAATTCATTGGAGAAGTCATGACAGCTTAGTTGGTAAAATAAAACATCTTAAATTGATATTGTGTTCAGACAGTAGCTACTCTTACAATGAGTAATTGGATAGCCTCAATGATATTACAACCCAGAAGGATGTTTGAGAAAATGAGCCCACCATTGTTATTAGGAGAGCTGCGTAAAACATAATAGTGTTAGTGATATAAAAGTGTCAGTAGTGAAAATCAAAGCCAATGAAAATATTGTTTCTTCCTGTCTGCATTTTGATTGTATCAGTTCAAATTTGATTGTAAGCATGTATTGGTGATTTCATTGTACCTCTCTTCTACACTGTTCAGGTAAAGAAGCATGTATAATCTTTAAAAATTACATACAAGATTATACTTATTTGCACAAACATCATTTAATATTTTCAGAGTACTGTGAATGCTTTCATTTCTCTGAGCTGGCAACCACATTTAAAAAAAAAATCAATGAATGGAAGGCTAATCTCCCTTTCCCTTCATCCATATGCCTACAGAGATTTCTCATCAAAACCCAGACAATTACCCAAGGATGGTATATCTGAAGAAATATGACTCTGTTGCTAAGAAGCAGCTCATGTTCTTCTATTATCTGAAAAACAATATTGATACCTTTTGGCCTTAATTAAATCTGGCCACTGACAATTTGGCTCTTCCAGTAGGAAATTAAATATATTTATTGAAATGCAATTCTGAGCATCACCATCATTCTCAGCCTCATCTCTACCAACATCTTATGATGCTCTAAATCTGTCAGTTGAGTTAGCCTCCTATTTCTTCATGACACATCATTTCAAGGTTATCCTCTGCTCAACGTAAGGAGCAACTTCATCTTACCTTCCCAATTAAGGCAGCAAATTGGTTATTAAGCATCTTGATATCGTCTTTCTCCTTGTTCTTTATCTCCTGGAGAGCTGGGTCAACATCCAAGTGGAGTGGTGCCAAGAGATCTTCATTGAAAGACACTCTTGGGTATGTATAATAGTAGCCATGTCCTGTGAGGCTGGAGGAACTGAAGCTTTTCTTGCTGGCTTCTCCCATGGTAGGACTGCTGCAGGCCCCATCCCTTGAAGAATGAGGAGAATGCGAAGGAGAACACTCTCTTCTCCAGCTATAAGAGGCTTTGGGAGAAGTAAGGGAGCTGGTACTGAAGTTCCCAGAATGACTTGTCATCCTTACGATGAGGGAAAGCAAAGAAGCTACCGAGAGAGACAAGTACCAGGTTGGGGAACAGCAGCGTAGATTAATTCCTGTTTCTGCTGAGCTCAGTTTAGCTAATGAATTACAAACACCTGTTCTCCTATGTTCATAAAGTCAAGAGGGTGTGACTGTTGATGTAATCCAGATCAACCTGTTGGCTTTGTCTCTCCCTCTTTCTCTTCCTCCTTCCCGCCCACCTTTTGTAGTTTTGTTTGTGAGGTGAGCCCAGACATTTGTAGGAAAAGAGGGAGGAAAAAAAAAAAAAGCCCAAACCAAAACCATTCTCTTGTTTCCTTCTACTTGCTTCCTGAGGAGAGGAAGTTAAGAGGTTTCCTCAGCCCTTAATGGCAAACAAAAGGCTTGAACAGAGACGCTATCTTGGCTGAACCTCAAGATCATCAAGAGGAGGAAACCTTAGAGAGTTTGAATATGTCAAAACATTCAGGCCCTGCTTCTTCTCCAGTGACTGTACTGCTCATTTCTATTGTAAAATGCCAATTAAAGATTTTGCATGCTCAGGTTGTTCAGTTTCAGACCATTTAAATATTGAGACAGATTCCAGGCACTTTTCTGTCTGACTTGTCTAATCAAAGCTTCTTGATTAAGCTGCAAAATATACACAATTATTTCTATCTATGCTTATAGGAAGTGTGGGGATACTAATGGATTTAATCACAAGGATTAAATTAGGCTGCAGTTAAAGATGCTTGAATAATTCAGTGTTCACAATTCCTAGTAAGAACTGAAAACATTCATATTTGCCAGAGAGGAGTTCAACTTAAGTTAGCTATCCCTCAGATTTACAAGTGGAGTATATTTTTAAGGCAGTCTGACTTCATTGGAAAGATTACATATTTGTGGGTGGAGAAGGCTTACAAAAAGTAAACAAAAGAGGAAGCATGATAGAACAAGTAAGCATATTATTAAGGAAACATAGATCAAAAAATGGAATTCATTTCTAAATTTGTCATACAAAGAACAATTTTGTGTCACTCTTAGACAATAGTATTTGTGCTCTTTATATTTCATTGAGTGTTGCATATTGCTAGTTAAATAAACTACAGACATTTCAGATGAAGTGCAGGTATTGTAATGTAGTCTCATGAGGTATTTTTTAGTCTTTTATTTTAAATTTTATCTCCGTTGTTCAAAAAAGTGGTACCTCAAAAGATTATTAGGGATTACACAATACTGTACTACTTTTTTCGGTAGAAAATTAAATCATTTCCATCTTGTACTTGTGCGCCAATGACACCATTGTGCCTTATGGAGCATTCATATTTCCTAGAAAGATATTTAAATCCAAATATGAACCTGATGCCCCTCTATGTATGCATAACATCCCACTGAGATTAATCTGATTTAAATGTTTTAATTTTAACTGAATTTTGACCTTATTTAAAGATTAGACTTTTAATATACAAAACCTCTGCTCCTTCACAAAATTTTAGAGAGTATATTTCCCGACATTGCCTTACATTTGTAATCATCATACAGTTCTCTGCTATTTTTCCATTTTTTTTCCTACCAGCATAGGATTGGTATTATATAGAAGTTTTATCTGGAAGCATCTAAACTAAGCAATTCAAATTAAGATGTTTCAAAGTCAGCATACTAATAAATCCTAAAGCCTGACTAGCAGTGGCTCAGGAGAACAGGAAGAGTATATGTAAGGGTGCTCTTACTGTGTTTTTCATTTAAACTGTCTCTCCATTGTACTTTATGGGAGTAATTTTAGACCAATTTCTGAGCTAATCTATTCTGGATGGATATGACTACATCTGGGATCCTGGATCTAATGTAGCCTGTCTCTGCCATACTCCTTTTTGTATTTTCCGTAGTTGGGATTTCATTATCTTCTAAAAATCTGATCTCTAAAGATGAAATGTACCTCAAAATCCCAAAGGTGCTTTTCCAAAAGGCAATTGACTTTCTTGAGTTTTTTTCCCCCTTCAAAACATTTTGCTTCTCATCTAAAAAGTTTCTTCAGTTCTGGATGAATGAGAATCTCCATAGATTTGTACCTTAAAGTGTTTATTCTCCATCCAAAATGGAGAAGAAATGTGAAACATTGGCCTCCTTAAAATGAAAATTTCTTGAAGATTATTGAAGGGATAGTTGATTATAAGGCAAAATTAGTTATAGTTTATGTGAGAAGTTAACCTGATTTCTATCTGGTCCCTTGCGTTTACATAATATGTAACTCTCCATTTAGCTTTATTTAATTACTATTATATATAGGGGAGAATATCTGCCAACCCTTATGAAGTGGCTAAAAGAATTTAAGGGGAAAACAACTATTAAATACTTTGTTGAGCGTAGTGAAATGAACCCTCTTTTTTTTGGATTAGTAGATATTAAAAAGACTGGTTTAAAATCCACACAGGATGACATATGTGAGCTTTTCAAAAAAATTAATTGGCCCCAGCTGCTGTTATAATAAATACATGTTGCTCTTGATAGTAATAGTAATGCACATTTGAAACCTGGTGTCTTACATTGGTAAGAAAGAATTATTTTGCCAGTTGTATCTCACAATTTCTTGCTCCTGAGAGTCAAATGTTATGGCAATGCTTCTCAAACTTTTTACTTCGTTACCTAAAATTGTTTAACAGAAACTTGTTTTTACCAAATGTAGGTAAAACACTTTTAAACCAAATTTAAATGTTCCTGTTGTGGGTTCATGTATTGCTACCCTAACAAAAACTACTTTTACCTACATTTGGGTAATTTACCTAGGTTTGGAAAGTACTATATTATGGACTGTTATTCTGTATTAACTGACATGAGAAGAAGAACTTCTGCTGGATCCTTAATTGGATATTTATTTATATATATATTTTTATTTCTGGAAAGGTGATCTGTATCTCCCACCCAAAACTAAGCAATGAGATACCATGGGCCTCACTTCAAGCTTTTCTGAATGCTTCCTATCCTTACCAGATACCTGAAGTTCTGTGGCAATCTTGGCAATTCAGTTTTACAAAATTAGCAAGTTCTTCACAGTGCCTGTTTTTCTACGCAGTCAAAACAAAATGTTGATCATATTTTCTGTTTTACCAGTCTGAACTTGCCAAATCAGGGAAAGGAATTACCTGTCTCTTAAAAAATGCATGGCCCAAAGCTGATCTGATTATAATTAATAAATGGTAATTGATATAAAGATCTGGATTAAGTTTGACTTTTGTATACTAGTCATTATTAGACATCAGCTCAAATCTGTTGTTCTGTGGCTTGTCACCATGAAGCATTGTAGAGACATGTAAAGATCAAAGCCTTTGGACTAGACTGTTCTGGTCAGATCTCTGGTCTCATAATGACACCTTCAACTAGTTACACCAAGGATAACTACGGTACTCCCTGGTAAAGGAACAACGTTTCATCTTCTGCTTCTCATTGGCTTAATCTATAGAATTTTACTGGTCTGATGTCACCTGAAATAAGAAGAATGGGATCTTGTCCAAGAATGGTTTACAAAAAGAATCATAGCTGGCAAAAGAAAGATCACTGAAAGGATTATGCGTGCAGTGGCAAAATTCTGTGTTGCTGCAATGCCTACAAGAAAAAAAATTGGTTACAGAATTATAGCTTCAATTTGTGCCAATTTTTGGAGATATAACAATATTTGGAAATTGATATTTACACACATACTTATTGGGTCTCCACTCATATAAACCAGGGAGTGACCCTAATTGTTTGAGAACATGTATTTTCCTAGCAGGGATGTTGTTATTCGCTATTAATGTACTATAATGTGTTAGTACTATTTTTTTATATATTGTAAATAGTGATGTCTATTGCTGGTCTAAGACCATAATAAAGTTATATTCTATTCTGAAAGGATTATTTATTGAGAAAATAGTTCTAAAATGTTGTTTTAGGCTGCTTTCTCGGGGGAATTTAGGTAAGTTAAAAGATGTATGATGCTAATGGAGTCAAGCATAATATACAATGTCTCTAGTCTATCACTAGCTTTTGTATTTGTGTGAAATTGCAGCAGATCTAGTGAACCTAATCTAGTAAAGATTCCAATGTAGGGATCCCTTAGATTGAATAACTATTTCTTACAAAAAATAAAAAAATAAAAATAAAACTGAAATATATATTTAAGAGCAAAAATACCTATTGAAGTCAGCTGCAAAATCATCTGGGCTTATGTGAAATGGCCGCTGCATATTCCCTTTTCCTTGACCTGGCAGAAGTTAACAATTAGTCTTCTGAATTATCAGTAATTTATTAATTATTACAAGGATGAATATCCAACAACTGAAAGAAGCTATACTTGAAAGCATAGCATGGAAAGCACTTGATAGAGTCACCAAGAATCGGACATGAGTGAACAGTTTAAACTACTACTACTACTATTTCTGAATTATCAATCTTCAAAATTATTAGTCCTCAGAATTAGATTTTTGAATGATTAATCCTTAATCTCTAGGCCAAGAGTCTTCAAACTTGGCAAGTTTAAGACTTGTGGACTTCAACTCCCAGAATTCCTGAGCTAACTTGATTGGAGGAGAAATTCTGGGAATTGAAGTCCACAAGTCTTAAAGCTGTGAAGTTTGAAGACCCCTACTCTAGGCTCTCACTGGATTACTTCTTTCTTTCTTTACTCTAAATCAGTGATGGTAAACTTTTGAGCTCGGCATGTCAAAAATTCAGAAAATGCCTAACGTAACTGCTGGCATTTCACTTCCCCCAAACAAAAGAGAAGCAATTCTATATCTCCCCACTCCACCACCTAGGCCATCTTGAAGCACAGCACTCAGCTAGAGCGCCAAGGCTGGACCTGAAATAGAGGCCCAGGCCTTGACTTTGGCCCCAAGAGCCAGTGCTGCCATTCAAAAAGGGCCACCTTGTGCCATTACCCAGGGTATACTAGCCTATAAAAACAGTGCAACTGCCGCTCTGGCCCAGCACTCCTCAGGGTCTGCTGTGAAATGCTTTTCTTCAGGCAGAATTCTCTTTTATTGACAGGCCCCTGAGGCCCAGTTGAGGCTGCTCTGGACCAGAGGTGGTATTCAGCAGGTTCTGACCAGTTCTGGAGAACCGGTAGCGGAAATTTTGAGTAGTTCGGAGAACTGGCAAATGCCACCTCTGACTGGAGATTTTACAGTCTCCTTCCCCTGCCACACCCACCAAGCCACGCCCACAGAACCAGTGGTAAAAAAAATTGAATCCCACCACTGCTCTGGACCATACAAAGCCTTCATTCTTGAAGCAGCTATGGAGAATGTTTTTCTGCAGCTTCTGAAAACCGCGCTAAAGCATGCCTAACTTTTATGCAATTTTTGGAGGGTACAGAGACGTGCACAAGAATGCCCCATTCTTGCATAATTGTAAATATTTTTCATGCAAGATGCATAAACTTTGGAAAATGATCTTGCATGGCCTTGCACCTGAGAAAAAGAAGGGGAAAGCATGCCCTATTCTTGCACAACTTTCAGAGGGTCTGGATGCCTGGTACAGTATATTCAGGGGTGGAATTCTACAGGTTGGGACAGGTTCTATAGAACCGGTTGTTATGATTCTGTGCAGTTTGAAGAACTGGCAAATCATGCCACTGGCTGGCCCTATCCCTCTCCACCCACCTCTCCCATCCCAGTCAGTCCTTATCACGCATGCGCAACATCGCACACATGCCCGACATTCTCCCCCTCCCAGTTACTCCTTAAGGTATTTCTTTTTTTCCCCTCCCAATGATCAGCTGTTCCAATGATCATATGTGCCAGGATCCTCCTCGCTGTCTTACTGCTTCACCCAGGAGGTTTCCCTGAGGTCCAAGGGGCTCGTGGGTGGGAGGTGGGAGGGGCTGCATGTCACCCCGCTCTGTTTTTGCCTTCCTGGGTCCCAGGGAAGCCTCCTGGGAGCAAAAATGCCCCCCCAGGAGGCTTCGAGGAGGCCCAAAAATGGAGTGCAGGGGGGTGCTGCACCCCTTATGCACTCCATTTTTTGCCTTCCTAGGTCCCAGGGAAGCCTTCTGGGAGCAAAAGCACCTCCCCAAGAGGCTTCCAGGAGGCCCAGGAGGCAAAAAAAAAAAAAATCTGGAAGGGGGGTAGGGTTGCTGCACGCCCACCCAGTCCCATGGCCATGCCCACCTAGCCATGCCCACCTAGCCACGCCCATAGAACCAGATGTTAAAACATTTTAATCCCACCCCTGAGTATATTTATAAAAAAATAATGGTGTGTCACATGTGTCATGGGTTCACCATCACCATTCTAAATCTCCCATGTTCCTTTATTAGTTTCATTTTCCAAAATGTTCAGTATTGGGTCTCCATTAGCTTCTGAAGGAAAAGACAACCACCAATATAGACTTTGATTTTACCACCTTCTGTGACAAAACCTACCCCCCACACCCCCCAGTTATCTTTAAATAGAGCTATTTCCCTTGTTCTCCATTCTTGATTTTGCTCTTCATTATTCTAACAGGCCCTTTTCATTCAAGATAATGATTATGTTACAGAATATTGAGATAGGGAAGAAAACAATATTTTCACAGAGATTCTAACAAGATCATCACAATGGCAGGTCTTAGGCTATTCCCAACCTTATTCAACTAAGTTTGCTCAGTGCCATATTTTACTTCCTCTAACTATATGAAGTCCCTCCACCATTTCTTCAGAGAACACTGAATGCACCTATTATTTGAGAAATATACACTCATTGTCTTACATTCTGAAAATCAGATTTTCTTGGTCCCCAGTCAAACCTCTGTTTTTGGGCCTAAATTCAGTGTCAAGCTTCCTTTGGCATTTTCCTCTCCTCCAATATTACATTTTGCTACCAGTATCACTGCTCCTTTACTTTATAAATATAAATTATAACCAAAGAAATAATAAATATTGTGCATAGAGCAGGGAGGGATTTGAAATGTAAATTATATTCTTCATTGTGGTAAAAATGTTAAAAAGCATATGTATTTTTAAAAACAATACTCCCATAGAATTGCCTCCTATGTTCCTGTTTCCAGTTTTCCCATTCTCCCATCAAGGCAATGATGTATACTTGAGATTTCAGAAAAATGATGCAAGTTGACAGGAAGATATAGAATCATACATGCATTTGTAATGAACCTTGCTTATACTTAAGCAAAATATTCCGTGGGAGGAGAAGTGGTTGCATTATGTGTGAGAGACATGGAATTTCCTGCTTTTTTTCCTTTTGTTGTGACGGCGTGGGAGTAATAACTTCTTTAAAAGGTGTTTTTCCACCTTTCCTGTTTATACTTTTGTAAACAGGACCTTTCCAAATATCTACTGCATTTTGAAAAGGCAGATTTGCCCCAGCTCTAATTGGCTATAATAATTAAAAGGTTGGAGGAACCGGAAGAGAATATATGTGCTATGGTGTCAGTGTGCCATGGCAATCAAAATCTTTCACAAATTTCAATGAATCCAAATTGCCCTAACTGATTGGGAGTCCTGTTAAATTATGTAACATTTTATAGGTAAAATTGTAGACAGCTTTTTAATAACGATGGTCCTCCAAAATAGTAACAAAATATATATAGGATCATTTGTTTTCACAAACAGGATACTTTATGATAATCTCTTCAGAAGTTATCACAATGAAGGGGGGCATTGGAGATCAGAATAACCTCTTCCATTATCCCCAAATTGGTAAGAAATTCATCTAACTGCATCTTAATGCCTCTGAACAAAATTATATGTGAATTAGAACAAAATTACATGTCAAAATTTCAAAATTCTCGAATGCAGAATACAGCTCGCCTCTCCAATATACTTGGGGAAACTGTGCATAAAAATATATTATAAAGAAGAATGAACATCAAATTGTTTGGAAAATTGCAAATATTAGAAAAAGCCCAGAATAAAATCTATCATGTAGGAGAAATATATATGGAAATATTTAATCTTCTTTCGGGAGATTTTAAACAAGCAAACGTGCTCAAATGTGAATAAAAAAGTTTGGGGGAAAAAATCAGAACTGAACAAAATTGCCACTAAATCACTAGCTCCACTGAAATAGGCAAAAGTTATCTATAGCTTTGTATCCTTTTGATAGAAGCCTGAATCTGGCATTAGAAGAAATAATTATATTAAATAGCTAATAGAAATGTTGACAGGCTAAATAAAAATATTTAGTTTAGTTTAGTTTATTGTCATTGCACCTCGTACAAGGAAACAAACACCATCTTCAGTGCACATCATGACCATGAAAATAAACACAAACACACATCCGTCACCCTCCACACATTGAACCAAAAAACCCCGACACCGCACCAACACTGCACTATACAGCAGAATTCAAAAGAGCTACTGCCCTGGGAGAGAAGCTATTTTTCAGTCTATTTGTCCTTGTTTTTATTATTCTGTACCATCTGCCAGATGGTAATAGTTAAAAAAAAAGGGGTTCCCAGGATGAGATGGATCTTTGAGAATGTTTTAAACTTTCTTAAGGCAGCAGGAGCTAAAAGCTCTTCCAAAGAGGGGAGAGGACAACCAGTGATCTTCTGGGCAATGATGTTAAACCTCTGGAGTGCTTTCCTATCTGCCACTGTGCAATTGGCAAGCCACACAGAGGTGCAGTAAGTTAAAATGCTCTCTATGGTGCAGCGGTAGAAGGTCACCAGCAGTTTCTCATTCAGTTGTTGTTTTCTGAAAAGCCTCAGGTAGTATAATCTCTGCTGGGCCCTTTTGACCAGGACTGCAATGTTGGCACCCCAGATCAGGTCCTCTTTTATAGTAACACCCAGAAACTTAAAACTGGCCACTTGCTCCACTCGGTCTCCATTGATAAGTAAGGGCTGCATGTCTGATCTGTTCCTTCTATAATCCACTATAAGCTCCTTGGTCTTATTGGTGTTGAGGACCAAGTTATTGTTTCCACACTACGAAAGCAATCGGTCCACCTCATCTCAGTAGGCAGACTCATCCCCCACCCCCCAGAGATGAGTCCCACCACTGTTGTATCATCTGCAAATTTAGCAATAGTATTACTAGCGTGAGTGGGAATGCAGTCATGCACATAAAGAGTATAGAGTAAGGGACTCAACACGCAACCCTGTGGTGTACCAGTGTTAAGAATAAGGGCTGAAGAGATATGATTACCTAATCTGACCCTCTGTGAACGGCTGGACAGGAAATCCATAATCTAAAGGCAGATTGAATTAGAAAGCCCAAGGTGCAGAAGTTTAGACACTAGTCTATGTGGATGAATTGTGTTAAACGCAGAACTGAAATCCGCAAAAAGCATCCTCACATAGCCCCCACACTGTTCTAGATGAGTCAGAGCATTGAGAAGGGTGATGGCTATAGCGTCCTCTGTAGATTTATTTTTTCTATATGCAAACTGGTGTTTATCAAATATATGCAGAAGACCAGAAATGATGTGCCGGCAGACCAATTTCTCAAAGCACTTCATGATGGTAGGAGTGAGTGCCACTGGTCTGTAATTTCGAGAGATGGCACGGCCATAGGAAACGCTTTGGGGGTAGCACCAACTGTATCGGTTTTTATTTAAATTTTTATTGGGGTTAGGGAAGGTAACCAGGTGGGGGTTGGGGGACAACCCCCCTGAGACAGAGGCCAGAGGGATCGAGCGTGCCGGGGAGGTTTTGGAGTCAGGGGGGTTCGGATCGAGGAAGGGGGGTTATTCCCGGGGGGAGAGATGCAGTCCATTTGCACAGTAAGCGGGAGATATCTGCAGGACAAAATCACTCAGATCATGGATGGGCTGGACTCTGACTGGGCATCTCTGGGCAGGGGGAGGGGGGGGGAAGATTTCGGTGAGGTCATATGGGTTGAATTCGATCCTGTGACCCTGGAAGACATGGACGGGATACTGGGTGGGCTTAATGCCACCACATGTTTATTGGATCCGTGTCCCTCCTGGCTGTTTTTGGCCACTCGGGAGGTGACACAAGGTTGGTTCCAGGGGATGATTAACGCTTCCTTGAGAGAGGGGCTTTTACCCACCCACTTGAAAGAGGCGGTGGTGAGGCCCCTCCTCAAGAAACCATCCCTGGATCCAACATTATTGTTGAATTATCGTCCGGTCTCCAACCTTCGCTTTGTGGTGAAAGTTGTTGAGTGTGGTGGCACGACAGCTCCCTCAGCACCTGGATGAAGGGGTATATCTAGACCCTCTCCAATCAGGTTTTAGGCCCAGGCACAGCACGGAGACGGAGTTGGTCGCGTTGGTGGATGATCTCTGGAAGGCCCGGGACAGGGGTTGTTCCTCTGTCCTGGTCCTGTTAGATCTCTCAGCGGCTTTTGATACTGTCGACCACAGTATCTTATTGCGGTGGTTGGGGAGGTTAGGAGTGGGAGGCACTGTGTTACGGTGGTTCTCCTCCTTCCTCTCTGACCGCTCACAATTTGTGTTGGCAGGGGGGCAGAGGTCAGTCTCGAGGCCTTTGTTTTGTGGGGTGCCTCAGGGGTCGGTGCTCTTGCCCCTGCTCTTCAGCATGTATGTGAAGCCGCTGGGCGAGATCATCTGTGGTTTTGGGGTAGAATTCCATCAGTATGCTGATGACACTCAGCTATACATCTCTACCCCAGGCCACCCAACGAAGCCATTGAAGTGATGACCCGGTGCCTGGAAGCCGTGCAGAGTTAGATGAGTCTTAACAGGCTTCGTCTCAACCCGACCAAAACCGAGTGGCTGTGGTTTCCTGCGCCCAGATACAACCAGCTCATTCCATCGCTGGCTATGGGGGGAGAGATATTGACCCCCACGGAGAGGGCGCGCAATCTGGGTGTCCTCCTGGATGTACTGCTGTTGTTAGAAGATCACATTGCGGCCGTCTCCAGAGGGGGCTTTTGTCAGGTCCGGCGGATCTACAAGTTGTGGCCCTTTCTGGATCAGGGAGCTCTTCACGTCATCTCCCACCTAGACTACTGCAACGCTCTCTACATGGGGCTCCCCTTGAAGAGCATCCGGAGGCTTCAGCTTGTGCAGAGTGCGGCCGCGTGGGTGATTTTGGGGGCTCCTCAGAGCTCCCGTGTTACACTGTTCCTGCGCAAGCTGCACTGGCTACCAGTGGCCTTCCGGGTGCGATTCAAGGTGTTGGTAGTCACCTTTAAAGCGTTTCATGGCTTGGGACCCAGGTACTTATGGGACCGCCTGCTGCCACCATCGGTGTCCTGCCGGCCAGTGCGCTCCCATAGGGTGGGCCTCCTTGGGGTGCCGTCAGCTGGACGATGCCGGCTAGCGGCCCCGAGGGTGCGGGCCTTCTCTGAAGGGGCACCCTCCCTCTGGAATGAATTACCCCCGGAGATGCGAGCCATTACTGATCTGCAAACTTTCCGGCGTGTACTAAAGACCCACCTCTTCCAACTGGCCGGTCTGGCCTAGTATCAATTACTAGGGTTTTAAATTTTTAAATTTTTTGGTAATTTTAACTTTTTTACCTTGTTTTATTGTGTTCTTTCAGCCACTAATTTAATTCTTTTAAAATCTATTTTAAATTCTATTTATTGTGTGGTTTTATCTTGGCTGTACCGAGTCCCATTGTGGGAGAGGGGGCGGTATAAAAATTTAATAAAATAAATAAATATTGATAGGGAACATCTTTGGCAGCGGAATAATGGTGGATGCCTTCAAACAAGATGGAATAGTGGACTGGGATAAAGACCAATTGAAGATCCTGGTAAAGACTCCAGCCAATTGATCAGCACAGTCTTTAAGCACTCGGCCAGAGATACCGTCAGGACCGGCAGCTTTTCTAGAGTCCACAGCCCTCAGAATGCTCCTCACCTCCTGTTCCTCCACAATGAGGTGGGGGTTACAATTGGCTGATAGTTGTATTTTATCTGTCTCTTATGTCTTGCGAGCAAAGAAATGATTCAGTTCCTCTGCCAATGAAGCATCCCCCTCAGCAGGGATGATATTGGTTGGTTGATGGTTTGTAATTTGTTGAATACCTCGCCACACCTGCCTCATGTTATTGCTATAAAAATTATCCTCATTCTTCCTCTTATAATCAGTCTTGGCCTTCCGAATACCTTTCTTCAGATTAGCTCTGGCAACACTGTATCTTGCCCCATCACCAGACCTAAAAGCCTTGGTCCTGTCATGCAAGAAGCGCTGGACTTCCTTGGTCATCCAGGGTTTCTGATTGGGATAGATCCTAATACATTTATCCACAGTGATAGTATCTGTGCAGTGTTTGATATAGCATGGAACAGTTGCAGTGTGCACCTCTAGGTCAAGATGGTAAAAGATGTCCCAATTTGTGTTCTCAAAACATTCCTGAAGTTGTTGGGAAGCATCTTCTGGCCAAGATTTCACTGTCTTTATTATAGGCAGAGCCCGTCTCCTAAGAGGGATGTACACTGGTGCTAAAAGCAGTGACATATGGTCTGATTGTTCCAAATGTGGTAATTATAGCCATGTTTGATGTTGGTATATACTTTGTCCAATATGTTTGCTCCTCTAGTAGCACACTTAACATGCTGATAAAATTTAGGGAGCACTTCTTTTAAATCAGCTTGATTAAAGCCCCTCGCTATAATATGCACAGCATCAGGATACCTATTCTGCTGATTACTAACAATGTTATACAAGAATCCCAAAGCTATGGTAATATTGGCATCAGGTGGGACATAGACTGCAGTAATCAAAACCACGCTGAATTCCCGCGGAAGATATATGGGTCTACATTTAAGAGTCATATATTCCAGATCCATGGAGCAGTGGCTGTCTACAGTCTTTGTATTGATACACCAACTTTTGTTCACATAAAGGCTTAAACCTCCCCCTTTGATCTTGCCAGAATCTCTATTCCTGTCCTGCCGATGAGCTATGTAGCCTTCCAGCTCAACAGCTGCATCTGGAATGAGTGAATGAAGCCAAGTTTCTGTGCTTAGCAAAACACAGCAGTTCTTTAGTCTTTGCAATCTGTAGCCTTAATTCATCCATTTTGTTAGTCAGAGATCTTACATTGATAAGAAATATACTTGGAATTGAAGGCTTGTGTGGAAACTTACTCAGCCTAAAGAAAACCCCAGCACGGCATCCTTTCTTCCTCTTCCTGTTCTTCTTTTTCTGCCTCTTCCTCCTTCCTACACGGATAGTGATCCATGGCTCCCCCAGGGTCCTAACTGCCTCCTTTGGTATGTTATGAGAATGTATAAAATCGTCCGTAATAGCCTTTTCACATTTCAGTCCAATTTGTAACAAGGCTTAGCGACTATAGTTGTTCCTTGCCCCACAGGATTCAATCAAGGAAAGGATCCAAAACACACACAGAATCATACACACCATACACTGTGTTATGATATGTACAGAATAACCCTTGAGTACATGGAAACGTTTATGAGAGTAGTTATGAATTCAGCCACACACAGATGCACTAAGAAAGAAGGAAAGAAAGAGCGGTAGCCGCAGCATCCATGTGCGCAGCCATCTTGAAAACTGTATTATCATTAACCATTATTATCCTAATAAATGGGAATATTGTTCCAGAGAGTCTTTATCATCTTCTGTTATGAAACATTCTATAAACATTTCTCAATTCAATACAATTTTGATTTTGTGGAATATGGTAATTTTCAAGATTAGATGAAACACTGTGTATAGAACAAATACTAAGTATTTTTATGTCAAGAAATAACATCTAAAATTCTGAAGACATCAACATCAATTTGTTTAATCCTTTGGCTTTCGTCTTGACACAGAGAGAATGCTAGATAAAAAAATTTTTTCCAACACTTTATTGGTTTTTTCCATTTATACATAATACCATTACTAATTGAACAATACTGTAGACAATATATGTACGTTTATATATCCTATCCAATATTTCAGTACATACTATTTTCATACCCTCATAACTATTATATACATTATTTACTTTTTCTATTCTTATGTCTATTGTCAATCCAGATATACCATGTTTCCCATATTGCATTGTATTCCATGTCAGCTTTCCCTTTTAGTTCCATAGTTAATTTATCCATTTCAACGCACTTGAAGTTTTTTTATTTATTAAACCTTCGGGAGGTATGGCATTTTTCTTCCAGTACTGTGCATAGAAAATTCTGGCTGCTGTTATTATGTGTAATAAAAGTTATTTTATTTTTCTGTTATAGTTTCTTTTAATTATTCCTAACAGGAATAGTTCTGGGATGAAATCAATTTTATTTTCAATTAACTCCTCTAACCGCATATGAATCACTTTCCAATATTTCTTCACTTCGGGGCATGACCACCAAGCATGAAATAAGGTACCTTGTTGATGTCCACACTTCCAGCAATTTGGTTTTAGATTTGAGTAAATCTTAACCAACTGTGAAGGTGCCATATACCAATGATAGAACATTTTGTGTTGGTTTTCTTTCTAAGCTGCCGATTTTGTTATTTTATAATTGGTATTCCAAATCTTTTCGCACTGTTCCAAATCAATAGTATGTCCAAAATTTCTTCCCCATGCAATCATTGATCCTTTTACAATCTCCTCTGCTCTATCCCATTACCCAGCACCTGCTGGATAAATTATTATGTATAAGTATAAAAAGTGGTATAATTTTCATTTTCCCCCCAATGTGAACAATTGTCCAGTTGTGCAGTTTCCAATAACACACCACTGCTTTTGAAATGGAAGAAATACTACAGGAATTCTCTACGACTTAAACTCTCTTGTTTATTATGTTTTATGCGAAGTATACAATGTGTAGCTTGCTGCAGTTACCCCATCTTTTACTCATGTGCTTCTCCCATCCACCCACTACTGTGTAATTGTAATATAGGTTGATGAAAGACACAACAGAGCCATTGTTATGCACTTGGTAATTGGTGGCATTGTTTAATGAATGTACATGTGGAGATATATCATTAAATCATCTCAGTACGATCGGTTGTACCACAATATTTCTTGCCTTTTCCCTCTTAAGTACAGGTCTGTGCCATATCCTGTCCCAGGTCATGCACTCACAAATACATGAAGGGGTGGGTTTGTTCTCTTTACTAAACAAGGCTTGAAAACACACATGCTTGTAGTACAGAGACAAGTTTCCCCAAAGTTCAGCAAGTTTGGCTTACAAAAGTTCCAAATCAAAGTGGCACACAGGAGAGTTTTTAGGTAGAGTCCGAACATCCAAGTTCAAAATCAGGGTTGCAAAGTTCATGAATCAAGACACCCAGAATGGGAGTTCACGGGTGACTATTGTCAATGGAGAGCTTGTGCTTGCTGTTCCATTTTAACAGAAACCATCTAGAATAGAATAGAATAGCATTTTTTATTGGCCAAGTATGATTGGATACATGAGGAATTTGTCTTCGGTGCATAAACTCTCAATGAAAATTTTCATTTTTCCAATGAAAAGGAGGACGAGGGGTGACATGATAGCAGTGTTCCAATATCTAAGGGACTACCATGGAGAAGAGTGGGTCAAGCTATTCTCCAAAGCATCTGAGGGCAGGATAAGCAGCAATAGATGGAAATTAACCTTGAACTAAGGAGAAATTTCCTGACAGTGAGAACAATTAATCAGTGGGAAGACTGGCCTTGAGAATTTCTGGATGCTCCATCATTGGAGGTTTTAAACTAAAGATTGGACAGGCATTTGTCTGAAATGATATAGGTCTCCTGCTTGAGCAGGTGGTTGGACTAGAGGAGCTCAAAGGTCCCTTCCAACTCTGTTATATTGTTATACTGATACATCTCTCACTGCCCAGACGGTAGTGCATCTGGTGGTTCTAGAGCCGGTTGTTTGTCACTGGTTGGCACTTCTGGAGCTTGCTGCTCATAGTTGGTCCCCTCCTCTAACTCCAAATCTGAGCCCACTTTGACATGCACTGGTAAAATGCTATCCTCATAAATCTTTATGCAGTGATATGTTTAATCCCTCCAACAGGCAAAGATGAAATATAGGTATAGCCCATATAGGTAGACCATAATTGATCCCGGAATTTTGATTGGTGCGATTGAGTCACCCTGTGTCCAGATTCAATTCTACCATCAATATTTATTAAGCAAGCCACCATGGTCATTATGTGAATCACATAATCTTTAAGCAAGTCACATGATCATACATCCAATCCAAATCCAAATTATCCAATAGGTGTTTTTTGCTGGAAATTTTCAAAATTTATTGCAAAATGCTAACACACGACCATGGGATGCTATGTTGTTTTGCCCCTCAGTCTAACTGTAGTTGTTCTAAGTGATTGATCCTCTTCAGAATAGTCTTTGATATAAAAGATACCAGCTGGCAATTAATTGCCATGATCCCAAATCCCTAATTATTACTCACACTGATGCACCAATTCGATTGGAGCAGTACAACAATCATCGGCAATACTACCGTTTGCCACGCATGTGAGTTTATCAAAGCCTGGCATTCCACAAACAATTCCATCAACAGACACATTGACTTAGAACCAGCCTCTGAACCCCAAAATTCAACTCAACCGCACAACCAACCAGTGACAGCACCGATGTTCAACCAATCCATGCAAACCCCCCAACCAACACTTCACCTCCCAATGACCCTCACCTGATGTGATCGAACCATCACAAGGCCCTCACCTGATGTGACCCACACCTGACTCCTAACAAGACCCATCACTAGACCCGACCCAACACCCTCACCTGATGTGACCTCCCATCACAAGACCTATTGACTAAACAAGATCTTATAAGCAAAAGAACACCAACACTGACATTCCCTAAATTCCGCTGAAGATGTTACCCTAACCTGGTAATGAAAAATTTGTAAACCAACCCGCTAGCTTAAAGAATGAACCGCCACCCTCATAAAAGATGCATTCCTAGTAATATGCACATTAATTCTCTGCAAAAGGGAAGTGTCCTGGTTTTTCTTAGATTTTATTTTAAGAAATGTGGCCCTTGCCACAGAGTATATTTACAATCAAACAAGACACATGCAATGTTTTCAACAGCTGAAGCATCACATATGCACATTATCTGATTGTTAGACTTATATGTGTTAAGTGTTTCTTTCACTAAAGCCTAAAATTACTAAACCCTTTTGCAAAGTCTGATCAAAACAGAATGCCCAAATATTCTCTCAACAGAATGCATAACAATCTATTCTTCCCTTAGGGAATATCAATTATACTGTTTCAAAATATCTGGTTCTCACATCTGGAGGGTACCAGCTATTTGGAAGATTACCAAATAGAACTTCAAAGGTAAAACAGCTTGGCAAATAGAACAAATGAAGCAATACTGTAAAAGCATTTCACAAATGCAGGCATCAGAAATTAGCATGTCCAAATATTTTTTTGAAGCAGCACTACACAGAACATATTCTAGGTGTCCAAATCATATGTTACTTAAGAAGACACTATTTTAATCATTTGTATCTTCTCCAGGAAGAATATATACCTTTGAAAATTAATTTAAACATTCAAAGGTGGACTGTTAGCCACTGTTATGACTTAAGCAATTAGGAGCCATGTCAGATAATGGAAATCTAGATATAAAGTATAATGCCACCAGTGGTGGGATTCAATTTTTTTTTACTAGCATTTCTGTGGGCGTGGCAGGGGAAGGAGACTGTAAAATCTCCAGTCAGAGCGGTATTTGCCAATTCTCCGAACTACTCAAAATTTCCACTACTGGTTCCCCAGAACTGGTCAGCACCTGCTGAATACCACCTCTGAATGCCACCTAAAAATCGTTTTACCAATATTAGTTCTAATATTCTGAAGAATTCAATCCAAACTGTACATTATACCATTCACACAAGTATAAATCTGTTTTGCATCAAATTTAATCCATTCTGAAACATCTGCTATCTGCAGACCTCTGTAATTTCTCATGTAATAACTGATCTTAGGCTTCATCTTGCCAAAGTTACATCACTGTTGCTAATGACATACTTTACATACCCTTTTCTCATTATTTCCATGTTTATATCAGGTAAGATGAATGGGTGTTACAATGAATGGCATTTTGAGTTTTGATTTATTATGTCCCATCAAGTTGTTGTTTACTCTTACTGACCGTATAGACATATGTTATCTATTAGTTGTGTGGACCTTCTTATAGTTCCCTGGAATAATAACAATAATAAAAAATACATTTTCAAACCTGATCCTGAATCGTATCTTAAAATTCATGTAATTCACCATCACCTCCAAAATGTCAGCTTGTAATTTGTGTATTGTATTGACCATTCCATAAGTAGTCTAAAATTCTTCTAACGGAGAGCATCTACAGGCTAGGATGAACATTTGGTTATGTTTAATTCACACACTGTTTTGTGGGAGCAGGAAGTTACTACCTGTAAAATGATTTTCTGTACAAGGAAGGCAAGTTCCAAGAAGCCACATCGATGTGATTGAATTACAACAAATAGGAACTTCCCAAAGAATCTAAAAAAGAGAAGAAAAAAATTGAGGCAGCAGTCAATACACTTCAGAAATATTCAGAATACAAGTAGTTCTTGACTTATGAGCACAACTGAGCCCAACATCTCTATTGCTAAGCGAGACATTTGTTAAGTGAATGGCTGCAGTTGTTAAGTTAGCCACATAATTTTTAATGAATCTGACTTCCCCATTGACCTTGCTTCTCAGAAGGTCACAAAAGGTGATCCCATGACCCCAGGGCACTGCAACCGTCATATATATGTACCAGTTCCCAAGTGCCATAACTTTGATCATGGGGCCATGGGGATGCTACAGTGGTCATTGGTGCGAGAATAATCACTTTTTTTTAGAGCTGTTGTAACTTCAAACAGTCACTAAATGAATGATTGTAAGTTGACAACTACCTGTAAGTAAGTTTGGGGATTCAATGTGTTGTCCTTTCTATGTTCCGGGCAAGAGCAGGATTTAGTAATTCCAGTATATCTGTCATAAAATGGATGGGCGGATGACCTCCTTCATTTAGTTACAATGAATTATTTTGGTTCAGTCACCCTTTTTAAATCTTACTTCATCTTAAATGAACTCATTAGGGTTTTTGGAGAAGATGTTGAAAGACTGCCCTGAGCTCTTTGAAGGATGTGATGGGTTCAGCCATTATAACAATGACAGTGATATTCCCAAAGCACTTTTCATGCAATGAAGGCTATAGATATGTGTCTCTGTGTGTGAGAGATAAGCAACATACTGGCTTGTTGGTCTTTAGTTGACTATACTCACTTCCTTTCTTCATTTCAGCCGATTGCTGATTTAAGTGCGTTTGTAAAGATGTTTTTCTATACAAGGAAGGCAAGTCCAAGCAGCCACATCGAGTGCCACCTGGTGTCCTTCTCTGTCAGAGGCACCGTTTCCTTATAACGCAGATCAAATGTGTACTTTTTTGGCAATGCAGATTCATCTTCCCTGAAGGTTTTGGACAGGGCTGATGCTCTATTTTAAAAATGTGTGAGTCAAAACAAACTGGGTCTTGATTGATGTGATGCAATCAGCAAATACCTGGTTTACTCATATTACTAAGAGTAATTAAAACCTGTATACATTTACCAACCCAGGAAACCAAACCGCGTCTTGACTGATATGAGGCAATCCACAAATAGCTTGTTCTCTCATATTTCTAAGAATCGAGGCTAACCAAACCGGTCTAAATTCATCAACATAGGAAAAACAGAAAATAATATAGGCTGTCTCCGATTAATGACCACAATTGGGAATGATGACATCTTTGCTAAACGATGTGATCATTAAGCAAGACATGACTCCCTCAGGCCTATGACCTTACGTCTGGTCATTAAGTGTGACATTATAAAACTATGATGTGAAATTTCAACCCATCTGTCTTCATTGACTCTGTTGGTCTGAAGCTATTTGTGAAACACATAAATTGAATGTGGAACCCCACAACGGTCGCTAAATACCTGCTGATTGCAAAGCACCCAAATCTGAATCATGTAACTGTGAGGATGTTGCAATGTGTGCAAGATACAGATGTGAAGGGGGAAGACCAATCACAAAGCTACCTATTCAGCATTGTCATGACTTCAAACAATTATTAAACTAGGCAGTCATTAAGCAGGGACTTCCTGTAGACAGGATCTATTACTGTAATATGATATTTGTTCTTTGACTTAGAAATCATCCTCCCAGGAATAATTTGGTGGAAAAGAAAATCACGAAGATCACAGAGATTATTAGGTATCACTGGGAGGCAGAGATGGGTATTCAGCAGGTTCTGACCAGTTCTGGAGAACTGGTAGTAGAAATTTTGATTAGTTCAGAGAACCGCCAAATACCACTTCTGACTGGCCCCACCCCCATCTATTCTCTGCCTCCCGAGTCCCAGCTGATTGGCTGGGTCTTCTTTTGTTGCCCTGCACAGGAGAACAGGGCTGGAAAACAGGTTAGTGGGGTGGGGAGGGAATGGGATTTTGCAGTATCCTTCACCTGCCACACCCACCAAGCCACACCCACAAAACTGGTAGTAAGTTTTTTTGAATCCCACCACTGCTGGGAGGGCTGTTTTAGCTTATGTTAACTGAAGGCAGTTTTGACTGAGAGAACTGGATTGCTGTATTTTTTTTCCCCACTGGAGATGGAGAATGAAATACCTGCCTGTTCAAAACAGCTCATACCCAGTGCATGATCCAAATTCCTTCCCTGTCTGTTCCTAAAGGGAGTTAGGCTCTCCAATCTATTTAGCCACACACTATTTATTTTCACATGCACATGAAACAAGAACACACCTGAACCCTGATAACCATTCTCCTTAAAATGTGTACACAGGTATGACCATATCAGCAGGAGCTTTCTAGCAAACATCTCAGCCTGAAGTTCCAAGATTCCAACTATTCCACCTCTGTACCAATTCCCTGCCGGAGCTGTGGCTTTCTGAATATTTATGGTACACACTTTTGGCTTCTATACTTCAACATCTCAACAGCAGGTCATTTCTACTTCTATTATACATAAGACCTGGTTATCCATTAAGCCACATACAATTTATTTGTGCTCTATGGGGGCCTTGAAAATATTTCACAAGTTGTCTGCTTTTGCCATCTCAGGTAGCAAAATGAAGGCCTTTATTCCATTTCTAGCGGGCCACCAAATATGCCATGAAGCGAAGCTTCCTCTGAGGGCTCCCTGGTTAATAAAATTTGCTAAATAGGAACGAAACATTACCACACATCACAACCTTGTTTTTTAATCTGTCAATTTCCCATTTGACAGTAAATGCTGTTAAAGTTCAAAAGAAAGAACTTTCAGGGACAAACCGAGTAACTTTATCCCAATTCAGAAATGAGTTCTTTGAAATTAATGAATATATTACATGAAGGGTGGGGGAAAGAAGAGGTGAATTAGACATTCCTGTCAAACAGACAACAGATGGTCAAAATTGGGAGTGTCTTATCAAATTCTGTACCTGTCAACAGTGGTGTCCCCCAAGGCAGCGTTCTAGGACCAACTCTCTTCATACTCTACATAAATGATCTCTGTGAGCATATCAAGAGCAACTGCGTTCTCTTCGCTGATGATGTAAAGCTATTCAACACCACAGACAATACTGCTGCCCTTCAAAAAGACCTTGACTATGTATCAGAATGGTCAAACAATTGGCAACTTCAAATCTCAACAAATAAATGCTCTGTCCTACATATTGGCAAAAAAATCAGAAAATAAAATACAGACTGAATAGTCAAGACCTTGTTGATGATCCAAACTCTGTCAAGGATCTTGGAGTATTCATCTCAAATGACCTAAGTGCTAGAGCCCACTGTAACTACATAGCCAAAAAGGCGTTAAGAGTTGTTAATCTAATCTTACGTAGCTTTTTCTCTGGTAATATCACACTACTAATTAGAGCATATAAAACATTTGCTAGACCAATACTCGAATACAGCTCATCAGTCTGGAACCCACATTACGTATCTAATATTAACACAATTGAAAAAGTTCAGAAATATTTCACAAGAAGAGTTCTCCACTCCTCTACTCATTGCAGAATACCTTATGCCACCAGACTTGAAATTCTAGACCTAGAAAATCTAGAACTATGCCGCCTTTGGTCCGATCTAAGTACAGTATATAAAATCATACATTGTAATGTCCTACCTGTCAATGAATACTTCAGCTTCAACATAATAACACAAGAGCAAACAATAGATACAAACTCAACGTTAATCGCACCAAACTTGATTGCAGGAAATACGACTTCAGCAACAGAGTGGTCAATGTCTGGAATACTCTACCTGACTCTGTGTTTTTTCCCCCCAAACCCCAAAAATTTTAACCTTAGACTGTCTACTATTGACATCACCCCTTTCCTAAGAGGTCTGTAGGGGGCGTGCATAAGCACACCAACGTGCCTACCGTCCCTGTCCTAATGTTTCTTTATATATATATATATATATATATATATATATATATATATTTCTTATATGTATCCATGTATTCATAACTATGTTTTTACTTATACCTATTATCTTACAAGAAATTGACAAATAAAAATAAATAAATAAATAGAAGAGTCTGAGAGATATTCTGTAGCATGGTAGGATTTTTAGATTTTTTTTTTTCATAGATGCCCAGAGATGATAAGGTAGCAGATTGCGTAAATGTTCTTGCATTACCAAGAAGAAATGACAAATAAAAAATGTATTTGCCATTCCTGTTTCTATTTTGACAGTTTCTCCTAGGGCAAAATTTGGAGGAAGTTAAAAATTGCAGAAAATATTTGATAAAACAAATGATGAATTGAGATGCTAGTGCAGAGAAAGTTTCTACTATACAATTTTTGACATTACTACTTTTTACCAAATATAAATATAGAGGCAAGTTTCTTCTTTGGTGGAATGTCTAAGCATTTCCAGGTAAAAATCAGAGTAAAAAGCAAAATGCTTAATAAAATGTCCCAAGAAGATGGTAATTTGGAATAATTCTGCAGTTATAGTGCAGTCTCTATTTAACAGAACAGACCATTCTTGGAGACTGGTGCTAATTATACTCTAATCCTGTTAAATCTGAATGTACATAATTTGCATCAATCTATGTCTTTTGGATCACACTAGGATGGAAATGGCTACAAATGATATTAATTTGATTGCATCGACTGGACTACTTGAATATGATAAATCTTGTTTATTATTTTGAAGGGATTCCAGAAGTACATTTTGTTCATTACATGTCTATGTGTTAAACTGATGCTTCACTATATAAAAATCTCATCTAGTCACTTGATATGTATGGGCGCTTAATACAAAAGAATGTGCTATCTTTAATAAGTATAATACAGATGGGCCTAGTCCATTTTGTTTACTTCCAGAATCTGATTCATAAGCTCTATGCATTTTTATAGACCTTGGAGCTAAATTGATTTTAGATAGAAATTCATGCCTCAAGCACTTATGCCAATTATGAACGCTGATGGAAAAGAGAATGATTGATTTGAATTTTTATGATGTAGAATCATTTGGATGTATTAATAAATCGAATTATTTGAGATTGAATTATTCCCTCCCCCGAAGCTGGCAACAGGCACAGCAAGAGATTACAAAGCAATGAATTTGTTACGGTAAATAGTTTATAGCTTAGAAATAATACAATTGTGATATTGACTGACATGAAAAGTAGTAGCTGACCCAATATGTAGAAAGACATAACTTGGGCTATCTTTTACTTTTAAGTAGTGGATGGTTGAACTAGAAATGAGTGACTGAGTCCTTTGCCATGGTTGGGTCATGTTGTGGTCTAGATGAGATTTCTCATTACCCATTGTCTCTGCAAGATTCAATCATAACAATACAAGAGCACACAATAGATATAAACTCAAGGTTAACCGCACCAAACTTGGCTGCAGAAAATAAGACTTCAACAACAGAGTGGTCAATGTCTGGAATACTCTACCTGACTCTATTGTTTCTTTTTATTTTTCTTATAAGTATCTATCTCATTTATTCAAAACTATACTTATTCTTATCCCTGTATCTTGTAAGCGATTGACAAATCAAATAAATATATAATAAATATAAAATAAATAAGATGGGTAGACCCATTAAGATGATTTTCCCAATGCACTTAATATATCCAGATGGATTCCCAAGTGTGCTTGAAAAGTTTTCCAACAACTCAATAGGTGGTTCATTAGGAACATGGAGACTTGGAATTGAGAGGCAACCAAGATATTTTCTCTGTTGGTCATTCCTAGGGAACTCCTAGATTCACTGAAAACTTCTGGAGATGAAGGGGCAAAGATGACATTGGGTATACTGTACCAGTAGAGGAAAGTGGAAGGAAATTTTTTTTAAAAAAAATCTGGCCAAGCAAGAGAAGAACCAAGTTAGAGCCCACCATAGTAATTACAGCAATCAAGGTCTTGTACTTATGTGCTCTCATTGTGTCAATGATTTGTAATATTATTTGGGAGGGTTTTGTTTTTGTTTTTTAAACCTATGAACTCTTATGGAATATTATCTAGTATGCTCTACATGGGGATTTCTATCATGTCCTTCCTGGGTCCTGGGCTGTTGGCAGGGATGGGGGGTTATGACTATCTGGTCTAAGAGGTAGTTCATGCTTCTTTGTGAGAGCAAGTGTGATATCTGATAGTTTTGGACAACTACTGCCTGATGGTAAACAGTCACCTGAGAGTATCCTTGAAGAACTGGAGAACTTGAATAATGTATTGAGCAAACCTCAATAAGCCATTAATAGCTGTGACAACCACTGAGGTTGGAGACATTTCTCCTAATTCACTTTTACGTATTTTCATCGTGCTATCCCTAAGTCCTCCACCCCAGAGTGAATAGAACCCTTCAAAATCCTTTTCTCCTCCAGATTACTTTGGTTGATTTTTCTTTCTTGATAAGTACTTCTATCATACTTTCTTTTCCAAATCCTTGCTTTTTCTTCTTCTTATATTGTTTAGGGAAGCTAAATTCTCAGGAAAAGCACCATTTTGTTAACTTCTGACCTGTTAACTTCTATTTCTATATCGGAATTTTGCATAATAGCAATAGCATTTAGATTTATGTACTGCTTCACTGTGTTTTACAACCCTCTGCAAGCAGTTTACAAAGTCAGCATATTGCTCCAAACAATCTTGGTCCTCATTTTACCCACCTCGGAAGGATGGAAGGCTGAGTCAATTTTTGAGCCTGGTGAGATTTGAACTGCCAAACTGAAGTTAGTTGGCAGTCAGCAGAAGTAGCTTGCAGTGCTGCATTCTAACCACTGCACCACTGTGGCTCTAATGTGGGTGTTTACAGCTGAGCTTCCAATCTATTATCTCCTTGAAAACCTGTGTTTTTTCCTTTCACTTGTCACTAACTTCTATCTCATAGTCAATAAATCTGGAGCTATTGCTGTACAATCTATAAACCAATAAAAAAATATTGTCCTTTGTGAGACATTGAGTTATAAATGCCCAGAGATAAAATTCTTTTCCCTTTCCTGTGAAGGCAATAAATTCTGACTTCCTCTCACTTTTTCTTGAAGTTACTTTGAACATCATGGAAACAATCCCTTCTAAGCAAAATCCAGCTTTTCTCATTGTCTATTTCTAGCATTCATGTTTGTCTACCGTAAATGAAGGTCTCTTTTTTTCATTCTTCTTCATCTGTTGGGATTGTAATATTTCAAACCATTGGACAGGAGGCAGGTGGATACAGATACATACTGTAAGCTGGGAGGTTGCTGTTTTTCTAGTTTTTCATTCAGTCTCCTGTCGCTATCTGCAGGTTCATCTAGGAAAAACTGGTCTAGTTTTGCTCAATCCACAATGCTAATATTTCAGGAAAGGTCAGTAGCAAAGACTTTAAAGACAAAAAAAAGTTGCAAAATATATTCAGATCTTTCAACTGTGCTATAAAAGAACACAAAAATGGTTTTATATTCAGATAGTTAAGGTTGTTACTTCCTTAAACACCATTATCAGTTAAATAAGTATACAGTGGGTTCATGCTGCACCCCCTTGTCACAGGGAGGCGGAGCCGACACAATGGTTCTGCCCCAGGCGCCTGTTGGACCCGGATAGGTTCCTGATGGAGCTTGGGCCATTTCCCAGTGTTCGCACATTGTCATCTCCCGCCTAGACTATTGCAATGCTCTCTACATGGGGCTCCCCTTGAAGAGCATCTGGAGGCTCCAGCTGGTGCAGAGTGCGGCCGCATGGGTGGTTTTGGGGGCTTCTCGGAGCTTCCATGTTATGCCACTTTTGTGTGAGCTGCACTGGCTCCTGGTGGCCTTCTGGGTGCGATTCAAGGTGTTAGTGGTCATCTTTAAAGTGCTCCATGGCTTGGGACCTGGGTACTTATGGGACCACCTACTGCTACCATTGGCCTCCCATCGGCCAGTGCGTTCCCATAGGGTGGGCCTCCTTGGGGTGCCACCAGCTGGACAGCTGGCGATCCCGAGGATGCGGGCCTTCTCTCTGGGAGCACCCTCCCTCTGGAACAAATTACCCCCGGAGATGAGGACCCTGACCTATTAACCTTCCAGTGCGCGCTGATGACCCACCTATTCCATCAAGCCGGTCTGGCCTAGAGTTACTTGCAGGGTTTTTAATTGATTTTAAATGTTTTTTTTAGCTTTTAACCATTGATAGTTTTAATTTCTCAGCCAATTATTTAATTCTTTTAATTTCATTTTAAATATCGTATCTATGTTTGTATTTTTATTCGGCTGTACACCGCCCCGAGACCCGCTGGGAGAAGGGGCAGTATAGAAGATCAATCAAATAAATAAAGAAATAAATATATTGTGTTATGCCAGGGGCCTTTAAACTTGACAGCTTTAAGACTTGTGAACTTCAACTCCCAGAATTCCTCTTCCAGTCATGTTAGCTCAGGAATTCTGGGAGTTGAAGTCCATAAGTCTTAAACTTGCTAAGTTTGAAGACTCTTGCACTATGCTATAATAAGCCTGATATGAGATTGAAACAGAAATCTCCAACTTTTTAGCATATTAGTAGTATTTGAATATATTGGGGACATACTTGTAAAAAAATTGCAGAAACTTTTGTCTATTTGTACAACAGCTCTCTCTAGAACCTGTTATAGATTACTGATTTACTACTAGCCAGCCTCTCACTGTTACCTCTGTTTATCTTTGTCCTTTTTCTGAATAAGGAAGCACGTTTAACATTAAGCTGCAGTCATGTCTCGAGCTTATGAGGTCTATTTGGGCCTGAATCATGATTAAAATAAAAGGGATGATAGAGGTTGGCACATTTTTATATTACTTATAATATAAAAAGTCAGATACTGTATAGTAGGAAGAATCTGAAGTGCCAAGAAACGTTTTTGGCCTGTCTTGGCTTCCTAGTTACCATGCTGAGATCCTATGCTTAGTGAAATATGTGAATTCCCCTGTTATAGTTTCTAAACCATAATGTATAATTTAATTTTAGGTATGAATCAAGCCACGATGCTTGGTGAAAACCAGAGGTGGTATTCAGCAGGTTCTGATCAGTAGTGGAGAACCAGTAGTGGAAATTTTGAGTAGTTCAGAGAACAGGCAAATACCACCTCTGACTGGCCCCACTCCCATCTATTCTCTGCCCCCCGAGTCCCAACTAATCAGCTGGGTCTTCTTTGGTTTCCCTGCACAGGAGAACGGAGCTGGAAAGCAGGTTAGTGAAGTGGGGAGGGAATGGGATTTTGCAGTATCCTTCCCCCAGGAATAGCAATAGCACTTAGACTTATATACCGCTTCATGGTGCTTTACAGCCCTCTCTAAGCAGTTTTCAGAGTCAGCCTATTGCCCCCAACAATCTGGATCCTCATGTTACCCACCTCGGAAGGATGAAAGGCTGAGTCAACTTTGAGCTTGGTGGGATTTGAACTGCCAAATTTCAGGCAGCAGATAGTCAGCAGAAGTGGCCTGCAGTACAGCATTCTAACCACTGTGCCACCAAGGAATGGGGAAGGGAATGGGGATTTTGCAGAAACCTTCCCCCAAGAGTGGGTTGGGAATGGAGATTTTACAGTATCCTTCTCCTGCCATGCCCACCAAGCCACGCCCACCAAGCCATGCCCACAGAACCAGAAGTAAAATAATTTGAATCCCACCACTGATGCAAACATATTATTAAAACAAACTGCAGCTTATAACAATGTATGTGAGGCCACTTGCTGCCTTGTAAATGGAGGCACGCCTTTAGACTAACATGGACCTGTATTAATCATTCATTTGACCTTCTTTCAAAATCTTGTTATGTTTAGTGGCATAAAAACTGTCTGGGTTCCAACCAGTGGTGGGATTCAAAATTTTTTACTACCAGTTCTGTAGATGTGGCTTGGTGGGTGTGGCAGAGGAAGGGTACTGTAAAATCTCCAGTCAGAGGTGGTATTTGCCGGTTCTCCAAACTATTCAAAATTTCCGCTACCAATTCTCCAGAACTGGTCAGAACCTGCTGAATACCATCCCTGGTTCCAAGTAATAAATTCATTTCAAGCAGCATTCCAATCCAAGGCAATTAGATTCCTCAAAGAATAGCTTTATTGGAAATACCATATTGGCACTTATCTGGTGAAAACCAATTCTGAAAATTCCCGTGATTTTCCACCTAATTAAAAGTAAAAGTTTTTCTTTCACCCCCGAACAATCGATCACATGGTCCAATCAAGGCATTGTCTGATGGTCTGGTGATGTCACTCCTCCTTCCTCTGACCAGATGTGAGAATGTCCTTGGTTCCCAAGAGAAAGTACTTTATTCTGACTACACAAACCCAGCCATCATAATCATTTGTTTAGAAGCAGTTCCATATAATAATAGAGCAAAACAGTTTGGCTGTCATGTTGTCAACTCTAAAGCTGGCCTGGATGAATCCATCTTGGAGCTTCAGAATTGACAAAAACATGGCAGCCACACTGTTTTCTTCTGTTATTCTATGGAATGGCTCCTAAACAAATGATTATGGTACTTTGCATTAAGAGAAAGGGATATTTCCACTACCTGTTTCCACTCAGATAAAGCATAGGTATGCTCAAAGAAACATACACATGAGGAGGTTTTCTGCACAAGCATAAGAGGAGTTGGTAGTCTATTGTGTCCTTCTCCAACTCAATATCCTTATAATAAGCTGGAATTACTCCTATTAGCATCAAGACATGCAATGTCATGATAATAAAAGCAGTAAAAGCAGAAGCTGCATCATATCCCAATGCATGTTTCATCATTTTAGTACCGTCATAGTCAAGAACAGACTTCTATGTCTATTACCACGATGCTTAGGTATTTTGGAAGTTTAGGCTTTTCATCTCAGGAGGCTTCAGACCACTGTTTCTCAATCTTGGAAGATTGAAGGATGGACTTCCAGAATTTCTCAGCCAGGGAATTTAGGGAGTTGAAGTCCATACATCTTCAAGCTACTCAGGTTGAAGAATGCTGCTTCAGACAGAACTTTGTAGACTCCTCAGATTTGAAGTGAATGGCTATATGGATACATTTGTTTATCTTAGAAGCAAAACAACTGGTTTGCCATTGCTTTCTGGGATGTTCTACCAACATCTAGCTGATAGCCTGGGAATTTCCTTGAACTCTTCAATCCAAATACTTGCCATATTTTAGCTCTGCTTAGCATGTTGTTTTTTAGGTCATCTAAAAATGTCTTGGTTCTTCCTACTCTTCTTGCTGTTTTTGTTTACTTTTCCCTAGAATGGCCATACTCGAACTATGGGGATTTGCAAATAGTTTTGGAATTAGAACTGCTTTTAAGGGCCTTTGTCAGCAGATCTCCACAGTGATAAAACAATGTGTCTCAATGTGTCTTATATTTCCCCATTTAAAGGAAATTAACCTTCTCTAGCATCCAGAATTATATGACTGAGAATTAAGATTACAAAACAACAGTGTCTTGGGCAATTATTAATTCCATCATTAAATATTGTATATACCATAGCCTTTACCTCAATGACCTATTCTGTATACACTGCAATACTCTGCAATTATGAGAACAACAAATAGATAATTGTAGATAGCACTGCAGACAAAGTAATGAAATATGTCCCAGATTTCCTTCCACCCATACTTTAAGGCCCTTAAATCTTTCCCAAAAGTTGAGACCAGAATTGTTCACCCAAGACCATAGAATCATAGAATGGATGGAACAGAACAGCCCCTGGTGATCATCTAGAACAGGAGTGTCAAACTCGATTTCATTGAAGGCCACATCAGAGTTATATTTGACCTCGGGGGGCCAGGCTGGGTGTGGCCAGCTTGATGTCACTCTTGTCAGGGGGGTGCCTCTGATAATCTGAGCACTCTGCCAGCAAAAACCGGCTCCCAATCTCCATTTTCAGTTGGGACGGCCTCCTGCAACCCTCTGCACGGCCTCCAAAGCTCAGTTTTTGCTGGTGGAGGCACTGAAGGCCGATCCTTCTCTGTTCTCAGGGCAGCCCCATGGGCCAGATCTAAGCACCGAATCTGGCCTGTGGGCCTTGAGTTGCACACTCTGATATAGAAAATTATTTCCCTTTGTAGGAATCCATTAGTACAGCATCCCCAACAAACTATCATTCAGCTTTTATTTTGGCTGTCTATTTCAATTGCCCAACAGTTCTATTATGACATTTCCCCAATGCCCTCCTGAAATCTACTTCTTTGCAATTTACATTAATTCATTTTTGTCTGGTCTTCTGGAATACCGTTAAACAAAGTCAGGTTATCTTCTCCATGATAGCCTTTTAGATACTTCAAGACAGCTAGCTTGTCTCTCTGTATTCACTTCTTCTTCAGGCTCTCTACTGCAAACATTCTTGATAACCTTTTCCTTCTAGGTCCCTTATCATCCCATTTCACCTTTGGAGATGCATTAGATTTTCAATGCCCTTCCAACAGTGCAGTGCCCCAAACTGGACATAATATTTCAGGTGTGGCCTGAGCAGTAAACAGTGAGAATAATTACTTTTCTTGATCTTAACCATGTACTTCTGTTGATGTGATAACTGTCTTCTAAGGCAGTGATTTTCAACTTTTCTTCATTGCATATCCCCTTTAAATACCTTTTCTAGCCATGGACTCCCAAGACTTGACTCAAGATTTAAATCATAACATTTTTTCAAGACTTCGTGCACTCCCTATGATGACATCACAGCTGCCCAGGGGTCCATGGACCACAGGCTGAGAACTATTATTCTAAGGCATTCATTATTTGTCCTATATGTCATCTACAAATTTAATCATCATCCATGCCATGTTAAAACACACTGAACAGTACAGGACTTACAACGTAGCTGTATGCTATCTCTTTCCAGTTTGTTGTAGAGTCATTGATTTATACTCATTGGGTACAACTGTTCAACTAGGGTAATATAGTCCCACCCACATTTTGCCAACTGCTTTACTAGAATCCCATGGGAGATTCTGTCAAATGCTTTGCTGAAGTTGATATATGCTATATCCACCTCTTTCCCAGCCTATCAAAAAAGGAAATCAGATTGAATTGATATAACTGTCAAGCAGTGCTTTAATGGTCACAAATTGGTCACAAACTGATTGCTTAGTAATCTGTTCCAGAGTTCTATATCAATGTCAAGCTGATTAGTCTGTATTCACTAATGTAGTCTCTCTCCCTCCCTCCTCCCACCCCCCTCTCTCTCTCACATACACACACGATTAAAATAATATTTGCCTTTCTCTATTCCTCTGGCATTGCCTGGGCTATGAGATAACGAGATGAAGAAACTGACTCTACAGGAAGGTTATAAATATGTTTACAGAGTAAAACTGTAGTAACAGAATCTTGAAAGTCTGCTTTTGTTTCACCTTCCCACTCTCTTACATCCCCAGTGAGACAGGAAGGAGCCAGCCTGAGTCTCTTCATAATACTATCTCCTTTCCCAGGATTTACCAAATGTTTCTGCTCTTGTTTCGGTAACTGTTTCTGACTATTCCCCTCAAGGCCATATCTATGGCTCTCTATAGGCATTATGTCTATCCTTCATATATTCTCAAGGATCACAAAAGGGTCTCCTTAAAACTCTGGTCTTCAGGCCTGGTCCTTGAAATCTAGCATAAATGGACAATTGTGCTCCTGTGATGTCTTCTGTAGTGTCTTGAAACCCAGAATGATCTAGCTGGGCAGAGAAAACTGGAACGATAGGAGAGCGAAAAGAAGAAATTAGCAGAAGTGGTAGGGACGCAAGAATGAAATAGCAGTGAAGACATTTCTGCTTATGTGTGTATTGTGGTACATATTTCATATGATGTCTTAACTTTTCTTTCTCCACCACTGTTGGAGAAAGACAATGGTACAAAAATCTTGGTAGCTAGAACCAGGATAGGAGCAGGGTAACAAGGCATATGTTTTCAGCAGTAGACATCATACATGATCTATATTTAATTTGTTTAAAAATGAATTGTCATAGCAACCAATGGGGTCTTCTTATTTATGGCATCAAAGAGTTTATGAAAACCTGATTTCAACATGATTATGAGCATTGCCCCAAGGGGAAGAAAATTCTATTTGTAACAAAGGAGAACAGTGCAAATGGATTATAAGCTTGTAGTATCTGTTTTACACAAAAGCAAACAGAGATTTCTGAAGGCGCCATTTTCCAAAAAGCAAAAGCATGACTCCTAAGGGTCCTTACTCCTCCCACAACGATTTCACTTTTCCAAAATTTCCACTAAACTTTTCTCTCTCTCAATTATTTTGTTTGTCCAAATTTATGCTTACATCAACCAGCTGTCTATATTTCCTTTCGTTCTCAAATGAAAACACCTATTCAAAGAACGGGGCGAGAATACCAATCTTCAAGTCATATTATGCTCATCCTCTTTATCAGTGGTGGGGTTTGCAATACTATAAAGGTGGTCATTTGTAGCAATTTGAGCAGTGGTGGGATTCAAGTTTTTTTACTACTGGTTCTGTGGGCGTGGCTTGGTAAGCGTGGCAGGGGAAGGAGACTGTAAAATCTCCAGTCAGAGGTGGTATTTGCCGGTTCTCTGAACTACTCAAAATTTCCGCTACTGGTTTTCCAGAACTGGTCAGAACCTGCTGAATACCACCTCTGAGTTTGAAACGCCAAACAGTTTTAGATTTAAAGCAAAATTTATCCCTACAGAGATGGAAGTGAGTCGCCGTCAACACTTCAACCGTTTGCTACAGACTTAGAAGACTCTAATCTTCCTGGGTTCTATGGCTTAAGGAGGATATTGTTTTCCTACAACAAAGGAAAACAACTGATCCTAGGTCAAATGGTTAAAAAAAAATGGAGCAGTGTTGTCAACAGAACCCAGATCTTCTCGTTTGCCACATTCCAAGGCCTCTCCCTCTATACCACACACTGTGCTTGTTATGTCATTACACCAGTTGGGAAAACATCTTGAAGCCCAAACACTCCTACATCCACCCTTTTGAACAGGAAATCTGCAATTTAAACACCCAGCAACCTGTGCCTCCAGCGCCAGGGAAATAAATTAAAGCTTTGCACTGTACCATATCCAATCAGTATACTCCAAGAATTCCAAATTGAACAGCTAATATTGTGTCAAGAAGAGAAGCCTGCTGAAGATGTTTTTAAAATCTTAATTTACAGATTAAACTGACATGAGGAGGTATATATGAGGAAGAAGTCAGGCAGAATTCTGGTTACAGAAAATAACAGCTGGCTACTGAGAATCTTCCCTGAACTCCTGTCCCCCAGCCTACAATTGAGAGAAGGGAGGGGAAATTTTACAGTAACTCTGCTAGCAACAGCCTTCTTGGCAGGGGTGGGATTCAAATTTCCTAACTGGCCTAATTTGTGGGTGTGGCTTGGTAGTCATGTGACTGGGGTGGGAGTGGCTTGCTGACTGGGTGGCTACGTGGTCATGTGACTGGGGTGGGCGTGGCTACGTGGTCATGTGATGGGATAGGTGTGGCCATGTGGCCATGTGACTGGCAACCCAAATTTAAGAGGTCCTCGCTTAATGACCAGGTCCTCTCTTAGTGGCCAGTTGCTTAGCAAGTGTTTTTTGCCAGTTTCCAAGGCCTGGGGAGGCCTGGGCAAGACCCAGGCAGCTACGAGGAGCTATGGGGAGGTCAAGGTGAGGCTTGGGCAGCTACGGGGAGCTACGGGGAACTCAAAGTGGATTTGAAAATGTCAGTCTATAAAAAAGATATTGCACTGTGTATATAAAAGAATGGCTGATATTTTCATAATTACAATTCATTAATTGAAAAAGAAACACTTAAAATGGAAATACTATTAACAAACCAAGAGAGTTTGTTATTTTGTGCCAGTAGAAGTACAAAAATCTTTCCTAGCCAAGACTACTTACCCGGACCAACAGTCCATGATGGAATGCTCTCTCTATAGCCAAGAGAGAGAAGCCAGGGGAATCCATGTTTGGTCGCCTAACCTTTTTAGAATGCAGCTTACAAATGTACTGAAGCTTTTAAAAGCCTTATGCAGATATATATAGTAAAAAAAAAAGATAATAGTACAAAATAATCTAAGAAGTTAGATTATGAATGGAATTGATAGGCACATTCACAGAGCAATACTGAATTCTTTTTCTGAAATTTATTTCTCAGTTTAAAAAACTGGAAATATATGAATTCAGTATTGGGCTCTGCTAGCGTAGCTATTCAAGAGGATGTAGTAGATTTAAATTTTAAAACCAGAAATATTTTTGTTGGCACCCACATAAATAAAGGGAGTACAATACATATTTAATGTTACACGTGTTAACAGCAGCTAGAATTATGTTTGCACAACAGTGGAAAAATGAAGAGGTCCCCATAGATGAAAATGAAACTAAAAAATTACAATGTGCAGAAATGGATAGAGATAAAAGGTAGAAATTAGGCAGAGAATGATAATTGCTATTTATGAATTAAATACAGAAGGTTGATAATTATAAACATGTTGATATACTGTAATTAACAAAATTAGAAATAAGCCAATACAAAGAAATTTAAATATTTTTTCTGCTACACTGCTGTACTTATTGATATTTGTTTCTGCTTTGCTTTTTCAATTATGAAATATTTTATAATACTTTATAATATAATATAAGTATAATAGAATTACAGAGGTAAGGTAAAGTAAGGATATATTGTTATAGAATAGATTGGTGATGATGAAATGAACATTATAAAGCAGATTAAGTAAAAATGGTGATTTGCTCACATAAAATGATGTAGCAGTAGTAAAGTGTAGTAAGTAATTAATAATAGGAATAATATAAATATAGTGGATTTATGATATAAGGATTAATGCAAATTGGAAGGGAAAGACTGCAGAGATTGTGCACAAGTGATTTGTATCAACCGACACACTTTGGTAAGTTTTATTAATCATAAAACAAAACATACTAAATAAATAAATACATAAATAAAAAACTTACCAAAAATGAGGCAGGCAACTTGGCTAGCCAGCTGCGCCGGGGTTCTCCTCAGTCTTCAAACTTACTGCAGCGAGGATGGCTGGTCTGGTACTCAGCACTCGACCGGGCTGGCGGCAGTGGTGGCAATAGAAGGTAGGCAACCAGCAGGCTTGCTACTTTGCCTCCTCACTCACCAATTGATGGTGGGAAGGCAAGGCAGCAACCCTTGGGCCGCGGTGGGCAAGGGAAGGTGGCAGTCGGCCCAGCCAAAATGGCGGCTGCCAGGTGGACGAGGCAGCTGAGGCCGGCCCGGGAGTCGGCACTTGACCAGTGTTGTGGAGTGACGGAAATACTCAGACAGAGACCAGGGCAAGGCTTCAGCTCAAACTTTATTTTTTGAGAATAAAGGGTTACCGCTACTGCTGCGCTAACATGGCAGCCAGCTGGAGCAGCAACAGCTGATGCCGTTTGACAGACGCCTTTTATAGCCGGCTGTCAAATGGCTCCAGCCAATGGGAGAGGTCCGTGCTTCCCGCTCAAAGCACGGACCTGAGTGAAGACTCAGTCAATACACAACACTCCTCCCTCCCAGTGAGGAGCATGCGTAGTCCTTCAGGTACGTTGGATGCCTGCGCACTCATCCGGATCTTCTCGGCTCAGTCAAAAATGGCGCTGGGTTGCTATCTTGTGCCATCTGTGTGTCTTCTGACAATGGTGGGGCTGCTGGACTGTCTGGAGCCGGGTCAGCACCTTGGTCAGCTTCTCTATCAGGTAGGCTGTCGTTCCTGGTGGGTTGGAAACTGGTTTCGTCGGATGGTGTGGTTGCTTCTGCATGGGGCCCGTCTAGATGACCTCTGGGTGCCGTGCTCCAACGCTTCCTCAGGTGGTCTACGTGGCACCGCCAGGTCCGTCCATCAGGTAACTGGATTCTATAAGACTGGTCCTTGGCCGAATGGGCAGCGATGTCAGCAGTGGTGACTGGTAGCTTGAGTTCGTTGATGAGAAAGACTGTGGTTGCTGGTGCTGGGTCTACGACTGGCACTGGCAGGGGGCATCGGCTGAGTGCATCAGCATGGCAAATTTTTCCGGATCGATGGATTAGAGTGTAGGAATACGCAGCTAGAAAAACCGTCCATCTGGTCATCCTTGGGGACAAAATCTGGGGAGTTTGTTTAGTGCCGGATAAAATACCTAACAGTGGCTTGTGGTCAGTTATGAGTTCGAAATGATGCCCGTAGAGGAATTCATGGAACTTCTTCACTGAAGCCACTGCAGCCAAGGCCTCCTTGTCAATCTGGCTATAGTTGCGTTCAGTGGAAGATAGTGTCCTGGAAAAGAAAGCTATAGGTGCTTCTGTACCATTAGGCAGTCTGTGGCTCAGGACGGCCCCAATTCCGAAAGGAGAAGCATCGGCTGCTAGAATGAGTGGTAAGTCTTTATTGAATTGGATTAAGACGGCCTTTGACGTTAACAATGACTTGACTTCTTGGAAAGCAATAATCTCCCTTGGTCCCCAGCGCCATGGTGAGTTCTTGTCTAAAAGTCTATGAAGGGGCTCGGCAACAGAAGCTTTATTGGGCAGGAACGAAGCATAGAAATTCAAGAGGCCTAGGAAAGCTTGAAGCTCAGTTTTGTTAGTAGGAGTAGGCGCATCGTGAATGGCCTTGACCTTTGACTCTGTTGGGTGAATACCCTTGGCATCAATCTTGTAACCTAAGAATTCCACTTGTGGAGTGGCTATGGTGCATTTCTCCCTTTTTAGTTTGAGATCAGATTGTCTAAAACGGTCAAGTACACTTCTGACCCTTTGTAGTAATTGCTGTTGATTGGTAGCAGATACCAGAATATCATCAAAGTAAGGCACAACGCCTGGCAACCCTTGCAGGATTCGTTCCATAAGGGACTGGAAAATTCCAGGGACAACACTAACTCCGAATTGTAGACGTGTGCATTTGAAAGCCTCTCTGTGGGTTACTATTGTTTGCAGTTCAGCAGTTTCATCATCAACAGGAAACTGTTGATATGCCTGGGACATGTCCAACTTTGCAAAAATGGAGCCAGGCCCAAGGGAATGGAGTAGATGTTGTACCACAGGGACTGGGTACGCGCTGACTTGTAAATATTTGTTTATCGAAGATTTGTAATCAGAGCAGATCCTTAAATTTCCATCCTTTTTTAACGGTGTTATTATGGGGGTTTCCCACTTTGAGAAGTCTGTAGGTTTCAGTATGCCCTGCTTAATTAATTTGCCAAGTTCCTTGTCAAGTTTAGGACGAATTGCAAAAGGAACTCTGCGGGGCTTCAAACGAATTGGTACTGCCTGGGAGTCTACCCTGAAGGATATTGGGGTTCCCACGTAGCAGCCTAGGCCCTCACTGAATACATCTGCATAGTCCCTGAACAGGGATTCAACTTCCGAACTCGTAATGGTGTGGATTCCCCCTATGTGGAGGCCCAGGGCTGGGAACCAATCTAGTCCCAATAGGCTTGGGAGGACGCCATCCACTATCACTAGAGGCAAGTGACCCTTAAACCCTTGAAATTGGACTAGGAACTTGCCTTTTCCGATGACAGGGATGGCTCTGCCTTGGTAGTCCCGAAGTGTTAGATTGCAGGCTGGAATTTTCTGTCTTGATATCCTGGGGAGTAGCTTCTTTAAGGTGTCCCACGAGATGATGGATAATGCAGAGCCAGTGTCAACCTCCATTCTGCAGGCTTTACCTTCTATAGAAACAGTGACACTAATTTTGTTAGATTTGTTTTTTTGAATTTTAGACTGGTAGCATGTGAAACAGTTCTCAATTTGTCTAGGATATTGAATGAGCTTTTGGGGCCTTTGTGGCTGATTGAAGGTTTTCCCTGCCTGACATATTTTGGCCAAATGGCCTTTCTTTTGACACCTTAAACATATGGCATTCCTGAATCTGCAGGATGCCCTGAGATGGTTGCCTCCACAGCTTAAGCATATAGTTTGTAAACGTGGGGTTTGGCTTATACCTTGCCTGAACTCTTTTTGATTTGCGTTGGGCTGTCTGAGGCGGTTTACCTCAGTAGCCTCTTCTGAGCCATTTTCTGTGGAGGCTTCCTCAAAATATACTGTTGGATTTTCTAGTCTGCTGGGGTTTCCCTGTATTTCAGCTGCTGAGAGTGCTGATAGTTCAGCAGCCTGGGATTCCTCTATGGCTTGCTTTAAGGTTAGATCCCCTTTGGCTAATAAACGTCTTTGTAATTTGGGATCTCTAACGCCACATACCAGCTGATCTAATAGCATATCGTCGAGGTAATCTCTGAAACCGCAATGTAAGGCAGCTGTTCTCAGTGCTGCCATATAATCACTAATTGTTTCCCCCTCTGACTGAATGCGCCTTCTGAAAGCATGGCGCCTAGCAATTCTGGAAGGCTTAGGGGAGTAATGATTTGAGAGAATTTCTTGCAGTTCCTCCCAGGGAATAGTCTTAATAGATCGTGGGGCCAATAATGCTGTTGCGGTGTCAAATACCGTGGCTCCGCAAAAGCTTAGGAAGTAAGATTTTTTCCTATGCTCAGAAATTTCTGACAAGTCTATAGCGTCTAAAAAACAGTCAAACCGGTTCTTGTATGACTCCCATGTTTCTGCGGTCGGTCTGAAAGGCGGGAATGCCGGATTCGAAGTCATCTCTCTGTCAGCTGTGCTGCTTTTCCTCAGGCGAGTTAGAGACGGCGCTTTGCGGGTAGAGACAGCAACTCTGTAGCGATTTCAGCTCTCGGCTAGTGATTTCGCTCTTTTCTCTCTCTTCCTTGCCTGGCTTGCCTTTATTTAGTATCCCGTCCTCGTTGCCAGTGTTGTGGAGCGACGGAAATACTCAGACAGAGACCAGGGCAAGGCTTCAGCTCAAACTTTATTTTTTGAGAATAAAGGGTTACCGCTACTGCTGCGCTAACATGGCAGCCAGCTGGAGCGGCAACAGCTGATGCCGTTTGACAGCCGCCTTTTATAGCCGGCTGTCAAACGGCTCCAGCCAATGGGAGAGGTCCGTGCTTCCCGCTCAAAGCACGGACCTGAGTGAAGACTCAGTCAATACACAACAACCAGGGCTGGCAGCAGTGGTGGCAGGAGGAGGTAGGGGACTGGTGGGGCTTACTGCTTTGCCTCCTCACCAATCAGTGGTGGGAAGGCAAGGCAGCAACATTGGAGGGCCGCGGGCAAGGGAAGATGTAGCGGGCAAGGCAGGAAGCGTCGGCGAGGGCGGAGAGTGTCCTGGGAATCAGCACTCGACTGGGGCTAGCGGTGGCAGGTAGGCAACCAGGTTGGAGTCGTACTTACCAATCTGTGTCTTTGGAGGCCGGGTAGGCAGTCCAGGTGGGCTAGGATGGCTAAAGGCGGTGGCGGCTGAGGCTTGCATCTTCTTTAATGGCAGCCTCTGCAGGAGGCAGTTCAGGCAAGGCAGGCAGGCAGGCCTGGGAAGCAGGCCGGCTGGGCAAGGGCAGTGGGAACCAGGGCTTGCAACTTGCCCTCACTCACTCAGCAGAGCAGCAGAAGGAAGGCAAGCAGGCTGGTTGGCTGGCTGGTTGGTTGGCTGGCTGCCTGCCTCGGCTACTTCGGCTGCTGCTGCTGCTTCTGCTTTGAGCAATGGCCCTGGGTGGGAAAATTTTTGTAGGTAGCGCTCATGCTCTATAAATAGGGGCAGAGCAGAGTGGGCGAGGGAGAATGAGGCAAGGATTTTTGTGCATGCGCAGTAAAAAAATGGGTTTTTTTAGCATAGGAGCAGTGGATGGGGCCGGGGCCAGGAAGAGAGGGGTGGGCGGGGGAGAATGAGACAAGGATTTTCACGCATGCGCGAAAAATGTTACACATGCGCAGTAAAAAAAACCCAGTTTTTGGCCTATAGGAGTGCCGGAGAGGGGCGGACCAGCCAGGGGTTGGTTTTACAGGTTCTTAGAACTACCGGTGACATTAACAACCGGTTCTATAGAACCGGTGCAAACTGGTAGAATTCCCCTGCTTCTTGGGCTTTGGCCTCTCTATACCACAACTCAGTATCCCACAACAAGGTTCTCCAATGCTTGGGCTGCTGACTGCTACCAGGCTGCGGCCTGTTGAGAATGTGGCCGCCAAAGCGATGGGCAAGCATGTGAAGCTTCATTTGCACACGTGTGAGATTTAGGTTGCACATGCAAAGCTATTCGCCCCTGCTGAAGCTGCTGCTGCTGGAGGTCCACGGAACCAAAAAGGTTGTGGATCCCTGTCCTACAAGATGAGAGGTCCTGGTCCATTCTCGCATTCAATAGATCATAGAGCAATCCTAACCCCAAATTGATGTTTCTGGGTTATGGTTTAACTAGCATTCCTAACATTGAGACATTATTGCATTGAATGGTAGTATATAAAATTGGGTGCTGTGGGTGGATTGTAGTCCAGAGTTGTGTGAGGGAGGGGCTCTTTCCCAGACAGCAAAGAGATAGCTGATCATGGAATGTCTGGTGGCAGGAAGAGAGCAGATCTGAGTCTGTGTTGTGGTTCGCCAGCAGCTTGTGCAGACGGCAGCAGATTCGGACAGTGGGGAACAACAGGTCAGTCCGGGAGTCTGGAGAGGACTTGGACGAGGGTCCTGCATCCAATGCAGAGATGGGGCCAGGATCATCTGGGAATGGTGTGCTGATTGTGGAGCCTCCAAAATCTGGCAGCAGCGAGGCAGAGGAAGAAGGGGAGCCTGTTCCCAGTGCACATATGCGCAGAGCTGCTAGAAGGCGAGAGCAGCTGAAACAAAAAGGGCGACTCAGGAGTAAGGCTTGTAGGTAATTACCCCTCCCATAAGGTATAAAGGACATGCAAAGGTAAAGAAACCTTTGTAGGAAGCAAAGTCATTTGTTCTGTTCCGATTAATCCTTGAAGGTCTGATTGGACTTTGTACTTCGTTTTTTTATAGTTCATTTGGTACTTAAGTTGTTGGCAGCAATTCAAAGGAGAGAAAGCTGGGTGCTTATCTCAAGGGACTGTTTGGGACTCATTATAGGCTGGGAATGAACATAATTCCCAGCGTTGAAATAAAACAAGAGTTGTTTTAACTAAGTGTATGCTTAATTACGGTCTTGGAAGCCTTGGTCAGAACAGTCTGATCCTCCCTAGCAATTTGCACAAAGAACAATAACAGAAGACAATGACTTCTCCTGTCATTCTTGGTTTCTTTGGGCCATTTCCTCAGTTCCTTTACATCTGTTGCCATTCATTGTTACCAATGCATACATGCAGCAGCTTAAGATACAGCCCATGAGCAAAAGCAATCCTGGTTTTCTTACCATCCTATCGAAGTTGTCCCAAGCTTCTTTCTATTATCTATTTTTTTGTGAATTTCTTTGACAAAATTTCATATTAAGTACGTGGGTGCAACCATGCACGCAGCTATGTCAAAATGATTGTATGATTGTTAATTATTGCATCATATCTTTTATCTACAGCTGTGCCTCTGAAAACAAAGCATTTCTTCATGCATAGAAAAACAATTATCATATAATCATCTGGGTGATCACATAGCAAGCCTTCCTAATCGCACAATGTATTTGCATTCATCAGTATATAAAACAAGAGAGGTCAAGGCACAAAGGAAATAGGGTGGCAGAAACGGGGGCATGCTTTGAGTTTGGTACAAAATTTAGCATGAAATGTCACACAATCAAAGTCTGAGAAGAAATTAGATGTGCCTGAAATGAAGAAAGGAAAAGCCGGAGGGGAAAAGAAGCAGTTTGTTTGGTTTGAGCCAAATGCTTATTTAGCTATTTGACTCGCTTGTTTTGCTTGTTACTGTTTTAATTTATTTTAGTTACTCATTCAACTTACTTTTATTATGGAGGATAGGAAAGATGTAGAGTGCCAGATCTTCCATCCCAATGCCTCCTGGCTCTGGTGCCAATTAGGTTCAGAAGTTGAGGAGGTCAATTTTATTTTTCTACCATTCCCCTCCCAACAGTTCACACCTGTGACTTTCAGTGGGGTCAACTGAGTCACTTCAAATTCCTATAAATAGGGATGAAATCCCCTAGTGTACAAAAGATTCCCCCCCCCCCTTGGCACTCCCAGATCAAAGCTTTTTCTTTTGTTTTCTCCTTATCAAGCTTTTGATGTAGACACAAACACAGATGTTATGCAAGGTCTCCCCCGAAAGTGACTCAGCCTCATCAGAGGGCTAAATCTAACAGAAATTGGATGAATGCTGTCGTCAGTTTTTAGCAAAAGTAAATAGCAGGATCTAAAAGGGAAACAATCTGTTTTTGCCAACCAGAGAAGCAATGAAAGTTGGCTCTATTCTTTGAAGCTCCTATTTTGACCCAGCTGGGAGAGTTCAGATGGTGCCATTATAAAGTGGCCCCTCTCTGTAAATAAGAGTGTAAAGATTAGGAATCATGGTTGGGAAGAGGAGAGGGGCAGAGATTAAATTCATGAACAAAAAAACTGCTGTCATCACATGCATTGTTTAAGACATTCATAATAATTGCTTCGGGCTTATTATATGACCTTACTATTTTTTCCATCTCACTTACAATATTCATACCCTCTATGTGGCGATTTAAAGCTTTGATTTTCAATTAGAAAATCTCATCCCCCCTCGCTCTTTGAAGATCCCAGTGGCGTTTGAAGTTCCAAATGATTCCAAAGCATTGGTTGTTGGCCTTTCTTCCTTTTTAGGATTCCTGGATTCACTTCAGATGTGCATTTTCCCTCCCTCTTACCTTCCTCCTTACAGCAGAGGTCTCTAAACTTGGCCACTTTAAGACGTGTGGACTTCAACTCCTAGAATTCCTCAGCCAGGCTGAGGAATTCTGGGAGTTGAAGTCCACATGTCTCAAAGTGGCCAAGTTTGGAGATCCCAGCCATACAGGATTGTAATTTGCATCTCGGCTGTTGTGCATCAGGGAGCATTTCCAAAGACCCCCAAGATGCCTTGTTGCCACTGCCAGTCTTGCCACCGTTTGCATAGTTATGAAATGGAAATGTAGGGGGTTGCCCCGTGGCTCTGTTGTGAAACTTAAGTTGGGAGGCAGGAGATGGGACATGCAATCTAACAGCAGATAATGGCCCACCAGCACAAGGCCAACATGTAGGAAGTCCTATTCCATCCAGCTGAAAGAAAAAAAAAAGCACTTGCCTGGGAGTGGACACATTAGAAATTTTCTATTAACAGTGTTATTTGCAGCTGATGCCATATAACCTTTAAAGGAGCAATGTAGTCTATTACCTGCCTGACTGGTAACAGTATGGGAAATACCCAAGAAGGGGTGAGAAATGCAGCAGGTGTCACCTGTGCTAGTATTAAGATTCAGTTTTGAAGATCTATGGAAAGAAGGCAGAATAATAATAAATAAAATAATAAAATAAAAAATATATAAAATAAATATAATATAATAAAAATAAAATAATAACATAAAATAAAATACTGTTCTTAGCCATGGAAACTTGGAGGATGTTTTTGAGCCAGTTGCTCTGTCTTTCATCGTCTATCCACTTCAGGATGAAGGTCTTTTCCGCATGTTTCCAACTAATATGGTCCTGAGTTTTCTTTTGCTCAGGGGTGACAGATTCACAGCCCGCAGGCAGGATGTGTCATGCGCGGGCCACGCCCATCCCCAGTTTAGCAAAGGGGAAAATACATCATGTGACAACAATGCCTTTGATCTGACGCCGCAAGTTTGACACCCAGAAGTGGGATTCTACCAGTTCGCACCTATTCGCTAGAACCGGTTGTTAACATTCTAAGCAGTTCAGAGAACCGGTCGTTAGAAGAAATTACTGGCCTAATCCTGTAAGGAAGGCAGGAAGAAAACATTCTGGTGTTGTTTACAGAAACTGCCTCTCCATTAACCCTTATTACATTCTTGGCAGGACTAAACTTTCTGTCTCAGGAACGTCTCTGGAGGTTTTTTTTCCTCCTTTGCTGGTACTTTGCTTGTGTGGAGTGACCATTCAAAGTTACAATGGCACTGAAAAAAATGACTTATGAACATTTTTCACACTTAAGACTGTTGCAGCATCCCCACAGTCATGAGAGGCCAGGTGAGGAGATGTGTGCCTCTATGTGAGTGATATTGTGTTGGCCACGCTCAGCCAATAACATGACCACCAAGCCACGCCCAACAACTAAGCCATGCCCACAGAACCGGTTGTTAAAAAAATTGAATCCTACCCCTGTTGACATCCCTACTTTTTCCAATTAGGCCACTGATATCATCGATCCATCTTATTTTAGGTCTCTTTCATGGATGCTTTTTATCAAATGGGATCCATTCAATGACTGCCTTGGTCCAGCTGCCCTCAGTTCTTCTGGCTATGTGGCCAGCCCACTCTATTCAGTTTACATCATAGGTTGCACTTGGGAAACATGAAGGGAGATCTTTATCTACGGCAATTTGACCTTCTACGGCAGAGGTGTCAAACTCGTGTTGTCATGGCAGTGTCACATGATGTATCATGACTTTTTTCCCCCTTTGCTAAATCAGGTGCAGACATGGCCAGTGTGTGACGCATCTGGCCCGTGGACCGTGAGTTTCAGGGGTGGTATTCGGCAGGTTCAGGACCAGTTATGGAGAACCAGTAGTGGAAATTTTGAGTAGTCTGGAGAACCAGCAAATACCACCTCTGACTGGAGATTTTACAATATCTTTTCCCTGCCACGCCCACCAAACCACGCCCACAGAACCGGTAATAAAAAAATGGAATCCCACCACTGGTGAATTTGACAACCCTGTTCTAGGAGAAACACAGAATATAAATCCTAGTACATAATGGTAAATAGAAGACAAGAAAATATCAGCTGTGGCACAAATATAAAATACAAAAATGAATGCAAATACCATATCAAGGGAAGGAAAAAAAATAAGCTATGCAAATTGAAGAGACTGAAAATAAACAAATAAAATCCCACCCTTTCCCGTGGACAAAGAATGCTGGGAAGTAGAAATTTAGGAGGGAAAATGGAACAGTATGGCTGCTGGCTGTGGTTATCAGGAACAGCCCTTCCTGGAATATTATGGTAGATATTTTCAGATAAATCAAGGAATCTAACTCCTTTGCCTCACAGCTGTTCAAGGCAGAAGAACAACACTCATCCTTGTCTAGCCAGATTCCTCCCCTAAGCCACAAAAGGCTCCAAGATATTGCCCATTTTGGAGTTATTTTTATTATATACCAAGAGTGGGTATGCTAATGAGAGGGGAAACATTTCCTGTACAAACTCCTCTGATGACGGAATGGGATTGTTTGCCGAACGAATTACAGTATATGAATACTGTAATGGTGCACTGTTTACTTAGAGATCTAGTGACTTGGGGAGATATTTGTGTGCTAAAACATAGTACTTTTTAATTATTGTATAAATAATAAGCACACACTATCACATATACAAAGGCAGAACTATGACCCGATTATGGAGGTGTGTGTGTGTGGGGGTACCTTTTGCAAAAGCAAAACAACAGGAGGCTCAGGTGACAGTGAGGCTGTGGGATGAAAGGGAGTTTTGTCCAGTGTGCAGACGAAGCTGGTGGCAGAAGGCGGAATTGGGAAAATGACCTCAGAGTCGGTGTCTTTCTTTTGGCCCATCCCAGTTCCCTTAAACAATCCCTTTCATTGTTTCTCTCAAATGACCAGTTCCCCAGCCACTCCCTCCTCTTAGAATCTTTGTTGTTTATATATGAATCATCTGTTCCAAATCAGAGACCAGATTTATGTTTGGAAAGCTGGGCTGGGCTGAATTATGTCCGTGGATTGGAGGTCATTTTGAGGGGGATCATCCAGGAGAAGAGGTGGCGGCCCCACGACCCAATCCAGCTTGAGACATTAACTCTCTTTCAACAGTGGTGTAAGACAATTATTATTTACCTCAAAGCTGAATGCACCCCACCCAGTGGTGGGATTCAAATTTTTTTACTACCAGTTCTGTGGGCGTGACTTGGTGGGCGTGGCAGGGGAAGGATACTGCAAAATCCCCATTCCCTCCTCACCCCACTAACCTGCTTTCCCTCTGTTCTCCTGTGCAGGGCAACCAAAGAAGACCTAGCCGATCAGCTGGGACTTGGGAGGCAGAGAATAGATAGAGGCGGGCCCAGTCAGAGGTGGTATTTGCTGGTTCTCCAAACTACTCAAATTTTCCGCTACCGGTTCCCCAGAACTGGTCAGAACCTGCTGAATGCCACCTCTGACCCCACCCCTATATCTTATGGTGCTCTCAGACACTGTCTAGTGATGGGTGTGTGGATGGCAGAAAGGTTGATCTTGCCTTGTCCTGTAGAGACAACTGGTAAAAGCTACTGTGAAATCAAGGACAACATTGTGGCCAGATGACTTTAGGCCAGTCCCCCTCTCTCTCAACTCAAACCACCTCACGGATTTGTTGTTGTAGGGAAAAATAGAAGGAGAAACATTATACGAAGTATGTTCGTCCCCTTGAATTGGCTAAAATATAATATCTAAAAAGGAAAGATAAAATATCATAATGATGATGATCATCATCATGCCATCATACAAATGACATAAAACATATTTAAAGACACAGAACAGCAAGAAAGCTGTAAAAGAAAAGTGTATAAAACAATAAGAGAAAAAGAGAAAACAGTGTTATCAGAAGTTATGGGAGCTTCATCACTGAAGGCTTTCAAGAAGAGACTCGAGTGCCACGTGTCAGAAATGGTGTAGGGTCTCTTGCTTGGGCGAGGGTTGGACTAGATGACCTACTAAGTCCCTTCCAACTCTGTTAAATCTGTTTCAGTTATGTGGTGACATGAATGATGCACCATACTGTATGCCATTCATGACATTTGCATGATGACTTAATGTCTTACAAGACATCAGTTACTACTCTTGCCCTCCCTATAAACACTCACACGTATGTAAAAGTAAATATGTGAGTCTCCCAGAGTGGTTGACAATCCTAAACTGCTGATCGGAAAGATGTGTATTATACATGCTTTTTATATTATGTCTGTGCACATATTCTCATACACACATGTCCTATTTCTGTCTATTTTCCTTTTGGAGAAAGAGATCATTTTAAGAGCAGGGGTCATTGTCCTTTGGACAAAATACCACATGGATTTTGCACCAGCTTCCCATTTGTTCAGAAATCTCTTAAAAGAACAATCAGTAAAACTAACTTTGTACCACAGCTATTTTGGTATATTATAATGTAGCACATACCAGAGGACTGGAAATTTAATTGAATCCTGCTCCCATCAGATCTCCTCCCCCACTTCTTATGGCAACTTGAGTGCAAGCCAGGAATGCTTTATGAGTTGACAATTAGCTTCTACTACCATTTCACCATAGTGTAAATACCCATCTTGGTCAGGAAGCTCCACCCATCTTTTACAATGCCATGACATCACAGCAATACAGCTCCATCTAGTGATACCACAATATTACAGGGGTGAAATTTCCATAGGAAATGGGACATTCATTATGGCAAAGCCATAAACAAGCATTGTAAAAAACTTTGTTTTATATACTGGGTTGACATAGTGGCCTCTTTCCTTCAGATGGAGATTTGAAATTATTAAGTTACAAAGTCATGAATAACTTTAATGATTGTTGAAATCATTGGGAAATCTGAAGTATTTTCATAACCATTTGGAGGAATTCTAAAATAATTATATCCAGGCAATGTGTAGGATTAATTGATTAAATATGTGCCATCAAGTCAATATTGACTCTGAGCAACCACATAGATTTTCTCCAGGAACTAGCCCTAATTTGGACCTTCAGATTTTCTTACAGTGCATCCACTGCTGCAGTAATTGAATTGAATCCAGCTATCTTGCTGCTGGTTGAACTCTTATTTTCTTTCCTTCTACCATGTGCAGGATTATATCCTTAGTAAATGCAATGCAGTGCAAAGCAATGCAATGTAATGCAAGACAATGCAAAGGATAATCCTAGTTATTAAATTCCTAGTGTTTCACAATAAGAATAAAATCCCACAAAATATATTGAGATGATTACCAGAACAATCACCTAATTTCCAAATGTTCAATTATTTATTTTATTTTGTCAAGCATGTATGAGAAAACAAGTATAAGTATGAATATAACATATAAACATATAAGTATAAACAAGTATAAGTATATACATAACAACTGAGTACGAATAAATGGGAACAGTAGGACAGGGACGGTAGGCATGCTGGTACGCTTATGCACGCCCCCTTACAGACCTCTTAGGAATGGAGTGAGGTCCACGGTAGACAGTTTAAGGTTAAAGTTTTAGGGGTTTGAGGATGTAACAACAGAGTCAGGTAGTGAGTTCCAGGCATTGACCACTCTGTTGCTGAAGTCGTATTTTCTGCAATCGAGTTTGGAGTGGTTTACTTTGAGTTGCTATCTATTGTTTGCCCGTGTGTTATTGTGGTTGAAGCTGAAGTAGTCATTGACAGGTAGGACATATGGGTGGGACTCTCAGCATTCCCCCCCCCACACACCGCACACAGACTGAAGGCATTTCACCAGAAGATAACATCTCTGAAGCTCCCAGGTGATTGATAGAGCTTTAAATTAGAAACTGATTGTTTACCAATGCAAAGAAACAGTATAGCACCAACACAATGGTTCTCACCCACTAGCAATTTGGTCACTGCTGTCAGGATTCTGGCAATTACCCCCATTTAAATCATGAGTCTCAAGCCAAACTTCCAAAACTTAAAAAGGATTTATTGGGAGTTAACATGTCCAGCACTGTCTGGGCGCAGCCGACTCTGAGACACATAATTCATTGTCACCCTTGACCCTGGTTTTCCCCCACCCCCTGGGTGTATCATATTCTCCAATGGGACATATCCATAGCCAAGAATCATCAATCATGTTCTCCAGTTAGAATTTTGCATGGGAGAAACTTCAGTCACCTAGTTACTATCTCTGAAAACATATATGGAAAGCAGTTTTGGTTTGCAAGCGGCTGCACTGCTCCCCCCTCCTTTTTTGTTAGCAATTCTAAAAAGGCCATAGAAATATTTTATGAGTTGACAACTGCACTTTGTACTGAGACTTCCAAAGTATCCCTATGCTAGAGTAATTTATCCTTGTAGTGATAAGGGTATGAGTCACTGTTGCCAAAGATACATAATTCAGATACAGCATCAACTTCAACTGGGCAAAGGTCTCATGGACCATGGCTTCCACTGCGTTCCAGGTCATGTACGAAGCGGTTCTGCACTGATTTCTCTCAAGGAGAGGGCAATCCCCATTCAGAATCAATGCTGATACTATCTTGGAGTCAAACGTATCTGGACAAACAGTAATTCTGTCTTGCTGAGCTTGTTTCTAATCAATCCAGTACTTCACAGCTTCAAAGCATAGGTTAGAGTTTGCACACCATCTCCAGTTTGGCCTGATGGATGATATACAGGGAGTCCTTGACTTACAAGCATAACTGAACCTGGAATTATGGTCATAACTCATTCTGGTTGTTAAGTGGGTCACCACATGACTGCACCTGATTTCACACTCTTTTTTTGCAGGAGTCTTTAAGTGAATCATTGCAGTTGTAAAGCATACACCACAATCGTTAAGCAAATCCACTGTCCGGATTTTTTTTTGGGAGGGGGGGGGCTGGAAATCAGGAATAAGTGCCAGTTTCTTGGGGGAAAAAATCATAAATCACAGTCATGTGACCATGGATGGTGCAAATGCAATCACGTGACAAGGTGGAGAGGTCATCAGATTTTCAAATTGGCTTGTAAGTAGCCTTCGGGTGATCCATAATAATGTCGAATGGTTGTTTTGCCACTGGTCGTAAGTCAATTATGTACATAATTGAGCATTATCTTCATATTTCAGTAATCTTACCTCAGACTGATGAATGAGTTCTCATCCTGTTATATGAATTTTGTATAAATATTAAGCATCCCCTGCTCCTCTCTCTTAAGCAAGTGAAACCACTGACTAAAATGGGAGTAGAGCAATTGTGGGATTCATTTTTTTTACTACTGATTCTGTGGGTGTGACTTAGTGGACGTGGCAGGGGAAGGATACTGCAAAATCTCCAGTCAGAGGTGATATTTGCTGGTTCTCCAAACTACTCAAAATTTCTGCTACCGGTTCTCCAGAACTGATCAGAATCTGCTGAATACCATCTCTGGAGCAGAGCCACCACAAAATGGCGTCTCCAACAGAACTCTCATAGGGACCCCAGTGAGACACCATGATTGATCAGTGTAGTTTCTGTTCCATACCTGGTCCTGAATCCAGACTGAAAAGGATCCTGAACATCTATCTGCTTCATCTTCTAAAGTCTTTTTAAGCTGAGCATCTTCTCCAGTGAGGGGAAGTTGAAGGCTGATAATTCTCCCACAAAGATGGTTCAAGAAATGGCTTCCTCAAGAGAGGGTGCACCATACTTTATTTGAAGACTGGCAGCATCATGTCTCTCTTAAAGAACCATTCACCACTTCTTGACTGCAGCCATTCAGACATGGCTCAAAGAAGCCAGGCAGGGCAGAACTCCTCTCACAGGGAAGAGCATTTGCATTTGCTTCAGCTTTACATTCCTTGTCTCTGCTCTTTTATGGGCAGTTTTAGAAACCACAATGTAAATTGAGTTCAACATGCTTTTCGAACGCCATACATAATAGCCAAGAAGGACAGGCCTATTCATCTAATATCATCCACAGGTTCTGGAGTCACATTTGGACTTTGTTTTTTTTTTTTTAAAAAAATACACAGCAGAGTCACTAGTGTTTTACTTGAAAAGCAAAAGAACCCTATCATAGACGTGGAGAAAAACTTGAGAATGAAAGAAGAACACGCCTTCACCACATCTTTCTTGAGATTTCCTCCATCTCATTTTTCACTTTGTGTACTTGCGTTTGAATAGCTATTCAGCTAGGAGCTTTGTGTTAAGAATTATCAATTAATTTTTTTCCAGGTAAATTGGAAGTTTCCTGCTCAAGAGAAATTTGTAAGAATAGTTGGGGATGGTGCTGGGCTAAAATGTGGAAACTCTTAGCTTAAATTCTCACTGATGTTGAACAAAGAAGATTTCAGGATTTGGTGGGGGGGGGGGAGAATAAGAGAAAGCAAAATATTCCTTTCTGATCTCCATAGGGAAAGATGGGATAAACAAACCACAAAATAAGTGAATGAATAAATAATTATATTCTATAGAATAGAATAAAATAGAATAGAATAATAGAGTTGGAAGGGACTTTGGAGGTCTTCTAGTCCAACCCCCTGCTTAGGCAGGAAACCCTACACTACTTCAGACAAATGGCTATCCAACATCTTTTTAAAAACTTCCAGTGTTGGAGCATTCACAACTTCTGGAGGCAAGTTGTTTATTGATTAATTCGAACTGTCAGGAAATTTCTCCTTAATTCCAGATTGCTTCTCTCCTTGATTAGTTTCCACCCATTGCTTTTTGTCCTGCCCTCCAGTGCTTTGGAGAATAGCTTGACTCCCTTTTCTTTGTGGGAACCTGTGAAATATTGGAACACTGCTATCATATTTCCCCTATTCCTTCTTTTCATTAAACTAGACATACCCAGTTCCTGCAACCGTTCTTCAAATGTTCTTCAAATCAAATCCCACTTCACTATTCTCCAGAAATGATACATAAATCATGTCTCGTTTCAACACAAATTTGAAGTGGGCAAAGAAAGCTCATCCTTAGAATTGCAGTGGTAGGTATGGGAATTACTTGCTTTGTGACACCCCTCTCCTCCCCCCTTAAAATCCCTGGATTTGAAGATATTTCAAATCAGGTTCAGAGCCCTTCAAGCTGGGCCTCCCATTAAGAGTTTCAAGTGCTTCTGCCTCTGCATAATCCTCCTTTCTAGTCTTTCTAGTTCATTCCAAAGCAAAATAAATCAGGTTAAGCTCTCCTAAAGCCCACGTTTTACAGGCTTGTGTTGTACTTTTTAAACTAAAATTCCAATTACTGTTAGTTTGCTAAGAACACTCCAAATGTTATTTCCAGCTCATTTGTTGTTGTTTTTTATGTTGTGAAAACGATCAGCAATTCATAATTCTCTCTCACAAATGAGATCTTACCATTTTTCACATGACATCTCGCAACAATCTCTTGAGTGAGATAGCTGAAACCTTGCAAGATTTTGGATTGTGAGGTGGGGGGCATATAGGGATTGTTGCACAAGGCCATTCAGTGAAAAGGAGGCAGTTAAAAAAATCCCAAAACCTTTCCAATCTCTGCCCCAGATCGTGCTCCTGACATCAAAACATGAGAATTTGCACGATTCTGTTATGCTAGCGGCAATCAGCACATTTTGTGGCAATGCCCTCAGAGCACAACTCATAATTAAACCAAGTCTGAGCAGCTGGGGGACTAAGTTGTGAATCCAGAAACATTAATTCACATTGACAGACTTATAACATGTAAATAACAATTAGGTATGAATGTACATTCTTCTTTACATAATGTGACAATCCCAACAATTATCCATTGTCTAGCATGACATCAAAGTTTTAAAAACTAAAGCTATTGTTTACATAAAACTTGTTAACAGGCAGGAGTGAAGTTCGTTCTCTCAGCATGGCTGACAATGACTTATGGGGAGTGTGAGAAAGAGAAAGAAAAGATGGGGTGTCTATTTGGCAATACAAGACTGTGTCCATCATATCACTCACAAATGAAAATTGCACAAATTAGGTCCTTAAAAAAAGTAAAAGAAAACTTTTTACCTTCAGGGAATATTTTGCACCTTGATTTGTCTGCAGTAAATCATGGGTGTCTGCTATCAAATCTATTGATAGGAAGGATTCCGATTGGTGAAATAGGCAAAGTTTGTAATCCCTGTACTATTATTTCTAATAATCCTTACTGGACTTTTGCTGATTAATATGGAGAGATGAGGCTTTAGGGAAGGGATGAGGCTTTAGAAAGCATGGAGTGAGCTAATGTATGGAATGAGGGGATGTCGGACTGAAATTATGAATTGCTAATGCTGATGATAGTTGCAGGGGATGAAAGGCAAGTTTTCTGCTTTTATCTTAGAAAAGATAAAAGAAGAAAACTTGTCCTTTATCCTCAGCAAATATAATCAACATTAGCAATTTATCCCTTCAGCCCAACATCTCTTTTCTGCACTTTTTCATTGAAAAATAGAATAAAATATATTCTTGTAATATGCAGTTGTATTAGTTTTTATCTGTATAATATAATCTTCAATAAAGTTACTGGGGAAAAAGACTTACACATATTTTTCCTTCTGTCATGTTAGGAAAAAAAATTGTTTAAAGGTTTATGAGAGACACTCTAAAGCCCTTAGGGACACTTGTAGTTCTGAAGCTTGTGACTGTCACCTCTGCAAAAAGTCTTCATGGTGACTTGGGAAAGGAATTTGCCTGAAGACTGTCCACTATTACTGGACTTCTTCCTGAGAAACCTGTAATGCATCCAATGTGTTTCTTATGAAAAAGTGTAGATGAGAGGAATGAGGAAATTATTGATTCCTAATTCATCACAGGGTCTTAGGCTACAATTTTCAGCCTTTCCTCAGAGTCAACAATCAGCTGTATGCTTTTCTTTTATGGCCCAATTTAACCAATTCATTGATCACCATCAGTATTATCTTTCTCCTTCTTCATAGAAATGCAGCTGGCCTCAATTAACAAGCACTCATTCAGTGACCATTTGAACTGGCAATACTACTGAACAAGTGATACATACAACAGGTCCTCAAAGTTCCAGCCATCTTAGTGTCTCCACAGTTTTGAAACCATGATCCAGTTGCTTGGTGCGCAGCTCACGGTTATGACATTGCAGTATCCCACTAACTACAAAAATAATTGTCAATGGGGGGAGAGGGGAGGAGATCACAAAAGGTGACCATGTGATGTCCTTGCTTAATGACCGCATGGGATTCATTTAACTATGAAAACCGGAAGTGCCAACACTGAGCAGTGTGGTCATGTAACATCATACTTTAAATGTCACTTAGCAACAGAAATTCTGGTTCCAGTTGTCATAGTTACCTGAAGAGTACCTGTATTTACATTCTTTTCCTGCCAATTGTGTGATTGTCCATCCACCTTTTGTTTTCTTCATCCTCTCTCATAATCTTGGTGGTGGTATGAAAAGACAATAGAGCAGGGGTGTCAAACTCGATTTCATTGAGGGCCGCATCAGGGTTGTGTCTAACTTGGAGGGGCTGGGATGGGCATGGCCAGTGTGACATTACTTGTGTTCAGAAGCGCCTGTGGTGGCCCGAATGCTCGGCCAGCGAAAACAGTTGCAACAGCCTCCTGAAACCTTCTGCCAGAGGAAAATGGAGTTTGGGGTGGCCATGCGCAGCCCTCACGAGCTCCGTTTTTGTTGTCAGAGGCACCACGGACCGGTCCTTCGCTATTTCCAGTGTGGCCCCAGGGGTCAGATCTAAGCACCTCATGGGCCGTATTTGACCCCTGGGCCTTGAATTTGATACCTCTGCAATAGAGCAAAGCAAGTACACAAAGATCTTTGTCACAGAAGTTCACACTTATTAAAGAATTGAATCAGCTCCCTAAAAAGATTTTGCCATCAGTGAAGCTCCCTTTGCAGCAAACCATTAGTCGTTTTGTGTCTTTTAGTTATTCGCTATATTTACAAAGATCTGCAGCAACTTTCCACATGCCTGCAAACCTCAATGTTTGTTTTAGCTAGGGCTATTACTGGTGCAGAGAAATATCCAGTTTTCTTCTCTCACTCAGGGATCTGAGGCTACCATCTAAGACTGAATTTTCAGTCTTCATTTCAGCTTTGCATCAGAAAGAGGAAGGTCTTTTCTCTGTGTTGCAGGAGACAGAACTGCCAAAGGTCAACTCTGAACAGGGAAATTATTTGCTTAATGGCATTTGAAGTTACCACAGCAACCAAAACATCAACTTGTGCCTTTGTTTCTGATAACAAGTTTAGCCTGAAACTTCCGAGGGCAAATTCTTATCTCTTCTTTCTTTTCCCTCCCTCTCAAAATAACTCTTGAGTTAACTCATACTAAAGAAATAAATTGCTCCGAAATTCCATTTAAGCAGGATTTGAAATGCAAACATGAACCACCATAGGCCACGGTCTTTGTTGGGTCTTTCCTGTGTCAGGAAGAAAAAAAAAGCCTTTAAAACTCCTCGAATGGCAAAAAATAAGACAGGAAGTCCCCCCTCCTCTCACAGAAGTAAACATTAACTCCTTGTAACAAGAATGCACACAATGAAGCTGCTATGAAAAGTGCCAGGGGCTAATTCTAAAACGTCAGCAATTCTTTCAATGTAATTTGAAGGACAGTAAAACGAGGAGATTCTACAAAATGTCTTTTTGGCTACCCCCATGAGATTTGTAGGGTGCTTCCTTTGGCTTGATGCATCAAACCTGCCAGTTCCTGAAGAAATATATCTTGAGTTTTCCTCATAGGGTTTAATTCCCAAACTCGCCATCCAGCAGATGAAAAACAAATTAAACATAGTGACTAGGTGGCTACATTATATTAAGCCACAATGTCCTTGTTTGGCTGTGGCTTAATGTGTGTGAACCCCATTATTGCTTATGGATAAGAAGGTAAAGTATGAATCTACAGTAGCTATTGTGGCTTAGTTTAATGAATGAACCATGCTTAAAATATATCCAGCCAATCCATTCATACTTATGGTTATCTGAAGATAGTCTACAATTCCTTTCTTCTCTAACAGTCTGCTTTGAATGTGTAGAGACAATGCAGGGATCTAGGATTATAAAGAATCTCTTCTAGATTAAATGTCCAGGAAGAAGGGTTGGTTACTGCTGCACCAAAATAGTTCATTTACTGCTTTGACCAATGCAAATTATACTAAAAGAACATATGTTTGCTGTGCTGTTTGCTCTGCAAACATATATTGCGTTTGGAGGCCTAGGATTAAAACTTGCTCTGTTGCTATATTAGAGTATCTAAAAACCTTTCAGATCTAGGTGGTGACAAACATCAATGAAATAACCCATGATTACCTCCCTTCAATAAGGGGGAACAAGATCCTACTGATTGAGCATACAAAGACAAAAGGAGGAAGCAAAATATAAATTATTAACTACTGAAATGAGGACAAATTGAAGTCCTGTATTTGTGTTTATCTAGGGTATATCCCTTTGATGCAGATATTACATTACCAATAATCCAATGCAACACAGCCCAGATTTCTGCTTCTGTATATCTTGTTCGTGGCTGGAAGGGGATAGGAACTGTTGTTCAACCTATTTGGGAGGATATCAACCTGGTGTAGATTTTTGATTATTGGTTTATATATATCTGAGTGAAGACCCTGATCAAAGATGCTGGATTTGCACCATTCAACAGGTTTTTCTTCCCTTTCGATCTCATTATTCTTGGTTTATTCTCCCCGATCTCTCTCTCTCTCTTTCTTTTTAATATAAAGCAAGGCATTATCACAACTTCTCCTTGATCCCTGTGTATTTTCATTGTATTTTCTTTACTCCCAGGACAGGAATAAAAGACTGTAAGACCTTAACTTTATTTTGCTTGGGGCCAAGGTGGACAATAGCTGGTAAGAAAAGGGCAAGGTGTAAGAGAGTGGAGCTGATAGCAGTTTCCCCAGCTGCCTTTCTTTTCCACTGAATCAACAGGTCGAAGGCAGTGGGCCGGCAGCCAGACACACCCAATTCTTCCAGGCAGTAAAATGATCCTTTCTCTGCCCCCAAGCCAAGCCCAGTTCTTTTCTAATAGATAAAAAGGAAAGGAAGTGCCAGCCTGCAGGTTCAGAGGGACTCCTTCTGTTTAAGCTCCCCTGAATCTACGTACACCTTGCTGTTCTTCGTCTCCTCGTTTGCAGCTGCCAGATATAAACCCCTGCTCAAGCAACCATGGCGCAGCTGACTTCGTTCAGTTCTCGTTCAGCAACTGCCCCTTCTAACTTTTCCCAGGTCCGGATCAGTTCTGTTTCTTCATCACGTGGAATCAGAGGAAGTGGAAGCTTTAAGAAGCCCGGTGGTTTTGGTAGTGCCAGTTTGTATAACCTGGGCTCCGGCAGCAGGAGGATTGCCCCATCCTATCCTATCTCACCTTCGCTTGGATATGGCGGTGGTATTCAAGAGGTCACTATTAATCCAAATCTCTTGTCCCCACTCAACCTGGAAATTGACCCCGCCATCCAGAAAGTACGCAAGGAGGAGAAGGAGCAGATCAAGGTCCTCAACAACAAATTTGCAACCTTCATTGACAAGGTGAGATATGAGCCTTTTTGTGATATCAAGAACTTTCTATAGGCCTTAGTCGTTGGGTTGCAACTCTACTCATAATGTTGGGATGTTTCACTGTTTTTTTTCTACAAAGCTAGGGACTCTTTCAGGCTGACTACTCAAGGAGATGCTTGATTTTCACTCAGATAACTTGGATTTAAACTGTGATGGCTCAGTGACTCTATATTTACCAGGGCTGCCTTTATTATTATGGGCCCCAGGCAAAGCAGTGTCCTGGGGCCTCTACAACAACTATTCATACAAATAAAAATCTAAATTGTCGATAAAATTAAACATATATTTGCATAATATATGTATAATATATTTATATGATACAAGATGCTTTGAAGGGTTAACATATACAGATTAGTATGGAGCCCCTATGCTCTTGGGGCCCGCTGGTAAATGCCCATCAGGCCCTCGCGTTAAGACAGTCCTGATATTTACCACATGATTGTTCTTAGTAATCCCTTGATTAAGACTGGGTATGGCAGGATAGCAGGCTTCTGAACTGATTTGTAAAAGACTGTACATCTTTGTTCTCTCATGCTGTCAAGAATGGAGGCCGATATATTATACACACAGGGAGGAAAGGAGAGAGAGATCTCCAAAAGTTCAAAATTATTCAAGGGGTCATACACATAGCTATGAGTGCACACATCTGAAATAATTAGTAATTATACTTGGTATGTTCTGTAACATTTTTGCTTGGCTCTTAAGTGGCCAAAATGTCTTGTTTTTACATTTGTGCACCTGCTGTTGCAATGTATTTGAGTTAATGCAGTTCTTGACAAAGGGGGGGGGGAGTAGAGATCTCGTCCCATGATGATTTTAGGTCCAAATATACCCTTGCTCACCTTTTAATCTCTTCTGCATTTTATCTGCTTGTTCCTGGGAGTAACTGCACTTAATTCTATGAGTAATCATGCTTAGGAGCATATTGTCAGATATCTAGAGAAAGATATCCCATAAATATTCATTAAGGCATCTATATACTATGATGCCATTTGTGCTACTTGCCCAATAATTCTGGGTTGGGTTGGGTACTTAGCCAAAAAGCCAAAATTCTGAGCATACAAAATAATTGTCCACTTACAACCATTTATTAAGGTATCATTTGAAGTCACAATGACGCTAAAAAATGTTACTTATAATTGGTCCTCACATTTATAACCATTGCAGAAACCCCACAGTCATGTAACCAAAATCTAGGAGACTGACAATGGTAGCAATAAAAGGAGAATATTTGTAGCTCAGGGTTGAAATGGGGAGTCCTTAGCGTCTCTCTGAGCTTGGCAAAGGGCATGTACAACTGCATCATAACTATAGTCATGCTTATCATTTGCAACCTTCACAGGTGCTTCCCTCCGGCAAGCAAAGTCAATGAGGGAAAGCTAGATTTGCTTAACAACTGCATGATTCACTTAACAACTGCAGTGATTCACTTACCAACTATGGCAAAACAGGTCATAAAATAGGGCATGGCTTGCTTATTAACCCTTTTGCTTGGCAATGGAAATTCTAGCCCCAATTTTGGTTGTAAGTTAACATGCCTCCTGAAATGTTATAGCCCCTATCAATGTAGCTGATTCATTGAAACGTTAGAGAACAATGTGCGTGTTGGAATGAATCTCTGTAAAACTGACCAAGAGGTTTCTTTGTTGGAAACCCAAGTCTGTAACCTCCCCCACCTCTTAAACTGATGAAGAGAAAATGCAGTAAAAGGCAATGCAAATATTCCTAAAGCTCAAAAACTGTCAGCCATGCAAAAACTAAATAAATACCAGAAGTTTTTTTTTTTTAAAAAAGCTTGCAAAATGTGCAACTAAATTCAGGCATGTGTTTCATGCTGGCTTAAAGGCTGGCTTTAGAACCAACCTGCTAAAACAAAGACTTATCCAGAGAGGAGTTTTTCCCCCTCCCCTTTGCAGCTTCCTTCCCTCCCTCCTTCTCTAGCTACTTAATATTGTCAGATAATTCATTTTTTTACCCTCTTCTCTGTATCTGAGAGCTGGGGGCTATTCAGGCTAGTCATTTTCTTTGGATTTTGTGGCATTTCATATTGTGCTGGAAAAACAGCTATTCTTTAAAATGTGCTTGTGGGTATATTTCTCAGGTCCGATTCCTTGAGCAGCAGAATAAAATGTTGGAGACCAAATGGAGCCTCTTGCAGCAGCAAAGGACCTCCCCCCGGAGCAACATTGCCCCCATCTTTGAGACGTACATTAACAACCTGCGGAGACAGCTAGACAGCTTGTACAATGACAAGGGGCGACTGGAAGGAGAACTGAAGAACATGCAGGATCTTGTGGAGGATTTTAAGAACAAGTAATGTATTCATAACGGTTTTTGTGACATCTGGGAGGTTTCTGGTGCCTCTGTGCAAAGCATCCCAGGTTTTCCTTTAAGGGGAACAATATCTAGAAGAGGGTCTTAAAAAGTGTGTGGCCTTTGTGTGTGTGTGTGTGTGTGTGTGTGAGAGAGAGAGAGAGAGAGAGAGAGAGAGAGGGAGGGAGAAAAGTTCATTGCAAATTCCAGTTGGCCCTATAGAGACTCACTCTAAAACAAAGGTGTGTTGAATTGCAAATAAGCAATATGAACTCATGGATGGTTGGAATAAGCCTGGAGAAGTTAGCAGAGTTTATCTCAAGCATAATTGAGCTGAGATTATTCTCCTGCTATTTGAGATTTGGAAAAATCTACTGTCTATCTTCCTATCTACAGTAATTATCTATCCAAGTTCTAAACTGTCCATCTCCCTCAAATAGAGGCTCTTTTTATTTCTTGGCGATCTGCATTTTTGCAACCTAGATCAAGTAATTCTACTCTTGGAAGAAATGTCCATCTGGGTTCAGTTCCAAGTGGGAAGAAAGACACTGGAAACATGGAAATTGCTTGGAAAGATGGTATTCCTGGTGGACAGCAGAGCTACAGGATTTGAGGTCCTGGGCAAAAAAACCACATGGGTGAGAGAGAGAGAGAGATTTATAACCTCTGTTGGGCTTTGGACTTGCTTCATGTTCCTGTGGCAAGAAATGTATCCTGATTGGTTGTCAGACTCCCATGGGGCCATGCAGGGGTAACTTTGTAGGTTGTCTTGAGTCCCAGGCTTGGCTGAATCTTGCTGGGTAATGTAATCTTCCCAGATGCCTTGTGATGAGATGGGTAGAGGGCTAAATCCTATCATGTCCTGAGGGCCATGTCTTAATCCCATCACCCTAGAGCTGAAGGTCTTTTGTCTTGTAGATAAGATGTCTTTTTATTTATTTATTTTATTTGTTTAAACTTCTATACCGCCCCCTCTCCCAAAAAAGGGACTCGGGGCGGTGTACAGCCTACTAAAACATACAAGATATACAATAAATACAATTAAAAATAAATTAAATAATTTAATCCGGCTGTCTAATTCAGATTCAATTTAAAAGTTAAAAACTAAAAACCCCAATTAAAATTTAATTAAAAACCTGAAACACAGTTACTGGGCCAGGCCGGCCTGATTAAAAAATAAAGTTTTCACCGCGCGCCGGAAGGTCAGGATATCCGTCATAGACCGTATCTCCGGGGGAAGATCATTCCATAGGGAGGGAGCCCCCACAGAGAAAGCCCGAACTCTCGGGGCTTTTGTCTTTTGGGGGCTATTAACAAAGCTGGGGGCCGCTTTCCAAGAGCATGTTTCTTCTTTTCTCATCCAGGAAGATATAATATTCTGCCTTTTTGATATTTCCTAGAATATTTCATTCTTCTAGGAGAGGGGTGGGTGCTAACTTTCCACACTACTATTTAGGTTGCTTCAGACAACCTCTGCATCACAGGGCAATTGTGCAAATAGTTAAGAAAGGAATGACAAGGAGGTTATGGAAGATAAAGCCAAAATAACAGTAAATGCAAGTAAAAACAAATTCAATTTCAGGATGCTTTTCTTTGGAAAGTTAATAGGGGTTCGATGGGCTTCTTTGGAAGCACAAAATATAAAGACTGGAAGAGATCTTGGTTATTTAGTCCAACCCTCTGTCCAATGCAGAATCCAGGAAACTGTTGCACTTAATGCACCCAAGTTAATACCTATGAATCATCAGAAACTGTGTACATAGCATAGAGTCCAAACCTGAATGCAGCGTAAGTGTATCTAAACTTGGCACAATGTTAACCAACCATTGCCCAATATTGTCCCTAGCTTAATCTCTGATCCATCCTTTTATGGGATAAAGTAAGGCCATGGAATGTGAGAGAATATTTATGTGGACTTACCTTCAATTTAAAGTAAACAACTGATCTGCCTTCCCTAATCTAATGTTCTGCCGACACTTTCAGATGACAACTCCCAGAATTTCTAATCATAAAGGTTAAGAACCATAACCCACCTGGGAGGTGTAATTGGAACATATCTGGAAAATACTAGCTTGAATAAATACTAAAGGAAGAAATACTCAAAGATATAGAAGTTTAAAATGAGTGGGATTTTAAGCAGAATATGCTTGCTTTGATCAGCCTCTCCCAACTTGCTGCCTTTAAGTTGTCATGGTATTGAGGAAGTCTGAGATTTGTAGCCCCACTAGGGACAGCATTTTTCATTGCATCCTGACAACCTGTTGAAGCCCCTTTATCACACACCAAAGGGTAATTCCCAGGATTCATTGTGAATGATGATTTTTTTATTTGATCTTGGAAGAAATCTATATGCAATTGAAATTTGGAGTCAGTGACATATTCTTCATTCTTCTATACTTGTATCAAAGGAGTATTAATAATGTTCAGAGAAGGATGAGAAACAAGTGTTTGAATTGCTCCTATTATATTCATATTTCCTTGCAAATGGAATAGCCTTAATCTAACAAAATGGTTTTTTTAATCATTGAAAAAAACAAGGTTGAACTGTTCACACAACACATCTTTCCCTTGTGAATTGTCTAATGTTCTGTGCAAAATATATGAAGAAGATCAGAAAGGCAAGCCGTTCTATCCCTGGCAGTGGCTGAAAAAAGGGCCATATATTTATAATTGTTTTGCCTACAGACTGTTTTTATCCAATCAAAGCAACAATGACTTCTAAACTACAGGGTACTAGATATTAAAGCTATACATGATTCAAAAATTACTTGGAAACAACATGCCCAATCCCAGGACATCTTTGTTATTCATTTAAGCAGCTTGGTTGGGTAGGGTTGTGTTGATTCAATATTGGTGAGAGACCACAAAGAAGGTAATTACTGTAGAATCTGCAGTACAGTCAACTTCAGAACCATTTGAAATGTAGCAGTTGCAAGGACCAAGAATATTAGCAATGTAGAATTATGTGAACCATAGATAACTGAATAATATGCACTTCTTGGCTGCTTTTATCAATAGCTGGAAATAGCAGATGAAATTAGGGGTCAATCACATAATGCCTAGGAGCCAAACATAGGCCCTGTTAGTAAAATAAATAAAATGAAACACAAAATTTGAGAACATTTGGTCATACATACAAGATTCAAGTAGTCTAAAGGGTTTTAGTCCAAAGAAATTTAAGTGAAGCATTTCTGCTTATTGAATTGCTACTGCTTAGGCTCAAACCCCTGGAAAGTTTCATGACATTAATGTTCATAAATTATGGGTTCTTCCAACATTATGGATTAATGTTCATGAACATGGATTCTATTTGCAATGGTGAAAGAAATGAATAACCAAAGGGATTAGTGTATAACTAATGAAGAACCAAAGAAATGAATAACCAAAGGGATTAGTGTATAACTAATGAAGAACCAAAGAAATGAATAACCAAATGGATTAGTATAGGGAATTTGGAAAAACTTGACCTGTTAAACTGGAAAGAGGATGGTAAGGATACAACATATGAAGTGGCATATAGCTGTAAACATTACTGAAGGTTAAGAAGGTTAAAGATTATCAGACAGGTTTTTTTAAGGCTCAAACTATTTAGAAATGGCATGTGTAATACTACAGCTATATTATGCTGCATGTGACAGAAATGTTGGTTGTTAGGTTAAAATGTACTAGAATAGTTGTGGTTGAGCATGACGTGCACATAGCCATTAAGATCTCCAGCCTGTTTAACCTACTAATTATGAACACTTAAGACTGGTTGTGCCTGGCCAAAATGGAAGCTAAGTATGACACAGCCCTCTTTGGATAGTACCATTTGCTGATTTGCAGGGAGGGTGGATCTGATTTAAATCCTTCAGGAGACAATATTAAAACACTTCTGCCTGATGTTCACACATCTCATACAAGGGGCTTTCCAGCAGGTGTGCAGATAACTGTCATGGCTTAAAAGATTCGCTTGCAAAAAATTCCTCAAGTATACAGTTTTTGGAGGTGCAGAAATGTGGGTGTTGAACAATTTCATCCGCCTGAACTCTGCATATGTACTTTATGGGCAGAGACAGAGAATGCTTTGTCTATCTTTCTACCACATATCCTTGATTTAATGGTGTGAACGTCCTGGAGCTGTTTTATGTGTGGCATTCTGTAGTCTGGAATGGAAAATTGCTAGACTCCAAAGGGGTCGTCATATACTTAAAGCACGGTATTAGCCTAGATAGCTGGTCACCCTCTTTTAGCTTATGCATTGTTTACAAATTTGATGTAGTCTTAAACCAAGATTGAATAAAGCAACAATTAAAGCCACTACTGCAAAGCAATCCTTATAATGAGAAGTATCCTTATAATTTGATCCATGACTATCCAAGTTATATTAATATTCAAATATTCTACAGTAATTTTACTGCTGAAGTGTACCTTTATAAAATAGCAATATTTTGCAATCCGGTTTGTGACATTAGCAGATAATTTATATTAAAGTCACATAAGCCTAGGAAAATATTTGTTTAAGGGAAAAGCCAACCATCTTAATTCAGGCACAGTATGGAACAATTGATTCAATAGATTCTTTGTTGGTTCTACTTGGGCATAATTTTTTTAATATTGGGGTTTTATTAAAGCTGCCCTCTGAAAGTGTTGATAGTAAGGCATTAAAACAGGCTTTAGAAAAGTCCCACTAATACTTAGAACATGAAGGTGAGAATAAATATGGAGTGATGGTGGGGAGGGAGCCACTGTGTTCTCTAAGGGAGTGATGTATTCCTATAATTTGGCTCAACACAATATCTCATTGTGTGATGACAGCCTTAACTATCTCTACCCACAGTAACAGACACTTAGGTAACACTGCACGTGCAACATTTATTTGTAATATTCCATTACCTGCTAGTTTTATGTATGGTTGTCCCTTAAAATTAATGGTACCTGCAAATTATGTCAGGCAAATATTATTTACAAACTTTACCTTCAGTTCTGGGGAGTCCAGCGTCTAATCTCATGACCAAATTAGGGAGAAATCTAGGGAACTGAGCAGGAATTCCTTAAAAAACATTTCTTGATTTCTTTCACAAAGTATAAATGACAGCCTAGTGATTTGGCTGTGAAAAGTTTAAGATCAAACCAAGATTAAGGGGACCCTGGCTTAAATGGAATCTCAGAAGGGCCCCTGGAATCCTTTCTGCTACAGAAAAGACATAGTTGAATTGAATTTTATTGCTTCATGAAGTTTGAATACCACTTTTTAAAAATTGATGCTTTCAACCTGTTTGATGGTTTCATTATTTATGAGCTTTTTACTTAGCTTAGAAAATGTATATGTCGGTAGTTATCTTTAAAGTCAAATTCCTTTCTAAAGAATTCAGGGTAGGGTGCACAGCTGAAACACAAATCTTTGTTTTATCTTCTCAATGTTCCTGTGAGGTAGATTTCACTGGGAGTAACCCAACAAATGACTTAGCAAACTGTATGGATGATTCAAGATTTTGAATGAGATTTTTCTTAAAATCTCATACTTCAACTATTGAGCAATTAGGCTGATAAGACCTGCTATCTTATCTGTGTAATTTAAGGGTATAGTAAATTATTGCCCTAATTAGGAGCCATTTTCAGTGGAAGTATTATAAATCCCTCCCATGAAGTTCCTGGATTAGCTTCTCATGCAATCAGTTCATACAAAGAACATGCCAGCAAGTGAAAGGTTGCTTTTCTTTCTTTCTTTCTTTCTCCTATCTCTTGACAAAGGACTTTTGAAAAAGGGAGGTGGAGGAAGGATGTATACTACTTTATCTGCTGATAGCTCTGCATTTTACCAAGAAGCACACCTGCTGTTATTCAGAAATCGCCTGTGGAGACAAAGGAGCAAATGGCGCTGAACTTGTGTGAAAAGGCTCTTTGCTTCTTACAAATGTCCAAGAGAAACGGACTCCTCACCTATTTTCCCCCACCCAGCCGCACCTGCTATGTTTAAGAAATAAGAAAGTTGGCACTCTAACTGCAATAAGAATGGAGAGCAAACAGAACTGATAAAACACCTGAGGGTGTGTCTCTGTGGAGGAGAAAAGTCAATAACTTACTAATGTTTCCCAAAGGACAGGCAAGTTACAATATGGAGAAAGACCTGGAGAAAGGGGAGGAGCAGCCTGAAGATAGGCCTTAATTAGGCTTTTTATACAATGGAGGGGCACCGATTCCTTACGTAACAGGGATAATTCTGTGTGTGAGACAGCAATTGTGCCATAAGCAGCTTAAAAAGGTGTTTGCTTTTATGAACTCCAGGAATTTATGAGAGGGTCTCTTAGATAATATTCTCTGCATCTGCTTCAATTTACAATCCCCACAGTTTTTTGCAGTGGGAAAGAGCCATGGAAGTTGTTAAGTTTCAGGAATTTCAGGTTCTTCCAGAAAGGAAGAAATTTACAGATTTGAAAAGTCGTCACACACAACAGGAGAGGGAGAAAAATGATTTTATGCAGAGCTCACTTTTCTTTGTTTGTCAATTTAGGTTTGTCAGTTCCAGCTGAAAACAACCCCGGAGATAATTTCTACCTTTTCCTCATTTAATATAGGCATGGGTCATGCTTGCCAGAATCCAGTCTGAGAAAAGATAGACAGGATTTTTTAAAAAGAAAAAAAGCTTAAAGATGGATTGAAGTTTGTGTAATTTAAGCATGCGTGCATGAACACGCACAAAACCCTTCTTCCTCTTAGTAGAAAAGAGGCAAAAAGGAAATTGGAAATGAAATGAAATGAAGATAAGAGGAGCTATATTGGGTAGGAAGAGAAAAAGGAACAAAGGGAGTTCAAGCTGTAACTATTCCCTATTGTGGAAGATCAGTTAGCCGAATCAATAAACCTGGAAAAGACCAGGTTGTAATTCTAAAAAGTCCATTTTTCTTACGAACTTATTTTGTGACTTTGAAAAGCTTCCTAGCTTGGGCTTGAAATGGTTATTTACAGCATTTGATATCTGCAGAGGCTGGCACTCTCCCTACGATTACAACTTTTGATCAAGTTTGATTTACACATTTCCAAAAGGGAGAGCTGAAGAAGGCACATAATACAATACACTGAAGTACAATTTATTTTAATCTAGTAAGGACAAGTGATCCCTTGTGCGCTATTGCCCAGGAGAGAGAAAGGAGGGAGAGAGGAAGAGAGAGAGAGAGACTCGCTAAAATCCTTCTGTGAGCTGTAATTAGATGCTGAACTTTCATAGTGGAATGTTTTGTTTGTGTAATCTTTACAATGAAATTGGTCCTCAGCAACTCTAGCTGCTACAACCAATACCAGAGGCAAAAATACTATAAATTATTAATAAAGTAATACATCCATTAAAATAAAATTATAGAAAGTTACCCTCAGTTTCATTGCCTTCTGGTGCACATAACTTCCCAATTATTTATATATATATTTAAACAGGGCATTTGACAAGCAGAGACAGTGAAGTGAGAAGGGAAAGACATTCCTATAATTTTGCCTTTGTGTTTTGCTACAATATTGGTAAAAGCAGTATTCAGCTGTCTGCTGGCTGCTTACAATTTGGCAGTTCAAAACTCACTGGCTCAAGGTTGACTCAGCTTTCCATCCTTCTGAGGTTGGTAAAATGATAATCCAGATTTTGGGGGGCAATCTGCTGACTGTGTAAACCACTTAGAGAGGGCTGTAAAGCACTGTGAAGCAGTATATAAATCTAAGTGCTATGGCTATTGAAATGGAGGTCTCTTCCTATCTCCAGGGCTGTTTTAAGTGTCAACCATGATAACTGTGTTAACCATGATTATGCTCTTGGCTGTTGTAGGCCGAAATATATTTCAATGGAGGATAACTGGTCAGAATTAACAATAGACATGTGTCCATTTTTTTGTGTTTTTAGTAGGTGATTTCTTATTTATTTATTTTTGTTTGTTTGTTTGAAAACTGATGGACAAGGAATCAATTACTACCAACTGCACCCTGATTTCTGCCATTTCTTTCAAACTTACCTCAACAGAGTAGAGAATATAATTTTCATAAAGGCAAAGTTTTCAAGGCTATTTATTTGTTTGGCATTCTTTCTGCATTCCAAAGTCTGTCTGGCTCACAAGGATGCAGCCTTCTGTATTCTCTTTTCCAAATGCACAAATAGTTTTCAGAAACTAGATACTGTCATTTAAACTAGCATTCCTTTGAGAATGAGAATTCCAAGTATCTATTCATATCTTGTCCGATAAGTTTATTTGATGCCTATTTTGTACTAGCTGGCAAATATTCAATAGGCCAGTGGACTTTAACTACCTTAGTTGCCAATATCTATTAGATCATGAACTATTGGAACTGAAAACAGCATATCAATATATTTTATTGGCAGTTCTATTGGGAAAGATGGGAGCATACATACTGATAGTTCCACGGTTAGTCTGTCTACTGCCTGAGTTCCAGACATCCCTTGTCAATCAGGTGATGCTAAGCTGCATGACTCAAGCTTTGGTATAAAGCAACTTGCTTTGTGGTAATCATATATATTTGGGAATAAATCCCCTTCGGTACAACACAACTTAATCTTACAATAAGCAGGACATATGTAAGCTTATTATTCTAGATTTGAATGTCCACAGTCACAATTTGACTTCCCAAACTAACATGAAGAATTCTGTTAAAAGATAGATTTTCATTTTCTAAAATAGCAGGGTGAGGGGAAGAAACTTCATTAGTTTTAAAAGGAGGGACACCCCATCAATGCTGCTGATTTCCTTGGGTTAGACAAATTTTCCCTTTCTGTGATGAACCTATTTAAACCATCTGTCTCTTCCACATTCATCACAGGTATGAAGATGAAATCAACAAGCGCACCAGTGCAGAAAATGATTTTGTTGTGCTCAAGAAAGTAAGAGTCTATTAACCTAAATCTGCATGTTGTGCTATAGATGGCAGGGTTTCGGATGTGACAGGATTGTACCGTAGTACAATTTCCATAGCATTATATACAGGATGATCCTAGAAACAATATCTTTAAACAATTGGAATAGATCAAAATAGAAATTTAAGTCTACTTATTAAATTTATTAGCACTACATAGGGATGTAAATTTTTATTTTAATGATGATGTCCAAATGTCAAATGCTTTCAAATGTAATATTAATTATGGAAATGTACAGTTTGGGGTGGCATCTGTTATTGTCCGTACACAGAAAAAACGATGGCATAACCACAAACTACTAATGGGGAAAGGATCATCTATTTATTTTCAAAGAAAAGAGAAAATTATAAACATATAAAAATAAAGTGTTATGGGAAAGAGTTACAGGTTCATTCATTCATTCATCTATTCACCGGTTGGTTAGTCCTGATGCAAGAATTACATTGGGGTATAATAAATGTAACACCTAGCCCTCCTATTATATTGTTACAGCACTAAAAGCAGGGTTTTATATTATGCAGACAGGTGTTTTTCTTCTTTGTATACAAAGCAAACAGATAAGAAGGAAGAGGAAAAGGATAAAGGTTACACAGCAAGGATAGGTGACCTACCCAAGGTCAACTAAGTTATCAACATGGAAAAAAAATTAGGGACAGGCTACCTATTATCTGAAATGGAATACTTGCAGCTACCTTCTTCCCCTTAAATAGTTTATTACAGGAAAAGAAAACTTATTCCCAAGCTTGACAAAAATGACTATGCCATAGGAGGAGAAGACAAGTGTAATTGCAATTAAATCTAGAAAAGGAAAAGATAAATTTCTCCTTCCCATATGCATGGGACTCAATTATAATTGTGCCTTTAAATAATAATGTTTAAAAAGCCACAGTAGCCTGCTGCATATTAAGAATCATGTAGTCCCTGCGGATTTTACTCTGCTGGTCATTGCTGATTATAGAGGGCAGTACCTACCTCCGTTTCCAGGGCCATTGAGCCAGTGATGTTTGTCATGTGGTCAGCAAGATGTCACAGGGTACGGTTCTCACCATAGTGGTACCCAATTATCTACTCACATTTGCATACTTTCGAACTGCTAAGTTGGCAGGAGCTGGAACAAGTAACGGGAGCTCATCCTATCACACAATGTTCAGATCTCAACTCTGAAGGCCAGGTGATTGGCTTTCCAGCCAACAAGCTCAGTGTCTTAATCACTGAACCATCGCACTGCAATGACAATTTCATTTTAGGGTAGGGATAAGGATGATTAAACCTAGCAATAAAGAGATGAGGTTTTCCATTAGACTTTTTTTTTTTTTTGCCCATGGTAGCAATCTTGTCCTTTCCTTCTTCTCCATTTCTCAAAAACCATAAGTTGCTTTTCTTTTAATGGTTTCTTTTAGGATGTTGATGCTTCCTACATGAATAAGGTGGAGCTGGAAGCCAAAGTGGATGGGCTGACAGATGAAATAAATTTCCTGAGAGCGCTTCATGAAGCAGTAAGTAAACTTTAGCGTCATTTTTCACACTCTGGTACCGTTCAGGTATGCTGATTGACAACTCCCAGTCAACAAAATGTATATCTGGAAGATACAAGGCTAAGGAAGAATGTTTGTGCTATTACTGTCTTTAGCTCATGCACTGACCTCCTTACAGAAGACAAATTCAGTGATCCTTGCAAAGAATTTATATACATATTTATATATGACCTGTTAATTTGTCATTCTCAAAAGTTGGCACGGGAGGAGAGATTGAGCAAAGGAGTTGTTTTATGAAGGGAGAGGAGGAATTAACAGAAATAAAGATTATTCATTAAAAGAAAAGATATAACTTAGCAAATAATAACAATAAGCATTCTGTGATGACAGTATTTAGCTTTAGCATCTCACATTGCCCTGTCAGTATCTAAAAAGGAAACGTAAAAAAGAGGAAAATTAAATTCTCTCAGAAATGTGTTCAAAGAAAACTAAGAGAAGTCATTTGCTTCTAGCAGTAATTTAAATATGCAGATGTAACAGTTGTAATCAAAGAAAACAAATTATGGTTCTCCATTTCATTTGAGCCTTGAGGAGTATTAACTTCTCCATTGTTAAATATTGCCAAACATGTATTATCACCAATATTGATCCCAAATTATTTGATTCCTAATATAATCACTGTGCAGGTAGGTGAACTTGATTTGCTGAATTTTTCATTGGAAATTTCTTTTCTCACTATTGAAGAAATTAGATTCAGACAGAATTCCAGTCTGCCCAGAATTTTATTTTTAACTGAGTGTATATTACTTTGCAAGTCAAAATGTGGTTTGTTTAGTTTTGACATTTTTTATCTTTTTAAATTTATTGGCTGCCAGCCTCCAATGGATTAATATGATGTGTGCACCCAGACATTGTAACTTATTCAACAAACCATGATTAAGCAAATATTAGTCTAGTGCAATGTGCAAAGTACACTTAACAGCAATCTTTTGATTAGATTTAACTCCATCCTTTGACTGAGTAGGTTGCATCTTTTAAACTAAAATGTGATTTTCAAGGAGAACTTTGCTTAAGCAAGAATTGGTTCTATATTCCAAAATTCCATTAAAAAATCCAGTTTCCCTATAAAAGGTGGCTCAAAAATTAAATTCAAGCTTGACATGACATTGAATACAAAGCTGTTTAAAATTACAAGCACTGAAATCCTACTGATGTAGTAATCTATATTTACTTTTCATTGTTCTGACTCCCTTTCTTTATAGTCTCTAGGCTATTTGTCAACCCTGTCACAATTTAATGTGCAAATGGCTCTGTAGTGGAAACCTGAAACCCTTGCTAAACATATCAAATTGCTTGTCTCATGTGATTCTTTTATGCAGTAGATGTATATCAAAGGAGTTTCACAAACCTGGCTATTTTAATGAGTTAGTATTGTTTTTCTGTATGTGTATGGCATAATGAGCTGAGCTAGAAATTGATCAACTTTGCATGAACAGGAGAAAGTTGCTGCCACTTGTTCATTGGTGCTATTGCCAGATCTTAATTGGAATATTTGTTCTCATTATTTTCTGTGTTTAACAGAACCCATGGAGGGGAAAAAAACCCACCATGTGTCTTCCGCATATAGCCATGGCTTATGCTTATAATTCATTGTACAGGTACATTGTACATAATACAAAGTACATGTAATTCAATTAATACTGAGTCTAATCCCATGAAAAATTGCCCGTATTAGTTATCACACATTGAACATTTAATTATAGCAGGAAGCTTGGTTTCAAAGGCTACCTCATTCCTCTCTTTAGACTTCAGCTGTTGTGTTGCTATACAACCTCACCAAAACAGCACAGGAAGGGTAACATACAACTAATGTCTGTTTGTTGTTGTTTTTCCTGTCAGGAACTGGCTGAATTGCAGACCCAGGTCTCTGATACATCTGTTATCCTTCAAATGGACAACAATCGCAACCTGGACTTGGACAGCATCATTGCTGAGGTCAAAGCTCAGTATGAGGAGATTGCTAATAAGAGCAGGATGGAGGCAGAAAGCTGGTACCAAAGCAAGGTGAGCAATGACAGAAAAGATGGGTTTAAAAGGGAACCCACTGTATGATATCCAGTAGATTATTTATAATGGCTTTAATGCTGCATTATAGTTTTCAAATACATTGCAGATGTTTAAGAAAGCCCCTTCCAGTACTGAGTTTGTTGGATAACTGCTGCAAATGAATCTCAAATTTATGATTAATATGGACACTTTTTATTGCGTTCATAACATATTTGGGACATCGAGCTCCAACATTGTTAATCTACTCCTTTGAGTAGAAGCTGTAATGATATCACCATCAGTTAGCCTTTTCCTTCGTTATGACTGTTCATTTTGAAATGCCCATTGGATGAATTGCTCAGGAAATTTCTCAAATAAGCAATCAGACAAATGTGTATGTAACATTGGACATATGTGATGGAGATTGATTTTGTTTGTGGCTATACCTTCTGAATTTTTCCTAGTTTTCCACAAACTGCCTTAATAGTCATTTATCGCTCTCTCTCCTAACCTTCTCCCCCAGTTTGCACATGCATACCCCCATTCACCTGAAGAAATTTACATGTGCATTTTGTACTTGTCCTTCTAGCCTCAGAAAGGGGTCGGTTGCTACTTGGAGCAAATATTTATTTTGTCTTTGCTCAGAAAACAATTCTGAAACTTGAACATTATGTAGAGCTCCAGGATGTGGTAGGGAACTGAGCCTAGGCAAGAAGGGAAGACTAGCAACCTCTCTTTATATTTTCAACAGCATATTTTTTGCATCTTTGATTGATTTTAGTTTGAGGTCTTGCAAGCCACTGCTGGAAAGCATGGAGATGACCTGCGGAACACAAAGAATGAGATTGCAGAGATTAACCGTACAATAATGAGGCTGCAAGCTGAGATTGACAATGTGAAAAACCAGGTGAGTTAAGAGAAAGAAATACTAGTTCTCTCACTGCAAAACCTACACTGAGTACAAAGGAGTGTAAGAGTGTGGTATAATGTCCATGCATTGCCCCAATAACCCAACTCACCATCCCACTTATGACTTAAATCCTCATAGGAAATAGATCACAGCTGGAACTATCCTGTTGGACTTACAGTTTTTTTTTAAATCCAGATGTATCTACTTGTTACTATAAAGAACTGCAAGAAAAAGTAGGTTGAGATTCTAACTTTGGAGTCAAAGTTCTTTTGGTAAAAAGCAAGGATAATATATTATGGAGAAATTGGAGCCCTTTGTAGCTGCTGAAATGTAAAAAAAAAAAAGGCGGGGGGAGGGAGATCTGGCTACACATCTGTCTCCTTCATTTTGGCCCTCACCTACCTACGTGTTAAGTTAGTGATATTCCAAACCACAAACCTTTCCTTTTTTTCTGCTTGGGCAGCTTTATCAATTCATTAAATAAATAATAAATATGTCGTTTTAAAACATCAATTCCCCTACCTGCTTATACAATTACGCTATGGCTGCCTGCAAGGATTGGATATTTCATGATAAATGAAGTAAACTGTTTGCACAAAAGTGAGAGATAAGCTATTGTCTGTACACAATGTGTGTTTGGCTTTAGGGCAGAGAAACTTCAGCAAACATTCAAAGAGAAGCAATGCAAACACAGTGGCCCAGGAGTATTCACTTCTAAATGATGAATGGGAGGTCTGAAGTTCAGTTGCTTAGCATTACACTCTTCTTCTACGCCCTTACAATAAAGGGTGTGGAGCACAAGGAGTGGAGTGCCTAAGCATTTCCGGCATAGCAAATGGCTAGTACTTTCATGTCATATCAAGAATGTAATAAATGATTGTGGCATGAATGGTGGGCAAAGATAATTAGAGGCTAAAGCGTAAAAAGAATGGTTGCTGGAATTGGGTATGTCTAGTTGACTGAAAAGAAGGATTAGGGGTGACATGATAGCAGAGTTCCAATATCTCAGGGGTTGCCCCAAAGAAGAGGGAGTCAAGCTATTCTCCAAAGCACCTGAAGGCAGGATAAGAAGCAATGGATGGAAACTAACCAAGGAGAGAAGCAACCTAGAACTAAGGAGAAATTTCCCGACAGAACAATTAACCAGTGGAACAATTAACCAGCTTGCCTTCAGAACTTGTGGGTGATCCAACACTGGAGATTTTAAAGAAGAGATTGGACAACCATTTGTCTGGAATGGTATAGGGTTTCCTGCCTGAGCAGGGGGTTGGACTAGAAACCTCCAAGGTCTCTTCCAACTCTGTTATTCTATTCTATTCTAAGTTCCCCTCCCTCCTTTTTCGTTTAAGACAGGGCATTGCTGTTTTCTGACCCTAGCTGCATACGAAGGTGGTTTACCTTTCACTTTATCAATGCCGGGGCAGATGATGGTAAACTGCTGATCGTGAAGATGTGCAGAGGTCATTTTGGAAGCCCTCCTGCTCCCAGATGCCCCTCCCATTTTTTGGGCATGGAGAGGAGAATGCCTCCCTATGTGTTGTTCTCAGGCTAAGGAACATGTTCCCTTGTGAATATGCATTTGACACAGACGTTGGATTAGCATTGATTCTCATATTGATTTTAACACTGTGGGTCTCATTTCTTGAACTCCCGTCTAAATTATTGTGGCTGACTGTAGTAATAGTTCTCCAGGATTGCCAAGCAAAAGCATTTCTTGACTTACTTGACTTACTGACGAATTGGGTCTGCTCTGGAAGGGGGAAAGAGACAGAAAAAGTTGCATTGCCATTTAGCTGTGGGCTCTTCTCCCCTAATATATCAAATCACAAGTATGCTGCTAGTGATGTTTGGGCATTGATTTAAATAAAAGATAAAGCTTTTACTTCCTCTCTAAAGAGTTTTAGATGACTGAATTATTACTAGCGCAAGTTCCTCAGCCCTGTTTTCCAGATTTTTGGCTCCTTTAGTGTAAATTATTTTTGCCCTGCCAGGGGCTTTCCTGATCTTTCCTATCTTCAATAGGTAGTTTCCTAAATGTTCCAACCTGACCTCTTTGTACTCGTTGAACTACTTTCAGTATACAATGCCGGCGCTGTACTGCTGCTGACCTATGGTCTCCTCCCCTTCCCCCCTCTTTCTCTCCCCCCCCTTAAAGACATAGTGCTATTTGCTGGACTTTGACCTAAAGGGCAGTATATCACTGTACAATATCAGTTCAATGAATGCACTGACTTCTAAAGAGAAGTTAATGCCTTGCGGTTCTATGGGAAGAATGTGATTGCCCTAACAGAAAAATTAGGAGATAGAATCGATTGAAGCCCCCTTGACTTCCCAGCTGTTTTGCCCTTCTTTTTGCAGAAAAGTTTGTATTTTCTTGTGTGAATACACTGAGAACCGAGATTCATCACCAATAGTAGAAAGAGACATAGTCCATTTGATGGCTTTAGCATATGATCACACCATTCTCAAGATATTCTCATTAGCTATTTCGAGATACCCTCCTGGTCATTTTAAAGAGTGTAATTGCAAACAAAGCAAGAAGACTGGACAGGAAGAGGGTGGCATATAAATTTAATAAGTAAATAAACATAATAAATAACAGACATGTAAACATAATCAATACAGCTTTCTCCAGCTTTTATTCACTAGAGCTATTTGATGCAGGATGCTCATTCTTTTTTTTTTTTGCCATGACTTTATTAAGTTTCATTATAAAATTAAAATACAGGAAAAATGAAAGTTAGAGAACTAAGAGAAAGAAAGAGACAAGTGCAGAGAGAAAAAAGGAGTGACTTTCAACATTTTTCAGTGCAGTAAAATGACAAAAAAGTCTCAACATTTGCTTTACATTTCAAAACATTTCAAGCTATTTATAAAACAAAAGCATTCTAATCACCAAAACCTAAAATCAAAGTGTCATTCCCCCCCCCCCTCACTTTTGAGCAAAAAATAGAAATAGAGAAGAAACAAAGTAGAAATAATGGAAACAAAACTGGTTAAGTTTTTCTCTTTAATTAAAACAGTCAATTTCACCATGATACTAACTCCATCCTCTTTACACTTTACCATCTACTCTTCCATTGAGGAAATTAATGTGTCTTTCCATCTTTGCTCTTGCCAACAAATATTCCAAGTTCTTTATCCATTAAACCTAAAAGGAGAGTTTCTAGTTTCAGTTTTAGATATTTTAAGAATTTTCTGAATTATAAAACTATCCATTTTGCAGTTGCATTTCCAACATATGTTTGAAATGTCTTTATACATTTTTGGCATCTTCTCAGGCATCAAATACACAGGATGCTCATTCTTGTGATGCAATCCATCTACTGTATGAGAGCTAATTCTTCCACGGTTAGAAAAGTAAGGTAGATGAAAACAGTGAGGCCCAAACAATCCCTTATATAGGATAAGCAGAAGGAAAAGGTGCAAACAGGGCTAAATATTGAATTTATAAAGAAGGCTTGAAACCTTCTAGTTGTTGAAGTGCTTTCATTACGGCTAGTAACTTTGCAATAAAAATTACTCACCACAAATTCCTGGATTCTTGTAAACTGACCTAACAGGTTCAGTCTTGCCTTGGCAGCTGAAGCCAACCTTAGATTTATTTATTTATTTTCTGGTTACAGTTAGGGATTGGATATATTTCATGTAAAAAAAGGTAGCACGAGAAAAAGAAAAGACAAAGGATGAATGGACTTCCCCATACAATACTCACTTCAGTTATGGCTTTGGAGCACTTTGTTTTCTCCTCCCTGGTGGATGAAATGAAAAAAACAGAACTTCTGAGTAATTCTGTCCTCTTCATTGGTCTCTCCAGCGTGCCAAGCTTGAAGCTGCCATTGCTGAAGCAGAGGAACGCGGTACGCTAGCTGTCAAAGATGCCAAGGCGAAACTAGAGGAACTGGAACTGGCCCTCAACAAAGCTAAGCAAGAGATGGCCCACCATCTGCGTGAATATCACGAGCTGATGAATGTCAAGCTGGCTCTGGATATTGAGATTGCTACTTACAGAAAGCTGCTGGAAGGGGAGGAGAGCAGGTAGGTGGCTGGAAGTAATATTCTGATCATTGCAGCGAGCAATTGCCTCTTCTAATAAGACATCTGCTATAACACGAACAGCTAAGGCCAAGAAGGCACATAGTTTTTAAAAATGGCTGTTTTAAAAAAAATATTTATGTTTTTATTTATTTGCTTATTTATTTATTTCTAAAATTTATTGACCAATCATCTTACCACAAGGTAACTCTGGGTAGGTTGCAATTATATTTATATGTATGTGTATTGCATGTATGTGTGTGTGTGTGTGTATACATGTGTGTGTGTGTATGCAAATATATGTATGTATTACTGTATATGTATGTGTGTGTATAAATAGTCATAGAATGGATCCCACTTAATAAAAGGCATCCACAAAAGAGACCTAAAGCAAGATGAATTGATGACATTAGCAAGTACTGCGTGCTCAATTGGCAAAGGAAAGCTCAGGACCATATTGGTTGGAAACATGCAAAAGAGGCTTTCATCCTGCTGTGGATAGACAGTGGCTAAAATGAGGTTGATGATGATGATGATACATAAATAAGTTAATACCAAATTCCAAAGTCCGCTATGTATATGTATCTAATAGGTATATTTAATCCAGTGTTAACTTTCATTAATTGAACCTCCTAGGGTGAAATGGTTGGGATTAAGTGAATCATGAAGGAGACCCATGCTTTGTCCTTTTAAGTTTATCCTACCGTATTGTTGCCAATTAACAACAATAAAGGAGTTATTGGGGGAGAGTCATCTTCTGGATCATTAATCCTACCCATCATAGTATTTCTCATCTTCTTCCTAAGGCCAATAACATGCATTAATTAAAACTGGCAAGAGTCAGTTGTCTCCTCTGAATATTTTATATTAATAATGTTAAAATGAATGTTTTCTTTTTTAAAAAAATGTGCTTGTGTGCTTATTTCTCACACAACAGATTATCTGGAGAAGGAGCTGGTTCTGTAAGCATGAGTAAGTTTGCTTCTTATTTCTTGACTTCCTGTCAGTATATATTAAATTCCAGGAACCATAGAGCATATAAATCATCTCTTATGGGAGCAGTTTATAATTTACTCCAAGACGAAAGTTTCCCCTGCGGCTAAGAGTGTATATACAGGCATTCTTCACTTTGTTTAGTGAACAAAGTTCGGCATTCAAAAATCCCCTTAGTGACCACTCCTTGCATTTATGAACTTTGCAGTGTCTTTCTGCATTTATTTTCACTTATTTAGTTGAAACCAAATCGTCCTCAAACAGAAAAATCCCCATTTCAGGTGAAGGAAGTACAGTAGCAAGAAGCGAAGGAAAAATTATAAGCATAGTCATGGGCATGTCATTTTCACTTAGTAACTACCTTGCTTAATGACCAGGTTGCTGATCCTAATTGCTATTGTTAAACAAGGACTAGCTGTACTTATAGTTGCATTCCAGAAAGTAGGAGACATAGCTAGGAAAAGCATTTTGACAATTAAAATAAGTATAGAGATTATTTATTTATTTATTTTTCCCCTATCCCACCATGAGGTAATAAAAAGGAAGAAAATTAAAACAATGCAAATAGAATAGAAGCAAAATAGAACTATACAGGTAGTCCTTGATTTACGAGCACAATTGAGCCCCAAATTTATGTTGCTAAGCAAGACATTTGTGAAGTGAGTTTTGCTCCATTTTAGGACCTTTCTTGCCACAGTTGTGAATCACTGCAGTTGTTAAGTTACTAGTAGCAGAGTTGTTAGGTGAATTGGCCGTCCCCATGGACTTTGCTTGTCAGAAGGTTGCAAAAGGTGATCACATGATCCCAGGATACTGCAACCGTTATAAATATGAGTCAGTTGCCAACTGTCTGAATGTTGATCACGTGACCATGGGGATGCTGCAGTGGTCATAAGTGTGAAAAAAGGTCAAAAGTCACTTTTTTTCAGTGACATTGTAAGCTGAGTACTACCTGTAAAATAAAAAATGAGAAAGGAATGCAGCGAGAAAACATCGATCTGATAAGCAAAAAATGGATGGGTGGAGAGCATGCAGCAAGGAGGGAGGGAAAATGGAGTCTACCATCAATCCGGCAGCCACCCCTGATGTGGAAATCCCCCATTTGGCCCCCAGGCCAACCGGCAAAGCCAAGACTTCAGGCTCTTGTGGAAGGATAGGAGGGTGGGGTTTCTACAATAGGTATGCGTTTAATGATTTCATCTTCTATCATGTTAAATATCACATTCTGATAACCTGGAGCAATTTCTTGGGGGCCATACTCAAATATATGTTCCTTCACTTTAGTGTGTAGATAGAAAGAACAAGCTATGGCTTTTGTGTATTCAGGATATAGAAGTAAAGAATAATATACAGAAGTAAAGGATACAGAAGTAAAGGATACAGAAGTAAAGGATAATATGCAAGATGTTATCTTCTAGGGATATTCTTTCTCAATCAGGGAGGGATTCAGAGATTGAATTTTGTCTTTCTTATGAAAGGTAGATTGAAGAACATGTATTTATGTATTTTTTTAACTTGTCCTACTATTAGTGTCCTGGATTCATAACAATAGTTGCATAAACAAAATAAGCGTAATATGCTTAATTCTCAGTTAATTCACACTGCCAGCCAATCTTGATCAGTTAAAGAAATGGTCTGGAAGCAGCAGAATGAAATTTAACAAGAGTCAAGAACTCAGGACAGGATAATAGAAATCTGGCTCACTATTAAAAATGTAAATGTAAAATGTATTTAGAATGATCAGAAAAGGAATCTGACACAGCAGTGTAATGTCTTTGCAAAGAAGCCAATTGTGCATTTTAGTCATATCAACAGTAGTATAACTTCCAAATCAGGGCAAATAGTAATTCTACATTGGTCGGATCACCTTTGAATACCGTCCTAGGTACTACACTTTAATAAGGATTTAGTAAAGGTCAATGATCACAATCAGGTGATGGAAAACTAAGTTGTATGAAGATATATTGAAGGAACCAAACCTTAAGAAGAGACAGCTGGGGATGGGATATGGTAGCCATTTGAAAATATTTAAACCAATGCGAAGAAAGCCAAGAACTGCTTCCTCTTATTTCAGAACAGAGGACATAGAATAGTGAAAATCAGTTCCACGAATGTGTATACTGAATGAATATTGGCAGCAGCCATCTTTATAACCTGAGGAAATATCTCTTCGGTTATTTGTGGTTTTTGAAACCAATGGTGCACAATCAGTTTCAACAAAAAAAGAAAGGGTTTCTTTGGTTGGCTTTTCCTGGCTGATGGTCAGTCAGACAGGATGGTCAATCGGAGATCCCAGAATCAATGTAGTTTCACCACACTGCCATGTTGCAAGTCAGCCCACTCTGTATGAGATCTCTGAGGACAAGGGAAGCCAACTGAATTGAATTAGAGCAAGTGTAACTGGGTCAAAATACCCTTTCATACACATGAAATTGTAAATTAAGTGGCTTCTGTGAGACATAGTTAATGTGTCCGCTCCCTTCAAGAACCAATGCCCTGCTGTTGTTGGCAGAATATTTGTAAGAGTATTCCAAGGTGTCTCACTGTTTCTGTTAAACTTGACTTGCTTTTTTTGTATACTGCAGCTCTGGTCAGCTCCGCTAGTGGCGGTGGTACATACAGCAACGGAAGTAGTTCTGTCTTTGGTCTGGGAAGTGGAATGGGCAGTGGAGGTATTGGTTTTACCTCTAGAGTTGGCCCGAGCAGCCTGAAATCGACATACAGTATGACAAGCACATCCAGGAGAAGCATCAGAAATTGAAATAAGCAAAGAAAGAATCATCACTGAATAAAAGAAATGTCCCTTCCTTTCCTTGCAACAGAGAAGAAAATATGGGCTTGGGAAAAGGGGTTGTTTTTCCTCAGCATCCCTAAATGGCCACAGCATCTAGTAGTGATGATACAAATCTATAAATTCATGAGCTCCTCCTTACTTACTTTAAACATCCTTAATACTCTTCTTGTCCCAATTCAGACCAAGGAGAACTTCGTTGTCGAATTGAGTGACAGCAGAGTAAACCTTGGTCAGAAGTGTCCAGAAAGTAACCACATGCTCTGGCTTTGATGTAAAAATGCTCTGCATTTTCCTACCTTTTTTATTGGGAGTGGTGAAGGAATTAAAGTCATACTAATAAAGTTGAGGCTACCTTACTTTTCTCCTAAATGGTGTGGTTTTTTGGGGGTGTGTGATTCTTTTAATTTTTCTTCCATATACACTAGAAGAATGGATATGGTGCCACATTTATCATCCACTTTAAAAAAAAAAGATCAGCCCTTTTGAAGAATAGATAATAGATGATTATTGAAGGCTGAAGTGGAGAGAAGGCAGGCAATCAAATAACTTATAAGATCCAGAAGGTAGAGCTATATGCTGTCATTAAGAAAACTAGGAAAGGGTTGTTCCTCAGGAAGTTCACTCAAGTAATAATTACACATTGCTGCATAAATTGGGATTTTGTGAAAACAGAAACTTTTCTATGCCTACTAGCTACTAAAAAGTCTTCAGAAATAATTGTTTTGGTACCTTGATGTGGATATAGTCTTCTCATTTGGAGTTCAGCCACCTCTTTATTACATTCAGGCCAGGGGTGGGATTCAAAAATTTTTATTACTGGTTATGTGGGCATGGCTTATTTGGTGGGCGTGGCTTGGTGGTCATATGACTGGGTGGGCGTGCTTGGTGGTCATGTGATTGGGTGAGCATGGCCAACTTAATGTCACTCATGTCAAGGGTACCTCGTCTGGCCTCTCCCCTCCCAGCCATTTCTTGTCACACCCAGCCTCAACGTATCTAGAATAGAATAGAATAGAATAGAATAGAATAGAATAGAATAGAATAGAGTACTTTATTGGCCAAGTGTGATTGGACACACAAGGAATTTGTCTTGGTGTAAATACTCTCAGTATACATAAAGAAGGAACATTCGTTAAGAATCAAGAATCATAATGTACAACACTTAATGATAGTCATAGGGTACAATCAACATCAAATCATACTAGGAAACAGAGGATACAAGCAACAAAGTTACAGTCACAAGTGGGAGGGGATGGGTGATAAGGAGTGATGAGAAGATTAACAGTAATAGTAGTGTACACTTTGTAAATAGTTGAACAGTGTTGAGGGAATTATTTGTTTAGCAGAGTTCTATAGTTCTGTAAAAATGTTGCTCAACTTTTTTTGACTTTATTATCTACATACTGTAGATGTACTTTCATAGTTCACTGAAAGGAGGAAATGACTCACATGCTTTGTCCAAGAATGTGATAGGCAACAGGCTTTTAAGGGGCTGCCACAAAGAAGCGGGGTGGGGGGGGGATGAATTTTCCAAAGCACTAGAAGGCAAACAAGAAGCCATGGATGGGAACCGAACAAAGAAAGAAGCAAGCTAAAACTAAGGAGAAACTTCCTGACAATGAGAACAATTAACGAGTGGAACTGTTTGCCACCAGAAGTTCTGAGTGCTCCAACACTGAAGGTTTTAAAGAAAAGACTGGACAGCCATTTCTCTGAAATGGTATAGGTTCTCGAGGTCCCTCTAAGTGTTATTCTGTTATTCTGACACTTTCCCAAATTTACTCAAATTTATCTCATAATTTCACATATAAAATAGCCATTCGTGTAATACAACCTGCATATTGTTCAAAATAGTAATTATTATGGCTGATGTTTGACAGGAAGCCTAAAAGTCAAAGATCACAAGAGTGCTTCTGTCTCTGTATGTATACAAAATATCACATACCAGGAATAGCATATTAAGCTGGACTTATGCAACCTGATGTACAAAATAAACACACGCATATTTATGCTCTGGACTAGATATTGAATGCATGTAAATGTGGTAGCCCTGGGCAAAAGAAATGCAGTAAAATCACTCAAGGTGTAGGAGCAGTGTAAAATATTAACACATGATAAATAATGGAACAATTAAAAATAATAGCACAGAGTTTTCTCTCTCTTTCTCTCTCAACACACACACCACTCTCTTCCTATTTCTTTTTCTTTCTTTCATTTCTTTCTCTTTCTTTCTGTCTCTCTTTTTCTTTCTCTCCCTCTTTCCTTCTTTCCATCTTTTTTCTCTCTCTCTCTCTCTCACACACACACAGACAGATAGACACACACCTGGTCTGGGACAAACTGAATGATCCCACGAGCTCCAGTCAGCAATGGGTGATGGGAAAAGAAAGAAAGGGGGCAGCGTACCCTCCTAAAGACCTTAGTGGCCGCTTACTTTCTTGTGGACAGAGGTGGTGGTGGGACTGTGGAGCACCCCCTCCCCCCCACTCCAGTCCTCCCAAAGAACCTCTGTGGATGGCGGCAGTGGCAGAAGCACCCGCCCACCCTCCTAAAGACCTCCCGGGGACCAAGCCAAGCCCGGGGATGGTAGGGATGGCCTGGAAAAGTCCAGGGACTGTGGGGGAGGGGCTACTGTGACTTGCAGGGTTACCTGTGAGCAGAAAGATCAGGGCTGCTCAGTTAGGGCACAAGCACCATGTGGGAAGGCTAGAATGGCAAGCCATGAGGACCCAGAAGGGGAGGAGTGACTGGGTAGGGTGAGGGGCAGGCAGGCGGGGTGAGCAAGCATTGGGCAGATGGGGCAAGCGAGTGAGTGGAGACCGTGCAACTGGGTCGGGGGTGTGGCCAGCCAAATGTTGCTACCGGTTCGGCAACCCACACCCAATTCTTGTTACAGGTTCGCCCGAACTGGTGCAAACTGGCTGAATACCACGACTATTCAGGCCCTTCTTGAACTGTTAAAGCTGCCCCGACAGTGACCATAGCTGGATCCTTGTGATGGTATTAGCTTTCTTGAGATGGGAGGGGTAGTTCCTCCTACAATGAAAGAAGTCGTGATGTGTTCCCTCCTCAAGAAGCCATTGCTGGACCCAACAATTCTGGACAGCTACACTCCAGTCTCCTAAAAAAGTCTTAAATCCAATCAGTTAAGATAAGCAATCTTGGTGGAAAAATGGATGCACACACATAAACATATATACCAAACATATTCATACGGAGAGACATACTGTACTTATAGGCACATGCCAGTTTTTCTAACAGTGAGAGGCAAGAAAGTTTGAGTAAAAGAGAGTCCCAAGATAGCAGTGAGGGTAGGAATCAGAAGGAAACTGCTTGAGTTTGATTGGCCAGAGCTGTACTGAATGACTTCAGTCTGTTCTGTATTATGATTGTATCAAAACCCCTTTTTATACTATATATTATTTAGCAATGGAGGAAGTTTCCAAGCTTTTCGAGAGAAGAGAAAACACCATCTGTTTTTGAAGGAAAAAGTTAATCAGTAAAATGTATCATTGTCCCACTGTGAGTTTTTAGTTTGCCCGCTAATAAAATTTTATTGTTAGGATGGAAGAGAAATCAAAGTTGTCACATTATTTACGGGAGCTGCTACTTAAATATCACTGACTCCAATGAATTTGGTCACATACTTATGGCTCTTTCCCTTCCTCTTGTTTATCCTTACAACAGTTCAGTGATGGGATTCAATTTTTTTTATTACCAGTTCTGTGGGCGTGGCAGGGGAAGGATTCTATAAAATCTCCAGTCAGAGGTGGTATTTTCTGGTTCTCTGAACTACTCAAAATTTCCACTACTGGTTCTCCAGAACTAGTCAGAACCTGCTGAATACCACCTCTGTAACAGTCCCATGAAGTAGGTTAATAGAAAAGCAAGGCAGGCAATGTGGTGCTCAGGTTGTCAGGGTATCTGCAAGACCTCCAAATACCACCTGTAGAACCATATGATTAAAATATAATAATAAAATGGCCAAAAGGCTCACAAAATTACCACATCTCACATGGGATCTCACAAGAACCTGCACATAATTTTGTAATATGAGATTTAGTGATCTTGTCAGATTTAGGTCATTTTTTAAATCTTTTTTTATTATTAATAATGCCTCAAAATTATTATTAGATTTCCTGCACCATAACAAAGTTCAAACGTTCTTTGAATATAGAGGGTGAATTTGTAATGGTATGAAGACCACACACACACACACACACACACACACACACACACACACACACACACACACACACACATCAATTATAAATTTACCAAAACTACTGGAGAGAAAAGTGTGCACACTCAATATCTTTCAAGGTTAATCACAGAAGGTGCTTCACCTGATATTTCAGATGGATTATATCTGATTTTGTTACAACCAATCAAGCAACATATGATCACCCCAATCTTGGCATTTCATAGCTAGCAGGTTGACAGAATTCACAGTAATGATTGTATTGACATTTTGCACCAAAATCTGTCTTAATTTTGACAACATATTAAATCATTAGGAAATGTTTGCAAATTTCAAATGCTGTAAAAGACTTGGCTAGCTGATTTATTATGTGCTGCCAACACTTAACATCCACATAGATATATTTTGGTTCCTCATCTGGTCTTTCAGTGATGGTTTGTCAAGCAAGAAGGCAATTGTCAAGCCTGAATTCGGTTAGGTGGTGGACTCCTATGAATTCACCTTGACACACTTGAGAATAGGAAGTGTGTGGGGGGGGGGGGAGATTTGAGATGGATGGAGCTCCAGCCAAAACAACCTAGCTGGACGATGAGACAGCCGTGTTCCAATGGCTGCTCAACCAAAGGAAGGAGGAGCAAATTTGCCAAGAAATTCATTTCACATCCGGGTTGGACAATGTGACCTATTGTTTCGGAAAAATGAAAGAATACAAGTTATAGTGATGTGGAAAGCCAGGAAACTTTCAGTACTGGCTCCCCCTTGGCTGAGCAACCGTTGGAACGCGCCTGGCTCATCGTCCAGCTAGGTTGTTTTGTCTGGAGCTCCATCCATCTCAAATCTCCCCCCCCTTCCCATTCTCAAGTGTGTCAAGGTGAATTTGTAGGAGTCCACCACCTAACTGAATTCAGGCTTGAAAGGATCCCACTTCTGACACCACAACAATACTATCTGATGCATAGAACATAGTAAGAAAGATGCAAGGTGGAAAACATTAAATACATCGAACTTATTGTGTCAAAACATCAGCTTGCAGGCCAGTAGTGGGTTTCTACCTTAGTTGCTACCAGTTGGGTGGGTCATTGCGTGCATGCGGGCGCCCCAACACACACCCTTAACAAGCCAATCAGCTGAGAGGATGAAGAATCCAAAAGCTAGGAGCTCCCACCCTCCCATGCGCTTTTCAGTCTTTTATCCTCTCAGCTGCTTGTTGGAGGCTTTTTTCCCTCCTCTCAGCTGATCGGAGGCTTTTTTAAACTACTAGTTCAGCAACCAGTAGTGATTTTTACTAACAGTTCACCCAAACCAGACCAAACTGGTAGCATACCACTATTGTTGCAGGCTCTTCCAAGTAAGCATTACTTCACCATCCTTAATAAGACCCCTTTCCTTGCAGGGAAGAAATCAGGCCAGTGTTAATGCTAACACATTTCATATTATTTATTAATTTTGGTATGGTGTCCGATCCATTCCAGCTCACAGCAGTTTATCAGAACAGTTAAAGTCCATGGGATACATAACAACATAAAGTAATATAATTGTTGCAGTAAAAATACTTCTTCTTTACTTCTTCTTTTACTGCTTTAGGTTTCAAGGGAAATACAAATATAGTATATAACAGGGGTCCCCAATCTGCAGTCCATGGATTGGCACCGGGCCATGGCATTCCTTGGTGCCCAAAACGTTGGGGGGAGCGGGGCTGGTATATAAGATACTTCTCTATTTATTATATTATAACATTTAGGGAATATTTAACATTACAACATCTACAGTAAACAATTTAGCAATTTAACAAAATAACACTTTAAAAATATGTATTAAATGGTTTTGAAAAATCTAACACCAAAATTGAAATTAGTAGTATCATTACAAATATATTATTTAAGGATAGTTATTATTGCTCCTCCACGCATACCCACACCCACACAATCATATCCACACCTACATACTCATATCTACACAGTCACATACCCATACCTACACTTAAACACACGTGTTACTTTTCCTGGTTGTTCTGCAAACAAATACATTATTGAAATGGGTGGAAACTTATTTAATATGATTTGGCAGCAAGATATAACTTTGTGTTAAGGTGTATTAAGACCATAAGATGGTGGAGCAGACCCATTTTTCCACATTAATCCAGCAGAGGTTCCCTGGAGACTCACTGACAGGATGTACAAGATTCAAGAGTATAGTATATCCATTGACAATAACAGTCATTGATTCTAATAGGCCTGTCCTGTATGGGTGTGTCTAGACTATATAAAAAGCACCTAAAATGGGAGCCTTTGTTGCATCTTCGGGCAGCTGTATTTTTTAATAACTATGTACTGTAAAGAAGGATTTTCTTTTATTAATTCTGGATCTTCCCGCATTTATTTCATTGTTTGATCTTGCATTCCGACATCATGAGCAAAAGAGAAAAACTTTCCTCGTTCCCAGCTTCCATGCTGTGTATCTTTTTATCTATCTCTGTCACGTCTACCTTACCTTGCTTCTTTGTAAGCCAAACGATGTGTTCAATGCTACAGTTTGTCTGTGGGCTGAGGTGAGAAAGTTATTGTAAACTCTTCACTTTGATTGTATTTTTCTGCATTTCTCCCATAGGATTGGAAATAATCTCAGTGCTTGGAAATAATTCTTGATGTTTGAGATCATTGAGTGGGATTAAGCATTTAGGACTTCATGTCTCTCCTTGTCCTAGGAAGACTAATGAATAGGACATCCACAAGGGACAGTAAATTGCTCTATAGTTAAGAGCTTAAACTTTAAACAAGAAACCATGGAAGATTTTCTCCTAATCATGTGGAAATAGCACCTACAAAATGGTGCAGTCTCAGCATAGTTAAACCAGGCTAAATTTTCTCAGTGCATAGTTCTGGCCACCCAACTGAACCACCCTACCTGATAATGCAGAAAGCTTGTACCTAATCCAAAGTTCTGTCAACTTCAGCCTGGAAGTTGGGAGAGAGATAAGAGCAGAGATATTTGCACTTCTTTTTCTCATCTCAGCTGAGATGATGATGATGTTTTTGGCTTGGCATCTGTTCTAGGACATAGATTTATCAGCAGCTAATGTCAGACTACCTCACAGGTTGAGAAGCCTTTTCCAAGCTTTCCCAGGTGATTTATGGCAGCGGTCCCTAACCTCTGGTCCATAGACCGGCACTGGTCTATGACATGCCAGAAACTGGACCACGCAAACAAACGAAATCCCATCCGTGGGATGCAGGGAGCATGTGAAATGACACCCAGCTGGTCCACGGAAAAACCTCTTTCCAGAGAATCGATCCCTGGTGCCCAAAATATTGGTGGCCGCTGATATATGGGATGCATCCTTTCTCTTTTTACTATCCTTTACAACATTAAATTCTAAAATTGAAGAATGTATAAGATAATCTTTCTGTATCTAATGTGGGGTATCTTTTTCTATCCTAGGAAGTTGGAAAAATAAAAATTCTATGCCTCTAAGGCCATAGCATTGTATCTTAAATTGTACCTATCAAATTTACATGGACAGCCATTTGTCTTTCTTTCCTCTAACTTGAAGAGCTGGTACAGCTCACCTTCATACCATGTGCTCTCTCTTACTTAAACACATGTAAGATGTCCCATCAAACTGTTATTCTTAGGATCCAAAACTCATATTCATGTATCATTGTCTCATAGATCACTCAATCACTTATCCCAAATGGTACAGGGTCTCCTGCTTGGACAGGGGTTGGACTAGAAGACCTCCAAGGTCCCTTCCAACTCTGTTATTCACTCATGCATCCATGGTAACACATTCAGAAAATAAGTCCCTGTGTAAATTACCTTGATGCAGTTTTAAAAGGTAAAGCACAAGATGAGAATGCATTCACTTACTCTTTTCTCTGTTTGCTGAAGGAACTTTGCAAAACTTTGCTGGATAAGACTGGCTAATAACGTATAAGACATGAACAATATGAAGAAATATTACAAGCATAAGGATCAACTTTGATGCAGATACAGGAGTTATTTAGCCAGTTCTGCTCTGTATCCGACAAACCTTCAGTCTAGCTAGGAAAGAAAGATTAATAGACAAAGAAGCAAGAAAATCAATGGGGGGATTCAAATTTTTTTACTACCGGTTCTGTGGGCGTGGTTTGCTGGACGTGGCAGGGGAAGGATACTGTAAAATCTCCAGTCAGAGGTGGTATTTGCCGGTTCTCCGAACTATTCAAAATTTCCTCTACCGGATCTCCAGAACTAGTCAGAACCTGCTGAATCCCACCTCTGAAGAAAATGTTAGAAATCCCTTGAGAGAAGTCATATCAGGAAGTAGATGATAGACTGATAGTAACATAGTATCAAAATTCATCATTGGCCCCCTGGTGCTGATTGGTTCTTGTCCATTTTCACTTTGATTGTTCAGCTACTCCGAATTGATATCCCAACACATACTCCAGCTTAGAATTGGCTCCTGAATAAGGAACTGGCACCAGGATGGGGGCAAGGGGGGTCAAAAAAGTTACAGGAGCATGATCGAAGCCCTGCCTTTTTTTGTATGTATTGTATGTCAAGATTCCCAACATCTCCTCCAAAGTGTCAGGTGGTCTGATTGTCTCTCTCCTGCTTCACATGCAGGGGTGGGATTCTACCAGTTTGCACCTATTTGCTAAAACTGGTTGTTAACATTCTAAGCAGTTCGGAGAACCGGTTGTTAGAAGAAATTACTGGCCTAATCCTGTAAGGAAGGCAGGAAGGAAACATTCTGGTGTTGCTTACAGAAACTGCCTCTCCGTTAACCCTTATTACATTCTTGGCAGGACTAGACTTCCTGTCTCTGGAACTTCTCTGGAGCTTTTTCCCCCTCCTTTGCTGGTACTTTGCTTGTGTGGAGGGACCATTCAAAGTTACAATGGCACTGAAAAAAGTGACTTATGACCATTTTTCACACTTACGACTGTTGCAGCATCCCCACAGTCATGACAGGCCAGGCGAGGAGATACATGCCTCGATGTGAGTGATATTGAATTGGGCACACCCAGCCAATAACATGACCACCAAGGCACGTCCACCAATTAAGCCACGCCCACCAAACCAGTTGTTAAAAAGTTTGAATCCCACCCCTATTCATACGTAATGTCACATAGATGTTCCTCAAGCTGGCTTGAAGAACTAAGAAATAACCAACCACACATGAGAGCAAGTTGCCTTTTCTGGTGATTATGCTGGTTCTGCAACTGTTCTTCTCCGTTTTTTCCACCCAATCCTTATGACATCCATGGGATCAGAACAGCGTGTGGGGTTCAGAGGAGAATCTTTCTAATTGCTATGTTTGTCTGCATAATTATCTGCTAAGCTGGAGGACTTTGTCCTGACTTGCTTCCTTTTTATTCCCACCAAGAGACATTATAGAATCAAAAGGAAATGGAAAATCTCTTGGGGAACGTCTGCCTAGATGGTAATGGCTCCTCTCCCACAACCAATTTCATCCCTGGGACCTGCAACAAGTCCTGCTTTTGCAAATTTGCCAGCAACTGTTTAATAAGATAAACATTAGTGACTCAATAGCCAAAGGAGATGCAGAGACTCTTATAAGCTCCCCTGATCCAATTACCAAATTTCTATTGTCTGCAGGCTGAAATATTATACAGCCAATTGTTTTGCCTTCCAGCTCTAGACAACACTGCATCAATACGTAAATGAACTGAAGATTTGTTTCACTCTTCATCAGTCTATGGCTATTGTACAAAATTGTATTTTGAAGCTCTGCACACTTCAAAAACAGTTCAAAAGAAGTGCTTTGCACTCCCGTGAGCATTACAGCTCTTGGCTGTTCAAACAGCCTGACTCTTTTCAGGTTTTCACACAAATGCAGAGAAAAGACACTTTAGATTCATTAAAATTAATGCCAGATTTAAAGTAGCAACTATAACCTTTTTTCAAGTCCCAAAACATTTCTGGAGCAGTCTCAAAATATGCAGATCTCTAATGCACATAACATTGTTCCAGCAAGAAAAATATCTGTCTGGCAGAACTGGAAAATATCACATGGTATGGGAGGATTCAGATTGTGCTTCTATCAAACCAACATTTTATTATTTTGGAAGGAGGATGGAGAAACAAAACAAGTATGATTTCCATATTACTCTTTTGGTGATATAATATTATTATCCATTCATGTCTTCTTTCTAAGTATTTTCCCCCATCTTCATCTGTTCCTTACATTATAGGAAGTTAATTACTTCTTATAATTAATTAGAGTGGCCTAGTGGTGAGGGTGCTCTCCTCCCATTCATAAGGTTGAAAATTCAATCCTAAGTAGCAGCAGAGGGTTTTTCTCTCAGGGCTCGAAGAGAAAATATCTGCTACGAACTTTGAGTAGGCCCCAGGAAGGGCATCAGTTTCATTCGGTCTCCTTGACTCTAACCTGAATTAAGGAATTACACAGTTGTAAAAAGAAAAGAAAAAAGACTAAATGTGTGAAAGCACTTCCCAAATGATATAAGCAGCAGAGTAAAATGCCTAAAAATATTCAAATTCCAGGTGAGGGAAAAAACTTGACTGAAAGATTTTTCCAAATCTTTCTTAATTACTAGGCATCATTAACATACTCCAGGTTTCCAGAGAAAAGTATTTCGGAGCTCTGGGCTGGCTACTGAGAAGGCGCAGAATATTTCTAACTAGAGACAATTGAAGTTACATCTCTCATAGAAATCTTAATAAGGGTGGGCACTATGTAACTGAAGTCTGGCAGCCCCCCATCCAGCCCCCCACCCTGAGGGTACCATGGAGAAAGATGTTACACGCACAAAAGGATCCAGCTGTACAAATAACAATTCAAGAGAGTGATCTGGATAATTTTCCTACATTGGATTTACAAAATAAGCTTGTTAGAGCTTTGAAGAATTTTGTGAGGAAAGGACGAAGAAAAATGTTAAGAAATCAAGTTCTATGACATTACTTAAAATGACTAAAAATCAAGATTGTTACAAGTAAAAGGAAGAATATAAATTTCATTTATTTGATCGAGATTAAAATAGCTATGTTACAGAATCCAATCTGGTTTGATCATTGGGACCAGAGGTTTAGTCTTCTGAGCTTTTGGATTCCTCCTCAGGCAATTTCTCTCTCTCTCTCCAGAATGTGACATTCCAGTAGAAAGAAGTTCCCTGGTGATGGACTCCAGAGCATGAATCCAAAAGCTCAGAAGACTAAACCTCTGGCCCAATGACCAAACCAGATTGGATCCTACAACATTATCTTGGGACACATATATTTGTTTTAATTTATGGTAGATACGTTATCTCTGGCAATCCTTAATGGACTTATTTTTAAAACATCAGGACTGAAACAACAAGGCTATATGGATTTATTTATAGATAAGAGATGGCACATGGGAAGAAGAGATGATTCACTGTATTTAAGAGAAGGTGATAAATTACTAAAATTATTTATACTTGTGATGAAGGGGGAAGTTAATTCTTTATATATATAGTTTCTTTTTCTTTATAGTATTTTATCTTTTTCCTCTTTCTATTCTGCACCTTCTATTTTTTCTTTTTCCCTTTGTTTCTTTTAATTTTTATTATTATAATCATATTTTTTAATTAAAATTGCCATTAACAAAAAATACAGAAAGAGGCAAGGATTGCATTTCAATTCTTCATTCATGCTGGATACCTCTAAGCCTAAGTGGAGATCTGATGGGTACAAATTTCAAAGAGGCAAATTTTGTGTCACAGTGTACATTTTTATATTTTTGACAGTGAAAATGGGCTTTTCTAGGATTTTAAAGGAGAGGCAAGGCTTTCATCTTCAAATAAGTTGTAGTTATTGGATTCTGCAAGATTTGCTAGGAGATATTCCGCATTGCTGGCTCAAGATATAAAGCAGAAACAAGAGAAGCTATAACAGATCAGTTTTTCACAGGGAATAGCCAGACGATCACAATAGCCAGATCATATAAAATACCTACAAGCAGTGGTGGGATTCAAATTTTTTTACTACCGGTTCTGTGGGTGTGGCTTGGTGGGCGTGGCAGGAGAAGAATGCTGTAAAATCTCCAGTCAGAGGTGGTATTTGCCAGTTCTCCGAACTACTCAAAATTTCCACTACCGGTTCTCCAGAACTGGTCAGAAACTTGCTGAATACCACCTCTGCCTACAAGCAAGCCTCTCTCATACAGAGAATACTCACCCTCAAGATAGAAGAACAAAAGGGAAGGAGAAGCATATTAATCTTAGGAATCTCACATAAGCAGTCAGCAAATCTGCCATGAAATCATATTTCCCCTGATGTAAATCCCTTTGTATTCCAGGTGGCCCATGCCCAGTCAAGTCTTTGGCGGATTATAGCGATAAAGATATGACATCATTATTATAGCATTATAACATCATGAAAATGCCTGTTTTGGTACTTTGGGGGGAAAACATATAAGCTTTCACACTTACTATAATTCCTAACTACATGGAAAGAAAGAGAGGGAGATTCACGAGGGAGATTCAGTCTGGAAGACTGAACTCTTTCATTGCATTTATTTTTCATGTTATTTTCTTGCCATGTACAGGTAGTCCTCAGATTAGGATGGCAATTGGATCAGGATTGCCATCGCTGAGTGATGTGGTTGTAAAACACAATGTCACATGACTGCTTTGCTTAGTGATGAGAGTCCAGGCAGCCCCAGTTGCCATCATAACTCCAAGATATGTTAAGATTATTAAGCAGGAAGTGCCTGGAATCCCAGGTAAAGTATGCAGGAGTACCCCAAAGGGATATAAGAGGTCCTGGGAAGCCCGGCACAGGCCACAAGTGAGTTGGGCGATGGGGTGCTCCCGTGCGCAGTGAATTCAGAGAGGCCAGTGTAAGCATGTATGAGTGCAAGGGGGCTGAGGGAAGGAGAGTGCAATGCCATGCAAGCATGTCTGAGTGCAGAGAAACCAAAGGAAGAAGGTCATAGCACAGTGCAAACATGTATAAGTTTAGGGAAGCAAGGAGTATGACTGTGGTGTGAGCACATTTGAGTGCAGGGAAGCGAAGGGAAGAAGGGCATGGCATGATGCAAGCAGGTAGAAGTGCAGGGCACCTGAGGGAAGGAGGATGTGGCAGTGCAAGTGGGTGCAAGCACGGGGAAGTTGTGGGAAGGAGGGCAGAGGGTGTTGCGTAGGAAAACTTACAAGAGCAAATTGTAACTTTCGCCGGCTGCTTTCCCATTGACTTTGCTTTGTGAGAGGCCAGCCAGGAGTGTCACAAATGGTGACCACTTAATTACAGGATGCTGCAACCCTCATCAATATGAGATGGTTGCCAAGCACCCCAATTGCAACCGCATGATTGTGGGGTTGCTGCAATGACCAGAACTTCAAGGACTGGTCATGAGTTCTGCTCATTCAGTGCTGACACAATTTCCAACGGTCGCTGAATGAATGGTCAACAAGTGAGGACTACATCTATAAGCATGGAGACCGATTGATTTCAAACTTGGGAAGCTTTGATAACTCTTTTCTCTGATAGGAACCAGAGGTAGAAGTTGCAGGTCATCCCAGTCTCCTGCAGGGAAGTCAGGAAAACTAAAGCGATCAGCCAAGATATCTGAGAAGGGACATTTCTGTTGGAAGCCTCAGGTTTTCTCTACCTTAGAGAAGATAAATTGAGAACTATTAATTTAGCATTTCTGAACAACTCTTGTATTGGCAACAAGGCATGAGAAAGGAGCTGTGGTTGTTTGTTTAGTTTAATTTACTTTACTTTATTGTCATTGCACCTCGTACAATGAAATCAAACACCATCTTCAGTGCACATCATGACCATGACCATGAAAATAAACACAAACACATATCCTTCACCCTTCACACGTTGAACCAAAAAACCCCGACACTGCACCAACACTGCACTATATAGCAGAATTCAAAAGAGCTACTGCCCTGGGATAGAAGCTGCTTTTCAGCCTATTTGTCCTTGTTTTTATTATTCTGTACCATCTGCCAGATGGTAATAGTTCAAAAAAAGGGTTCCCAGGATGAGATGGATCTTTGAGAATGTTTTGAACTTTCTTAAGGCAGCAGGAGCTAAAAGCTCTTCCAAAGAGGGGAGAGGACAACCAGTGATCTTCTGGGCAATGATGTTAAACCTCTGGAGTGCTTTCCTATCTGCCACTGTGCAATTGGCAAGCCACACAGAGGTGCAGTAAGTTAAAATGCTCTCTATGGTGCAGCGGTAGAAGGTCACCAGCAGTTTCTCATTCAGTTGTTGTTTTCTGAGAAGCCTCAGGTAGTATAATCTCTGCTGGACCCTTTTGACCAGGACTGCAATGTTGGCACCCCAGGTCAGGTCTCATTTATGGTAACACTCAGAAACTTAAAACTGGCCACTTACTCCACTCGGTCTCCATTGATAAGCAAGGGCTGGATGTCTGATCTGTTCCTTCTATAATCCACTATAATCTCCTTGATCTTATTGGTGTTGAGGACCAAATTATTGTCTCCACACCACGAAAGCAACCGGTCCACCTCATCTCGATAGGCAGACTCATCCCCCCGGAGATGAGTCCCACCACTGTTGTATCATCTGCAAATTTAGCAATAGCATTTACTAGTGTGAGTGGGAATGCAGTCATGCACATAAAGAGTATAGAGTAAGGGACTCAACACGCAACCCTGTGGTGTACCAGTGTTAAGAATAAGGGCTGAAGAGGTATGATTACCTAATCTGACCCTCTGTGAAGCAACCATTGTTATTTATAGCCAGTAATATTATTTTTGGTCTTGGTATCAGTTTTCCAAACTATTGTGGGTCTTACATATTGGTTTCCTAAAGACTAAATAGACAATTGGCCATGGGTGTCAGAAATTGGACACTGGATCCCCTTCCCCTGCCATATCTGAAGCCACCTGGAGGGGAGCACGTGAGTAAGTCATAAACGTGGGAAGCAGGGCATCTCCCTGCATTTCTGCAAAGAGATGTGGCTTCTGTCCACACATCTCTGCTTTGGCCACAGGTGGTTATTCCAGCATCATGGAATAACCATGATGAGCCATGGTAGCACAATGGTTAGAATGCAGTAATGTAGGCTACTTCTGTTGACTTCTGGCTGACTGCAATTTGACAGTTTGAATCTCACCAGGCTCAAGGTTGACCTCAGCCTTCCATCCTTCCGAGGTGGGTAAAATGAGGATCCAGATTGTTGTGGGCAATAGGCTGACTCTGTAAACCATAGGGCTGTAAAGCATTATGAAGCAGTATATAAGTTGTTAGTGCTATTGCTATTGCTATCATGGTTTCCCACCAGCTTTCTATCTGGCATGGCTTTTAGATTTCAGGTATTTCACAAACATTCTTTATTACACTTAAAAGCACCACACATTAAAGTGCTTATTCTCCCCTCCCTTTCTATACACAAATTAAACAAAACTTGTACTCAGCACAGAGACGTTTCATGATTGAGGCCTGGTTTTAATCTCCTTTTCCTGCCTAGGCCAGTAGACTGCAGCTTTGATCTTTCAAAGCGTTTGCTTACTGGGGGAACGCATGAGCTCTTTTGCCAAATCCCTAAGCTGCTGAGAAAGCAGAAGTTCATGCACCATGCAATGAGCACATACAGCAATAAATTTGCAGAAAGGAAGACAGTTTGCCACGTAACATTTATAGCAGAGCAGGGCAATCACCTCAGTCTCAAGAACCACATACAGTGCTAGATGGTGGTTCAAGCATAGCCCTTTTTAAAAAAAAAAAAAAAGTGTATGATCCCTGAACTTTGCCCAAAGCACTTTTGACAATGAAAAATGTGTTAGTTGGAACATATTCAGTATTTTCAGGTCTGGCAAGCAAGTTGCTAACCATGGCTAAATAGGTTAGAGTTGCAGATTATCTGTACCTACCTAGTATTTTGCAATCAGATTGCAGAGTTTCTTTTCCCATGGAATCATGATTGTAAAATGACATTTGGTCATAAAATTTACATAGCCTATAATTTATTTTTTGGGAAGTTTAAAAGGTGCTATACCCTGAACTTGCCACATAGGAGCATTTTTACTCTTTTTTTCTATTTGTTTGGGCGTACTCTATAAATTTGGCAAGATGAAAATAATTTCAAGTGACAGATTATTCATATAGAGTACATGGGTATGGATTAGTCTTATTTAGATTACATTTAAAAATGAACCCCCCCATATATAGCTAAGAACTATTTCCTCACTTATGTTTTATCTCAGAACACTTGATTACAAAATGAGAATCTGTCTTATCATGAATATGGATAAATCAGGTAAATTTCAAAATGCACTGAAGTATATCCTGAAATTAGTTGGAGTAAATGATGAAGACACTTATACATTACTTTGATACAGTGGTATTTATACAATATAGCCTAAAGACTGCTAACACATTAGATGTTTAGATAACAAACCATTAAAGATAAAGAAGTATAAAATATTATATTGGTGTTAATTATGATTTAAAATGTCAATATTAATTACCATCAGATTATTTACCTTTTACATCCAGATCTGAATAAAAAATGCTGCAGATTAAATCCAGGGATTTGTTATAAACATTTTTTAATCTTAAATTGATATTTTGGTATTAAGATCTTCATTGTATTGATACTGAATATTAATGTCCACGTCAAGAAGAAAAGATGAAGATAGCAAATTTGACAATTAGAAAAATTAGAAAGCAAAGAGAAAAAAAAGGAAGAATGGAAAAATAAACATTTGATTACTTATTCCTCCCTTGTGCTTCTGCTAATTTGCAATATTTATAAACATTTTCTATTTACTTTTTTTTTTAATGAGAAAAATTATTCCAATCCCCCCTGTAGTTAGCTGTTTGTGGAAAATTGTCCTTGAGAGGAATTGTCTATGTTTTTGGATTACAGTAAAAATGCAAACAACAAAAGTTTTCTTGGAAACTTTCAAAAGAAGAATGCTTCTTAACTTACAAGATCTTTTTGAAAATTTAGATAATAGGTTCAGTGAAGTACCAAGCAATTATAAATCAACCTAAAGAGGATACTCAGATGCAGGCAATAACAAATCAGATTTGCAGTTGGATGGATTGGAAATTAATTTATTGCTGACAGAGTTGGAGGAGAAGGAACTTGGTTGGAAAAATACAGGTTTGGTGGATAAGACTGAAAGGGCTATGAATCCAAGAGATCTAGAGATGACAAAGTAGATCAGTAATAAATTGGACTCTCTTATGGACTTTTTGAAAAACAAATGTGTGGAGATATCTACAACAGAGATGTATGACTTTGGGAAATGAAATACAATTGCATGAAAAGATCCAAACAATAATTTTAAGGAAAAATTTTATTATTACAAATCAAACAAGGATACTTGATCCTGGATGGACTAGAGGCAATGACTGTAGTGGATTATGAGCCTCGGTGGCGCAGTGGTTAGAATGCAATACTGCAAGCTACTCCTATTGCAATTTGGTAGATCGAATCCCACCAGGCTCAAGGTTGACTCAGCCTTCCATTCTTGAGGTGGGTAAAATGAGGATCCAAATTGTTGGGGGCAATATGCTGACTCTGTAAACCGCTTTGAGAGGGCTGTAGAGCACTATAAAGCAGTATATAAGTCTAAGTGCTATTGCTATAAGGCTGAAACTGAAGTCATTGCAGACTTTCTGTGAGGTAAATACAATAGATTAATAGTGGGTTTTGAAGTTAGTTTTTGTGGTTGGACATACCTGTTAATTGCTTTTTTTTTTTTACAGTAGATAGATCATTAGTCAAATTGCTTGAATAACTAGAGTTGTAGAAGCTTATATATTGTAGACCTGTTCTGCAAGGGGAAAATCTACTATTCTGAAATATATTTATACTACATTCAACTAGAGGGGAAAATATAGGTGCATTTTTTTCTTTCTTTCTTTCTTTCTTTCTTTCTTTCTTTCTTTCTTTCTTTCTTTCTTTCTTTCTTTCTTTCTTTCTTTTTGTCTTGTTTGGTTTTCTTCTGTTCTTGGGGTTTTTTTGAGTTTGATTTTAACTTTTGAATAACATAAAATTTAAATATTTTATGATATAGAAAATAGCAACTCTCTGCAATCTCTTGATTAGCTTTTAACTTACCTGGTCTCCTCCTGTAGAAGTTCCTTCTACAGCTCCTGTATGTGAATATTTCAATATCCAGAGCCAACCTGATATTCAGCAGGTCCTGGTACTCCTTCAGCTGACAGGATATCTCTGCTTTGGTCTTTGTGAGTGCCTTCTCCAGTTCAGCAAGCTTCAGTGTGCATCCTGAAGAGCAAATTCTCCATGTTCTTTCACATCCTCAATGACTGGTTGCATAGTGGCACACTGCAAGAAGAACAGTCAGGATTCAGCTCAAAACAACTTACCACATAGAAAAATCTTCAGTTTTGCTATTCCAAATAAAAATATCTAGATTGATTTTCTTTGGCCACTGGCCCAGAAAAACAAAATGCAAGCCTATTGTTGTTGTTATTAGATCCATAACAACAATCCTGTGAGGTGGATTGGGATAACCACTAACCCATAGTTATTCAATGAGTGAATTTTAATGCCTAAGGGAGGATTAGCATTACCAATCTTCCAGTTTCTAATCCAGGATATTAATCTTTACACCACACTAGTTCTCTATGAGCCTATGCACAAAAGTGGTTATGGCCTAATCTTCCACACATACATCTGCATTATTCCCTTGTCTGTTTTACAACAATCTGAATCAAATTAGTCTAATTAACAAGACTAATTAAACTGTTTACAAGGAAACCAAGAAAACTTCAGGAGTGTTGGCATGGACATTAAAAAACATAAATAGGCCTTTTGCTACAGTATCCTGTTTCTCATTAATTTTCTGGTAATTCTGCTTGGCCATACCTGTTTTTTCACAGTATCTGTTTCCACTTGGAGCCTCTGGATTATTTATTTATTTATTTATTTATTTAATTACACTTTTATACCGCCCCCTCTCCCAAAAAAGGAACTCGGGGCGGTTTACAGCCAAGATAAAACGACATAAATAGTAAAAAATTTAAAAGAGATTTAAAAGAAATTAAACTAGTGGCTGGAATAATATTATAAAAGCAGAATAAAAAAGGGTAAAAAAGTTAAAAATATCCAAAATTTAAAACCCTAATAATTAATACTAGGCCAGACCGGCCTGTTGGAAAAGGTGTGTCTTTAATGCGCGCCAGAAGGTCTGAAGGTCAGTGATGGTCCGCACCTCCAGGGGTAATTCATTCTAGAGGGAGGGAGCCCCTGCAGAGAAGGCCCGCACCCTCAGGGCCGCCAGCCGGTATCGTCCGGCTGACGGCACCTCAAGGAGGCCCACCCTGTAGGAGCGCACTGGCCGGTGGGAGGCCGATGGTGGCAGCAGGCGGTCCCGTAAATACCCAAGTCATGGAGCGCTTTAAAGGTGACCACCAACACCTTGAATCGCACCCGGAAGGCCACTGGAAGCCAATGCAGCTTGCGCAGGAGTAGTGTAACATGAGAGCTCCAAGGAGCCCCCAAGATCACCTGCGCGGCCGAATTTTGCACCAGCTGAAGCCTCCGGATGCTCTTCAAGGGGAGCCCCATGTAGAGAGCATTACAATAGTCTAAGCAGGAGATGACGAGAGCAGAAGTGACTGTGCGAAGAGCGCCCCGATCCAGAAAAGGCCGCAACTGGTAGATCCGATGGACCTGACAAAAAGCCCCCCTGGCAATGGCTGCTATATGCTCTTCTAACATCAGCCGTACATCGTCAGTTCAATTCTGAGTTCAGTTCAGTTCTGAGATCTTGTTCTTTACATGGTGTTCATCTCTATGTGTCCTAACAGTTCTGCAGATTCTTCATATTGTGTGAAAGAACAAGATAGAGGAAAACCCCCTAAGCCAGTGGTGGCTAACCTTTTTGGGCTCCGGTACCAAAAATTGTGTGCGCGCTTGTGTGCCAGCACCCAAAAGGCAATGCGTACAGGTCTCCCCACGCCCCTGCGCATGCACGCACGACCCCCTGTGCATGCCACGCATCTCTGCATGCATCTGCACCCCCCTGCACATGCGCGCCAGATACCCAACAATCAGCTGGTAGGTGGGCAGCATGCGTGTATGCACAGTGAGGCTCTTCCAGGTGACCTCTTGCGTGCCGGCAGAAGTGGCTCTGCGTGCCACTTCCAGCATGCATGCCATAAGTTCGTCATCACGGTCCTAAGCTGAATTTAATTCAACTCTCTTACAGGAATGTTATTCTCTGAGGGAGAATTGTTGAGAAAATGTGGCTATTCTTTTGGAAATGAATGATCATGGATGCTTTTTTTTTTTTTTTTTTGATTGAACTTCAAAACTGGCAACTTCCAATGCAAATTTTATAAATTTGTTCCAACCATCGTGTAACATAATGTTAAATGTCAAATCAAAAGATGGAGTGATAGTCTAACAGTTATTCCAGGGCCATTAAGTGGAATTGAGCAACCTCCATCTCTCCCCCAATGTCCCAATCAAACAATGGCAACTTAACACACTGTAATAAAATTGAAGTAATGCATGCTACCATCTCAAGAGCTTTTCTTCTTCCATGACAATGCAGCCCAGAGTCTATGGTTCCTAACTCTGCTATTTCTGCCTAAAAATAAATAAGGGACATTACATCTTAGCAAATCCTGAAAGCCAGCCGTATTTCCAAATCCCTGAAATTCATGATGGTTTGAAATTAATTTTCCTATCCTTTTGAGCTCTCATCTTCCTTTGATACCAGGATTTTGTCTCAGCTTCAATTTATCTTTACATCGAACCTTGAGCTCAGCAATGATGATGCTGATATCCAAGTTTCAGTTGTTCAGTTGTTGAAGAGATGTGTCTGCAACTGAGCTAATTCCTAAAGAAAAACACAGAGGAAAGAAAGAGACCTTACCAGGTGAGAAAAATACAATAATCCTTATCTGTCAGGAAGTCTCCTTGGAGACAAATATAAAACTCTTTAAAAATCGTGGATCAACTTTTAGAATGTTAAAGAAAATAGCTACGTGTTTTTAATATAGACAACACAACTCCTCAAGGTACTTCGTTACTACTTACTAATATTGAAATCAGATCTAATACTTTGTGTTTGTACTATTTCTTTTTTATCAGGGAATCTTCCTAGCCTGGTATACTCCAGATGTGTTGGGTTTATCTTCCATGAGTCTAAGCTAGCAGAAATAGTGCGAGTTGAACCAACTTTATCTCTCTCTGAAATAGCAGATGGCAGAAAAGAGACACATATCAAAGATCTAAACTGATCTTTTTTTGCAGAAAATGTTTGAAACTACCTCCATTGGAAATTAGATCAAAGACTACAGGTTGCCCAATTTTTCTAAACTCAGCTACTTCTAAATTTAGTACTAGCAGTGGGTAATTACTAGTTGGGGCTGCTTCAGCACTGCAGGCTGTTGATCAGTCATGAGCTACTCATTTTTAATATTCCAACACGAGGCACTTATCTGCCTCCTGGGAAGGGAAGGATAGAGAGGATTACACAGGAAAATAAAGGACCGCCATGCATCCTTTCTGGTCTAGGGTGCCCCCTGAATGCTCCCTTGACCTATATCCCCTTCCCATGTGCCTTCACAACCTATATAGTACAACACCCACCATGTTAGCTCTCCAAATAATGCGCCCATTGAAAACAGAACTCTGAGCCAGATAGATTCCTCAAATTTATTGGATACATCATATTGGCACAAGTGGTGAAAATCCACTCTGAAAGTTTCTGCAACTTTCACCTGATTAAAAATGAAAGTTTTCCCCTTCTCCCAAGTCATCAGTCACATTATCCAATAGAGGTGCTGGCTGGTTGCTTGGTTACTTCATTCCTCCGCTCCCAGCCACTTGTTGGAACGTCCTTGGTTCCCACAGAAAACCCTTTTTGTTTTGACTGCAAAACCCCAGTTAACTATTCCTCCCTCCCAATCCCCTCTTCTGCCTTGTGGCAACCCTGAAGCTACAAAGATGGCCTCAGCCAGGTCCATTTCAGGGTTGACATTTCTCTGATCCACATGGCACCTCTTGGGCAAATCCACAAACCTTCCCAACCTATGTTGCCCTCTTGTATACTGTCTCTGACATCTGTCACACAGCCCCGTAACCTCCATATATGCTTGATTTGTACTGCCCCCACCACATGTCCTACCTAACATCACATGGCATCTCTCACGCACCCCCATGCATCCTCCTGACCCATGCTAGCCACCCATGTACCCTGCACACTCCACATCGCATCTTTTGTTCATACCTGTACAGACTTCTTGACCCATACCCCCTTGCTCTCTCCTCCGCATGGCAGCAGCCACTTATCTGCCTACTGGCCTCAGACTTGCAAATTCCAGCTGGCTTCCCCATTGACATTCCCCCTGAAAGCTTCCCACAAGCAAAGTAAATGAGGAACCCAACTGAATTTCTAAGGAGAGAGGGGAAAAGGGAAGGAGGGAGGAATAGTAAGAAGAAAGGAAGGAGGAAGGAGGGAGGGAAGGGTGGAAGGAGAAGGAAGGAACAGAAAGGAAGGGAGGGAGGAATAGTCATGAGGAAGAAATAAAGGGAGGGAAGGAAGAAATGAAGGAACAACGGAAGGGAGGAAGGAAGGAAGAAAGAGGAAAGAAGAAAGAAACAGAAAGTGAAAAAAGAGAAATTTCCAATGCACCCTGTGAGTTTTCCACAAGGAAAACTAGTGGGGAAGCTAGCAGGGAGTTGGAAGTTGTCCTCGTTCCCACTGTTGTTGTTGTTTATTTTTGTTGATGTAAGGAAATATTTCTGAAACAATAATCCAATGGGGCATCTAGTTAACAAGATCTAGTTAAAACTATATCCAGCTGAATGGGTAGGGCCAGAAATAACTCACAATGGACTAGGAGTTGCTATGGTAACAACAAATTCCTGAGCCACTCCTGATAGGGAAACCTCAGCATGGACCATGGAATTGGTCAGAATAAACAACCCAGAACATACCAACATCATAGGGAGCTGTGACCTCCCTATGGCCCTGACACTGCTGAATAATTGAATGGAAAAGGAGTGGCAAGAGTCAAGAAGTATTTGGGCCCTCACTGTGCTCCTGAGATTCTCAGGAATGTAATGGGAATTGAATTTCGGAACTGGGGTTGGATAACACCCACTTAGATATAACACCCTATTTCATGCCAGGAGACAACCCATCCCTAGGTTTGACAGGAAGAAAATTGGTTTTCCTTTCCAACATCTCAGTGCTTGGATTGGCAAAACATTTTATCAGATCCTAGAGACATCGGTGTGCCCTGGATCCTCTGCTGCAGGGAACATCTGGAAACATCTCCTATTAGTTTAGGATCATCCTCCTCCTCATAGGGATATGCTACAGTTCTGAAGCTGGTGTGTGCCTCCTCTTCATTATTTAGCATGCGGAAGCTCACTGGAGATGTGGTGATAACACTAGAACTTCATTAGGGGTGGGGCCAGAATTTTCAGCTCCCCCCTTCTTTTTTCCATGTTTTTTTTAAAAACACATTTCTAATTGCACTTTGGTAGGAAATTATGTTATATGTAGCAGCTAGCTGACAACTTGCTTACTGCAATCCTGATGGCCCTGGATGCTACAGAAGGGAGTGAAGGTATGAGATCCCTGAGAGGTGTATCCTTCCTAGTACATGCTTTGAGGATTATCCACAAATGTTCATAAGCCAGAAGGCCAATGTATCGCACATCCATCAGCTCATTCTAGTGCCTTTACACATGACATCGAAGCTTCAAGATTCCTAATAAGTGGAGCACGTTGTTTATTTAGTTCAGACGCTGCTAGGCAATGTTTATTGAGGTCAATATTACTCACCTGACAATGAGCAAGGCTAGGGGTGGATAGAAGATGGTAAAAGGAGAAAAAGATAGGGAGAAAAAAATGTAAAATAGGAATAGACCAAGAGTCCAAGTATTGGACTGTTGGAGGGGCTTTTTAAAAAATGACTGGAGGACTTGAGAGAAACGTGATGGCATGTTTGGAATATGTGAGTTAAGGGAAAGATTATAGGGAAGAGAGAAGTGCATTCTGACTGCACCCAAACATTTGAATACGATTCAAAATGGCACTTGAATGTTTCACTTACTATGCAGTTATGTTCCAATATAGTAATAAAAACACTGTGCAAAAAATATATCAACACAACTAATCCACATAATTATACGAAATTGCCCATGCATGCAAAGCCACACCAATAACAAAGTGTGGGTGAAAGAATATAATGTAAGGGCCACAATGTCCAGTTGCTCCAAAATTATTAACGAAGGAATGGAAAATTTTGGAAATATCAGTTTTCCCTTCCAAAGATAGATAGATAGATAGATAGATAGATAGATAGATAGATAGATAGATAGATAGATAGATAGATAGATAGATAGATAGATAGATAGATAGATAGATATTTATATACCGCTCCTCTCCCGAAGGACTCGGAGCGGTGTACAGCCATCCAATTAAAATAACATTAAAATATACAAAAATTAAAACTGAATTAAATAACCTGGCTGTAATAAACAGGTTAAAATCCCCACTATAAACCCTAAAATTAAATACCCCAACCCTCTGATCGCCACTAGGGACCCCCAATTTAAAACCCCAAACTAAAATCAGCTCAAGCCAGCCTGGTCAAAGAGCCAGGTTTTCAAGGCAAAGGAAAATGAATAATTGAATAATCCTAATTCTGAGTAGAAACCCATATACAAATTTCAGAAGCATATCCACTTGTTAATTTCTTCATTTCTATATCAAAATCCTAAATGCATTGCCTGTGTTATTTCCCAATGCCACCATTAGGGGCCTCTGTTCTTCTAGGGATGAAATGAACGTGGCATCTGAATGGACATTTTTATTTTTAATTACTGTATAAGGATCATACTGAGTTACATTTTAATTTGCTCCGCAGCAGCACTCTGACAGTATATCTTAAGTACTAATTCCACAAGAACACTTCCCAGCTGGTACTTTCTCAACATATAAAAGTAGCGTTCTAAAGTATTTCCCCTCTTATACAAGATACTGTAGTTTTTACAAAATGGTAAATCTATATTATATTGCTCTTGAGTTTCAAGTTTTCTAATATGGATTAATTAACCTCAAGCATTAATAAACTTTATCCACCAATGATGACAGGAATGCTGAAATTGCATTGGACTGCAAGATGAAATTGCTGAAATCATGAGATTAAAGGAATTTTCTTTGTACAAAACCATCATTTTGGGGGTCCTCCTGCTGCTATTTAAGACTGTCACCAACCTCTAAGAGCTAAGAAAGGAAAATAATGTTGTTTTGTTAAATTGGGGGAAGAGATTATGGGTTTGGGGGATTAACTGGAGTCCTGTACAAGAGGGTGGCAAACCTGGACGTTGAGTTGTTTAACTGTAGTTGGAATAACATTAAGATTGTATTTTATCTTTTTAAAAAACTATATTTGGTGTAGAACCTTGTCCCCTTTGGTGCCTTCAATAAAGTTGATTTGGGTTAAATCCTGGAGTTGACCGGTGGTCTTACACCTGCCTCAGCTATTGATTCCCTGAAGTTTTATTTGGTTTCTCTTTGTTGTACCCAAAATGGATCCTAGCCTTGCTCCAAAGCGAGTAGACCACCAGACACAAGGAATGGCATTTTCAGCTTCTTTTTTTGGAGTACTCCAGCAAAAGATCCAGAGTGGTGTTTTCCAATTACTTTTATATAGTTCAAAGCAAGAAAACAAGGAAACAGCATGTTTTACAAAATTTCACTGGTTAAACATACATGATTTGCCTTATATGGAACATCAAGTGGACAGACCGCCTGAGGCACCCCTTACTTTGTACACAATCACACCATCCTTTAAACATTTATTTATTAATTCCCTCTGCTCCGCCAGGCACATAACTTATCTCTTTCTGCTCAATCAGGTACGTAGGCAGACATCCACATCATTTCTTGGGATGTCTCCTCTCTCCACACGATGGCTTCCTCCTAATTCCAGCGCTAATTCATCACCTTTCTGCAATTTAGCCAGACCCAGAGCGGGGTGAGGATTTCAGTCTTCTTCTGGATCTCCAGAAGGCTGGTGAGGAAGGGAGAAAATGGCTTATATAATGTAGGAAGTTAGCATCCACCCCTCTCCTAGAAAAATTGAAATAGCCTAGGAAATATTAAAAAAGGCAGAATATTTCTCCTAAAAAGAATAGTCACTCAAGAAGCAGAAACTCACCCCAGAAGCAGAAACTCACCCCCACCTTTGTTAATGGGTGGGCCATTAAGGCCTGGGCCAGAATACTTTACATAAGAAGGAACTCCAGGGTGATGGGATTAAGGATGGCCCTCAGGAAATGATAGGATTACCCATCTCACCACATGGTCTGGGAAGATTGCATTAGCCAGCATTCAGGTAAAGCCATGTGGTCCAGACTAAGCCTACAAAGTTAAGACCCCCCGCCCCTAGGAGTCTGACAGCCAATTAGAATAGAAGCTCCAATTCAAATCCCAACAGAGGGTATAAAACCCAGGCACTCTCAGCACCCCTTGTCCTTTTCCTTTTTTCTTCCCTTCTCTTCTCACCTTGAAGCATGTGATCATTCTTCTCTGGAGCTCCAGGCCATGTGGCCCTGTACACCATTAAACCTTCCAAGCAGCCTCCATGTTTCCAGTGTCTTTTTCCCCACTTGGAACTGAACCCAGAAGGATATTTCTTTCAACAATAACAATGGAGCTGAAGGAGGGACTGGCAGCAAGAGGGCTTTTCCAGTCATTGCTCTCCTCAGGTGTGGATTACCTCAGAATTGATGGGAGTTAGAGGATGGGCTGGTTCAAACCCCTGAGGGCATTTTTCCCCTCATCACAATGTAATATTAAATTATTAGGGGGATTATACAGCTTGCAGCCTTATTCCTGGGCAGAAAAAAAAATAGAATTTGGTTGTGGCTTATTATTATGTTTGGTTGTAGAGTCAGTCAGATGTTTAGGCTGAATTTGGCATTTTTATCCACCTATCGAGTCCTTCCTAAGGATCTGGGATAGGCAGATTTTGTTTGAACATGTTAAAGGTATCATTGCCGGATGTAAACTGTTCCAAGTAAAACTGCCTTTTGCAATTGACTGATGGTGGTTTTGTCAATGCCGGAGGGTGTTCAAGTGGTGCTCCAGAGATTTTGGAATTGAAACCAAGACACTGTTGAAAGAAATATCCTTCTGGGTTCAGTTCCAAGTGGGGAAAAAGACACTGGAAACATGGAGGCTATTTGGAAAGATGGTTTAATGGTGGACAGCTCCAAAGTGAGAAGGAAGGATGATCACATCCTTCAAGGTGAGAAGAGAAGGTCAAGAAGGGAAGACCAAGATGCTGAGAGACCCTTATATAACCTCTGTTGGGCCCCACCTTATTGTTTCCTGTTCCTGTGCAAGAAATGAATCCCATTGGCTGTCAGACTCCCAGGGGCGGGGGTCTTAACTTTGTAGGCTTGGTCTGGGCCACATGGCTTCACCTGAGTGTTGGCTGATACAATCTTCCCAGGTCAGTTGGTGAGATGGGTAGAGGCCTTTATTATGTAGAATACTCTGGCCTAGGCCTTAATGGCCCATTAGCAAAGTGGGGGGGGGGTGAGTTTCTGCTTGAGTTTCTACTTTACTCTTTTTAGGAGAAATATTCTGCCTTTTTAATATTTCCCAGGATATTTCATTTTTCTAGGAGAGGGGTGGGTGCTAACTTCCTACAACACAATTACTGTTGGAACTATCTTTGTTTTCTTTTGCCACAGTTCTTCTATTTACAGGTCTTTATATTGTGTGAGGTGGAGGAAGGAGTATTGTGTATGGTCACCCCCTTGAATTACTTATAAAGAATAAAGGCAGGATAAATATCTAATAAATAAATATGCACCCCTGAGCTCTTGTATGAAAAGCAGAACATAAATCTAATAAAGAAATCACAATCTAAATCAATTAGATTGAGCCCATTGTCATGAGCGGCAAAGCAGACACAAGAAGGGTTTACAAGCAAGTGGGGCTCCCCAGTATGGAAGAAGGAATTCCTCAACAGTCTTGCATAATGTTGCATTAATTTCTATAGTAATTATCATTTTCAGTTTACTACAATTTTATGTTGACAGTCCAATCTATTTGTCTCATAAGAAAGGTTTGAGGGCACATGATGACTAACAAAATAAGTATTCATGGACAATGTTGAATACACTAATAGGGAGGGAAATCAAGGAATGAAGGTTTCCCTCCAGTCCGCCTTTCTGGGGGAAAAATAATAATTTAAAATGATTGGTATGCCCTGCCGGTGGGAAATTAGAGGAACCACATTGGCTGGGCTGCCTGACAGCTCCCTTTAAAAGAGGGAGCTGCCGGACAGCCACTTCACTTCTTTGTACCAGTCTTCCAAGTAAAGAGCTGTTTGTCACTAGCTGAGAATCCTGCCTCTTCCCTTGACCCCCACCTAACAGACCACAGTTCGTTTCATCAGATAAAACAAAGTGGAATTTTTGTTCAGAAATCTAACATTTGGTGGGGGAAAAAACCCATTGCTGCTCTCCACAAGGAGAATTACAACTACCACACCATCTTTAAAATACAACCTTGATATGTCTTTCAGAAATATACTTTATAAAAACAGGGTTATGTCTACGTCAGGGTTGGGAGGGAGGGGTCAAGTGGAATGGGAATAACTCAAGCCACAGATGCATGGAAAGTTATCCTTAACAGCTAAACAGCATATTTTACCTGAGAAAAAGTATAGAAAAGGAGAGCTTCAGATTAATATGTACACTTAGTCCTCAGAATCCAAAGGGAGCAAAATGATTCTAGTAGCATCAGGGTTTAAACCTTCCATTTGAAAAGGAGATGAGACAGGGACTCGTTCAAGAGTATGTGGCACAAATTAAAATGGTTTAACATTAAAACGGCCTCATGTTCCACAAAGAAATACGTTATGGCTGCAAGTCTCTAAGACTCTTTCTCTTGTATCCTATATTTTGTGCAGACATTTCAGTTATGTTTTATATTCCATGATACAGCAGTCTGTATGACAGAAAGATACTCAAATAGTCTTTGCCTAACAAACATAATTGGAACTGGCAACTCTGACACTCAGGACACAGCCATTAAACGAGATATCACCAGACTGAATTATGCTTTTACTGCTGGCTTTTCCATTGACTCTGCTTGTCGAAAGCTGGCTGTGAAGTATGCAAAATGGTAATCATGTGACTGTGGGATGTTACAACTACTATAAATGTGGGCCGGTTGCAAAACACCTAAATTTATTTATTTATATATTTATTTATTTTTGTCAATTGCTTACAAGATAATAGGTATAAGTAAAAACATAGTTATGAATATATGGATACATATAAGAAAAATAAAAAAAATAAAAGAAACAATAGGACAGGGACAGTAGGCACGTTGGTGCGCTTATGCACGCCCCTTATAGACCTCTTAGGAAAGGAGTGAGGTCAATAGTAGACAGTCTAAGGTTAAAGTTTTTGGGGTTTGGGGAAGAAACCACAGAGTCAGGTAGAGTAGACGTTGACCACTCTTTTGCTGAAGTCGTATTTCCTGCAACCAAGTTTGGTACGATTAACATTGAGTTTGTATCTATTGTGTGCTCTTGTATTGTTATGGTTGAAGCTGAAGTATTCATTGACAGGTAGGACATTGCAATGTATGATTTTATATACTATACTTAGATCGGACGGAAGGCGGCGTAGTTCTAGATTGTCTAGGTCTAGAATTTCGAGTCTGGCGGCATAAGGTATTCTGCAACGAGTAGAGGAGTGGAGAACTCTTCTTGTGAAATATTTCTGGACTTTCTCAACTGTACTAATATCAGATACGTAATGTGGGTTCCAGACTGATGAGCTGTATTCGAGTATTGGTTTAGCAAATGTTTTGTATGCCCTAGTTAGTAGTGTGATATTACCAGAGAAAAAGCTACGTAGGATTAGGTTAACAACTCTTAATGCCCTTTTGGCTATGTAGTTACAGTGGGCTCTAGCACTTAGATCATTAGAGATGATCTCTAATGATCTCTAAATCTCGATCACATGATTACAGGGATGCTGTGATGGTCATAACTGGAAGGATCAGTCCGAAATTTACTTATTCAGCACCATCATAATTTGGAAAGGTTGTTAAACAAAGCAGTCATTAAGCAAGGACAACCTGTATACACACGCAGACACCCCTGAAGAGCAATCTGTAAATTTCAAGGGCCTCTTCTCACAGTTAACATCTATCAAAAGATTTTCAAAATAGCATGATTAATTATATAAAAATAAGAGATCATTTATGAATATATGCTTCCATATATTTTTCAGGCAGGATAACATTCAGAGCAAAAACCACAACCCAACACCTGCAATCCAGTGAAAGCTCCTTCTACACAGCAACATTTATGATTTCCTCACACATCATTCAGATGTCCTGGAACATTAATATTCTCCATCCTGAGACAACACGGGCATTGCTGGGACTAGATCATTTACAAATTTGTCTTTTATCTGTCCTGAATTTCTTACTGGTGTTCCAGTGGCATAAAACCACTTCCCTTTTGTACTTTGATTCTAAGTGAGTTTTAGGAATGATAACTGATATACGCCAGAAAACCACATTATTTCTCAATGTTAGTTAAAATCTACACAGGATTTTTGGGATGGGGGGGGAGGCCCTACCTAGTGGAATAAATTCGTTGGGCAAAGTTGTAATGGTGTTTACAAAAGTGTATGCAAATTCGTGTGCATCCTTCTGTTGGAACTTACGATTCTCCTCTCTTCTAGGAAAACAGCCCCCACGCTTTGTCAAGTAGGGCTATTAAAATAGCTGGAGCCAGCTTACTTTTCACAACAAAGAAAGGAGAAAATTACAGGCATGAGATACAGAGAAAAAACCCTACAGACTAGTTAGGATCCTTTCCCATAGAAATCAAATAGATGGCAAACTATAAAAAACTTGTGAAAAGCAAACCAAAAGGCATAACAGGAAACTCAGGATATTGCAACCTAATGCAACAAGCAGCTACAAAGTGAACAGCTACTATAAAACAATTACTCCTACCAAAATCCCAGGAAGAGATCCCAATCTCAAGAGACAGGAACTCATCACGCACACAAATCAAAGACTTTAATGGTTCACACTTACAAAAATCAAAGGATCTGAAGGGTATAAGAAAGAGTTTCTCTACTCACAAGATTAGATTAATCCTAGGAATGCTGCGAGATTTCTTTTTACCTGCCTTCCTATTAATAATTCTGATTCTGACTTCCAAGCAGCTGACCAAATCATTTTGCATTTCTCCCAGCCGGGAAATTTGAATCCACAAAAAGGAAAGAACTTTGTCTATTCCTTAAAGGGCAAGGTTTCTTTTTTCCTTTCTACACTTCTAATCCAGCAAACTAGGTTTTTAAATATGGTTAGCGCTTTCCAGCAGCAGGCACTCAGTCGGAGTATGTAGGATGTTGCCTTCCTCTTGTTATTTTTCTCATAAGAAAGATATTTTGAAACGTAAGTGCATGGTTGAGTGCCAGGCTCTCGCGGCTGATAAGCAGTCCCCTCTGCGGTCGACAACCAAGTTTCTGTTAAAGCCTCTAATTTACTGTACTCACAGCATGCTCTAAGCGGACATTCTCTCTCTTTAATCAAAGTGGAGGGAAACTAGAGCAGGGGTCTCCAATTTTGGCAACTTTAAGACCTGTGGACTTCAACTCCCAGAATTCCTCAGCTTTGCTGGCTGAGGAATTCTGGGAGTTGAAGTCCACAGGTCTTCAAGGTTGGAGACCCCTGAACTAGAGAGCCGCCACTTTAATTGAAACCAAACCGCGCGCGTTTAGGAGACCACGCCTTTCTTCCTCTTAAACGCCTCTTAAAGCGAGTGCGGCCAATCCCCCGCTTCCGCAGGATCCGATCCGGCCAATCAGCGAGTGCTCCTTCGCTCTGAGAAAGATGGCGGCTTTGTGAACGGTTTAGTGGGGAATGGAGGAGGCGGAGGCGGACGGAGTCCTCCATGGCAAACAAACGGCGGCAAGCGGTATCGTTAACTGAAAAGCTGATGGTAACGAGCCCGGCGAGGCGGAGCAATAGACGAAGAGGTGCTGTTGAGAGTGCCCAACGTGGCGAGAGTCCCTGTAGCAAAAACAGAGCAGAGGGTGAGAAGCCTCCCACCACTCCCCCCCGTGTATCCTTGGCATTTTGCACCTTTCAGCCCAGCTTTGGGCAACGCGGCTGCTCTGCTTGCGCGTCACGTTAGCCTCATCCTGAGCAAAAAGTATAATTTTGCACTGGATCCCCCGTGGTTTATTCCCAAGGAATGGTGGCGAGTTTGGAACGCAGCTCCCACCATTCCACGCCAGCTGGGACTGATGGGAAATGTAATCAGAAGCACCTGGAGGGGAACAGGAAGGTTGGCGAACGGGTAGCACATTTAAATCCATAGTCCCTCTCCCCACCCTCCTGTTAACAATACTTTCCTAATTTATAATACTTGTTTCCCATTGTTTCTTAGAATCTGTACACTTTTTCCTACTGGATCTGCAAGTAGGACTTTTAAATGGGGAGTTAAAGGCATTGCACCTAAAACACTTATTACAGCTTCAGAAAAAATAAAGTTCTTATCCTGTGGATCTGCAAGGATCTCCAAAGACATTATATCTTTGTATGAATTACAAAATGAAGGTTTTTTTTTCTTCAGGAACATTAAGTCTTGTAGTATCATACAGCTGTACCTCCCATTACCATTGATTAGCACTTCCACTGTAAGGAGGAAAAGCACTATAGCAAAATAGTGCTCTTTTCCCAATCTTCAAAGACAGTCCAAAAGGATATTTGTGATAAATGGTATCAAAGACCTGAGAAATCAAGCAGCTCCAGGAGAATCACACTAACCTTGGTTTTGCCAGATGTTATCCATAAATAAAAGTAATATTTCAGTGCCATGCCCAGGCCTGAAATGTGAATGAAATGGGGCTTAGATAATCCTTTTCCTCTAGGATTATCTGCACCTTTTTAACACTCTCCCACGAAAGGGATGTTTGAAACAGGTTAATCCAGAATTGCTGGATTAAACAAGGTAGGATGCATAATCTGGTCTCCCAGGGATCCATTTTCCAGCTTCATGACTAAGTACTTAATAGAAGCTTTCCCTAATCTGGAGGATAGGGATCCAGATTGCAGGTGGAGAAGCTGATGTCACACAATCTTATCTCCTTTAACTCAAATGTAGGTAACCAAGCAAGCCTTTCTCATCAGGACTTGTTCAACTGGCATGGAACTCCAAACACTTGGGAGCAATTTTGGCCATCAGTTGCCTAGATAATTTCTCACAATTTCTATAGTTCCATTTTTCCAAAGCTCATAAAGTGGGTATACATGTCCATTTTGAGTAGATGTTTTGCTTGTTTTACATTTTTTCATAGAAAGGTCTTCGTTTAAGACACCAAAGAGAACTCAGGTGAGCAGATCACGGTTGCCTACTTTCAATTCTCCTACAAATGAATTGGACTTGCAGCAAGAGATCTTTTGGGATCCTCAATCACCTACAACATATAAACTAGGTAATTATTGTTATATTAAAAATGTTTTCTAAGTAATTTATCTTTCAAAATGTGTATTCACAAGCCTTAGAACATCCTAACTATATACAATGCTAAACTATAGTAACCTACATCTTTATAAATACTTGAGCCCATTTTCCATTAAAGCATTTCCAAAACAGGGTATAACTGTATACTTATAATTTAGTAATGTCTATGCTACTGTCCAGGAGCAGGTTGTTCAAAAAAAAAATCTGCCGTTTAATATACTTGTGTAGCCATTTAAAGACTTCACTGCTTTACTCTTGAACTCCCATCTTCCAATGTGAAGTGAGTTAACTTGTGGTGGAACCTTAATACAAAGCATTCTCCCCAGCTTGTCCTACCAGGAATTAAGCTTGTTAAATTTGCCAAATAGAAACAGGCCTTACTTACTTTAATGATTTTTACTGTCCTTTTGCTGTTTTATTTTTCTCCTTACTCTAATGGGTTTGTAATGGTAAATGGGATTTTTTATTTAAGTTTTATAGCTGCCCACCTGACATTGGTGACTGTGTAGCACATACAAAATAACAAAAACCAAAAATTCTTTGGGTTGATTTGTTCAATGATCCATTGTTTGTTTCCTTGGCCCCCCACATCACATTGAAGTCCTCTTCAATACCAAAGTTCAAAGACTTCAACATTTTATCTTTCTGACTTTTTCAAACTTTCCTTCTATAGAGTTTCACAGATAATACCATTGCTTGCACTATTTTGAGCTTTGCAGGTATAAACATCATGGAATCCAGATACCTTTTCCAAGGCTTTTGTGGCTATTCTATCTTGCGCTAGTCTGCAGCATATTGCTTGAGTGCTGTGATGTCTTCATTATAAGTTCTGGTTGTTGTAGTGTAGCTGTTTTTAATATTTAATTGTTGTCCTATTTTTGTCATTCTCCTTGAGCTTAATGTATTTCTTCATTGGGAAACAATGAATTCCCTTATTCCAATTCAGAAATGTCTTCTTTTTTTAGGCAACAGTCAAAAGAAATTGACAGTTGGTAGACATACAGTCGAGATCTCAGAGATTGTTAATCGAATTGCTCCTCAGGTAATGATTTTCCTAAGATGCAACTCTATACATTTGGTATTTTGTACTTTCTTTTATATGAATTTGTATCTGATCAGCTTAAACTGTATATCCAAAAAAACCCCCAAAAAACTACTTTGAGAGAAAAAGATCAGTCCCAAAGATGTTTTTTCAAAACTCTTTCAAATGCAGATGGACTGCTGAATCTTGTCCTAATAGGTTTGTTCTCTATATTGTACCATGCTTTTTTTCAATCCATCTTTCAGTCCATCTGTGTTTGAAAGACAAAAGTCGTTCTTTTGAAGACAACAGAGTCCACATTCTGGACAGAGAGATCACTGGTTTGAAAGAGGGATAAAAGGGGCTATCTATGTTGAAATTGAACATATTGAGGGGGAGGGATATGATATCACCTATTTTCTGTTTACAACAGTCTTTTCAATAGTTCCAAGAAGGTTCCTTACCCATTTGCACTCTTATTCAGTTCACCCTGAGGACACAAATAAATACCCACATGGCCTTAGCTACTCTCAGAGAGCTAATGACTGACAACCACATGACTGCAAGGAATACAAATCCTTCCATTCCTCACCATTCAGTCAGAACTGAATAAGCTTCTTGGATGAAGCAAAACATCTTCAAAACAACAACAACCTCGAGTTGCCTTTTTAAAAAGCACCTTTGGGAAAACCAAGGCCTGGATGACTGAGAATCTCCATAGATATGTAAACCAGTGTTTGTTAAATTGTTTGAGCAAATTATCTTTTTTCACAGACTCAATGTCATTCATGCAAACCTTGTTTTTTTTACACAAACTTCTCCTCAGTGGAAGTCGCAAATTGGATTTTTGACTCACAAATAAGCCATTATAAATTGCTTCCTTTACTCAAGGATATGCTTAAACTACTGATTTAGATTATCAGACAACATTCACATCCTGATCCTTCTGAATGTTGAGGTTATTTGGCTTTACCTTAAGATGACAATCTTTAAAAAAAACATAATTTGAACACATTGGAACTTAATTTTCATTATATGAATTCAGAAAATAAGCCATATGAATTCAGGATAGTGGTACAAATGTGCTTGCCCTACTCCTCTTCTCACAGTTTGTGCTAACAAAAAACGACTGGACTTTCCATGTTGCTATATAGACCTTAGCAGTATCCCAGTTCTGCCGGTTTTGACATTCCGCATTCAACAGCGGAGTTATGGGATGTGGAAATGTAAGGGTGCTCTTTGAAATTGATTGAAAGGTTGTTTCTGCCATAGGACTGGAATAGAACCATTTTTACTTTTTTTATGTTCTCCAAAGAGAATAGAGGTCAGTGCCCCAGTTTATATACTTCCCTTTACCTAACCATCCATCTTTGGGAAACATTGTGGTTGCTGAAGGCCCAAGAAGTTCCTTTTTGTACTGGACACATTAGGAGACTTTTTGGCTGCCCGTATCTGCTATTTTATAATTGCCTGTATGGGCAACTACTGTATATATGGGCACCAGGAAATACAGTTGGGGAGCTCTGTTCCTCATTTGTTCTGACCCAGCCGGGTTCCCAGAGTGCAAACACAGATAAACTCAGTAACTCAAATTTTCACAGCTTTAAACTACAAATAAAACTCTTTGTAGATAACAAATGGCTTGCAGCCAATTAGTACAATTAGAAAAACCTTGGCAGAAGTCTTCAAATAAACCAGAGTCTTTAATCACAACACTGAGTCCTTTGTTTGAAACCAGGCTTATATTCCCTGGAGGGAGGGGCCATTATGTTGCATCCTTACTCCTGAGTCGTCTGCAGCTTCAGTTGTTCTCTTCTACGAATCATCCTACACTCACGCGCACTTGGCACAGGCTCTTCGGGAACCTCCTCATCTCTGCTGCCAGCCCCCACCGTCCCTGAAGGCAGCAGTCCACTCCCTGATGGTCCCGGCTCATCCTCCAAGTCCTTGTTCTCCTCCACCGTCCACAACTGCTGCCGGCTAACCACAACATCATTGATCTCAGGGAAGAGAAACAGACTGTGCCCCTTCTGCAAAGATAGTGAACTCATTCCCTATTGCCTTTGGGATCAAGCATTGGTGGCTTGGAAGAGATGAAGCAGAATGATAGAAGATTTCTTTTCCTTTTTCCTTGTGACTCATGGGTTGTTTTCTATTTAGTGGATAAGGCAAGTGTTCTTGCTAAGCTCTCCCCTTCATATCTCATTACTTCTTTAACCACCTGGGACCCCAAAAGGTGATTCTGTATTCCAGGAAAGCTGTATTCCAGCTGGAAAGAACACCTTGGCTTCTATCATGGAGAGGTTCAAGAGATGGAAGTATGTTCAGTCTGTATGTGTGACTTTGAGAAGACACTTCTCCTGGAATCTTCATTTTTATAGCCAGAGTGGATTGCTCATTCAGTTTTTTTAGGTGCAGAGGAAAGAGATACTGGTAACTGTTATATTATTATACAGGATGGATAATGTAAAAAAAGAAGATAGTATTTCTATATAGAGAACAAAACCAGCTATTTTTGGGGGGTGAGAGATGACCTTTTTCCATCTGGGATAGAAATACTTGCCACCAAGCCTGATATTCCTGGGAAATCTTGGGTTAGCCTGGTTCCAATGTGACGGACTGGAACTCCTTGGGGACAAGGGTCTTACAGGCCTTCTTGCCTTGGAAGGAGGAATCATTTTGAAGGACCACTTCATGATCTTCGTTCTCCATTGGCTCTCACTTCAATTTATTTAAATGCCAGGGGGAAAGAGAGCCATGGGATAAGCCAGTGCCCAGGAAACTTGTGCTTTGTGTCCAAGGAAATATGATAATTCCATGTAATTGTATTAAAACTAATCACTCAGCTACTTAGGTTTGACAGAAAATTGGGATATAAATGTTTGAAAATAGCAGTGTCCACAACAAAACATGCTGATGCCAGAAGAAGTATATATGTTTAAAGATATATTTGCAAAAATGCCATGATTACTTTTCCTAATATAAATATGTAAAATGCAGCATATGTATATATGCATGTTTGTCATTTGCCCTCCTGAGGACAATCTCACTATTGGAAAATTCAGAAATACTTTTAGAATTGAGGTAAATTAGATAGGTGCTGTATGTCCATTTAATCAAATTGATAAATGTTTATTCTTACTATTTAGGATGAAAAACCTGCTTGTTATGAAGGATCTCTTCTTGGGCTATGGATTGGCGAAGATGCAATTCCTTGTACTCCTGGAGTAACAAAAGCACGATCTAGAACAAAAATAAATACTGCAAGGTATGTTGGAAAACTTGCTATTTGCTTTTTGGAATCATCACAAAATTTCTATGTAGGAAAACCCAGAGAACAGTTTGACGTAGCGGTAAAGGTGTTGAAAAATGAAGAACTATTTTTTAAAAAGTTACTTTTTTGCAGGAGTTGAATCTTATTGTAATACATTGATTCATCTTCCAATAATTATAAAATGAGCCATTTCCAAATACTTTATGTTAGTAATGTTTTTTTTTTCCCATTGCTTTTTTCATGTAGAGATCATCTATTAAAACATGGAGAAGAGGAACTTATGAAGTTAGCAAAGCAATTTGATAAAAATCTGATTGATGCAGTCCAGGAACAAAACGTTTTGCAGCCATATTCTATCCATGTTTCAGCAGCAGCAAAACCATCAACTGACCATCATATCAAGATCCAAAGAGAAAATCAATGCCAATTACTGAATGAACCTCCTGCAATTAACTCTACTTTGTCCCACGGAAGACTCAAGGATAATGCTAAGAGTCCTAAGAGCAGTAGTCAGAAATCCATAGATCTAGATGCCGAAGGGGCACTAAATGAGCTTTTTGATTGTTCTACCCAAAAGTGTAGTGGCCAGTTGAGCCAAGGTGTGTTAAACTATTCCTTGATCTCTGTTGTACAGGATAAGGGTATTTTGCTGGAGGCAGAGAAGCCTTTGCTTAGTGATGAAGCTCAAGGGCAAAGTGCCAAGCATCTTAAACAGCATTCAGAATTCCTTTTAACTCAAAAAGCTAGAACAACTCCTGTACAAACATTTTCAGGTGCAGAGCTTTCTAATAATAATCCTGATAATCCTTTCAGTGATGACAACTATGATTGGGATGCTGATTTGTTACCTGATGATTCACTTCTTATGCAAATTACTCAGGAGCCCGAATGGATGAAGAGTGCAGAAGATGCTCGTATTTCTGAGGGAAGGGGAGAATCAAAAAAACGGACTGTAAATTCCAAGAAGCCATCTATCGCCCAGGCTGGACTTTGTAATTCTTCCAATACCATACCAGTATCGTGTGTTTCCATGTCAAACCAAAACATTCAGACAGAAAAAGCCAAGATTATTCCTTATCATGAAGATAGCTCATTAAAAACCAACAAGGTGGATTCATTTGCTAAAACTAGGCAACACAACACTCTGGATTATAATTTTACTTCAGTGAAATCTAAAAATAGTAATGTGCCTCATGGCCCTTCTCATCTCAAAAGTGCTACAAAGATAAGTTCTGAAAAAGGAGCTTCAATTTCATATTCTGATCTTGCTAAACTATCGACTGGGAAATTCAAAAGCCACAAGGTCTCAGTTGTTTCTGCCAATAAAAACCATCCTGATCTAAAGACAGCAGCTAACCAGGGAAGCTCTGATTGTCCACAAGAGACATCTGTGGCTAAGAAAGGCATGTTTTCGTTTGATGATTGGAGCGAGCCCAAATTTTCAGACGAAGTTCTAGAATTGTTTTGTGAATCTAATACCTCTTGGGGCACCCACTGTGACTATGACGACGACTTGCTTTATCAAGTTTGTGATGATGTAGAAAGGAAAACCCAGAGCCAAATGGGTATGAAGGAAACTGGAAAAGCTAAATCAGTGGCAAAGAATACTTCCAATTTGGCTCAGAGCCTTTGTCAGCCAGGACTTGGTCAAGGACTTTCCATTTGCCTGCAGACTGAGAAGAATTGTGCAGGCAGGAAGACCTTTTCGTTGGATCTGCCCATTGCAGTAAGGAAGAATGAAAATTCTGTAAAAATGTCTACACTGTTTGAAGGCACCTTTGCATCTGGAACTGGCATGCCTACTATGTCCAGTGTGCAAATAAATAATAATAGGCAATGGCAGAATAGTCATGATGTGGGCAAAATAAAAACTAACTGCAATCAGTTATCTTCTGAAAAATCCAAATATATGTTCAAAAAAACCAGTAGTTCTCAAGCCCTTGTTTTGAACCATAAAAATGTGAATGTAGGCAGTCTTTCTGGAACTAACAAGGGGCTGTGGGAAAGCAAGAATGCACCAAATGTTCCATTTCAGAAAGTCATGAATGGCAAGCCAGTTAAGAGCATTGATTTTGCACCATCTGAGAAAGGTAGGTGTTGCTGGATTCTTTTAAAAAAAACACAGTTCTTATAGGCACTCATGGAATCCTCTGGGGATCCTTGGATCTTTATAGAATGCACACTGACACTGCAGCATTATTTAATTTGAAGTTTGTTCTGTCATAGATAAGATACTATATCTGAATAAAGGCATTGTTAGATGAGAGGAAGGATGCTTTTCATCCAATAATGAATTTTTATTCCACTATTGATCAGTTAGACTCCCTGGCACACCCACTACTGGAACATGAATACAGTGATTTCTTACAAGGGACGATCGCTTTGGTATTATTTGGGCTTTATATTGTAAAATAAAACTTTTGACAATGCAGACATCCTGTAAAGAGAACTATGTGGGTTCAAGTTTATTTGTGCTATATGAGTTAGTTCCTCCCTACAGTCTGTTTTCTCCATGATGTATTTTTCTTTTATGATTCACCTGCCTGGCATTAATGCTATCTGTTCTGATCTTTAGATGTAGCTAGAGCTAATTTCATTCTGCCTTTTTAAAATCATTTCAGGATAATACCAATTATTTAACAAGATTGCCAAAATCCTTGTTCAGAAATGAAACAGGGCAAGTTATATTTACAATTAATAGTTGGACTTTTAATAATTGTTCTTCCTGCTTCATTTCCTTAGATTCTATAAATTGATTTTTGAAGAGGGCAAGATTTTAAACTGCCCTTGATGCAAATGACCCTCCCCCTCTCCTTTTACTTGGTAGATGTTTTTGCAAGAATTAGAGGGCAATAGTTATTCTAAAATATTATTAATAAAGTTCCTCTTAGTCCTGATCAGTATAAACATAAGGTACTGGGTAAATGTGGCTACATCAGATCGTTTGCCTTCTCTTTGCAGATTATAAAAGTAGGAGGTGTTCTCAACAAGAAATTGCACGGAAAAAGCAAGAAGCTCTTCAGCGAAGAAAGTATAAAATGGAAGCATCGTTCAAAAATGCTGCATCTACTTGAGTACTATTCAGTACAGAAGAATTAATGGCAGGTGGGCAGTGGAGTAATTGTCACTAACATATATGTCTATATTGAAGTGTACTGCCAGTTTCTTCCCTACCGCTGTCTTTATTCTTCTACAGAATGGCAGTATTAATTGCTTTTGAATTTCCTTCCTTCCCTCCTTTTTGGAAACACTATTGTTTATAACTTTATTTTTTTTATAAATTATTTATTTGGACGTGGGATATTAGATCTATTTAACTGATATCAATTCTTTTTTTTTTATTAAACCATGCAATTGACATTTGTTGTTCCCCGTGAAGTATAATGTGTCAATTCTTACTTTGGAATGTTTGAGAAGACCAATATCCCAGTTTAATTAATTTAATTCTATGCTGGTCATTTAGTCCATTTCCCATGCAACATTAGTCTTTAAATTTTGTAACGAGCATTTTGTTTGTTCTGAGGTCATAAATGAAAACATTCCAAGCTTTAAAGTGCGTCCCAATAATGTAAACATTTAATAGTGAGCTTGAATGTAACTCACAGCTTGGTTCCATTTTAATTTTATTTTAATCACTGCGTTACAAAGGACCAATTCTGTAGTAAGAGCATGTGAACGTTTTCTATCATTTATTTATCATTGTAAATCATTGTAAATTATATACATGCTGTAAATTGTGATTAAACTGATAGCCATTTTTCTGATTATACTCTTGTCTAATATGTCACTAGAACCTAACCACTGTAGTATTGTTACCTCTTCACAGAAGTGAAAGTGATTCTGCTCTCTGTTGGAAGTATGTATCAGTGTGTTGGTGATTTTCCAAGCTGTTCTATTCTTCCACTCTGTAGCTCAACATAATAAACAGAGGTCAGGGAGATGATAGCTGGTCCCTAATTATGGGGCCTATTCATCTTCAGTAAGAAAAAACATCAGTCTTTTTTCTGTATCATAAGACAGAGTTGAGGATTGAGTTTCACGCACTATTGACTTAGAAGCAATGCACATCTTCTGATTTACAAAAGTAGCTCTAGTTTCTCACACTTTAGGATGTTTATTGTGAGGAGATGTTACAAGGAAACTAATTCTTCTAGATTCTTATGTGATTACAGCAAGCAATATATCTTGTACATGATACCAGCCCCAGAGACATCATACCATAAAAGGATGCTTCTAAAAAAGTTTTAGACACGGCTAAAAAATACGATCAGATCTGGATTTTTCAGCGAAAGGGACAAATTTAATTTAAGATCTGGATTTTTCAGCGAAAGGGACAAATTGTATCAGGTGTATTCCAATTCAATACTCCAATTCCAGCTTCAGTTTGGGAGAATTTTTATGCAAATCTATTTACTAAACCTAACCAGGGCCTCCCATGTAAGCAAATTACTGATACTCTCTGTCCTCCAATGTTAGTGTCAGAAATCAAATTCATTATCTGAAATCTAATAAAGCATCTGGAGAAGATTTTTTTTTACTTCCAGAACTTTTTAAGACATATATTGATTGGTGGGCCCCATTGTTAGCAAGGCTGTTCTCCCATATATAAGTAATAAAGGTTTCATCCCTATTAAAAAAGGAGATGAAAGTGACCCAAAAATTATAGACTAATAAACCTTACTGGAATTGTGGCCTAAACTATATGCAAAACATCTTTTGAGCAAAATAAAAGACTGAAAGAGAGAATAAGCTGAATTTAGATGAAAGTGTTCCACAACAGACAATTTTTTATTTGATACCATCTCATAACAAAACAACTAATGAAAATAAACTGCTTACCACCTCTGTAGATCTCAGTACAGCTTTTGATCCTATAAACAGAAATATTTTGTGGAAAAAAATCAAATATAGAAACCGCACAACTTGTTCTTGGTTAAGGCCCTGTACACCCATTTGAAAGTCCATACTGGTGTAAATGGTTATGTAACTAAAAGTATACCTATCCATAATGTTAGGGTTGTATTCTAGCCCCAATGTTTTTTAACCTATATGTCTATGATATTCCAGGATTCCTGTAGGTTTCAGACATTCATGACAAAGATCCATAATAAATTCAATAATATCCTTTTATATGCCAATGATATGGTTCCATTGGCACATTCAAATAAGCCTGGGAAGTCTTTGTGAAAAATAATACTTACTGTATTCTTAATTTTTTTTTAAACATCAATAAAAGTAAATCAAAAGAATTTTGCAAAAGTATGAAATATAACTGGCAAATAATTGGTGAACCTATTGTATGAGTGAATTTCTTTACTTTAAAAGTGGTTTTTACCAACATAGAGTCATGGATAAATGATTTTAAAAGAAGTTCTGCAAGGGTTGAGGCAAGTACTAAAATATTATATAAATTATTTAATTATAGTTACTCAAGTGCCTTGACCCCTATACTGAAAGTATTCAGGGCAAAAATAGCCCCAATACTAACTCATTTGAACCAGTTCAGACCCATTTTTTAAAAAGCGTACTGGGATCTGATGAAGTGTCAGCCCCTGCAATCAGCAGAAACAGCTGTCCATTCCGAACAAGGCCAATCAATAATTAAATTTTTGCATATTAGCAGAGAATCCATTCAATAGCGCTTGATGGACTACCCAAAGCATGCTTAACAGAACAGGAAAATATGGATCAGCCCTATTCCTGGCTAATCCTACTTATCAAAGTTACTACATAGCTTGCGTTGTCTACCCAATATGTATTGTCAACTGTCTCCCAACCATTTTTAAAAATAGACAATTGTAGATATCTGGGCCCAAACAGATGGTGTTATTGGTTAAAAAAAAGATAGCTAAGAATAAAACTATTGAAAAATACCTGTCATTGAGTTTGTAACAATTTTAGAAAGGCAAGATTTGAGTTGTTGGATTTCATGGCTAAATATAGCCCCTTCCATCATCTGCCATGTACATGCAATGTCCCATGGAATAAATTTTCCGTAGGATTTTTTTTTTAATTCTTCAAACAGAACACAGTTATGTTACATAATTGATTATATAACGGGCCTTTAAAAAAGAATTAGACAAATCCTGGACTATAAAGGTATCGATGGTTATTGGTAAATTAGTTCCAAAATCAGAAGCAACACTAGGAAATATTTATGCTCTTCTGGCATCTCAGAAGAGATTGATCAGCTACAGTGAGAAAAGAAATCTCAATCCATATAGCATCTTGTGCTTGTTATAATCAATGCTGACATTACATTTGAAACACTATTATAATCTTCCTCCATAGAGAATCTGGATGGGGATTGTCAGTGTACGGAAACAACTTAGAACATCACCAATACACTGATGCATTCTTCCATCAGAGAGCAGATCATTTTCACTCAACTGAAGTTTTCATGCTCCACAATGATGCATGTTTTCTGATAGATTTGCAAGAAATAGCAGAAACCTCTCACATTGTAAGACGTTTATTGTGGGGAGGTGTATCTAACATAGTGCAACCTATTTTGTCCCAGGTGATTCTAGGTAAATATCTGGATTAAAGTTTTCAAGTGAAAAAAACAGCAATTGTCTTCTAAGAGCCAATCTAGTGTGGTGGTGCACCAGGTTAAAATGAATTTTAATCCAGCCTTAGGTACAAACCTAGTTTGATTACCATATGCTAGTCACTCTTTATCTGCCCTAGGAAGCAGGCAAGAGCAAACTACTATGGAAATCATACCAAGAAAACTAAGGAATTTCTCCAGGGAGTCGTCAGGAGACAGTACTGACTTGAATCATTCCCCCTCCAAAATGTCCTCTAATGACCAAGAATTGGGTTGACTGGGAAGACCTTTGTGGAGGTTGTCTCAAAACACCCTGAAAATCATAGGTGTTTGAACTCACCCATCTGCAATAATCAGAGTTCCGGCGATTGCCCTAATTAAGTTATGAGTCTTGAGCCAAGCTTCAAAAGAATCCAAAAGATTTATTAGGAGCAACATGTCAGCATTAATCTAAATGAAGCCAATTCTGACATATGTAATTTACAGTCACCTGGGATCCTGTTTCCCTCCCCCCCTGGTTGTTTCATAAATCAGATTCTCCAATGAAGCATAGGCTGGGTGTCATCTATCACATTCTCCAATGAAGGATTTGGGGGGGAAGAAGATCCGGTAGCCTAGGTACAATCTTTGTAAGATAAGTGTGGAATGTACTTCTGGTTTTAAACTGCCATACTGCTCCTTCAGATTCCCCCCCCCCCCCCTCTTGTTTATGGCAACTCGAAAACAGACATAGGAATATTTTACGAGTTGACAGTAACATTATAATTCCAGCCTGCTTCCTAACTATTGCAGTAGTATTAAGACTGTTTTTAATGACCTCCCTCATAATCATGTTTCTATTAGGCATGTATTTAAAATAGCTAGACTTTTTTTTGTATAAATTACAAAATTTATACAATAAAATTTGTATTTTATTGGGTACACACCAAAAAGAAAAGCCATGTTTCAAAGTACATATTTCAAGCACAAAACTCCCCCTCAAACCATTATGTAGTTTATGCAAACCTTGAAAAATGTAGAAATCTGAGTTGGATGAAAGAAGGAAAAATCCGAGCACACCAGCCTATCCTCCATACAGTTTGACTCATTTGAAAAGCAGAGTGCTGTTTACATACATTCAAAGAAATGGCCTGTCTTATACAAAAGCGGAATATAAAGGGAAAAAAAACCACATGTATGAATATAGATAATATTTGATATACATCCATTCATCCAAATTGGAAATTACAATGGCAACGAATAAAGGGATTTACAACCTATATCTGAAATTATGGCTGATGTATGATTGGCAGGCACATGAACAATATTTAGGTACTTTGCAATCTGCTACCCTTAAGACGGACCATAGGAACACTGCAGTTGCTCCTACCTGCCTATTTTCCCTCTCATCTCGCCCCATTAGGTCCCTTGGGCCTGCTTCCTGTCCTGCTGGGTCCCATATCCTTAGGGCTCCTTCCCTACACTTAAGAGTGGGTTTCTACCGGTTCTGTCGACCTCTGTAGAACCGATAGCTCTGAAGAGCAGCAGACACAGAACCGGTTCTATGTCTGCTGATATTTTTGCCCACCCGCCTGCCTGGGCTCTTACCTGACCTTTATTTCCTGATTTTTTCAACTTCAGCTGCCGTGCGCGGCACAGCTGTAGTTAAAAAAGCAGGAAAAAAGGGCTTTTTCAAAGGCTGCTTCTCTGCACGCAGCGTGCTGATGACGATTTACAGGCGCGCTTCGACAGCATGCAGGGAAGCACATCGTAAATCACCGAACCTCGTAAAACAACCAAACTGGTAGTTAACCCTGTCGGATCCCACCCCTGCCTACACTCATGACTTGTTGCACAACTTTTCCAATGATCACCTTTCCAAAGGTGAAACAGCCAATGTGCCATATGGTCTTCCTACATAGAGGACACGGATGCCATTCTGGAAGCGGGTGTCATATTGGAAGCTGGCGCAATTCTCACATTCTTCTTGCTTCCAAAATGGCACCCGCTTTCAGGATGGCATCCCATGTATCCCTGTGTAAGATGACTGCACAAAGGAAACTCTTTGGGAAAGATGGCTTTCAGAAAAAGCAAGTAGAGTGGAGGAAGAGATTTCCAAGGGTAGGGGACCAAGAATGGTGGGAAGCTGTTCAAGGGAGGCCTTTCAGAAGAGGGACAAGTGTCATTTGGGGATGTGCTCTAATATGGGCCTGCATCTGGCCTCCCAGGGCCTTTACCAGTCTCTTAGGGACCCATTGCTCCACTTAATAACCACAATGCATGGTGGTCAGTAAGTGAGGCAATCGTCAATTACAACCATAAATCCAGGCTCAATTCTGGTAGTGAGGACTACTTATACTGCTCAGAGAGAGGTCCAGAGAAGACATTGTTCACATATTTCATTTTCAAAAGGGCAAGAGATTAGCTTATATAACTTATTGGAGGAGAAGAGGGTAAATTCATGCTAGAGGAGCTGCCATCTCCATGGTCCACGCTTTCGACGTTGCTGCTGCCATCTCCATGGTCCACGCTTTCGACGTTGCTGCTGCCATCTCCATGGGCCACGCTTTCGACGTTGCTGCTGCCATCCCCATGGTTCTCACTTTCATTGTTGCTGCCACCACCGCCTCCTACTATAAAGAAACTACCTCCACCCTGGCCAAGGCCACTTCTGTAACCAAGACCGCTACTAACCGCCGAACCTCGTGAAATATGTGAAGAGATAACAGCTGCGAAAAGAAGAGACAGAGAAGAGGATGAGCAATTTCTGTTCTAAGAAAGGCAGCCGCTTTGTAGAAATTATAGGAAGGGTAATCACTATGGACCTTTGTCAAGTCCATCCTTCCTAAAGGACCTTCCAAGATTCAGAACAAAATGATTTTAAAACCTCTCTATTTATTTTACTTCTCAACGGTGACAAAGGTCAGATGAAAGAGCATATGATGAGCTTGCTTGAGATCAAATGCAAGAATTCCAAAGCCAGATTGAGACCACAGGATGAAATTACTAATACGTTGTGAGATTTGGTGATGGATCAGAGTTCCTACAGATTTGTAAGTTGTCGCCTAAGGCCTGAAAAATTGGTTGAATTCTGTCCAATGGAATTCTACAGTGTTAAAAAAAGGTACATAGAAGTAGATGCAGATTTTCATCCCATACTTATGGTACTATGTTGACATAATGCACCAAAAACTTTGCTGTGTTGCTGCTAGTGTAATTGTTGCAGTTGTAATCGCAAAACTCACAATTGTAGGGGAAGAGGCAGGGCAGGAGAGTTGAAGGACAGCACAAAGTACAGTCCTTTTCATCTAAATAGAGGCAATGAGCCTCTTAATCACCACTCTACAGCAAAGGTCCTATAATGTGAATATTCTTCAGTATACTTACAGATGTTCACTGCACCTGCTGCATCATTTGCCAATCTGCAGGAAACAAAACAGAAGTCAACATGGTAAGAATTCAAATGTATCCCGAGCATATATTGTTAACTGAAAGAAAACTAATATTGTATGACTATTGTTCCAAAGACCTTAAAGACACTGAAGGATGAACTTCAAGAGAAAAAGACTCGCTATGCCCACAGAACCAGATGCTAATGGGAATGGAATTGTATGGGGGGGGGGGATTGTGGGCTGAACCCAAGACTTCTGGAGGTCACACCATACACATTATTTCTATTCAAGTAATAATAATAAAAAGGTAGACTTTCAGTACAAAGACTTGTACAGATCTGTAAAGATTCTACTTAGATAGGCTGTCACTGACCGATATTCTTCTCCTTCCAGGAGCTTTCTGTAGGTAGCAATCTCAATATCCAGGGTGAGCTTCACATTCAGTAGCTCTTGGTATTCCTTGAGTTGCCTAGCCATCCCTTGCTTGGTTTTCTGATGCGCATCCTCCAGTTCAGCCAATTTCTGCCTTGCATCTTTGAGTGCCAGTTCACCTCGGTCTTCTGCTTCAGCAATCTTCCCCTTTAGGTTAGCACACTTAAGGAAGGAAGGAAAAGAGAAATTAGCACAGAAGGCCACCTCCTCAGAACAGAGTAAAAAATCTTCAGTTATATTATCTCATAAGCAGATATGGTAAACTTATATTGGCCCAAGACCCATCCTTGGACTTTTGTAGAATCTCCAAGGACATACCCAAAATGTCAAGGGCCACCTGCTCCAAACATTGTAAAGCATGGATGGTATTAAAGAAATAATATGATCATGAGCAAAATATTTGAACTTTGGAAGAGCCCCTTTGAGTATAGAATCATGCAATGATACAGCTGGAAAGGACCTTGGAAGTCTTCTACTTGAACCTCCTGTCCATGTCAGGAGTCTTTATACCATCCTGGACAAATCTTTTTTTTGAAAACCTCCAGTGATGAAGCACCCCCTCCAACTCTGGGAGGGAAGTATTTAAATTTGCAATGAAATGGGAAATTTTCAGTATCCTCTATGCCAGGGGTCTCCAACCTTGGTAACTTTGAGACTTGTGGACGTCCACAAGTCTTAAAGTTGCCAAGGTTGGAGACCCCTGCTATGCAGCAACTGGTTTGTTGTTTCGTGACTAGTGACAGGATCGCCTTCTTTCCAACAATTTCCCAGGATAGTTAGCAGTATTAGGGTCAGCCATGTTGCTGCTGCTTTATGCTTGACAGGATGAAGTACCATGTCATGAAGTACATGTAGTCCTTGATTTATGACTCTTTGAAATTATGACAGGCAGCCCCCCCCCCCCAACAAAAGTTACTTACAAACCAATATTGAAGTTATGGCCTCTATGACTGACTGCAGGTATGCTGCAATGACCCCCTCTATCTATCTCCCACCCTCCCATACTATCCCGAGCCTGCTTTCCATCTCACCAAGCCCTATAAACCCCACATGAATTGTGGCTCTTCTGAAAATGGTGCCTCCTTATGGGATTTTTTTTTTTTTTTATATTTACATTTTTATGCCGCCCTTCTCCGGAGACTCAGGGCAGCTTACAGTCTTTACAGCACCATGCTAAGTGCTCGGCAATAGCCTTCATTCCATTGTATATGCCTGCTTATTTCTAGGGCTTTTTGGCTCCCCCCAAGCGGCATTTTTTTACAAAGTCAGCTTATTGCTCCCAACAATCTTGGGTCCTCAATTTACCTACCCCGAGAGGATGGAAGGCTGAGTCAACCTTGAGCCTGGAGGGATTCGAACCTGCACTAATTGCAGGCAATTGAGCTAAGTGCTAGATGATTAACAGCTTGCACCACCAAGGCCCTTGACTTCACATAGCCCAGGGATGCTGTGGGGCAGAATGTCCTGCCCTTCTGCCCCAATGCAAGCTCCAGGGCTTTTCTAAAGTGTTTGATTGGTGTGAGGAGGATGAGGATGTGGTGCCTGGGTGGGGCGGGAAGCCCAAGTTATGTAAGCCTAAGGTATGTGGGCACCAGTGGTGGGATTCCAATTATTTTACTACCAGTTCTGTGGGCATGGCTTGGTGGGTGTGGCAGGGGAAGGAGACTGTAAAATCTCCATTTCCTCCCCACCGCACTAATCTGCTTTCCAGCTCCATTCTCCTTTGCAGGGCAACAAAAGAAGGCCCAGCCGATCAGCTGGTACTCCGGAGGCAGAGAATAGATGGGGCCAATCAGAGGTGGTATTTGCCGGTTCTCCAAACTACTCAAAATTTCCACTACCAGTTCTCCAGAACTGGTCAAAACCTGCTGAATACCCCCTCTGCTGGGGAGCCCGAGGGAGGGTGCCTCAGGGAGTCAGGAAACCTTGAGAAAACAAGGCAGGCATTCCTGGGTGTATGCAAGGCCTCCCACATCTGAGGCACTCCATGTTCTGCTTAATGTTGGGGAAAGCTGGGGTAGGTTCATTAAGCAAGGCAATCATAAAATTGTTAAGTGAGGCGATTACATCACCTCACCTGACAACTGTAACAACTTGCAACTGGCAGGCTTCATTGCTGTCATGTGTCAAGAGCTACCTGTCAATGGAAAGTTGAAAGAAGTGTGCAGACTAGGGAAAAGATGACGGTTTGCAATTGCACGCCAGCCAGGAAATTTACAGCTGTTTGGAAAAAAAAAATTGGTATGGCGAAATTATGTGGATAAGCATCATAGATGCTGTGTTATACTTTTTTTTGTGGGCAGGTAATGTAAATAGGTAGATTATCTGTGCGTGTCCTATTGTGTTTCATATATAGTGGTACCTGAGTATTTGACTACTTCAAAACTCATCGAATTTGGTACTTGATGCATTTTGATGCAAAAATGCACTCGTACTTTCTTTGGTATTTGGCATGTTGCAAAAGGAATAGGGGGATGACCACAGAGGGTGGACAGGGATGGGTCATGCTGGGAAGGTCACTGATAAGAAGAAGGACAGACAGAAGGTTTTGTTCCCGGCCAAAACAAAGAGTCATGTGGTAAGTCTCCTATTTATTTGGCACCCTTAGTACCCATTGTGCCTCTTAGAACCAGTTGACCTTGAGTACCACTACATAGATGTTGCTAATTTTGAGGTTAAATACATGGTAAAAGGTAGTATTATTTTAAGGATGAAAAAATAAAGTATTTCAACTGGGGAATAATCTGCACTTTAGAAATGAATGGGAAGATCATGAAACGGATATTCTTTCTGGCCAGAAATGTGGCGGAGGAGAACCACTGTATGATCACAACTTTGAGAGAACGCAGGAACCTACCTGCTTTTTCACACCTTCAATTTCAGCCTTCAGCCTCTGGGCATGTCGGTTAAGTTCTGAAATCTCATACTTGGCATTACGAAGATCATCACTGTGCCTTCCAGCAGTACTCTGGAGTTCTTCATACTAAAAAAAAAGTAGAAAACGCCATTGTGATGTTAACTATTATTTCATTGAGTCAATTTTATTCATTTGTGACAGTGTATATATATCTATCTGTCTATCAGCCTCCCCCAATCTGATGCTTTAATGTGCTTTGGAATGCAAATCTTACATTTCCCAGTCAAAAGTCATGTGGAAAATTGAAAAACAAATAAGGGGGAAATCAGATTTTCAGCCCTTGTACACCACAAGAGGCCAAAGTTGCATGCAGCTTTCCTGACTGCTAATAGATTTACAAGAAACAATTGGTGGGACAAGGAGAAAAGAGAAGAGGCAACGTCCCTCCAACTGGATTGGCTTTGCTAATTCCAATTTTGGAAGAAAACATTTGGCCTCCCCTTACAGCTTATTCACTGTAAGGCAGCAATAGCTCATCCACCCGACTTTCTGGATACTGATTTACCTTGCTTTGGTACAAAGCTTCAGCCTCTGCCCTGCTTTTCTTTGCAATGTCTTCATACTGGGCTTTGACTTCAGCAATGATGCTGTCGAGATCCAGGTAGCGATTGTTGTCCATGGACAAAACCACAGAAGTTTCAGAGATCGTCCTCTGTAGCTCTGCCAGTTCCTGCAGGTGTGATAGGAATAGTCCACTCAGAAAATATACACAAAACGGTTAGGCCTTAGCAACTAGCAGTCAGCACGGGTTTGTTAAGAATAAATCATGCCAAACCAATCTTATTTCATTCTTCAATACAGTGACTAAATTAGTAGACCAGCAAAATACTGTGGACATAATATATTTAGATTTCAGCAAGGCATTCAACAAAGTAGACCACAACCTACTTTGTAAGCTAGAAAAAAGTGGAATAGATAGCACCACCACTAGATGGACTCATAACTGGCTGGCAAACCGTACTCAACGAGTAGTCCTTAATGGGTCTAAGTCTACATGGAGGGAAGTAAGCAGTGGGGTGCCACAGGGTTCCATCTTAGGCCCAGTACTCTTCAATATCTTCCATAATGACTTAGATGAGGGAATAGAAGGGGAACTTACCAAATTTGCAGGTGATACTAAGCTGGCAGGAATAGCTAACACCCAAGAAGATAGGCTCAAGATCCAGATGGATTAGATTAGATTGACAGATTAGAACACTGGGCTGTATCTAACAAAATGAAATTCAGTGTAGAGAAAAGTAAAGTCCTACACTTAGGCAAGAAAAACCAAAAGTACACATATAGACTGGGTGAAACCAGGCTCAATAGCAGTAACTGTGAGAGGGATCTTGGAGTCTTAGTGGACAACCAGCTAAATATGAGCCCAGCAGTGTGCAGCAGCAGCCAAAAAAGCTAATGCTAAGTTGTATTAACAGAGGTATACAATCGAGATCAAGGGAGGTACTAATACCACTCTATAAAGCCTTAGTAAGACCTAGAGTACTGCATCCAGTTCTGTTCACCACATTACAAAAAAGATGTTGAGACTCTAGAAAAAGTACAGAGAAGAGCAACCAGGATAATTAGGGGACTGGAGACTAAAACATATGAAGAACGGTTACAGGAACTGGTTTGACTAGTCTAGTGAAGAGAAGGACCAGGGGAGACATGATAGCAGTTTTCCAATATTCAAGGGGCTGCCACAGAGAGGAAGGAGTCAAGCTATTTTCTAAAGCACCTGTAGGCCAGACAAGGAATAATGGATGGAAACTGAACAAGGAGGGATTTAACCTGGAAATGAGAAACTTTCTGACAGTGAGAACAATCAACCAATGGAATAGCTTGCTCTCAGAAGTTGTGGGAGCACCATCACTTGAGACTTTCAAGAAGAGATTGAACTTCCATCTGTCAGAAATGGTATAGGATCTTTCGCTTGGGCAAGGGGTTAGACTAGATGACCTACAAAGTCCCTTCCAACTCTGATTATCTGTTATCTGTTAGTACCTAATTCAAAATTTAGAGCAAGCAGTCCTTTCTATTAGGTAAGTAAGGAAATTGGAAGGGGTATTCATTTTGCATAATTTCTTTTGTTTCCCAAATTACTTTCAACTTTGTTCTAATGGTCACATTCATTGATCAAAAATACAGTTGAACAAAAAGGACAGGTTGCGATGAAAGCTGTTAACAAATATCTATGGAAAATCCAAAGAACTGCACAGGATATAGAATTTCCAACACTCCCTTCCCAAAAAACTCATCTTTGTCCTCCAACTTGTCAAATTTAAGAATCTATTGCCTAAGTACAATCAATTACTTGTAACTTGTAGAAGAGAGTTTTGGGATTACCAAATGCCTGATCAATGTTTTTGTTTAATGAGAGCATTTATCTTTAGATCTTGGGATTCTGAAACTGCAGGAATTCTTATGTAATTCTTAATTAATTCTGAACCTATTTTGTAACTCTTTGTGTTCTTTAAATTACTTGAGGGATTTTCAACATCTTTTGATTTTAATTTAACCTTCCTTCCTTCCTTCCTTCCTTCCTTCCTTCCTTCCTTCCTTCCTTCCTTCCTTCCTTCCTTCCTCTAACAAAATATGCTACCATTTTTTTTTTTTTTTTATTTAGCAATCTTGTTTATCTAGGGGTGAGGGAGAGAGAATTTCTCACAGGGAAAATATTTCTGGAAAGTAAATGAATAGGTAGCTATCTCTTTGGGAGGACATATGGTTTCATAATAGAGCACAGTTCAAAGAAAATACTATTGAGGCTTACCATTTCATGTAGGACTGTGAGGAAATCAATCTCCTCAACTAAAGATTGTAATTTAATTTCTAGTTCTGGTTTGACCATGTAGGCAGCATCCACTTCCTAAAAAGAAAACACTGGATTTAAGGGTAAGAAGTTAAAGGAGTACAGAGTTATTAATTATTACTTCATGCGTATTATTCAATATTAAAATAGAGACAGACAGACAGACAGTATGTATGTATGTATGTATGTATGTATGTATGTATGTATGTATGTATGTATGTATGTATGTATATCCTAACTTAGGTAAATGTACTCGTTTCTGGGATAGTCCCACCTTTTACCATCACAGCAAAGGCTACTTTTCTGCAAAGTATTCACACTGCAGACAAACTCTCACCTTCTTGAGGATTACAAAGTCGTTCTCTGCTTCTGTACGCTTATTGATCTCATCTTCATACCTATTTGGGGAGGAGAAAAAAATGACGCTTACTTAGAGAAATTCAATAAAGCTGCTGTGATTCTAAAATGTTTTAAAAAGAGTCCTGACAATATTCCAGACATGATTCCCAGATGTTGCTGGTCAATTATAACAAAACAGTCTTGAGAAAATTTGCTTTGTTACGCAACTTGACCTACCAGATCTGAAGGAGGGCAGACAGACAGAAAGATGGACAATATTTTGAGCATTTCTCTACACAATGTCATTGATGGACAACATCCTGCAGTTCAGGATGGCTTAGGCTTACCATGGATTGGACAAGGCTGAACAATCATGCGATGACAGCAAAGAGTTAGCAGTCCTGTGATTCTTTCTGCAATATGGGAACAGCTTGCCCTCGGAAGTTGTGGGAGCGCCATCACTTGAGACTTTCAAGAAGAGATTGGACTGCCATTTGGTGGACTAGATGACCTACAAGATCCCTTCCAATTCTGATTATCTCTTATCTCTTATCTGTTAATCTGATGGCTATCTGAATTTGTGCCACCTAGGAATATTAACTATGCTGAGATCCTAGGGAGTTGAAATCCACATATGTGCAGAGTACCACCTGGTAAAGCAGATCTGCACATTTGTCTTTAACAGAGCCTGCTACGAGATCTTTAGGTACAATGCGCTGTGTGAGATCCTTAGTTGCAATATGAGCAAAGGGTCTACAAGAAGGCTCAAAACCAGTTTGAGGTAGAGGTTAAGGCACCAGGTTTGAAACTGAGAGATTGTGACTTCTAGCACTGCCTTAGGTACAAAGCCAACTCAATGACTTTGGACCAATTACTCTCAGTTCTAGGAAGCAAGCAATGGCAAACCATTTCTGGAAAACCTTGCCAAGAAAACTGCAGGGACCAGGCCAGGTTGTTACCTGGAGTGAAAAAAAACAACAACCCCTGATTTGCTGGAAAGGGAGCAAAGCTGAAGATCTGAAAGTCTTACTTGCTCCTGTAGTCCTCAACAAGGTTTTGGGTGTTATGTAGCTCTCCATCCAGCTTTACTTTCTCCTTCTCCAGATCATTCAGTTGTGTCCTCAGATTGTTGATGTAAGCATCGAAAAGTGGCTCAATGTTACTCTTCACAGTTTTCTGGTCATGTTCCTGCAGCAGAGCCCATTTTGTTTCTAGCACTTTATTATGTTGCTCAAGGAAACGCACCTGGAGGCAGAAAGACACGGATTTTTTTTTTTAATTTTGGGGGGATGGGTGGATGGGAAAGGGGAATTAAACAATAAACCCTCTACAATGTTTCTCAAGCGATCTTGTTTTGCTCTTGAGCAGATTGTAAATATCAATTGTTCTCCTTTCAATGCCCTGGAGATACGCAGAATATATTAAGGGGATGTGGATTGGGAAAAGGGCAGCATTATTTTAAAACTGGAGAAAGAACCATCAATCACATGCTATGCTTATGCTCATCGCTGAAAGGGCAAAGGATTGCAAGATCTTGTAAGAAAGGTCAAGCTAATACATTCCATCTCACACTATAATAACAGAAATTGGATTTTGAAGAAGTAAGGTAGAAAAAGAGTATTGCCATTCTTTCAAATTTTATGCTGGAGGAAACAGAGAATATCATGGACAGCAAAGAAAAAAAAAAAAACCCAGTGGGTCATCAAACAAATAAATCAAAAGTTTTCACCCGAGACAAATAACCAGACATAATTTATCTTACTCTGGATACATTACATAAATCTCTAGCCTCCTGGAGAAGGTTCTCATATTGAGAAAGGTGGGGGAGGAAAGACTAGCAGCAATGTGAGTAAATGTATTTACAGAATAATCTTCTATTGGAAGATCTGAGAATCCGGTTAGGGACAGATCAACTTGGAGAAAATCTATGAATGTAATGTTGCTAAGAGTCAACTTTGCTGATGGTGTACAACTCTCAAGCCTTATCTTGTATGCACTTCGAATGGGATACCTACGTCTTCCATATCCCATATTACTCATCAAAACTCCGTTCTCCCTCTCATATTATGTGCTAATTTTCTCCAGAATAAAGGCTCATAATTATGCCTGCCAAAATGGTTTGATGCACTTCATATCCCACTTACTTCTTGAAAATACAGTCTGTGCATAAAAGATAAGGATGAAGCCATTCTGATTGGCACTCATTTCCTTCGTCACCATTTATACTGTGAGAAACTCTATTGACCTACTGAGATTCACATTACAGAATATATGATCTTAACTTTTCCAATCTCCCTTTCTGCAACAGGGGGAAAAAGAATCCCCATGGCATTCCTCCAGTCAAGTTGCTGTTGCAAGCAAGAGCATCAAAACCAGGCAAAATTGGCAACTCTGTAATCTCATCTGGCTGGTGCCAGATAAATAACAGTGGTGATGAAATTAGTGAGAATTGCGAGAGGAGCTGGAGGAAGGCTCTTGAGCTCTTTGCCCAATCCATTGCAACTTGAAATAACAAAAGAAAACATTGATTTATTCTCACCTTATCTATGAAGGAGGCAAACTTGTTGTTGAGTATCTTGATCTGCTCTCCTTCTTGTTTGCGAACCTTCTCTATGGTGGGGTCAATCTCCAGTTTGAGAGGCGCCAACAGATTGGGATTGACAGTTACTTTTTGGATTCCACCTGGTGGGCAAACTGGGAAGGAAGAGTCCCCTCTCCCTCCACCAAAACCAGCCCCGCCTAGCCCATACCCTCCACCAATACTACCACCACCAACAGCAGAGCCCCTATTAACTCCACCACCGTACCCATAGCCTCCACCGAAGCCACTGCCATAACTGCCTCCAACCGCGATTCTCCTGGGCCCACCAAGATTGTAAAGGCTTTGGCTGCCAAAACCAGCCCCACCGGCCTGGCCCCAGCCAGCACCGCCAGTGCCACAGCTTCCACCTCTGCCCACACTTTGTGAGCTCCAGTTGGCACGACACAAGTTAGGTAGCTTGGCAGATGAGTTACTGAAGCCTCTCCTCTGAATTCTGATATTAGCTCGGTGAGACATTTTAGTTGGTGAGGAGCTGAAGAAGAAAGAGGCAGAAAGAGAGGACACAGTCTGTGAAGCAGAGGCAGGTGTAGTGGTTTCTTCTCTTATATATATATTGTCAAGGAAGTGGGATTGGTTGTTATTGCACTTGATCATCTTTCTGATTAAATATTGCTGGGCATGCCCTAAGGCTTTTTTTTTTTAAATGACATCACTGTTTTGCCATGCATGCTCCACACTAAGGCTAAATGGTGGTGCAACCCTCTAAGTCCAGGGTTCTCCATGTTTTCTTGCTTGTGGCCCCCTTCTGAGCCTCATTTATCTCTGATTCCCCCTTACATCTGCTTTTATTTATGATAAACAGTAGTAATTTTCAGTATTTATGCTGCTGAGATTAGCACAGATAGTGAATTGTGAGAATAAAGACCTACTGAGTATTTGCCTACTGAAATTTGGGTGGTCCTCTCAGAATCCTATTGTGAACCCTTAGAAATATGGCTCACTGCCAGTCTAAGACATTGTTAGTTGTCATTTGGAAATAATAATTTCCTCAGGTTTTCCCCTAGATCAGGGGTATCAAACTCTATTTCTTTGAGGGCTGCATCAGGGTTGTGTTTGACCTCGGAGGGCCAGGGTGGGCAGGGTCAGCTTGATGTCACTCGTGTCAGGGGTGCATGTGGTGATCTGAGCGCTCTGTCAGCAAAAATGGGCTCCTGATCTCCGTTTTTGGTGCGATGGCCTCCTGCAACCCTATGCCAGGGAAAATGGAGGTCGAGAGGGCCACACATGGCCCTCCTAAGTGCTGTTTTCGCTGGCAGAGGCACCATGGACCAGTCCTTCACTGTTTTCCAGGGTGGCCCCTTGAGCCAGATCTAAGCATCCTGCAGGCTGGATCCAAGGGCCTTGAGTTTGACACCCCTACCCTAGATGATGAAGATGGGCCAGGGAAATGAGCCCAATTTGTGATCAAGAATTGATGTGAGATTGTGCTCCAAATAGTTTCTTGTGCCTGTGAGGGTGATGGTCTTTTTTTTTTTTTTTTGTCACTTTCCTTCAGGGAAAAAAATTCACATCATGGATGGAGATACCCCGCCTTCATTATCTAAATGCCAAGCAGAATAAAATTTCAGAACACTGGGAATAATACCAATGGCTCCGGAATAGTATCTTCCCCAAGTTGGGGATGCTTTGCAGAATTGAATTACAGACTTATCCAGGGCTTGTAATGCTAGGCAAGGAGGCCATTGAAAGGCTTAGCCTTAAGGGAGAGTTGGTGGGAAGCAATGGCCATATCCTGTATCTTGCGGCACAATTTGAGGGTTGGGGGAGAGATTTGGGTTCTTGAACCCTGCAGGACAGCACTGTTCTACAATCTGTTCTCTATTGATGCGACCTGGGTTCCTGAAAACCCGTTCACCATTATGTGACTTGTTTGTTTTGAACCTAGCACACTTCGTTTAATTCGAGAATCTGTGAATATTTGCAAACCATGATTTACGGCTTAGTACATAGTATAATTCCCACCCCTGTGAGTTGCACACCATGGGTAAGGGCTTATCATCATGGTAAAGCTATCAGCTGTTGCTTTTAAATTTATTGTAACAAGTAAAAAGAAAACATACAAAACAAAAATAAAAATGAGAAGGAAAAAACAAGTTTAAAAAACAAAAGCAAGCAAGAGAAAAGCAGCAAAGTGTTTACAAACTAATCAATTATATCGTCTCAGAAATTACTAGAGTTTACAATATTCAATATCAGAAAATACTTATAAATTTCTATATCTGAATTGAAGAGAATATTCTTGAAGCCAACCTCTTATTGAATAAAGTATGCTCAAGCAAACCTTTGAATAATACCATTTGTGAATCTAATCAGAAATGGACGTTCTGTTTTAGTCATTAAAATTGCTTCTAGGCTATCTTTTTAATAAACTGATTCTCGAAGTCCCGGTCCTAGGAAATAAATTAAAAAATAATAATGTTGATAGAATCCTGGCAACCCTGTGTAAGGTTGCCACACACCCAGGCATTTATGAAATCATTTTAAAAAGCAACTCCTCAGCAGAAATTGTATTGGCTGTGGCCTGATGCCATCCCTCTTGCAGCATGTGAAGCAATTCAATAATAAAAAAATAAATAAGCGCTGCAATCACACAGGTTTATTGGAATTTAAAGGAGCAGGTCAGTCTCGACTCCTGGCAATCTTATGAATACCTCAATGCTTTGCCATTGGTCACCCATAAGCAGGGGTGGGATTCTACCAGTTCACGTCTATTCGCTAGAACCGGTTTTTAACATTCTAAGCAGCTCAGAGAACCGGTTGTTAGAAGAAATGACTGGCCTAATCCTGTAAGGAAGGCAGGAAGGAAACGTTCTGGTGTTGCTTACAGAAACTGCCTCTCCCTTAACCCTTATTACATTCTTGGCAGGACTAGACTTCTTGTCTCTGGAACATCTCTGGAGTTTTTTTCCCCTCCTTTGCTGGTACTTTGCTTGTGTGGGGTGATCATTCAATGTTACGATGGTACTGAAAAAAGTGACTTATGGCCATTTTTCACACTTACGACTGTTGCAGCATCCCCACAGTCATGAGAGGCCAGGTAGGGAGACACGTGCCTCGATGTGAGTGATATTGAGTTGGCCACACCCAGCCAATAACATGACCACCAAGCCATGTCCACCCAGTCACATGACCACCAAGTCACGCCCACCACCTAAGCCATGCCCACAGAACTGGTTGTTAAAAAATTTGAATCCCACCCTTGCCCATAAGCACAACCAATGTATTTTCCATGCTGTGCCCAAATCAGACTGGTCAAGATCCAGATAACCTGGATGCTTGTGAGTGCTCTGCAACTACAATTCTACTACATTCTCACTATTGCTGTCTGCTTTAATTAGCTAAGTGGGGCAGAATGCCTGTGATGACCCTTGGCATGGCATGAAAGCAACACAGCTAGAGATCAGGTCTAATTCCCCTTTATCACTCCAACTTTGCCCCCAAACATCCCCATATTTACAAAGCTTTCACACACACCTTAGCAGCCTCTGGCTGCGAGTAGTCTAATAAGCAAGGTTAGCCAAACAGTAAGCCAGGCTAGGCAAACAGTAATCTCCAGGTGTTGGCAAATGCACACAAGGCTCCACAGATTCAATACTTGTTCCCAACAAATGTCCCTCCCACTGGCACCTCCTTACATCTCAGTACCCAGATGTGTCTTGTGAAGGGAGGGTGGGACACTCTTCTCCCTTATAGCTGGCTCAGTCTGTGTTCTCACCTCCACTCTTCTCTCCGTGCTCTAGGATCAGGAGGGGGTGGTCCTTGTTCTTTGCCTGAGCTCAGTCTCTTCTGCTCCTCCCTGTCTGCAAGCCTTTCTAATCCTGAAAAACCTTGCCCTTTCCTGGTTTCCTCCAAGGCCAACGGAGCTGCTCTCTTGATCTCTGTCGGCTCTTGTCCCAGCTCATCTTCCCCCACAGACTCTGATGGGGCATGACAAGGCCAAGCTGCAAGTTGATGGAACTAACCTAACACAGTGATTCTGTGCACATCTTCAGAATTGCAAGTTCAAAGAGCCTTCAAGTAGCACCACCGAACAGCACCTTTCTCATCTCAGTAGCCTTTGTACATTTGGAGAAAATGTGATTTTATCCATGAAATGGTCTACCAGGCAACCTTTTTGCTCTTCCGTTAATTATCTTCATAAGATGTAACTATAAATTTTGCACTTGGTTTTACATGGATTTGTATGTGATTGGAGCAGACTATATGTCCAGTAAAAAAAAAGAAGAAACCCTATTTTGATAAAGAGGTGATCTAGATAAGAGGTCTCCAACCTTGGCAACTTTAATCCTGGAGGACTTCAACTTCCAGAATTCTGACCTAGATATCCATAAATAGTGCCTTTGAGTCAGTTTTTCACTCCTGGTGACTGCCTGGATGAACCCCTGCACTTTTCTTAGCAAGGTTTTTCAGACATGCTTTCCAGGGTTGAAGGGGAGAGACTGACTCATGGCCACCCAACTGGCTTTTGTGAGATGGGACTAAAGTGAGACTAGACTTCATTTTGTTTCCAGCCGGATGTCTTAGCCACTACATCAAACTGATCTCTGATCTAGATTAGTGTCAGGGTTTCAGAAATTATCCGTTCCAATCAGTAACTCAGAGACAACCGTAATCTCAAAGTGCTTTATTAAAACAGAAACTTGGCACGTCTGTGGAATTCCGAAACTAAATTCTGATACATAGTCGAGGTTTTTTTTGAAGGGTAGCAGTATTGTCTGTGGTGTTGAATAGCTTTACACCAGTGGTTCCCAAAGTGGGCGGTACCGACCCCTATGGGGCAGTGGGATGCCTTAGGGGGGGCTCTGAGAGGCAAGGGGGCCGGCAGGGGGATGCTAAGAGGCGGCAAGGGGGCACTGGAGGTGAGCGGCAGGGCACAATTCAGGGGTGAGAAAAAATCCCGCCACTGCCACCTTCGAGGTGAGGCCCCACAGGATTATCCCATTGACTTGCACGGTTTGGTACAAGGAGCTCCGCCCCAAGGCAGTGTTGGGAAACACTTTTCAAACATCCCACTGCCGCCGTGTTTGGGGCGAGGCCCTGCAGGCCCATCCCATTGAGCCCCTTGCATCGGAGGCAACTGCCCAAGCAAGTCTGAATGGAGCGGTGCACAAAGTCAATGGGGTGAGCCTGAGAGAGAGAAAGAGAGAAGAAATAGAGAGAGAGAGAAAGAGAGAAGGAAGAAGAGAAAGAGAAAAGGGAAAGAAAGAAAAAGGGACAAAGAAAGAGAGAGGATGGAAGGAAGGGACAGAAAGAAAAAGAAATAAAGAATAAGGGACAAAGAAAGAGGGGGGTGGTGGAAGGAAGGGACAGAAAGAAAAAGAAATAAAGAAGGAGGGAGGGAGGAGAAAGATAATGAGATTCTAGTCCAATCACCTGCTCCAGCAGGGTTAGAAGAGTGTGTGTGTGTGTGTGTGTGTGTGTGTGTGTGTTCTCCTTGTAATTTAACAGTACATTTTGGTTTTGCCTTCTTCAGAATTGGCTCTGCAATACATTGGGGAAAAGTAATTTTCAGGGTGGAGGTCTGGTCCGATGGATCCTGTTAAAAGCCTCAACTAAATGTGGGAGCTTCCTGATAGTCTTGACCATGTTTCATCCACAAAACCTTTAATTAATAGAAGCCAAAGATGTTTCAATGTGCTGGCAAAGATACTGGCAAAGATGTTTCAATGTGGAAAAGGGCCTCTAAACTAGGCCTCATTTCAATCTGATGTATCATCTCTCTCTCTCTCTGTCTGTTTCCCTCGCTCCTCCATGCCTCCCTTTCTTTGTCCCTTTTTCTTTCTTTCCCTTTTCTCTTTCTTTTCTTCCTTCTCTCTCTCTTTTTCCCTCTCCCAGGCTCACCCCATTGACTTGGTGCACTGCTCTGCTCGGACTTGTTGGGCAGGTCCCTCCAGTGCAGCGAGCTCAATGGGGTGGACCTGCGGAGCCGGCACCTAGAACGCGGCAATGCTGGCACATTTGACAAGTAGAGCAAAGCCAGAGGTCAGTAATTTTTGCTGCAAAGAATCACAAAAGCTTCTGGGTTGTGCACAAGAAGGGACACACATGTCAATGCAATTCAGCAACATAAAATAAATTCAAATAAAACAAATCAACAAGAATCAGCAAAGCATCTCTGATTAGATTTTATTCACTACTAGAATCTAATCAGAGATGTTTTGCCAATTCTAGTCCAATGACCTGCTCCAGCAGGGGTGGAAGGGAGTATGTGTATATGTGTGTGCATGGCTGTCAAAACTCCAAAAACAGGTCAAGTAGTTCTGGGGAGGCCAGTCATAAATTAGAACACTTGCTAAGCAACCGGCCATTAAGTGAGGACCACTTGTATTTGGTTTGCCAGTCACCAAACCACGCCCACCCAGTCACATGACCAGCAAGCCATGCCACCAGTCGCATGACCAGCAACCCACGCCCACCCAGTCATGTGACCAGCAAGCCACGCCCACCCAATCACATTACCAGCAAACCACACCCTCAAATTAGGCCATGCCCACAGAAATTTGAATCCCACCCCTGGGTGGGGGGCATTTAGGATGAGTTTGTAGCACCAAGTGCTGAAAAAGTTTGGGAACCACTGCTTTACATCATCAGGGAAGAGAATGCAGTTGCTCTTGATATGATCACAGAGATCATTTATGTAGAGTATGAAGAGAGTTGGTCCTAGAACACTGCCCTGGGGGACACCACTATTGACAGGTACAGAATTTGATAGGACACTCCCAATTTTGATCATTTGTTGTCTGTTTGACAGGAATGCTTCTATCCAGTTATGCAGGTGTCCAGAGATACCGTAAGATTTTAGTTTTAGGAGTAGTTTGTCGTGTACCACTGAATCAAAGGCTTTATAGGAGTCTATGTAAATTGCGTCTATTGCTTTGCCCTGATCGAGTTGCGGTCCACATGTTTTTTCAGTGTAAGAGTTGCAGATTACAGGATAGTTTTTTTCTAAAACCAAATTGTTTATTAGAGAGTAGGTTGTTTGTTTCTAAGTGGAGGATAATGGATTGGTTATGGGAGGGGCAATCACCTCCAAGCCTTACTCCCAAGTCACCCCTTTTGTCTCAGCTGCTCTTGCCTTCTAGCAGCTCTGCACACACACACACTGGGAACAGTCTCCCCTTGTTCCTCTGCCTCACTGCACACCATTCCCAGATGGTCCTGATCCCATCTCTGCATCGGACACAGGACTCTCATCCGAGTCCTCTCCAGACTCCCGGACTGGTCCCCATTCTTCCCCACTGTCCGATTCTGCTGCTGTCTGCACAGGCTGCCAGCGAACCACAACACTTGATAAGCTTTTTCCCTCATCCAGTGCTTCTTTAGTAGTAGGACTTTATCGTCCCTGCACCTTGTACAATGAAATTGAATGCCATCTTCAGTGTATATCAGACATAAGAAAACTATAAAAACAAAACAAAATATACATCCTTCACATTTTATACAATTGAATTGAAAACCCCTGATATTGCATTTATATTGCGCTATACAGTAGAATTCAATATAGCTACTGCTCTGGGATAGAAGCTGTTTTTCAGCCTATTTTTCCTTGTCTTTAATGTCTTCTATCACCTGCCAGAAAGTAACAGTTCAAAAAAAAAACAAAGCATGCTCAGGATTTAAACAGCTGGGGCCCTGAAAAGATAACTCTGGCCACCTAGTTGAGAACACTTTGGCTTCTTTCATGGAGAGGTCCATGAGGGACTTCTTCCAGTGAAAATGTTGACATGCCTCCTTGAGTCTTTATTTTTTATAGTTAGAATGGATTGCTCATTCTGTCGGTTAAGTGTAATGGGAAGAGGACACAAAGCACAGCTTTCTTGGGCACTGGCTTATCCCATGACTCTCTTTCCCCCAGGCCTTTAAATGGATTGAAGGGAGAATTAATGGAGGAGGAAGATCATGAAGTGGTTCTTCAAAATGATTCTTCTTCCCAAGTCAACAAGACTCTTATCTCCAAGGGGGCCAAGTGCCACTCCCTCACTGTTGGACCCAGAGTAGCTCAAGAACTTCAGATTTGGTGGCAGGTATTTCCATCCCAGATGGGACAAGGTCAAAGAATATCTGGGCTTTATAAAGAAGTCTACCGGTCTATTTGGCTGTCCTCCATCTTCCTTACATTGTCCAACTTATAGCATTTGAACAATATTACAGCTAATTATTTGTATCATACGTCTACTCTAGGCTTAGGTTTAACCGAAGATCAGGATGTACATTTTTGAAATTTGAGGTAGCCACAGTAGATCATAATATATTAATTACTATAATAATATACCACCGTAATTGCATTGTGCATTTTCATTTGAACACCTGATACAAGTATGTAAATTACAGTATTTGTGGGGTAACGTCATCTTACATGTTTTCTTATCTGCCCTCCTGAGGACACACTCATTATGCTATAATATTTTTAAAAAATAGTTGTAGAATTGATAGAACTGATATAAATTAGGTGTGCCCATTTAATTAAATTGATGACATGTATTCTTATTGTTTAGGATGAAAAACCAGTCTGTTATGAAGAAGCTCCCTTTAGGCTATGGATTGGTGAGGATACACCATGAAGACGTGCATTGCTTCTAGAACAGGGGTGTCAAACTCAAGGCCGCAGGCCGGAACCGGCCCATGGGGTGCTTAGATCTGGCCCATGGGCCTGCCCTGGAAATAGCAAAGGACTGGTCTGTGGTGCCTCTGCCAGTGGAAATGGAGCTCAGGAGAGCCAAGCCCAGCCCACCTGCTCGGTTTTTGCTGGCAGAGGGCTGCAGGAGGCCGTCCTAGCTGAAAACAGAGCCCAGGCAGGCTGTGCTCGGCCCTGCAGGCTGTGCTCGGCCCCTCAGGCTCTGCTTTTGCTGGTAGAGGGCTGCAGGAGGCCATCGTGGCCTAAAACAGAGCCTCAGTGAGTGAGGTTGAGCTGGCCATGCCCACCCTGGCCCCCAAAGTCAAACACAATCCTGAAGTTGCCCTCAACGAAGTCAAGTTTGACACCCCTGTTCTAGGACAATAGTGCATGATGCTCAGTCCCCAGCACTTTCACTTCTCAAACTATGACTTTTTATGCAAAAATAAGACTAGGTTATTTTTTTTTCTTACCGGAATCCATTAAAACTTTAGTATAGGTAGTCCTCAACTTATGACCACAATTGTGCTCAAAATTTATGTTGCTAAGTGAGATGTTTGTTAAGTGAGTTTTGCCCCATTTTATGACTTTTCTCACCACATTTGTTAAGCAAATTACTGCAGCTGTTAGATTAGTAACATGGTTGTTAAATGAACCTGGTTTCCCCATGGACGTTGCTTCTCAGAAGGTTGCAAAAGATGATCACAACTCCTGGGTGACTGCAACTGTCATACTTGTGAGTCAGTTGTCAAGCATCTGAATATAAATCCCGTGACTATGGGGATGCTGCAACGTTGTGTGAAAAATAGTTATGAGTCACTTCGTTCAGTGCCGTTGTTAACTTCAAACGATCACTAAGCGAACTGTTAAGTTGAGGACTACCTGTTCTAGATAATGGTGCTTCCACCTCTCTCATTAATGTTTATGATGTTGAACAACAGAATGGGTTCAGGGGGAGAAAAGATGTAAAAAAAATGCCATCTTTAACAGTCTTGCATATAATTATTACAAATGGTTGCCTACAACACATCCATTTTCTTGTATCATTTGTTCACCACAAAATTATAAAAATTATAAATGATTGCTTACAAAACATCAAGAAGGGTGTGGTAGTGACGGACAAGATAGAGAAAATGACAATCACAATTATCAAAGGTCTAGAGCAATGTGGGATACCTTCTTGAATGTGGGAGTTTTCTTAATTAGAGGGCAAGAAAGTTATTATATGTTATGTGGAAAAAATATATGGGAAAGAAAAAAATCACTCATTTTGGAACTTTTTCAAACAGAATAAAATTATGTCATAAAATCCTTTATACAATGGACTGTTAAAAGAGGAATAGATTTTGTACATATACCATATTTTCCTGAAAATAAGACCCAATCTTATTTTCTTTTGGGCTCTGAAATAAGTACTAGAGCTTATTTTACGGTGTTGTCTTATTTTTTTCCATGTAGGGGAGGCCCACTTCTTCTGCTTGCTCGCAGAGGGACAGGAGGCCACGCAGTGTGCTGGTGCTGCCGCCGCAAGGAACTGGCCCATGCACCCTGTTTAGGCTTACCTCAGGGCCGCAGAAGACCCACACCCACACAACTGCTTTGCCTCATGGCGGTGGCAGCTCTAGTAAGCCTGTCTAGCAGGATCCCACTTGGCCACCAGCCCACTTCTTCTGCTTGCTTGCAGCTGCAACAGAACAGGGGGACAAGTGACATGCCATAGCCACAAGGCAGTGGTCAGGGCATGGATGGTCTGGCTTCAGGGACCCTGAGGTAAGCTGGTGAAGAGTGCATGAGACATCTCCCCCCTGCCTCGCCTCGGGTCGATGAAACTGCTAGCAACTAGACGGAATGGACGGCCACCTGGCCGGCTGTGCAGGCACTTAAGTAGGGCTTATTTTGGGGGTAGGATAAAACATACTAGGTATTATTTTCAGGATTGGTCTTATTTTGGGGGAAACAGGATAGTACAAAGGTATTGGTGGTTATTAGTAAGCGGTAAATTAGTTCCAACATCAGAGCCAATGCATTTTTTAGGGGAAATATTTATGCTCTGCAGGCATCCCAGAGGAAGTTGATCAGCTATTGTGAGAAAAGAAAGCTGAATACATATGTAGTATCTCATGCTTATCATAACCAATATTGATACTACATTGTTTGAAACCTTATTTATAAGTTTCCTCCATGGAGAATCTGGAAGAGTTTGTCTAAAAAGATCACCCAGTATACAAAAACAACTTAAGATATCACCAACATATTGATGTGTTCTTCCACCAGGCAACATACCACTTTCTCTTATCTGAAGTATTCTATGTTCAAGAATGATATATGTCTTCTGATAGATTTGCAAAAAGTAACAGAAGCTTCTTACAGTATATACAGTTTCTTATGTGGTTGCAGTAAGTCATACATCTAACATATAATGCAAACTTAATTTTTCTAGATAAACAACTGCACTACATTTTTCTAATGAAAAACCAGCAACGCTGTTCTTCTAAAAGCCAGTTTGATGTAGTGTTAAGACACCAGTTTGTGAGTTATAGTAATGCCTTGGAATTAAATCCAATTTGGTGACCATGTTGTGCCAGTCACTTTTTCTCAGCCCTTAGAAGTGGACACTGGTAAATCTGTTCTGAAATCTAACCAAAAAAAGAGCTCCAGGCAGTTGCCAGGTATCAACATTGACTTGAAACAAAAGAAAAGAAAAATTTAATGTCTAAGAATTGGGTTGACCATTGTTCAGATTTTCCCAAAAATGATCAAAATGATCTTCCCTTGAAGATCATAGGTGTCCAAATCGCCCATTGTGCAGTATCATGATTCTGTCCTGCTACAATGATGTTGAGACTAATTTTAAATGAATTGCCTCATCTTTTTATTGGATATGCACACCGAAAAATAAAGCCATATTTCAAAGTACAGATTTCAAGCATAAAAAAACAATACAGAAGATTATCCAGTTTACACAAACCTTGAAAAATGTAGAAATTTGACCTGGGTGAAAAAAGGAAAACTAAGAACCAGCCTGTCCTCTGTAGAGTTTGACTCATGTGAAAAGCAGAGTGCTGTCTACATACAATCAAAGAAATGGCATGTCTTACAAAATTTGAACATGGAGCAAAGGACAGATGTATGAATACTGCACGGGGAGGTCCAGGGAAGACATGGTCCACATGTTTCATTTTTAAAGTACAAGGAATTGGACCTTTAGCTTATGTAACTTGTTGGAGGACAGGAAACAAATTTCATGTTAGAATAGCTGCCATCTCCAAGATCTATAATGTTGCTGCAGCCACCACCACTTCCTACTGCAAAGCAACTACCTCCACCCATGCTGAGACCACTTCCATAGCCAAGGCCGCTGCCGGCAGCAGATCCTCGTGAAATATGTGAAGAAATAACAGCTGTGAAAAGAAGAGACAGAGAAGAACCTGAGCATTTTCCGTTCTAAGAAAGGCAGCTCCTTTGTAGAAATTATGAGAAAGGTACTCTCTCTATGGATTCTGTCAAGTCCATCCTTCCTAAAATGGGACCTTCAAACATTCCCCCAAAACAAAATGATTTTAAAACCTCTCTCTTTATTTTATTTGTCAATCGTGCCAAAGGTCCGATGAAAGAGTATTATGATCTCGCTTGAGATCAAGTGCAAGAATTCCAAGGTCATCTGAGGATGAAATTACTAATATGTTGTGAGATTTGGTGATGATCAGAGTTCCTACAAATTTGCTTTTTTTCTGAAAAATTGGTTGAATTCTGTCCTATGGCCTTCTACAGGGTGTTTAAAATGTTTATAGATGCAGATTTTCAGCACATGCCTGTGGCACTATATTGGCATATTAACACACCAAAAACTTTGCTGTGTTGCTGCTAGTGTAATTATTGCAGTTGTAATTGCAAAACTCATAATTGTAGGGGAAGAGGCAGGGCAGGAGAGTTGAAGGACAGCACAAAGTACAGTCCTCTTCATCTAAATAGAGGCAATGAGCCTCTTAATCACCACTCTACAGCAAAGGTCCTATAATGTGAATATTCTTCAGTATACTTACAGATGTTCACTGCATCTGCTGCATCATTTGCCAATCTGCAGGAAACAAAACAGAAGTCAACATGGTAAGAATTCAAATGTATCCTGAGCATATATTGTTAACTGAAAGAAAACTAATATTGTATGACTATTGTTCCAAAGACCTTAGAGACACTTCAAAAGAAAAAGACTCGCTATGCCCACAGAACCAGATGCTAATGGGAATGGAATTGTATTGGGGGGGGGGGGATTGTGGACTGAACCCAAGACTTCTGGAGGCCACACCATACACATTATTTCTATTCAAGTAATAATAGTAAAAAGGTAGACTTTCAGTACAAAGACTTGTACAGATCTGTAAAGATTCTACTTAGATAGGCTGTCACTGACCGATATTCTTCTCCTTCCAGGAGCTTTCTGTAGGTAGCAATCTCAATATCCAAGGTGAGCTTCACATTCAGTAGCTCTTGGTATTCTTTGAGTTGCCTGGCCATCTCTTGCTTGGTTTTCTGATGCGCATCCTCCAGTTCAGTCAATTTCTGCCTTGCATCTTTGAGTGCCAGTTCACCTCGATCTTCTGCTTCAGCAATCTTCCCCTGTAGGTTAGCACACTTAAGGGAGGAAAGAAAGAGAAATTAGCACAGAAGGCCATCTCCTCAGAACAGAGTAAAATATCTTCAGTTATATTATCTCATAAGCAGATATGGTAAACTTATATTGGCCCAAGACCCATCCTTGGACTTTTGTAGGATTTCCAAGGCACACCCAAAATGTCAAGGGCCACCTGCTCCAAACATTGTAAGCATGGATGGTATTAAAGAAATAATATGATCATGAGCAAAATATTCCAACTTTAGAAGAGCCCCTTTGAGTATAGAATCATAGGGCTGGAAGGGATCTTGAAAATCTTCTACTTGAACCTCCTGTTCATGTCAGGAGTCTTTACACCATCCTGGACAAATGGTTGTTCAATCTTTTCTTGAAAATCTCCAGTGATGACCCACAACTCTGGGAAGAAAGTATTTAAACTTTCAATGAAATCGGACATTTTCAGTATCCTGTAGACAGTAACTGATCTGTTGCGTTGCAACTAGTGGTAGGATTTCATTTTTCCCAACTTTTTCTAGTTACTGCACTAATAGGATCAACCATTCTGCTGTTGTTGTTTTTTGCTTAGATAGGATGGAGTGTGATATAAATGGAAAGTTGGAAGGAAAGAAGACATCCCGGGAAAAGATGGCTACTTGCATTTGTATGCTGGCCAGGTGAGTTTAGTAATTTACAATACTAATTAGGTGAAAATTAAATAATTATTAATGAATGAATTAGACTTACAGCTATTTGTAAAAGAATAATTAGGTTTGTGAAAGTTATGAGGATGAGCATCATAGTAAATTGTCTGTGAGTATTTTCTCTCTGTTTCATGTACAAGTATTGCTAATTTTGAAGTTAAATATATACAAAAAATGTAGCACTATATTAAGGTTAAAAAAGAAAGCATTTCAACCTGGGAATAATCGGTTGAGAAAGTAATATGATGACATATTATGATGTTCTTTCAAGCCAGAAATGTTGCTGAACAGTACCACTGTATGATCATAACTTTGGGAAAACGCAGTAACCCACCTGCTTTTTCACACCTTCAATTTCAGCCTTCAGTTTCTGGACATGTCGGTTAAGTTCTGAAATCTCATGCTTGGCATTACGAACATCATCATTGTGCCTTCCAGCGGTATCCTGGAGTTCCTCGTACTAAAAAATGTGGAAAGCAGCTACTGTAGTTTAATTATTTAATTGAGGGAGTCATTTGTGAGAGTGGATATATCTATTTGTCTAATAGATAAGATATTATAAGATATTGGCCTCCCACTATCTGGTGCCTCAAGGTATTTTGCATCACAAATCTTATATTTGTTTATTTATAGTTCATAAATCTAAACCACCCATCTCCCCAAAGAGGGACTCTGGGCAGTGGATAATATAATATCACCAATAAATACAACATTAATTAGCACTAAATTTAAAAAGACGGGAGGTTGTACAACTTGCCTTATGGTGTAACCAGAACAATCTGGAACTGAACCCACTCAAAACCATAGAAATGGTGGTAGACTTTAGGAGAAACCCTCCCATACTATCACCTCTTACAATATTAGGCAACACAGTATCAACAGTAGAGACCTTCAAATTTCTAGGTTCTATCATATCACAAGTCCTAAAATGGACACCTAAGATCAAAAACGTCATAAAAAACACACAACGAAGAATGTTCTTTCTGCACCAACTCAGAAAGCTCAAACTGCCCAAGGAGCTGCTGATACAGTTCTACAGAGGAATTACTGAGCCTATCATCTGCACCTCTATAACTATCTGGTTTGGTTCTGCATCCCAACAGGACAGACACAGACTTCAGAGGATAATTAGGACTGCAGAAAAAGCAAGTACTACCAACCTGCCTTCAATCAAGGACCTATATACTGCACAAGTCTAAAAGAGGGCTGTGAAAATATTTACAGACCCCTCACATCCCGGACATAAACTGTTTCAACTGCTACCCTCAAAATGACGCTATAGAGCACTGCACACCAGAACAACTAGACACAAGGACAGTTTTCCCCCCTGAAAGCCATCACTCTGCTAAACAAATAATTCCCTCAACACTGTCCAACTATTTACAATGTCTACACTACTATTACTATTAATCTTTTCATCACTCCTTATCACCCATCCCACTTGTATGACAATAACTTTGTTGCTTATATCCTTACGATTTATATTGACTGTTTCCTAGTATGATTTGATTGCTTATTGTACCCTATGACTATTATTAAGTGCTGTACCTTATGATTCTTGACTCTGACGAATGTATCTTTTCTTTTATGTACGCTGAGAGCATTTGCACCAAGACAAATTCCGTGTGTGTCCAATCACACTTGGCCAATAAAGAATTCTATTCTATTCTAAAAACTAAATTAGGGACAAGCATTTTAAAATTATAGAATAATGACTAAGCATCAAAGTGCAAAAAATCCTAAAATGGTATTCAAGTTGGATTATTACATTTCCCAAACAGGGAATTTTAGCTGAGAAGTAGGAAGATTGCACTTGAGGACACATAGTGCAGTATACATATCTACCACAATCTCCTTTGAGGGAAGTGTCTTTCTAAAAGTGCAACTGCAGCAAATTCAAAAGGAAATAGGGAGGAATTAAATTATCAACCCTTGTACTCTAAACAAGAGGCCAAAGTTGCATGCAGCTTCCTTGAGTGCTAATAGATTTACAAGAAACAATTGGTGGGACAAGGAAAAAAGAGAAGAGGCAACATCCTTCCAACTGGCTTGGCTTTGCTAATTCCAATTTTGGAAGAAAACATTTGGCCTCCCCTTACAGCTTATTCATTGTAAGGCAGCAACAGCTCACCAACCCGACTTTCTGGATGATGATTTACCTTGCTTTGGTACCAAGCTTCAGCCTCTGTCCTGCTTTTCTTTGCAATGTCTTCATACTGGGCTTTGACTTCAGCAATGATGCTGTCAAGGTCCAGGTAGCGATTGTTGTCCATGGACAAAACCACAGAAGTTTCAGAGATCGTCCTCTGTAGCTCTGCCAGTTCCTGCAGGTATGATAGGAATAGTCCACTCAGAAAATATACACAAAAAGGTTAGGCCTTGGCAAGTACCTAATTCAAAATTTAGAGCAAGCGCTCCTTTCTATTAGGTAAGTAAGGAAATTGGAAGGGGTATTCATTTTGCATAATTTTTTTTGTTTCCCAAATTACTTTCAACTTTGTTCTAATGGTCACATCCATTGATCGAAAATACAGCTGACCAGAAAGGACAGGTTGCGATGAAAGCTGTTAAAATATATATAGAGAGAAAATCCAAAGAACTGCACAGGATACAGAATTCCCTTCCCCCAAAAAACCTCATTTTTGTCCTCCAACTTGTCAAATTTAAGAATCTATTGCCTTAGTACAATCAATTATCTGAAACTTGTACAAGACAGTTTTTGGATTGCCAAATGCTTCTTGTTCAATTGTTGTTTTGGCTGACCCTGAATAGCTAATATTTATTTTAACAAAATCATATTTTACATTTCATTCTGCAGGCAAACCTATGCAGATAAATTTATGATTGATGCAATGTTGGTAGATCAGTAATTTTCATGGAAGCCATAAAAGATCAGTAAATATTGGATTAAGAGAATACGAAATGATTCTTCCTGATGAGAGAATTTATCATTAGATCTTGGAATACTGGAACTGCAGGATTTCTTAGATAATTCTTAATTAATTAACTCTTAATTAACTTTGAACCAATTTTAAAAATCTTAATTTTCTTTAAACTATTTGAGGAATTTTCAACATCTTTTGATTTTAATTTCTCCTTCCTTCCTTCCTTCCTTCCTTCCTTCCTTCCTTCCTTCCTTCCTTCCTTCCTTCCTTCCTTCCTTCCTACCTTCCTTCCTTCCTTCCTTCCCCCCTCCCTCCCTCCCTTCTTTCCTCCTCCTTCCCTCCCTCCCTCCCTATAACAAAATATGCTACAAATTTCTTTGTTTAGCAATCTTGTTTATCTAGGGGTGAGGGAGAGGGAATTTCTCACAGGGAAAATATTTCTGGAAAGTAAATGAATAGGTAGCTATCTCTTTGGGAGGACATATGGTTTCATAATAGAGCACAGTTCAAAGAAAATACTATTGAGGCTTACCATTTCATGTAGGACTGTGAGGAAATCAATCTCCTCAACTAAAGATTGTAATTTAATTTCTAGTTCTGGTTTGACCATGTAGGCAGCATCCACTTCCTAAAAAGAAAACACTGGATTTAAGGGCAAGAAGTTAAAGGAGTACAGAGTTATTAATTATTACTTCATGCGTATTATTCAATATTAAAATACAGACAGATAGACAGACAGACAGACAGACAGACAGACAGATAGATAGATAGATAGATAGATATACAGTATGTATGTATGTATGTATGTATATCCTAACTTAGGTAAATGTACTCGTTTCTGGGATAGTCCCACCTTTTACCATCACAGCAAGGGCTACTTTTCTGCAAAGTATTCACACTGCAGACAAACTCTCACCTTCTTGAGGATTACAAAGTCGTTCTCTGCTTCTGTACGCTTATTGATCTCATCTTCATACCTATTTGGGGAGGAGAAAAAAATGATGCTTACTTAGAGAAATTCAATAAAGCTGCTGTGATTCTAAAATGTTTTAAAAAGGGTCCTGACAATATTGCAGACATGATTCCCAAATGTGACTGGTTAATTATAACAAAACAGTCTGAGAAAATTTGCTTTGTTACGCAACTGGACCTACCAGATCTGAAGGAGGGCAGACAGACAGAAAGATGAATAACCTTTTGAGTATTTCATTCCCTGCCAACATTCTGTAGTTGAGGGTGGCTTAGATTTGCCAAACCTGGCCTGGACAGGCTGAACAATCATCCACAAAGAGTTAGCAGCCCTATGATACTCCGTGTCAATTTAATGATCATTTAAATTTGTGCAACCCGGGAATATTAACTACGTTGAGATCCTAGGCAGTTGAAATCCACATATATGTAGAATGCCTGATGGCCAAGAACCAATCTGTGTTCTTTTATCCCCTCATATCTAGCTGATAAACCACCTCAGCACTTTTGTTTTTAACAGAACCTGTTGTGAGATCCTTGGATACAATATCAGCAAAGGGTGTAAACAAGAGAGCAAACCTGAAGGGCTAAAAATCTTAAGAGATACTTTGGTTAAAGCACCAGACTCGTAACTGAGAGTGATTTTTAAGACCCATCTTAGGTACAAAACCAACTCAATGACTTGGGCCAGTCACCCTCAGCTCTAGGAAGCAAGTCATGGAAAATCACTTCTGGAAAACCTTGCCAAGAAAACCACAAAGGCCAGTCCAGCCCAGGCCATTGCCAGGTATTAAAAACAAAACAAAAACAAACCTGACTTGCTGGCATACACATGCATAAAAGAGGGAGTAAGATGAAACGTGGAGCAAAGCTGAAGGTCTGAAAGTCTTACTTGGTCTTGTAGTCCTCAACAAGGTTTTGGGTGTTATGTAGCTCTCCATCCAGGTTTACTTTCTCCTTCTCCAGATCATTCAGTTGTGTCCTCAGATTGTTGATGTAAGCATCAAAAAGTGGCTCAATGTTACTCTTCACAGTTTTCTGGTCATGTTCCTGCAGCAAAGCCCATTTTGTTTCTAGCACTTTATTATGTTGCTCAAGGAAACGCACCTGGAGGCAGAAAGACACAGATTGGGGGGTTGGAGGATTAAAGAGGCAAATCCTCTCATAATTCCTGACATAGTTCTCAAATTGTTTTGATGTATTCATGAGCAGATTGTAGAAAAAGTCTACTTTTTTCTTGCTTTAATATCTCTCCCTCCCTCCCTCCCACCCTCTCCTTCCCTCCCTCCCTCCCTGCCCCAACAGTTAGTCTTCCTTTACTTAGTGCCCTCTAGCTATGAGTTAACTGCATGACCTTGGACCAGTCTCTGTCTCCTAGTCCAACTCACCTCACAGGTTGTTTTCTTGAGAAAATAGGAAGAGAAAGGTGTGTAGGATATGTTCGCTCCCTTGAGTTATTTGTAAAAATAATAAAGGTGGTATATAAATAAGTAAATATTCCTCTAGACTAGTTTTGTTTACGGGACTGTAGCTACTGTGCAATTTTGTACGTCACCAATGCTGCAATTGTCATCTCAAAAAGTACCCCACTATTGCACAAATAGTTCTAATAGACATTTTGAAATGAGGCAAATTGCAATTGTAGATGAATGAGTGAATTCAGGAATGAGTGAATGAACTCTAAGCCTACTCAGGCATCATCTTGCACATCCTTTGAGAGTGATAGCTGCCTCTTCCATATCCCACATTACTCATCATGACCTAATTCTTTCTCCAACTCTGCTAAAGTTTTTTTTTTTTTCCGAGCAAGAACTACATCATATCTGCATATTTTATATTTCTAGGCTAAAGAGCCATAGCTATATGTTTCAAAGCAGTGTGATTCATGGTTGCTAGCTAGGAAAAAAGATTCAGTGGCTCCGAATTCCACAGAATTCCCTACGTTGCAAGAAATAAAAGGCATGCATAATGGGACCTCATGCCTTGTATTGTCATGCCTTCTCAATGGCTGCCCCAATCTTTTGGAACAGCCTCCCAACTGAGATCTGAGGTATCCCTAACCCTTTTTAACTTCTGGAGGGTGGAGAAGACCTGGCTCTTTCCCAACACATTGGGCTGGGGGTTGAGCAGCATGGATGATTCTCTGGTACCTGGGGGAAGAGTATATAGTTCTTTTCACCACATTTTTTAGGGATTGTTGTGAGCAACCTAGAGTTAACATATGACACAGGTGGCCATGTAAGTCCCATGAATGAATGAATGAATAAATGAATAAACAAACGAACAAACAAACAACAAATAAAGTTTGATTAGATCTCATTTTCCCACCACTAATGCATAATGAAAAACTCTATTAACGTACTGATATTCATTTCAGAGAAATTATAATCTTAACTTTAGAAACTTTTCCAATCTCCCTTTCTGCAACACGGGGAAAAAAAATCCCCATGACATTCCTCCAGTCAAGTTGCTGTTGCAAGCAAGAACATCAAAACCAGGCAAAATTGGCAACTCTGTAATCTCATCTGGCTGGTGTCAGCCAGTGATAAATAATAGCTGTGATGAAATTAGTGAAAATTCCGAGAGGAGCTGGAGGAAGGCTCTTGAGCTCTTTCCCCAATCCATGGCAACCTGAAATAACAAAAGAAAACATTGATTTATTCTTACCTTATCTATGAAGGAGGCAAACTTGTTGTTGAGTATCTTGATCTGCTCTCCTTCTTCTTTGCGAACCTTCTCTATGGTGGGGTCAATCTCCAGTTTGAGAGGCGCCAACAGGTTGGGATTGACAGTTACTTTTTGGATTCCACCTGGTGGGCAAACTGGGAAGGAAGAGTCCCCTCTCCCTCCACCAAAACCAGCCCCGCCTAGCCCATACCCTCCACCACCACCAACAGCATAGCCATTACAAACTCCACCACCGTACCCATAGCCTCCACCGAAGCCACTGCCATAACTGCCTCCAACCGCGATTCTCCTGGGCCCACCAAGATTGTAAAGGCTTTGGCTGCCAAAACCAGCCCCACCGGCCTGGCCCCAGCCAGCACCGCCAGTGCCACAGCTTCCACCTCTGCCCACGCTTTGTGAGCTCCAGTTGGTGCGACACAAGTTAGGTAGCTTGGCAGATGAGTTACTGAAGCCTCTCCTCTGAATTCTGATATTGGCTCGGTGAGGCATTTTAGTTGGTGAGGAGCTGAAGAAGAAAGAGGCAGAAAGAGAGGACACAGTCTGTGAAGCAGAGGCAGGTGTAGTTGTGAGTGCTAGGTTTGAAAGTTTCTTCTCTTATATATATTGTCAAGGAAGTGGGTTTGGTTGTGACTGCAGTTGATCATCTTTCTGATTAAATATTGCTGGGCATGCCTTAAGGCTTTTTTGAATGGTGACATCAATCTGTCCTGCCATACACACCCCACATAAAGGCTAAATGGAAGTGCAACCAGCTAAGACATGCTTGCTTGTCATTGGAGAGTAATGAATACTTTCTTCAAGTTAAGCACTAAATGATGGAAATGAGTCAGAGAAATTTATCCAAGGAGGAACAAGGAAGGGGGGTGGGGGGTGGGGAGAAATTGGTGGGAAATCTTGTTCCATATAAGTTGCTCTAGCTTGTGAGCTAGATGGTCTGAGGGTAATTTTGGACTTGCAGCTCCTGCTGGAAAACCATGTGGCCAATAGATTTTATCTTCATCCTGTGTACTAATTGCACCCATTTTTGGATTGGGAGACCCTTTAGATTAGGGGTGTCAAACTGGTGGCCCGCAAGCTGGATGCGTCACACGCAAGCCATGCCCACCCCAGTTCCATGAATGGGGAAAACGTCACAAAACTTCATGTGACGGCAATGTGACACGACGAGTTTGGCATCCGTGTCACTCATGCTGTAATCACCACACATTGGATTCCTGCAATGTACTATATATACCCTTGAAGATCATTTGGAAGCAAAAGCTGGTCCAAAATTCAGTGGTACAGACATTGGTTGGGCATGCTCAGATAACTCCATTGCTCTACAAGTTGCATAGATCACTGAAGGGCTTCTGGTAGCCAATTCACTTTTTTGTGCTCACTGTTATCTATAAAGCCAGCCTTTCTTGGTAGAGAGACAGGTTAACTGAGGAGTGTCTATTTCTTACACTTTCTGCCTTCCTAGGCAGAGCTGGTTTGCTTCCGGTCCCTTCTCAATCAATGCCATCATCTGGGACATAGGAAGCATGCCTTCTCATTCACACTGTCTGAATAATATCATATCAGAAGTTATTATGGCTTCCATGCAAGTGAGGTTCTGGAGGTCTTTAATAACATGGTTGTTTTCCCAGGTCTGGTGTTTTGTTGACGGGATATTATTAAGCAGTCACTCTAGTTCCTTTTTATTGTTGTTTTTTAAGCTGCCCAGAGTGAATCTGAAGTCCATTAAATAATTCACTAAATGGATCCATACCCCAGAGACAGAGGTCAATGAAATAATAATAATAATTTGAATAGAATTCTGGCAACCTTGCCTAAGGTTGACAAACATCCAGGCATTGATGAGATCATTTTTAAAATTCCATTCCACAGCAGAAATTGTGTTGGAAGTGGCTTGATGTCATCCCTCTCTTGCAGTATATGAAGCAATTCAACAACAACAACAACAATAACAAAAACCCACTGCAATCATCTCTGTGTTTAAAGGGAGTTTTGAGGGAGAGGTGTGCTTCAAGTCAATCCCAACACCTGGCATCTTAATGGAAAACTCCAGCGGTGGTATTCAGCAGGTTCTGACCAGTTCTGGGGAACCGGTAGCGGAAACTTTGAGTAGTTCAGAGAACTGGCAAATGCCACCTCTGACTGGCTCCTCCCGCATCTATTCTCCGCCTCCCAAGTCCCAGCTGATTGGCTGGGTCTTCTTTGGTTGCCCTGCACAGAAGAACGGAGCTGGAAAGCAGGTTAGTGGGGTGGGGAGGGAATGGGATTTTGCAGTAACCTTCCCCCAGGAGTGGGGAGGGAATGAAGATTTTATAGTATCCTTCCCCTGCCATGCTTACACCACGCCCACCAAGCCACGCCCACAGAACTGGTAGTAAATTTTTTTGAATCTCACCATTGGAGAGCTCCATGCTGTTTCCTTGGCAACTGTACAAAAGTTGTTTGCTATTCTCTTTGGAGATTTATTTTTTCTACTTCCAAGTCCAAGGTTGAGAGAGTGACTGGTGCAAAGCCACCTGACTGGCCTCTCAGCCCATCACCTTAACTATTTATCACAGTGACTCTCTTACTTGGGGTGAGTTTTCATTCAGCATTTATTCCGGAGTAACTATGCAGTGGATGCATGGTGAGGAGGCTTCAGGTAAATATTTACCTCTGAGTACGTTTCACTGAATTCCATGGTGTGTGTGTGTGTGGGGGGGGTGTACATGAAACCATCTGAAAAATATTTATATGGTGTATTTAGGGATGAAATTAATGTCTCCCCCAACCCAATTTTCCTCAGTTGGTTTATATAGCCTAAAAACACCTCCAGCTGTGTCTTCCCCTGCTAGCTAGCTAGATATTTCTCATCTGCCAACACCTGCAATAATTTCTCAGTAGCTGCTTTTTGTTTGGTAGTCCTCGACATGCGACCACAATTGAACCCAAAATTTCTGTTGCTAAGCAAGACAGTTGTGAAGTGAGTTTTGCTCCATGCTACGACCTTTCTTGCCATGTTTGTTAAGTGAATCACTGCCGTTGTTAAGTTAGTAACGTGGTTGCTAAGTGAAGCTGGCTTCCCCATTGACTTTGCATGTCAGAAGGTAGCAAAAGGGGATCGCATGATGTCAAGACACTACAACCGTCATAAACATGAGTCAGTTGTCAAGCATCTGCAATGGTCGTAAGGTGAAAAAGGGTCATAAGTCACTTTTTATAAATATCGTTGAACTAAAAAGAAAGAAAGAAAATTCTCAGAAATCGAACGGCTGCAATTTTGTTCCATTTCCGTTCTGAACTGCATCAATCTGCAGAGATGATTCCGAGTGGAGAACTGAGTTTTATCGCTTCAGGGTTTGGATTTATAGGTATCAGCTCATAATATGAGAACTGTAGTTAATCACTGGATAAAAGAAGGAAAAAACTATAGTTAGTCACTGGTTCTGTACAGGTAGTCCTCAACTTAGGACCACAATTGAGCCCAACATTTCTGTTGTTAAGTGAGACAGTTGTTAAGTGAGATTTGACCCATTTTACAACCTTTCTTCCAGAGTTGTTAAGTGAGTAATATGGTTGTTAAGTGAATCTGGCTTTTCCATTGACTTTACATGTCAGAAGGTCGCAAAAGGGGATCCCATGAGCCTGGGATATTGCAACCGTCATAAATACGAGTCAGTTGCCAAGCATCTGAATTTTGATCCTGTGACCATGGGATGCTGCAACGGTCGTTATGTGAAAAATGGTCATAGGTCACTTTTTTCAGTGCGGTTGTAACTTTGAACAGTGACTAAATGAACTGTTGTAAGTCGAGGACTACCTGTATTTTGATTACAAGGATTTCTTGTATGACTGGTCCCTTAGTAATCATTTGAAGTTATGATGGACCTCCCCAAAAAGCTACTTATGATCTCAGTTTGAAGTTCTGACAGTTGCTTACACAAACATACCCGCACTGTAGTCATATGACTGTATTTTGGGCACTGGACAACCAGACTGCATTTACAGTCATGTTTAGTATCCTGCAGCAGTGATGGTATTCAATTTTTTTTACTACTGGTTCTGTAGGTGTGGCTTGGTGGGTGTGGTGTGGCTTGGTGGGTGTGGTGTGGCTTGGTGGGTGTGGTGTGGCTTGGTGGGCATGGCAGGGGAAGACGCTGCAAAATACCCATTCCCTCCCCACCCCACTAACCTGCTTTCCAGCTCCGTTCCCTTGTGCAGGGCAACAAAAGAAGACCCAGCCAATCAGCTGGGACTCGGGAGGCAGAAAATAGAGGGGGGTGGGGCCAGTCAGACGTGGTATTTGCTGGTTCTCCAAACTACTCAAAATTTCTGCTACCGCTTCTCCAGAACCTGTCAGAACTGGCCGAATACCATCTCTGTCCTGCAGTTACCTGAACACAATTTGCAACAGTTTTGCTGGAAACTGGCATTTGCTTCTAGTTTCTCACAAAAAAACCTCCCCACCCCAACAGCAAAAAAAAATGGTTCTTTTAATGACTACCACCCAAAAAAATCATAAAATTGGCTGTGATCACATGACTAGCTTAACGACCATCACAACTTACAATATAATAAGCTGGGGACTAGTTGTATGCCTGTTTACAAGCTATTTAACTTAGAAAGGGAAATTATACATCTTTAAAATGCTGATCCCCAATCTTCACCCCAGTTTACCTGCCTTAAGAGAATTTTCTTGGCATGAGATGTCCGCTCATTTTGAATACATGCAGACTAGATGTTATTCCTTATTTCAAATTCCTGGTTCACAAAAAGTTTTGCTGTTCTAAAAACCATGTGTAGTTAAAAAAGCCACGATGGGAATCTGTTTGCTTATTTTGATAAATACAATTAGTTGTTTCCCCTATTTTACTGAATTAACACAGCTGGCTAGGATCACTCAAAGGATCAGTCATACTAAAAAGGCATCAATCTCATTTTAATTAATTAAGCTGATAAAGAAACCTACACGACAACTCCAGTCCTTAGGCAGGGAATGAGTAGGTTTTTTTCAGGCCAACAGTGCAAATTACAGACTTTGATGGGCATGCCTTTAGTCTTCTAAACATTATGTTTAGTCCCCTAAACATTAATCTGCTTAAAATTCTTCTCCTTTATTTTCTCACTGGGCAATTTGGAAATGGAAATTTATAGTGGCAGATTGTCAAGAAATGTCTGGTATACGAGCAGAGGAGAGTAGAAACCTTTATTTGTCTGAGTTGCAATATGCAGCTTTCCAAATTATGCAAAGATGATTGATGATTGAACTGGTTTATGCAAGCAGTCTCCCAGACACATACCACAAGGTGAACCTCATAGTTCACTAGTGAGGTATCTGAAGGTTGCAAGATTGGGATAGTACAACAGCTTAAGTCTTGTGGGTTTTTTTGTTTTCTATTCTTTAAAGATTTTGCTCTGGCCCCCTAACTAAAAACAGCCAAATCAGTAGTGGCTAACCTTTTTGGGCTCCTGTGCCAAAAATTGCACACTCACTTGCTTGAGTGCCAGCACCCAGAAGACAATGAGCCCCCCCGTCACCCCCTTACCTATACTGCACATGCATGAACCTCCCAGCTGATTTTTGGGCCTTTTTTGGCCTCCCAGAGGCTAAAGGAAAGTCTCTGCAGCCTTTGGAGGTCGAAAAATGGGCCTGTTTAGTTACTTCCGGTATTTCCGGAAATACAGGAAGTGATGAAACAGGCCAGTTTTTTGGCCTCCAAAGACTGCAGAAGCTTCCCTTGAGCCTCTGGGAGGCCAAAAAAGGCCCGAAAATCAGCTGGGAGGCGTGCACATGTGCAGTGAGGTTTGCCTGGGGCTCGTGTGCCCGTACAAATAGCTCTGCATGCTACCTGTGGCACGCGTGCAATAGGTTCACTATCACAGGCCTAGATATACATTACAGCAATTGTTCCCAACCAGCCTAAGTTGTCCTTTCCCTTTACTCTTGACCCAGCTTATAAGCAAGTCAAACCACAGATCTTTTCTTTTTAAGATCAGATATATAGTATCTAGTACAGTGATTGTGCTGGTAGGTCCTCTTAGAGTTTCTAGGCATCACAGCCACTACATTAAATGAAAAAAAAAAAAAGATCTACTGAATTATCCAAAGACAGACCTCTGTATGGCTACTGCCACAAGGTTGCCAATTTAAATCCCTCCTTGTGCTGAAAGGCCATATGATTAGCCATTAAGGTCCTAGAATTCATAAAGTGGATTGACCAGTTTCACAACACAATTCTAGTCATCAGGATGATGTCTAGTCATCTTTGTCTAGTCATCAGGATGATGGCAAAAGAGGTCTACTCAGGGGTGGGATCCTACTGGCCTAACAACCAGTTCAATGAGTGCGCACTTTGCGTGCATGCGCAGTCCTTGTAAATCAACTTTTCCTGGAAGGAATAACCTTTTCCTGCTGACACACGGCACTCAGCTGTGCTGCCCAAAGCAAATAAGGTTGCTTTAGGAGGGAATACAGGACAGTTGAGATCCCGGGTGGGAGGGTAGGCCCAACCGAAGAAAAGAAGGTCTTTGGAGCGAACTGGTTCAGTGTCAGCTGTTCTTCGGAGCTACCGGTTCTATAGAACTGGGCCGAACCAGTAGAATCCCACCTCTGTGTCTACTCCATCTGTATAATAAGGCTTAGCTCATGGATTGTTGTCATTATATGGGCTATGACTAACCTAATAGGTTGTATGAAGTTGCTGGTTAGAGCAGAAGCTAATCGTATCTTCTCTCTTCGCCTTTTTTAAAAAAATTTAGGAAGGTAAAATGCACCCACTCTTGTAGATCTGAATTCAGCAGGAACCCTTTTAAAATATATATTTTTGAAGATAGGGTCCTGGAAGAATACTAAGAAGCGGAATGTCCCGTTTAGAAAAAGGGCTCATAAAGTATTTGTCACCATGCAGAATGAATGCTATAAACATTTGATTTAATATACTTGAATAGAAAATCTAGCTGAATTTTCTTGGATGAGAAGCAAAACATCTTCAAAGAAAAAACAGAAAGTACAGTTGCCTCTTGAAAAAAGCATCTTTGGGACAACCTGGATGGCTGAGAATGTCCATAGACACTGGATCAATAACATTCTGTTACAGGCACACATGGTCTCTAGCTGTTTTACATTTAAAGGCCAAGCAGCGTGCCTAGTAAGGAATGGTTTTCTTTCTGTCTCTTTCTTTATGTAGCTCTTCTCCAATCATAACTAAGTGGCAGAACTCTTGTATTGTCCTCAGAATATTCTGCATTCCAACCTTGGATATATGCAAGTTGAGGTGGGAAATTTTCATGTCTAAACGTTTAGACAGCTATAGGCAATCAATGCGGGCCAGCCATTTACAACCTGGAGTTACAGTCCAGGCCTTTTAGATTATAACTCTCACAAACCTCTAAGATTGGGAATGCTGGCTGGGGCAGGCATAAGTTTTCATACAGCTCACTTTAAAGATTGGTTAGAATGAAATAGGATGGATAAACCGGGATGAAATGAGGTGAAAGGGAAGGGAAGATAGGTTGGCTATGCAGATCAGGTTACATGTAAGATATATTACAACAGAGGTATCAAACTCACAGTCGTCACATCGTCATCACGTGACATAACAGGACTTTTTCCCCCTTCGCTAAACTGGGGGTGCATGTGACGCATCCGGCCCGTGGGCCATGAGTTTTATACCCCTGTGTTACAAGTATCTTATCAATTAGCAATTGTAATGTGTTAAAAACCTGTTGTGTTTGTTGAGATCTTCTGAGATTGCCTGTAACCATTTATTTATTTAGTGTTTTAAAAAGAAAACCAAAGGGCAAATAACAAGCAAAGGAAAAAAGAAGAAAAAAAAATGGCTACAGAAACATAATATCTACAAGTGTACAAAGGAATTACCCTGATTGTACAGTTATGCTCAGTGTATCTTTGATTAGAAATTATCCATGGAAAACATATTTAAAACATTAGATTGTTCTAACAACATAAGCAAGAATTTAATTATCTGTGCTAAATGTCCAAATCTCCATTATTTCTTCTTTTAAAGCAGGTGTCATGCCCCTGGTGGAGACTGACTCTGAGGGAGTGGAAGTGTGGCTCCCGAGGAGGCTGGGGAAGAGCAGAGGTCAGCTGGGCAGTCAGGGGAGGATCCAGGCCCATCCCCTATCCATCCTAGGGCACGCAGGGAGGAGAGGATAAGGGAGAGATGTGGTCTACTGGGGAGGGGAGAGCCTTGATCCTCTTCATGGGCTGCAGCTGTGATAATTGGAGAAGAGGATGGACATGCATATGGGCGAGTGCTGGAAACAAAGCGTGGAAATATCTCTAGTTTATGGTTCCTCTCTGAGTTTGGCGTCCTTCCCGGTGTGTGTTCTGATATCTGTGGACGTCTTCAAGCCCTTATCTTGCCTGGTTTGTATTGTATTTTACTCTTTATAATTTAAATGGCATTTCCTCCTTCTTGTAACTGCTCATGTGGAAGTTTTTTGTCTCCAGTCAAGGATATTTGGAGCTTGGAAGCAAAGTGAAGGAATAAAAGAGGCTTTACCTGTATTTTGTGACTATGTTTATTTTGTATCCCACCCTGGGTCATCACAGCAGGGCTGTCAAACTCCCAGCCCATGGGCCGGATGCATCAGACACTGGTCAAGCCCACGCCTGGTTTAGCAATGGTAGAAAAAATCCTGATATGTCACATGATGCCGCTGTGACACTGTGAATTTGACACCCCTGTTTTAAAGTAACTGAAACTGATTAAATGATGTGAGTTCAGCAACTTCTCACACCATGGCGCTGTTAAAGTCTCAAGGTTAAACACTTCAAAGTGTGTGTTTTTTCCCCAAAACACACACTTTGAGGTCTTCCATAGAGCACCATGGAAGGTTGAAATGCTCTGCTATTACTTAGTCCTTGTTTTGGAGAAGGAGAATAAAGCAGAAGTGGTATTCAGCACGTTCTGACCAGTTCTGAAGAACTGGTAGTGGAAATTTTGAGTAGTTCGGAGAACCAGAAAATACCACCTCTGACTGGCCCTGCCCCCATCTATTCCCTGCCTCCTGAGTCACAGCTGGTCAGCTGGGTCTTCTTTGTTGTCCTGCACAGGAGAAGGGAGCTGGAAAGCAGTGGGGTGGGGAGGGAATGGGGATTTTGCAGTAACCTTCCCCTGCCATGCCCACTAAGCCATGCCCACAGAATTGGTAGTAAAATTTTTTGAATCCCGCCACTGGAATAAAGGACTTGTTTGAATGCCAGAATTTGTGATCAGGCTGGTTGACTGCATTTTTCTTATTTCTTATCTTAGTGGTTCTGAACTACAGGCAGTTTTGGCCCTGATTATTATTTATTCCTTCATTTGCCTCCCATCAATTCTATTTGCCCCATTATTTTGTTGTTATTACCTGTGGTCTATGAATCTTATTACTAGATCATCAATAGTCTTGAATTTTATTATCAGCTAGATTAAAAATTAAAATAAAATACTCAACCAGGTTTAGACACTGCCACTAAAACATAATGTCCTTTAGTGAATTTTGGCTTTGCTTCTCATGGGCATCCACCCATTATGGTTTAACAATCATAGGCTGTAGCATATTTATTGTCTGAACCTACCTAGCCTATTTTGGGGCGTTATGAAAAACAAGCCTAGGTGTAACACTTTATGTAATGCCAACGACACTCTCCAACGAATGAAGTATGCAGATCATGAAGGGATGGAACAGACAGTTATTAATGAATGACAAGATTTCTGACATTTTGATGGATGCATTATTGTGAAAGTAAGGGTTGCATTTGCAAAGGCACACTCTGTGGGCTTCTTCAGAGAATTATTACCAAATTAGTGGCTGCTCCTTTATATATTGGTAATATATAAAGAAAAAGAAATGTACATAGGATCCAGAAGAAAAAAGGAAATTGTTGAAGATAGCTTTTAGGGGTAAGGCTTTCAAAGGAAGGAAGGAAAGAAGGAAGGAAAGAAGGAAGGAAGGAAAAAGAAAGGAGAGAGGGAAGGAAGGAAGGCTCCTTTGATGCTTGAGTTTGTCAAAAAAAAAAGGAAAATGTCCTACTGAATAGATAAGTAATTTTAGTAAGAAAAGTCTGATAACAAGGCTGAAAAGTCTGATAACAAGGGGTGAACAAGAATTTAAAAAATGGGCCATATAATGGCTTAGTGACAGAGTATCTAAAACCCAATCCTCGTCTAAACAGGAATCATTTTCTAGCAATTATAATGCTGTTCACTCCCAACTTATTTATTTAGTGTATGACGACTTCAAGTGCAGAGTTGTAGGAAGAGGAATCTCATTTTCAGAAGTTCAAAACATTTTTTGGTGAGGTGGAAAGGAGCCCAGAGTAAATTAGGTGAGGGAAAATAATAGAATAAAGTTGGAGGGAACCTTATAGGTCTTTTTTTTCTGCCCTTGCTCAGGCAGAAAACTGGCCTATATCATTTGAGACAAATTGTGGTCCAATCTTTTCTTGAAAACCTCCAGTGTTATTGCATTCACAACTTGTGGAGGAAAGTTGTTCCACTGATATAGAGAATCGAATCGAATTGAATCGAATAGAATAGGTAGGCTGTGTAGAAATGTGATGGATGGATGGATGGATGGATGGATAGACAGATGGGTAGATGAATGAATGAGATCCAAGACAAACCTTTAAGGCCCAAATTGCTGTTTGTTTCTGTTTATTGGAATTAAAAAATGGAAGATGAAATAAATATGGAATGGAAGAAATTGGCTGGGTCATGCTGGGAGACTGGACTCTTCATGCTGCAATATTTGGTAGAATTGTTATTCAAAATCTTTTGGTAGCATTAAAAGTGGCGCAAATTAACTATTAGAAAGTACTCATTAATCCACATTTAGGGAATCATTGCAATCTGGAAACTCTTGGAATATATTGATTGGGGAGTATATCAGAAAAAATGGTAGGGTTTTTATGCCCTTGAACAATGATTTCTGATAAGATGCATCAGTCAGGATGTTTTGTTATAAAGGTGTGAATGACTGGAAGTGCATTTTTCTGTGAACTATTATCTGCTCCGTTGTGACATGGGGGTGCAGAAGGGCAACAAGGAGAATTTGAGAATTTGTTTGATTTATATTTAAAACCTAAATTCATCTTTCTCTTTAACAGTTAATGGACAGATAGCCCGGTCTGATTCTTATTTAATCCAAAAGGAATAGTAAAGAAAAAAATATTCAAAAAAAGGCAATATGGATACTAGTTATATTTACAAAGCTAAGCATAAGAACAGAGTTACCACTGAGATTGTTTTAGAAACTATTTGTTTCCTAATACGGAACTGTTGGGTTCCTTTCCACATGCTACACAACTGAAGGAGAAAAGAAATCAAAGATCTACTGAGAAACCAAATGCCTCAGGCTTTTGCTGATTATCACCTGGCGGCAGGCATTACACCATACAGTCTGTACTCTTTTCATAAGAACTGATATCTTAATGCGATGTCTTCCGCATTCCTTTTTCTTCTGTGTCAAGTCTTTGAACTGATAAGCCTGAGATCATGAGCCGCCTCCCCACAGAAATGGTTTCATCCTAGGAAAGATTTAATGGACCCAGATTTTTCAGCTATAAGCAGCTAGGTATCTGTTGCATTGCTGACACATGCCTACGGTTCTCCAAGACTTATTTAAAATAAAATATTTTTTAAATGCAAAAGGCGGAAATCTCATGAGATGGTTACATCTCAAAAGACTTCAGCAATTTTTCAAGTAAGTGCTGGAATCCAGCAAGAGCAGTCTTAAGATTTTATGGGTCTTGCATGAGATTGTGAGCTCTCGGAAAATGTGAATTGTGGTTTTTGGGCTGCAAAACCACATGATAGAGGAACAGATCTCCAGAGAATTCTGACTCCTGCTCTAGAATTTGAAACATGGAGAAGTATGGTGGCTAAAGAGGTGGCTAAATGGACAGATTAACTCTGTAACCCTTCATTTACCGATTACGTTGCATCCAGTTTTCTACTTCTGTTGTACCTTTCCTGCTCCTTGTGCACCTGCCTTATTTGTTTGTTAGGTTGCCACTCATCTTAAGACACAACTCTAGGCATTCTTACAGAAATAATAAAAGTGCAAACCATACAATCATAAATACAAAACTAAAACCAAAATTAAGAGAAAAAAACCCTGGCATCCCAGTCATCACCTCAACATCATCCATAGACATCCCTCACTATACCACAATGCCGGTGTGAACAGTCAAGTCTTGATGACTTTCTGAAAAGCTAAAAGAGTGGGAAGGAACCAATTTGGTATGATGATTGATTAAGGCATCAGGCTAGAAACCAGGAGACTGTGAGTACTAGTTTCACCTTAGGCACAAAACCAGTGGGAACGTTGGGCCAGTCTCTCTCTCTCTCTCTCTCCCTCTCCCTTCCTCCCTCCCTTCCCCCTCCCTCTCTCAGCCCTGGGAAGCCTAGGAAGCAGACAAGGGCAAACCACTTCCAAAATCTTGCCAAAGAAACTAGGGGAACTTGTTCAGGAAGCCACCAGGAGTCAAGACTGACTTAAAGATACCTAAAAAGAGTGCATTTGTGAGATGGAGGACTTCTGGATTACTGGGGAAGAGTGTTCCACAAATCAGCTGTGGAAAAGATGTCCTTCTTAGGACCCAATAGGTGGCCAATTTTCAACGAAGGACCTGGATTGCACCCAGCCTATCTAATCTGCCTCAGAGAGAGGCAATCCCATAAATAATATCTGTTCTTCTCGACTTGTTCTTGGTGCAAGAGGTGGAGATGGAGGAAGACTTCAAGGAAGAGGGTATTTTGATTTTCTGTAGAGGAGAGTTAGACTTAATTTTGATTTCATTCATTGGGTGGACACCGAATGGTTTTGAAGGGTGACAGGTGAGCCACATAAACCTTGTCTCTTTTGACAGTTTTATTTGCACTACAGGATCCCTACAATCCAAAGTGGCTAAACAGGTTGAACGAAAAAGTATCTGCCTCTGCCAGATGTTCTGACATTGAAGGGATGGGGGGGACTTGATTGTGGGTGGAAACAACTGTATAATTGCCAAGTAAACAACACTTTCATGATTGCCTCATGAAAATGAGGGCTGAAGCAGGGGTAAGGAGTTCCTTGAAATTCCCTCCCTTTCTGCTTCCCTGAATTAAGAAGAGGAAGGAGTTCTTTGAGGATGGGGGAGTTTTAGAAGAATAAGAAATGGTGACAGAAGGAGAATCTTCTCTAACTGTACAAAAGCAAGAGGAAGGATCGGGTGAAGCACCTAACACTTTTGATGGCAGAGTGGTTAAAGTGCAGTATTGCAGGCTGATTCTGTCCACAGCCTGGAGCTCAATTCCGATGGGACTCAAGGTTAACTCAGTCTTCCATCCTTCCAAGGTCAGTAAAATGAGAGCCCAGATTGTTGGGGACAATATGCAAATAATTATTACATTGTAAATTGCCCAGAGAGTGCTGTAAAGCTTTAAAGGCTGGTATATAAGCCTCCACTCACAATAGAATTTCCTATGCCTGCAGGCTTGAAATTTTGGGCCTGGACAATCTGGAACTGCGCTGCCTGTTGTCCGATCTAAGCATAGTTCACAAAATTGTCTACTATAACATTTTGCTGGTCAACGACTTCTTCAGCTTCAATCACAATAATACGCGGGAAAACAACTGATACAAACTCAAGGTAAACTGCTCCAAATTCAATTGCAGAAAATACAGCAACAGAGTGGTCAACACCTGGAACGCCCTACCCAACTCCATTGTTACAGCCTGAAACCCTCACAGCTTCAACCTCAAACAGGTGGGATGGACCTCACCCCATTCCTAAGAGGTCCTTAAAAGGGGCGCGCATAAGTGGTTTTGGGGGCTTCTTGGAACTCCCATGTTATGCCGCTCTTGCGCGAGCTGCATTGTCTCCTGGTGGCCTTCCGAGTGCGATTCAAGGTGTTAGTGACCATCTTTAAAGCACTCCATGGCTTGGGACCTGGGTACTTACGGGACTGCCTACTGCCGTCATCGATCTCCCGTCGCCCAGTGCGTTGCCATAGGGCGGGCTTCCTCGGGGTGCCGCTGGCTGGATGGCTGGCGACCCCGAGGGTGCAGGCCTTCTCCTTGGGGGCACCCTCCCTCTGGAACGAATTGCCTCCGGAGATGAGGACCATCCCTGACCTTTTGGCCTTCCGGCACGCGTTGAAAACACACCTATTTCATCAAGCCGGTCTGACCTAGGATTTTATAGGGTTTTAAATTGATTTTAATTGGTTTTAGTCTTTTATATTCTCAATTAAGTTTTTATCTTTTAGCCACCTTATTTAATCTTTTTTAAATTGTTTTTTAAATATTGTATTTGCATTGTGTTTTAACTTTGGCTGTATACCGCCCTGAGTCCCTGCAGGGAGAGGGGCGGTATATAAAACTAATAAATAAACAAATAAATAAATAAATAAATGCACCAGCGTGTCTACCATCCCTGTCTTACTGTCCCCATTGATCTGTATTTATTTGCTTTGTTCATGTTTGGGTTCATATCTATACTTGTTTCCTCGTACATTTATTTTATTTATTTATTTGATTTGTCAATCGCTTACAGGATAATAGGTATAAGTATAAACATAGCTGTCGGTACATGAAATGGATACATATAAGAAAAATAAAAAGAAACAATAGGACAGGGACGGTAGGCACGTTGGTGCGCTTATGCACGCTTCCTACAGACCTCTTAGGAAAGGGGTGAGGTCAATAGTAGATAGTCTAAGATTAAAGCTTTTGGGGTTTGGGGAAAAAACCACAGAGTCAGGTAGAGTATTCCAGACATTGACCACTCTGTTGCTGAAGTCGTATTTCCTGCAATCAAGTTTGGTACGATTAACCTTGAGTTTGTATCTATTGTTGTGGTTGAAGCTGAAGTATTCATTGACAGGTAGGACATTGCAATGTATGATTTTATATACTATACTTAGATTGGACCGAAGGCGGCGTAGTTCTACATTTTCTAGGTCTAGAGTTTCAAGTCTGGTGGCATAAGGTATTCTGCAATTGATAGAGGAGCGGAGAATTTGTTTGACAAACAAACAAATAAAAAGCTATTGCTATTGTTATTCTACAGTCAGAGGGGGAAGGAAAATTGTAAAAAGGGGTGTGTATTAGGATTTGAGATGGACAAGGCAGACACTAAAAGCCCTCAGCCTGAGATGGCCACTATGTAAACATGCAGGAATTGTTCGATTTTGAGGTCATCAGGAACTGTGCTAAGCATTTCTTAATTTTGAAGAGCGGGAGGAAGACACCTCTAAACCAATAAAGGTATAAATGCCCCATCCTACTGGCATTGGCTGTGGGCAGTCAATTGTTTTGTGTAACTTAATACTTGTCTAAAATAAAGATTTTAGCCTAGCCAAGATTTATCAGGCAGTTTTTCGCCTAGTCAAACCAAGAAGCTGAGTTATATTCTGAAATGATGGAAGAGGACATGTGTAACTTACTGCCAAGTCCCAAGTGGAGCAGACTTACACTCCTAAAATTTTCAGTCAAAGATAAAAATTACCTCATTACCAGACACTCCTGAAGGTGTAATGCCATTGTCAGGCTTGAGAGTTGCTAAAGGAGACAGTAGTAACAAATTAAATGGGCTAAGTATTTTGCATTGAAACAATTCATTGGCTCACCGCTCTGGATAAATTTAAATGGCTCCATTATAGAAGTGTATCATCAGCAATCTGCCATTCAGTCTTATAGGTTAAATTCCTTGGTTCTTGCATCAGAAGGAATATTTAGATTCTTCAGCCCACTTCATCTGCTCCCTTTTAACTTATTTATGCTTCAACTGTTGTTGATTTTTTGGAATGCCACTGTTTTGGGTTGTTACTGAATAATCTCTATGGTTAATGAGCTTTGGCAGAAAGAAGCTTTGTCTGAAAAGTAATCCTACCTAGCATAATTTTGAAAATTTGCTCTGAAATTTGAAAGAAATTCCTTACTGTAGGGCAGGGGTGTCAAACTCAATTTCATTGGGGGCCACATCAGGGCTGTGGTTGACTTTGGGATGGGGGTGGGGTAATAGGGGGCATGCCAATTGGATGAGCATGGCTAGCTTGATGCCACTCTCCAAACTGCTGGCATGTTTCTTCTTCGCACTGGGTAGACCGGGCCAAAGCCACACTGGTCCAATGTCTCCTCTTCACATTGGGTAGACCGGGCTGAAGCCATGTGGGCTGACTCCTTACATTTTCCAGGACAGCCTCACGGACCAGATCCCACCACATTGCAGGCCAGATTCAGCCCGTGGGCCTTGTGTTTGACACCCTTCTCTAGAGGATTAGAATCCAAAGACTGGATGGAGCCTTTGTCCATTTCCTGAAGCTTGAAGTTGGACATTTGGGCATGCTGGACAAATATGATCTTGGACATTTGAGCATGTGAAAGCAAAAATAAAAAAGAGTCTAAAAGACTGATCAGAGAAATAACTGCTTCAGAAACTTAGAATAACCACCTGCTGTTTTAGATTAGTTTTTGCTAATGGAGAATGTATTCCTGGATAGTATTGAAATGTCTGCAAGCAAACATTCAAGCTCAGAGAGATCGCATAAAAATATTCCCTCATCTTTAGGTCTAAAGAAGGTTTATAGCAACAATCTCCTTAGAAATCTTGAAGCCTTTGTTGTGGTGAGTGTCAAGGAAGTATTGTAATTAGAACTGCTCTGCTTGGGTACCGAAAATCAGACATGAAACATGATAAAGGCGTGGCCCGTTCACTTCAATTTTTTCATAATGTTATTTTTCGAGAGAAATGGAGGTGAAGGCTAATACTTTCATTTCTTTTCAAAGAATCACCATGACTTGATAATAAGAGGCTTGGATGAATGTTCAAAGAACATTTGTTGTTGTTTTTTGATACAGAGGACAGGGTTTGGTTTATTTGGCATGAAAAAAATTCTCCACTCCCTCAAAGCAAAGGAATTCACAGAACCATGTACCAAAGCAATATTTCTGAAAATCTTTTAAAAGATGTTGTGCCCTTCCTTCCTTCCTTCCTTCCTTCCTTCCTTCCTTCCTTCCTTCCTTCCTTCCTTCCTTCCTTCCTTCCTTCCTTCCTTCCTTCTTTCCTTTTTTATTTCTTTCTCTTTGCTTCTCTTTCCTTTTTGTCATTCAGCAGTGATACTGCTCAATATTTCTTCTAGGAATATTTGGAAATAAACCAAATAATACTTAACCTCATTAAAAATCCAGAGCAAATTCCTCCCTGTGGAATTCCTTAGAAAGTTACTGTTCATTTTTCAGCCATGCTTTTATAGTTTAGTAACCCTAGGCACTGTTCTCTATGCTTTTTTTTTAGAATTTCTGAAGACAGAATCAGACCTAAGTAAAGGAACAACATATATTCTTTGTATATATAATGTCAAGTGTTTTATGCATGCTTTATTATCACTGAGTTTGATAATAAGATATATTTTAAAACAGGCTTCCCTATTAGCCTTTTGAGATAGGCTAGGAATCAGGTACAAAGAATCAGGACCAGATGTGGTATTCAGCAGGTTCTGACCAGTTCTGGAGAACCGATAGTGGAAATTTTGAGTAGTTTAGAGAACTGGCAAATACCACCTCTGACTGGAGATTTTACAGAATAATAATAATAATAATAATAATAATAATAATAATAATAATAATAATAATAATAATAATAATAATAATAATAATAATAATAATAATAATAATAAATATTTATTTATATACCGCTCCTCTCCCGAAGGACTTGGAGTGGTACAGTTAAAACAATAAATATGTGAAAAAATAAAACTAAATTATACCAAGACCCTGGCTGTAAACAATTAAAACCCTTCCCTAAAACCCTAAAATTTAATAAAAAATAAAACACCCAAAACTAAAATCAGCCCAAGCCGGCCTGGTCAAAGAGCCAGGTTTTCAAGGCACGCCTGAAGGTCCCCAGGTCCGTGGCTGTCTGTAACTCCAGGGGCAACCCATTCCAGAGGGCAGACGCCCCCACAGAGAAGGCCCTATTCCTCGGGGTCACCAGCTGGCACATAGATGCCGACGGGACCCGCAGGAGACCCTCCCTGTGGGAGCGCACCGGACGGTAAGAGGAAAATGGCAGAATGCGGTCTTGTAAATATCCTGGTCCGATGCCATGGAGCACTTTAAAAGTTAACACCAAAATTTTAAAGCGCACCCGAGAGGCCACTGGCAACCAATGCAGCTCGCACAGGAGGGGCGTCACATGCGAGAACCTTGATGCCCCCATAACCACCCGCACGGCCGCATTCTGTACCAGTTGAAGCCTCCGGATGCTCCCATTCGGGAGCCCCATGTAGAGGGTGTTACAATAGTCCAGTCGGGAGGTGACCAGGGCATGAGTGACTGTGCGTAAGGCATCCCGATCCAGAAAGGGCCGCATCTGGCAAATCAGGCAAACCTGATGAAACGGCCCCCTGGAGACAGCCGTAATATGGTCTTCCAAAGACAGCCGTACATCCAGGAGGACACTCAGATTGTGAGCCCTCTCTGCAGGGGGCAAAATCTCACCCCCAATAGCCAGCGATGGAACTATCTGGCTATATCGGGACGCTGGAAACCACAGCCACTCAGTCTTGGAAGGGTTGAGTCAGAGCCTGTTCCCACCCATCCAGTTCCGTACGGCCTCCAGATAATGGGACATGACCTCCATGGCATCGTTGGGATGGCTTGGGGTGGAGATGTACAGCTGAGTATCATCAGTGTACAGATGACATCTCACCCCAAAGCCACAGATGATCTCCCCCAGCGGCTTCACATAAATGTTGAACAGGAGAGGAGAGAGGACCGACCCCTGAGGCACCCCGCAATCGAGGGGCCTAGAGGTAGATCTCTCCCCCCCCGCCAACACAAATTGCAGACGGTCGGAGAGGAAGGAGGCGAACCACCGCAACACGGTGCCCCCAACCCCCAACCCCCCCAACCACCGCAATAGAATACTATGGTCGATAGTATCAAAAGCCGCTGATAGGTCTAATAGGACCAGGACAGAGGAATAACCCCTGTCACGGGCCCTCCAGAGATCACCAACCAACGCGACCAATGCCGTTTCGGTACTATGTCCAGGCCTGAAGCCCGATTGGAAGGGATCCAGGTACGTATCTTTATCCAGGTACTGGGGAAGCTGACCTGCCACCACACTCTCAACAACGTTCGCCATGAAGGGAAGGTTGGAGACAGGACGATAGTTGTTCAACAGAGTTGGGTCCAGGGAAGGCTTCTTGAGGAGGGGTCGCACCACTGCTGTTTTCAAGGCAGTGGGCACGAGCCCTCCATCAAAGAAGCGTTAACAATTCCCTGGAGCCAACGCCGCGTCACCTCTCTGGTGGTAGAGACCAACCAGGAGGGGCAAGGGTCCAATAAATATGTGGTGGCATTCAGCCGCCCCAGCAACCTGTCTATACCTTGGCGGTCACAGGGTCGAACTCATCCCAGATAACTGTCTCAAGACTCGCCGTGGTCACCTCCCTCGGGACCTCCCAGCTAGAGTCCAACCGGCCCGAATCTGAGCGATTCTATCGTGCAGAAATCGTGAAAACTCCTCCGCCCTTCCCTGCAAGAGATCATCCCTCGCTCCCTGCCCAAGCAGGGAGCGGGTCACTCTGAACAGGGCGGTGGGTCGATTTTCTGCCGATGCAATAAGGGTGGAGAAGTGAGAACGCATCGCCGCCTCCATCACCACTAAGTAGGTCCTAATATAGGACCTCACCTGTGTTCGGTCGGACTCGGCACGACTGGCCCTCCAGACGCCCTCCAGACGTCTTTTCCAGCATTTCAACTCCCAGAGCCGAGCGAGATCTCTGCCGGGTCAGAGGTCGCAAAGGCACAACTCGGTCCAGAGCCTCGGCAGCCAGCCTATCCCAGGCGGCTACCAAGTCTGTGGCCGAGTTATGAGCCAGAGTTTCAGGTAATGGCCCAAGCTCCGTCTGGAACTGTTCAGGATCCATCAGGCATCTGGGGCGGAACCATCTCCTCGGCTCCACCTCCCTGCGGTGCGGATTGGCGGTACAGAAGTCTAGTCTAAGGAGAGAATGATCAGGCCATGACAAAGGTTTGACGACTATATCCCCTAACCGATCATTCAACCACTGTCCAGAGACGAAAATCAGATCAGTATCATTCCCCTGCCATGCCCACCAAGCCACGTCCACAGAACTGGTAGTAAAAAAGTTTGAATCCCACCACTAATCCGGACCAACCATAAATTGCAGTTAAGAAGATTTATTGTTCAAACATGTACACAAGAATCTTGTTAATTAACATTAAATAGTAAATTGGCATCAGATAATGGCTAACAGAATTTAAGAAGAGTTGGACCTAGACCATTTGTGGGAACATAATGACTCTAGGCTGACAACCCACTTAACTCTGCCCCCCAGCTCTGCCTGCTCTTTTCCTACCCCAGGTCAGGAAATAGATGCCACAAAAATGCTAAAATTCTATTTTATTGATATGTCAATGATGGCAAACCTTTTGGATTCTGTGAAAAAAAATAGGAAAATGGCTAATGACTGCTGGCCTATCACACACACTGCCACACCCCAACAAAAGTCTAACCACCCGCTCAGAATACCACATCACAGAACCCAGGAGGCTACACCACAAAACCTCAGGATGTTGCAACACAACCAATGACCCAGGAGATTACAATACAAGACCCAGGATGTCACAAGATTAGAACTCAGAAGATCATCAGACAGCCCATTACCCAGGTCATTACGACCCAGGAGATTACAGCAAAAGACCCAGGTTGTCAAAACAATAGAACTCAGAAGGTCATCACACAGCCCATTACCCGTTACAACACAGGAAGCTGATAGACACATAGCCAATACCGCAGCCACACATGTTCTTAAGAAAAAGCCAGCCAATCAGCAAACATCAACTCCATCAACCAATCAAGAAATGACAAAACAGCCAACCTCCTCATCAGTATATATAGGGAGACAACAGCTCAGATCACGCTTTGCTCACAGAAGCACAAAGCCGAAAACACTAGCCTGAAGATGGCGAGTGGGATCTCGTCGAAACGTTGCCAAGATAGTCTCAATCTTACACGGGAAAAGACTTGAACATGCCAAGACCTGCATACCTGTACCCGTGAAAATCTATGAAAACAAATATCGTACCTCAATGGGGAGGAAACCTTCTAGTTAACCAGGACCTATGAGAAACTCAAAATCCGAAGAGCCACCATCTTATGTGACCTCACATTCCTATGCAATTGCCGAGACAAAGAAATGATCCCCACATGCTCCCACTCAAATTCCATTCCAAAACCTCAGCCATTGAAAGGATCCTGAAAAGAACGGAATTAGCCCTAATCAGAAACGAACTCTACAGGAAAAAATTCCTACTAGACGAAACCAACAGGGACCTACTTACTCTCCACCTCAAACTCAGCAACAAAATCCACCCAGCACTCTAGGACAAATCCAAACAACTAGCCCTCTGGAGAGCCGAAACAGAAACCTCCCACAAGACACACACACACCAGCAAACTCCATAGACTAGAGAAACAACAGAAGTCCAACCCCCCCCCCCAACAATGCATGAAATAAACAGTACACAACATATCAGACAGAACCCTCACCAGAGCAAAAACCAATGTCCTTTCCAAGGGATTTAACTTTGCAGTCACCCCCAAATGCATCCCCACTGAAAACATTATATGTGGAGTTGAAGCTAGCCTAACCAAAATTAACCCAGATGTAGCCAATAAACTCACACTTGAAGTCACCAACGTCCTCTGCTCCAGCAGTTCACCCAGAAGCAACTTAAACAGAGAAGAACAAAAAGCACTCACCAACTTGAGGAAAGACAACAACATAAGCATTCTCCCAGCAGACAAAGGCAACACCACGGTTGTGATGAACACATCGGACTACCAATCCAAACTATCCAACCTACTCCAAGACCCCACTTACACACCTCTAAATACTGACCCCACCACCTACCTACACCAAATCCAAAATAAAAGCCTCCCCTATCAGTGAAGAGATCCAGCAAAGAATCATCCCCAGAGAAAAATCATCCAGATGCCCTAAACTCTATGGCCTCCCCAAGATACACAAAGGAACACCACTCAGACCCATAGTCAGCTCCATAGGCTCACCTCTACAGAATCTTGCCAAATTTCTCACCAAACAACTCCAGCCCTACACAGAATCCATCACCTCACACGTACAAAACTCTTTCCACTTCATAGAAACAATAAAGAAGCAAAACCTACAACCCGGTGACCTACTCGTGAGCTTCGATGTCATATCCCTCTTCACCCAAGTACCTATTAAAGAAGCCTTGTCAGCCATCCAAAACAAATACAACCCCCCTAAGCACATCCTAGATCTGACCAATCACTGCCTAACCAACACATACTTAATCCACAATGGACAAAGATACAAACAGATAGAAGGAGCACCTATGGGATCACCCCTCTCACCCATCATCGCTAACCTATACATGGAATACTTTGAAACCAATGCTCTAGACAAATCCAAACACAAACTCAAACTCTGGCTTAGATATGTAGATGACACTTTCATAATTTGGCCACATGGGAAAGAAAAACTGGACAACTTCCTCACACATCTCAACAGCCTACACCCCAAAATACAATTCATCATGGAAACAGAAGCCAACAACCAACTTCCCTTCCTGGACATCCTAATTTACAAAAAATCCAATGGCTCCCTAGGACATACCATCCACCGGAAGAAAACACACACCAACTGCTACTTAAACGCACAATCCATCCTGCACAGATTAACTCCGTAGCCAAGACCCTCATCTCCAGAACCAAACACCTAACTGATAAAGACTACCTGAGAACAGAATTACACACTCTCACTAACGTATTAATTTCCAACGGATTCCAAAGAGACACAATTACCAACCTAATCCTAAAGGAGACACCCCCCAGAAACTGAGACACAAAAAGACTGAGACCACAAACACAACATCAGGACAGCCTTTGGCACTGACCAAAAATAGCCAACATCCCAAGAAACCCCAAAGACAAGATCCAGCTAGAAAACCAAGGAGTTTATGAAATACCACGCAACAATTGCCAAGCTACATGCATTGGACAAACCAACAGAAGAATAAATGCACGCATTGCAGAACACAAGAACGCAGTCAGAAAAGAAGAAAATTCTTCCTCCCTTTTCCAGCACCTTAAAGCCACAGGACATGAAATTAATTTTGAGGGAACCAAATTAATCTCCAATACTGAACACTTCAACAAGAGAATAATCAGGGAAGCCATTGAAATACTGAAACACCCCCATAACATGAATAAATGGGAAGACGCCTCCCGCCTACCAGACATTTGGAAACCAGCCCTTATCAACAAACGAATCCCAGCCACGAAAACCAACACTGGACCCAAAACAACACATGGCGCCACCACCAATCTCCCTACCAGACTCAAGCCCAAACCCACCCCATAGACAAAAGGCAACCATCATCCAGAAACCAGTCCACGGCTGCATCACCAGTTGCCACACACCCGACCCCCAAACCAAGCAAACTGACACATGCCATGAACACAGAGCCAGGCCTCAAACTCAGAGCGAAACCAAAACCCAGAACGTCACATCACAGCCACCCGCTCAGGATAGCACATCACAGAACCCAGGAGGCTACAACACAAAACCTCAGGATGTTGCAACACAGCCAACGACCCAGGACATTACAGCACAAAATCCAGGAGGTCAAAACATTAGAACTCAGAAGGTCATCACACAGCCCATTATCCAGGTCATCACGACCCAGGAGATTACAGCAAAAGACCCAGGTTGTCAAAACAATAGAACTCAGAAGGTCATCACACAGCCCATTACCCAAGTCGTTACAACACAGGAGGCTGATAGACACACAGCCAATGCCTCAGCCACACATGTTCTTAAGAAAAAGCCAGCCAATCTGCAAACATCAACTGCATCAACCAATCAAGAAATGATAACACAGCCAACCTCCCCACCAGTATATATAGGGAGACAGCAGCTCAGATCATGCTTTGCTCGCAGAAGCACAAAGCCAAAAACACCAGTCTGAAGATGGCGAGTGGGATCTCGTCGAAACATTGCCAAGATAGTCTCAATCTTACACGGGAAAAGATCTGAACACGCCAAGACCTGCATACCTGTACCCGTGAAAATCTACGAATATATATATATATATATATATATATAGTTGTTTTCGGAAGTTTTCGCAGGTATTTGTATGTGGATCTTTGGTTCTTCGTGTTTTCTACGCGGGAGAAAACCCAAAGAACCAAAGATCCACATATATATGTATGTATGTATGTATGTATGTATGTATGTATGTATGTATGTATGTATATAGTCTAGTCTAGTGAAAAGAAGGACTAGGAGTGACATGATAGCAGTGTTCCAATATTTGAGGGGCTGCCACAAAGAGGGGGTAAACAACCTAGAACTAAGGAGAAATTTTCTAACAGTGGGAACAATTAACCAATGAAATGGCTTGCCTTCAGAAGTTGTGGGTACCCCATCACTAGAGACTTTTGAAACTGGTTAGCCACTTGTCTGGAATAATGTAAAGCAGAGCCATCAAACTCGCAGCCCATGGGCCGGATGCATCATGTGCTGGCCACACCCAGTTTTGCAAAGAGGGGAAAAGTCATGATACGTCATGTGATGATGCCATGACGATGCGAGTTTGACACCCCTGGTATAGGGTCTTCTGCTTGAGCAGGCATTGGACTAGAAGACCTCCAAGATCCTTTTAAATTCTGTTATTCTGTTTTTCAGACTTGGTAGTTTTTTTATTTTTTCTTGGGGGGGGGGAGTTGCACCTTTAATGGATCCATCACTTCAAGAAATGTATCTTTTGTGAGGTTTGTGCCCTGAGAAAAGACGGAATTACGGGTGCGGTGTTTGCATGACATTAGTAATGCTTCTTTCCAATCACATTTCACAGCCTCATTAAGGATTTTGGAAAAAAAAAATCATTTTATGTCAAAGATTTGGATGGGGGCGGAGATAATGAAGCTTCTAGCATCATTCCAGAAGAAATTAAACTTTAGTGCTTGCTATCTTTGAAATATAGGATTGGCCCAAAGCAGGTATACTACAAGGGAGTGCTTGATCATTTTTTAAAGATAAATACAGTGTGAAAATACCTCTAGCAGACCAGGAACTGTTTTGATATTCAGGGGAAAAGATGATGGAAAACAGCACATTCAAAAATTAAAATTGCTCTTTATTTGTCATGCAGACTTGCATAGAATTAAGCATTACAATTCATAAAATAGCAGCAGCAGAAACAATCACCTTTTCCAATATTGCTTTCACATTAAAGAAAGGAAGAAAAGAGGTGACATAAAGAGAAAGAATGAGAACGAGTACTATAATTGCGTGTGGAAATGTTAACATTGCAAGGGAAACAGATCATTTGTGTCTCAAAGCTAATTCACTGCAGAAGAGCGAGTGGTTAAAATAGTTTGTAGCTTTATACTGACTCCATCTGAAAACCCAAAGAATATGCTCAAAAAGGAGGAAAAAAATCAGAAATGTTTGGAATGAGACAAGTCCATGAAGTTTGCCAGTCTAGAAACCCTCATTATATCTTTTTTTATATATCAGAGCTAACACATTGTATCAAAGAAACCAAGAAGGTGTTTACAATTACTGGTTTTCTGCGTGTTTCCCCACCCCCCTCTAAAATACATTTATTTTGCAGGTATTCAGAAGTACAATAACTGGCAAACTTGAATGTCTCTTGCACAAAATAAAATATACTGTAAATAAGGCTAGGTTGCAGGAACCGGTTTTGTTAGAGGCATGTTTAGCGCAAGATTGACACCCTTTAGATTTCTGATATTCACTGAATGGCTGATGTTGCAATTGCAGAAGTAATGTTCAAATGGTATACTGCAGACTTTTTTTTTTTAATTTTTTTTTTTGCATGTATGACTCACAACCCTCTCACTGATCTACATAGAGACTCTTTTGATCCGAGATCCTTCTTTAAATGGTTATACAAATGATTCGCTTAATATGGTTGCATTTCCTTCTGTCAACCAACTTCCTGCTAAAGCTGTACTAGGTGGAGAAAACCTGTTTCAGCCATGACAGGTCAAGTTCCAACAGAGGAATAGATCGAGTGTGTTGGATGCAGATATCCAGATTAATGTTAGAGCTAGACCTTGATGGAAAAGGTGAAAGTGTCAGAGAGGAAAAGCGCTTGGTTTTGGTTTTGGTTTTGGTTTTCCCTTGGCATTATTTACACAACAGGCATGATGAGCATGGTTATGCGAATTGTCATTCAGGAGGAAGTGCAGGGCCCGACTTTAATAGGCAGTTTTCCTGCTTGTACTGGTTTTTGATACAATTTTTACACTGGAACCTCCTCCTCCACCTGAGGAATGGCGAACTCCGCCACTACTGAAAGAGCTCCCACCTCCACTGCTGAACCCTGAACCAAAACCAGTTCCTCCATAGTTACTGCCACTGCTAATGCCATAGCCGCCGCCGCCACCGCCACCACCAATTCCAACTCCAAATCCTCCTCCGAGTCCTGAAGCACTTCCTCCGCCGAAACCTCCTCCCACGACCAGGCCAGATCCACCACCATATCCACTGGTAGTAGTGCTGCTGACTACAGCTGGAAAACAGGGGAGAGGGGGGAGGATGAGAAAGAAAATTAAGTTGCTTCTGTGACTTCTATAGAGAAAACGCACATCACGGTCCCTTTAAAAACAAAAAGCATGCACACACTAATGTATAAACAGAGACGATACTTACAATAGCTGACATTTCCAATGCCTTCTTGCAGCCTAAAAAGCAAGGTAATAATTGGAGTTAGCGCTACAACTTACAGTAAAATTACCACATTTTAATATAAAAGGGAGCATTGTGCTGACAGTAATATGAACTCAGACTGTGTCTATAGGGCTAGGGGCAAGTGATTAAGCATGCATCATAACACCACAGCACAAGTGTCACGACTGACAAGACTACAGTCACATATTGGGGCGCATAATGTCAGAGCGGCTAGTTACGGATGACATGAAACTTTAAATGCATCTCCCAAAGGTACTTGCTTTTTTTTTTTTTTTTTTTTCAAAAGGCAACTGCACTTTCTTGGCTTTTCTCTTTGAAAACGTTTTGCTTCCCATCCAAGGAGCGATGGGATGAGAAGCAAAATATTTTCAAAGACAAAAACCAGGGAAGTCTCCAGCTGCCTTTTGGAAAAAGCACCATTGAGACAACTATGACTTGGATGATTGAGAATCTCCATAGACTCTTAATGCATCTATTTCCCATCTTATCTCTCCAATCTGAAAAGAAGGGGCCCCAAAATGTCATCAGATTTGTGCTCTGTGGGCCTTGCAAACAAACAAACAAACAAACAAATAATAAAAGAACCACAGCAAGGTGCCTCTCTTTTGGAGAAAAAAAATGCTCTTAATATTACAGAAACATGCAGTTCCGTCATCTTTCTATCAGTGAAACGAATGTAGAAAAACAGCATTCTGGTCAGATCAGTTTAATCTTTCTACTTCACAAACAAGATTTTTTTTTAAAGAAAAAAAGAGTTTTTTTTTTTTTTTTAAAGATCACCAGGTACTTCTATAAGGGCTTTTTCAATTTAACTGTTTCATTTCAAGGTGCAAGCTGTTCAGGGAGTGCTCTTTTTGATTTGAAGAAAGTCAAAAGGAAGGTTAATGAAAAAAATGGTAGATAAGCTAGGGGTCTAGCCAATGATGGAATTCAAAATTTTTTACTACCGGTTCTGTGGGCGTGGCTTGGTGGGCATGGCAGGGGAAGGATACTGGGAAATCTCCAGTCAGAGGCGGTATTTGCCAGTTCTCCAAACTACTCAAAATTTCCGCTACCGGTTCTCTGGAACTAGTCAGAACCTGCTGAATGCCACCTCTGGGCCTAGCAATTGGTTAAAAACATTATATTTAGTGCCATGCTTCTCTCAACTGACCTGCATTCTTCTCCTTCTAGCAGCTTCCTGTAGGTGGCAATCTCGATGTCAAGGGCCAGTTTGACATTCATGAGCTCCTGATATTCCTTGAGTTGCCGGGCGAGTTCTTGTTTGGATCTCTGTAAAGCTTCCTCCAGTTCATTCAGCTTTTGCCTAGCATCCTTGAGGGCCAATTCACCACGATTTTCAGCCTCCTCAATGGCTGCCTGAAGGTTGGCAATCTGGGAACGGGTATAACAATTATTATTGTTTATTATTGGAGGCCTTTGATGTGAAAACTGTTACAATTGGTTCTCTTTGGATAATTCAGGAAGAATATCTCTTCCATCCTGTAATCCCAGAAAACTTGAAAAACTCTTCTTAAAAACAAAACATACTTCTGTGAGACAGAAACAATGGCATACTACCAATATTAGAATATAAAACACATAGGTGCTGAGTACACATCTGCATCTAAAGCGAATGCTTGTGGTTCAATGCACCAAAATTGTAATAATATTTCTTTAAATGGGACTAAGTGTCTCCATTAGCTCAGATTTTCTCCAACACTGGAAACAAGGTGTATATATAAGGTGATAGTTCATTTTTGACTCAGTATGTTGTGTAACCTGAACCATTTTATTTCTAAATTTATGCTTTAGCATAATGTGGAAATTCAGCCAATTATGGCTTAAAACCATAGTTAAACAATAATAACAAAGAAGAATATGCAAACCCAGCTATTGCGAAAGCAGATCTGTCCCATGCAATACCATAGAACTGGGCAGAATTCTATAAAACTTCACTTGCAACTTGTTCTCTGAACGATCTGAACGATCATTTATATATTTATATACAAAGCTTCTGTTATTTATCACGCCCTGAGCAAATAATGCCTCTGGATAGACATAAATGGAATAATTCCAAAAGAAGCTCTTGAAACTGCTGGTCTATCATTGATTTTTTTTAGATGATAAAAGAACACAAATATTTTAATAATATGGAAAAACTGACTCACAGTAGTTGCCTGGCTACCTTCCTTTAGAACACATTAGGGTGCGGAATAATGTATATAATAACCTGCCTGTCTGCCTGCTTGTCTCTGCTGTAGTAAGATGAAGGAGGGGATTCCTGATTTAATTTGCAATGCCTAAGAGCTATTGCAAAGAAACTAACTGCAACTTGTTCCACTTGATTATGTAAATACCTAGCAACATTTGTACAATGAGAGATGTACTATCTATGGGTTCACTAGCAAAATCCCACAGAGTAGAAGAGATACTAAAATGTGGTTATGATTAGAATAATGTAATGTTTAAAAAGAAGAAATTTTGAGTGTATTAGTCTTTGGTGCCGCAAAGGTGCTTTTTCAAAAGGCAACTGGAATTGGGTTTTTTTTCCTTAAAAATGTTTTGCCTATCATTTAAGAAGCTTCTTCAGTTCTTCAGTTCATGAAGAAGCTTCTTGGTTGAAAAGTGAAATGTTTTCAAAGACAAAAAACAAGTCCAGTTGCCTTTTGAAAAAGCGCCTTTGCAACAACTATGACTGGGAATCTCCATAGACATAGTCTTTGGTGTGTCTAATGGCACCCCACATGCTTCCCACTTATTTCTTGTTGATGATGATGTTTAACCACAGAGAGTAATTTTTCTTCATTTATGTCATCTGAATGCTGAATGCCCATCATTTCTGGTTAGCATTAACTGCCAGTTACTGCTAACCAGAAACGGCAACTGCTTGAATTTTAGATAACACATTTCACTTGTCTTAACAATTATTTCCTTTTTCAATGTTTGCCTTCCCTCCCATCTCCCTTACTTTGTGCTTGATCTTCCTTCCTTCCTTCCTTCCTTCCTTCCTTCCTTCCTTCCTTCCTTCCTTCCTTCCTTCCTTCCTTCCTTCCTTCTTTCCTTCCTTCCTTCCTTCCTTCCTTCCTTCCTTCCTTCCTTCCTTCCTTCCTTCCTCCCTCCCTCCCTCCCTCCCTGCCTCTCTCCCTCCCTTCTTTTTTGGAGTGCTTCCTCATAAACAAACCTCATTATGTATCATGAAAAATAATTCAAAGTAGTTTTCTCCTTATTTTTCTTTTCTGTATGCAAGGAATGTATTAAATTAGTGCTTAGAAGACTGTTTATTCACCCCCTAAAAATGCGTATCAGAGGTACACATCTGCTCTGGCAAAGCAAAGGGCCTATTCTCTAGTCCGTTCTCACAAGCTAAACGGCAAGATCCATTAAAATATCACCTGTTTCTTCACGGCATCGATTTCATTTCGTATTCTCTGGACCACCCGATTAAGCTCAGAAATTTCTGTCTTTACGCTGCGAAGGTCATCCCCATGGCGCCCAGCAGTCACTTGTAGCTCTTCATACTGACATTCAGAAATAAAACAAAGGGATTATCAAAACAGAAGAAATGGAAAAGGACTCCCAGCACAGAGGCTGGGGAAGACATTCTATGATGTGGGGGCAAAAAGTTATTTCAAGGGACTCTTTGTAGATTGAGGAAATGAAACTACTGGAGTCAGGATCACAGTCCAAGGCCTGAAGTTTGCAGTTCAGAAACACATGTCTTGACCTTCCTCAGATCCTGTCAGCCAATGGACGTTTAGCTAGGGGGGATTAAGGAGAAGAGTCTTCTCTGTCATGGCCCCTGACCTCTAGAACATCTTCCCACTTTCCAGAACGGTGAGATCTGTCTACACCCTTCTGACCTTCTGGAAGGGCCTTAAAACTGGCTCTGCCTGATGGCTTGACACCCCAGTGGGGACGCACTATGCTGGAGGTAGCTGACTGAATGACAGACAAAAGGGCACACCATATCATCCCTGCTTTTGGGGTTTTAATCTTTTATTTAATTATTGCTAATTTTAGCACTTTTTACGCTTTTATATTTATGCTTTTAGGTTGTTATAAACCAGCCAGAGGCATTCTAGGTCAGGGATCCCCAAACTTGGCAACTTTAAGACTTGTGGACAAGTCTTAAAGTTGCCAAGTTTGGGGATCCCTGATCTAGGTAGAGTGATGGATACAAATAAATAAATAATAATATGAATGAATAAATGAATGAATGAATGAATGAATGAGCAGAAAGGAAGCCACATGAATGTTAGCCTGATGGTCAAAAAGACAGAGTGAAGGAAGAGGGAGCAGACTTCTCACCCTCCTCCTGCTTTATTATATGCTCCTCCTCTGTACCTGTAACTATCCCAGACCCAAAAGAAAGTTGGTGAACAACATTGAAGCATTGGACCAAAGAATTCTCTCCATTGGACCCAGATCTCTCCAAGTCTGTGGCCTGTCAATGCAGTTATTTTTAGAGTCCTTCTCCTCTCCTTTCCTCTCCTCTCACTTCACTTCACCTCCTCTCCTGTCCTGCTCCCCAACAACCACAATGTTTTCCTGCAGAAGGATTTGGAGCAAACAGAAATGGCCTATTCCAGCTCACATTTATTTGCCTGTGATTTGTTCCTCAGGCAATTTGAAATGAGACTAAGCCTTTCATCTGAGACACCTGCCTACACTCACCCAATCCTGAGCCATCACATGTTCTGGAGTATGACTGATGGCTGCTTCTCCCACCAATAGGAAACGCCCTGGGCAGGGAAATGCACCCAGCTGAGTGCATTAGTCTCTTTCCTTCTCATTCCCTCATTAAACCTGGAAGGACAGTGCCACATGCCGGTACAATTGATGTTGGCATAATTTTGTCAAGGATGGGAAGATAACACATTTACAACCCGCTGCCCTCTAGTGCAGGGAATTCTGGGAACTGTATTCCAACCAATCTGGAGGTGGCCTGATTATGAAAAGTTGCTCTAGACCTTTAATGAATTTATTATTCTAGCTACTAACCTTGGTTTGATACCATGATTCGGCCTCAGTCCGGCTCCTGTTGGCAATATCTTCATACTGCGCCTTGACCTCAGCAATTATGCTATTCAAATCCAGGCTTCTGTTGTTGTCCATGGACAATACAACAGAGGTATCTGATACTTGCTGCTGCATTTGAGATAATTCCTGCAAAAAAATTAAAACAAAAACTATATCACTTGGACACCGAAGCAAAAGTAGTATGGTCATGTTGAAGCAGTTATGGAAATATAGATTAAGAACCTAACCATGCTAACGAACTTTCTGAAATCCTAATTCAATTTTGTTTGAAGCCTTTCAATTTATATTTCAATTTGTAGCAGTTCTTTAGTTTTCTTAGTAATGCCTTTTGTTAGAGTTAGGAATTTTAGGGAAAGAAGGTGTTGTTCCCAATAACTGGAATCCAAGCTCGGTCAAAATACGTTCCGTAACTCATAAATGTTTCCAAATCAAAGTGATTAATTTCACTCAGAAAAGTTGCCAAGGAAGGGGGTGGATATTTTTTTCCATTGCTTGCTAGCATCAAGTCCAGACTAGAGAGCCCTGCAGTGTGGAGATACCTCATTTAAATATAGTTCTGTCTTGATTCAGGAATAGCTGGAGGAAATTGAGTCTATATTGCAAAAGATGCGATAATTGATGTCATTAAGTCTCTGCTTGCCTTAATATTTAGTCAGCTCTTCAAACACATAATCAAACAGGTGGAAACTGGTGAAGGGAAGATATCTTTGGAAGTATATTCTTTCTAAAGTGATCTAATATTTTCTGCTGTGGAACATTAAGAAACATACACAACAAGCTTCGACAAATCAGTCTGCTATGATCATCTTAGGAATTCCAATTCCTCATTTTTTAGCATTTCTAAGAAAACAGTATTATATAGTTTTTCCCCTGCTTATTTTTTTTCTTAATGACAAGATTCATTGATTTCTTTCTGCTGCATTAAGTTGATGTGCTAACAAATAAGCATTTTCATTGAATAAGGTAAGATGGTCAGGGATAGAAAATATCCATAATCGGAGACTTTGAATACATTCAGTTCGGTCTAGTGGTTAAGTTGAGGTATCAAGCTAGAAACCAGGACTTCTAGTCCCACCTTAGGCATGAAATGGCTGGGTGATTTTGGACCATTCACTGTCTCAGAGCTCAATCCACTTCACAGGGATGTTGTGAGGGAAATAGAGGCGGAAGGAATATTATGTACGTGCCATCTTGAGTTTCTTATAAAAAGAATAAAGGTGGGATTAAAAATGTTTTTTAAAATATTTTTTAATGGTATTGAAAGGGAACTGGTATTTCTGTTAATAAAAATAACTTGTTTTGTAGCATTTTTTCAATTCTTCTTTCAATATATTTATAGCCTACGTAATGGCAAATAGAAATACAAGGGAATTAATTAAAGAGATGAGAATCTATGATCTCTGGTAGTACTATAGTTCATGCCTTGCATGTATAAAATGCCATATTCAATTCCAAGTGCTTCCAATTAACAGATCTTGGAAAGATTTGCCTTTAGTCAGATGTAGAAGATTAGATTTAGATTTGCTAAGGCTTTTTCTAAGGTTCAAGCTTACGTTTACATTAAGAACTAAATTCTCTAGTCTTCTGACTGAATATAGACCTAGAGCTTATTTTAAGTTTAGAAATAGAACCTTTGATAACGTAATTAAGGAAACTTACCATTTCAAACAGGGCTTTCAAGAACTCAATTTCATCATTCAGTGAGTCTGATTTGCTAGCAAGTTCAATCTTGTTCATGTAGGCACCATCCACATCCTGCACAAAACAGAAGAAAAGTCTGCTACATTCTGAGCAGAAAACAAACTTGCTTGCCTTAACACATTCAAGCGTTCTTTTTCATCTCATTGAGACCCCAATATTGTAGGCAAATTAATTACCTTCTTGAGCACGACAAATTCATTCTCCGCACCTGTTCGTCTGTTAATTTCCTCTTCGTATCTGTCAGACAAGATGAATGAATGATAGAATTAGCAATAGGCATAGGTTGCAATATGAGAACTGAGCATTACTTCAGACAGACCATACGTGAGGCAGCTAAATCCACATCTTATCAGCGCTTTCTAGAAATCTTCATAGTCTATGCCACTTGAATTGTTCTCTTGAAAGTTAACCTATTTTTTTTTCAGAAGACCAATCCTTGGAATTCCTCCAGCTGCTTCATGTGTGATATATTTTCAGAAACAAAAGGTTCATAGGCAAGTACAATGAATTTCAGGTACATCTCTTATTTTTCCGTTATAATTAGTGAGAGTAAGTGTGTACTCTGATATGCACATTGTTGTGATCCATTAATTTGGTACAATCTTTAATTTTGATATGGCTTTAAAACGCAAGATAAATTTTAAAATGCCATCTTTGACTTGAAATTGAATGCCACATTTTAAGGTCAAGTCTTCCTTACAGTTTTTAATTGGTTTCACATTACTTCTTCTAATGGGAATGCTGATATATAGTTTGGTGAACAGGTTTGGCAAAATATCAATATACAGCCCATACCTTAATTCCCAGTATTTTATAGATAGAATCATAATTACTATAGCTACCTTAAAATTAAGGCACAGTAATAGTGAAGTGAAGCACTTGAGTGTTCAAACGCTTAACCTAATTTTGATGCTTCTGGCTTGGCTCAGTAATAATTGTTTGAAGCCATAGGTTGCAAATGCAAAACCCACAGGTTTGGAGGGAAAATACATCATATTCAACATTCTTATCAGATAGATTAGAGCTTCTTATTATAGTTCATCCCAGCTAGCTATCTGACACATAGCTTATAGAATGTTCCTAAAGACCATAAGAGAGACTGTTATAAAAATGTACGCTTGTGCAAAAGACTAAATGAAGTATTTAATTTGTAGTGGTGCGTAATTTAATTTGCAATTCTTTTGTGAGGTTTGGCAAGGTAAACTTGTACATTGCAGGCATCCCTCTGTGAAATCTCATAACATAAAGCCAAATCAAACTATCCAGGAGCAAAGGTGGGGCTGGAATGAACAAAAGAAGGATGGGAGGGTTTTGCAAATTAACAGATTAATTCTGAACAGTTGGGTGCCTGATTTTAGCCCTAATCTGTTTTGCCTTTGAGCATGTGGATTTCTAAACTTGAATTAGTTTGAACCACACAGAAAAGAAGGCTGCATGATTAAGGGGGAGTATGGAGAAATTAAGCTTTGGTACAGGATTGCAAACTACTGAGTAGAATCTATTTTGACCCTTTTCTACTTCTGTTTGCTATTTAGCAACCTATTGTGTACTTGTGAAGTAGTTAGCATTTGTTGATCTCATTCTGGAATAATGTTCACTAATGTTCACAGCCAAAATTTAGTCCCCCAAAGCTTTTCTACGCTTCTAAGAACATAAATAATTTGGTTAGGCATGAGGTTCACGGATAAGATTTACCGCTCCATGTAAGCCTTTATCAACCTGAATAAATATGTTAATAATGAGGATTTAGGAAGCACCTGCCTTGGAACTTGCATTTGATTCACATCAAACAGGTGAAACAAAACTCTCAAAACTTTTAGAAAAGGAAAGGAGAGGTGTTGTCTGCCATCTGGCTATTTGATTTCATTTTGTTATTTCATTTTTTAAAAAAAGCTTGTACAGCCAAATCCCCCAAATCCAAGTTTTTGTGATAGGAATGCAGTGCAAATGCACAGAGTTCTTCCCACTAGATTGAGTTCATACTGCTCGTTGGATGGTTTGAGGTGAACAGAGAATGCTGCTATTCCATGCATCCAGATAATTAGTATCGGATCTAATTCAGATAATTAGTATTGGATTCTTTGCATTTACTGTATCTGGCGGTAAGCCCCTTTGGAATGAATTGCATGGGATGGGGCTGTATATTCAGCAAGAAATATCAACCTTTTATGTAGACATAAGCTAAAATGTCACGCCAGGCATTGCAATACGTTTTGGATCTCCAGATAGTCAGGAATTTGCTTAGAGAGGAAACTTTACAATTATCCTATATAAACTGCTTTAGGCAGAGAAATCAGGCAGAACATCAAAATCAAAATCTGCTTTTATCCTGTTCTTTTTTTTAAACCAATGGACTTTTGTCAATCGTTTCCCCAGCTTTGAGAGATGGAGATTCTGCTCAGTGATTACATAACGGTTCAGTCTAGCCTAAGCCACTCTGGTCCCCATCTTGTCAGTTTCAGCCCTTTCGTTATATTAGACTGAATGGAATAGAATGGAAAACTGCTTACTTGTTCTTAAAGTCCTCCACCATGTCTTGCATATTCCTCAGCTCCATGTCCAGTCTTCCCCGTTCATTTACCAGAGAATCAAGTTGTCTCCTGAGGTTGTTAATATATCCTTCAAAAAGAGGCTCAAGGTTGAGTCTCTGAACTTGAGTCCCCTGCTGTTGTAAGAGATCCCATTTGGTCTCAAGGACTTTGTTTTGCTGCTCCAAGAATCGGACCTGCAAGAGGGGACAGAGAAAGACATGAAAATGGAAGCATGGAAGCAAAGTAACCCTTCAGTGGGGAGAACTCCTCTGGGAAAGAGATGAATGGATGCCCACCCCGCTTTTGGGTGACACTTTGGCCCTTGCTCCAGTTAAAACAAAACCTGAATGGTTTTTCTCGCCCACCCCCACCCCCCCACAATTCTCTCTTGTCCCTTCTCACTGGGTAAGATTGGAAGTGCCTTGGAGCAGAAAACCATCTTCTGCAAAGTTCCACATCTCTAGCTGGTGTCAACCATGTACAGAACGAATCAAGCAAGAGAACAAATCAAAAGCAGCAAGTCAGGAGGGACAAAAAATAGCAAAAGAGGCTGAAAAAAGGAAGGGGAGAAAAAAATGGGGGGGCGGGGAGTCCAAAGAGAATTGTGAAAGTTAGTAGGGAACGGAACTATTGTTCCAAGTGACATGAAAAAATAAGTTTAAAAATATATACTTTTCAGAATTCTCATTTAGCAGTTATGTTTTTATCCTCCATAACCTAGTCTTCATGGCTTCAGTGAAATCACACACACTCTATAGGGTGCAGAGAGCCCCTAACATGGCAAAGAGATTGCAACACCCAAAGCAATGATAGAATGTTACATATTATCATGTTCCTCTCCCAAACAATACCAAGCTGCAAACTGGATTAATACGGTATTATAATTCGGGTGTGAATTCCTTTTGTTATCTGCAGTGAATATATGAAGCATCCTTTTTGGGCCTCAGCGCTTACCATATCTGTGTCATCTATTTTTAAACAATGTTTTTGATAAATTGGCCTCAGTCAGGGTTGATATTTGTGGATTCCACAAAGGATACAAACTGAGTACACAAATCCAGAAAAACAGAGGAAATAACTGCTTTATTCTCACCTCTGTAATATTTAAGAATGGCACCATTGACTTTGAAACTCACATGTTTAAATTATCTAAAATTGGGGCCTTACTTTTTCAGCCCTTTCATTATTTTACATGACCCTTCATCCTAAGTGTAAAAAAGCTTAATTGAACAATTTGATGGTGGCAATGACTTTGGACAATATTAGAAATAATAATTGTCTGTTGCTCATTTGCCTATATCAGATGTGACCTTATCAGAGAACACCCTAAAATAAGGGATAAACAGCCATTGGATTGGTGACTTGAGTTTGTGAAGGGTTGCTTCAAATTTAGGGGCCCCAAAGGTCAGGTAAAGTCATCCCCTCTTACCTTGTCAATGAAGGAGGCAAACTTGTTGTTGAGCGTCTTGATCTGTTCTCTTTCTTGAGAACGCACTCGCTGAATCTCTGGGTCAATCTCAAGGTTGAGAGGTTGCAAGAGGTGCGGGTTGATGGTCACTTCTTGGATGCCACCAGGAGGGCAAACTGGAAAACCTGGACCACCTCTTACAAAACCTGGTCCACCTACCAGAAAGCCCCCAGCACCTCCACCCATGCCATAGCCAGCTCCACCGGCAGCCATACCATAACCATAACCAGCTCCTCCACCAGCTCCTCCACCAATGCCATATCCTCCACCATAACCAGATCTTAGACCTCCGCTAACTGTACCATAGGCAATTCGTTTGCTTCCACCCATGTTATGCAGGCTTCGGCTGCCAAATCCACCAAGTCCATAGCTGCCACCCGCTCCACCTCTTGCTCCTCCAACTCGAGAGACCGAGTAGGAGCTGAAACTGGTTCTCCCACCGCCACCACCACCGACAATTGCAGAGCCGGAGGTAAAGCCTCTGTTAGCTCCTCCGGAGGATGCTCGATAGGAAACACGACTCATGATGGTTTTCTTGGAGAGAGAAGATGAAGAAAGTTTTGGATGATAAGCAGCACTGCAAAGAAAGCAGAGGAAGAAGAAGACAGAACCTCTCTGATATAAAGGAGGAGGAAACCTCCCCTTTTATCTGTTTGGGAAAGAACCTGGCACAGAACTTGAGACAATTGGATACTCAAACACTTGATGTGCCTTGCAGCAACTTGTCTTCTGAGACACGCCTACTCCAGTTAACACAGCACTACAGAACTGGTGTAAAGAGTTTGTGTGTGAGAGAGAAAGATCTTGAAAGGATCAACACTTTTCCCTGTTTTAATTTTTATTTTTAGGAGACTGTTTCATTAGCAAGAAGGCAAATAAAAAGGAGAGCGTAATAATTACAAGACTGCATATCTACCATCTGGCTACTCAACTGTCTTAGTCAAATATAAGGAAAGCAGCTACAATTCTGACCATTACAAAAATATGTCATATATGCATTTTTTCCCCCAATCTGTCAAGAGCCGTCTAGAGTCTTCAGCATGTTGGGCACTGGGAACAAACCTGTGTGTGGGACCAGACACCTCCTTACAGTAAATTAACTTTACTTGAGTCCATAAATGATCCTTTGTGAGCTGCACCAGGTCCCTGGAGCTAAAGTTTTTGCTGTGCACATTCAAAGGATTGGATCACAGATAATCTGCATACAATGTGTATATTTTGACACTGAAGATGGTCAATAGTAAGATATCCATAGTTAAGCAGGTCGCAACTCAGTTCTCTATTCCTTGGAGCCCCATTTGCTAGATTTCCTTTTACAGGGTTTTTTTTTGGTGGGGTAGGTAGGGGAGTGTCAATCTGTATTGTATGCAGTGGCATTACTCCCTATGTGCTTTTTCAGGACTACAATCTACACCTTTGGCACATCGCTAATGACCTTTGTGTAAGACTTCGTGCATTTCTGTGTAGGTAGCTGTAGGTACCTGAATTCCATTGTAAAGATCTTCTGTCAAACAAGTCCTGAAGTTACTTTTGTTTGGGAGTACTGCAACATAGGGTCAGAAGGGTCTTTAGATCAGCTTGTGGTTTGTCTGCACTGTAGATTGGAATATTCCTTTAAAAAGCAAGGAATGGTACACCTATCTATTATGATTTAGCGGAATGTTTCCAAAGGATAATTGCTATTGGACTGCGGGTTTGACCGCTTTGGGAAATTAAAAGCTCTCCTTTGTGGAAAAGTAGTTAAGCAGAAGCTACACAACTAACTCTCGGGGAAGCTCTAATTGCAAGATCATGAGCAAATGCAGATGGACAAGATTGTATCTACCGGCTATGAAATTTTACGTTTTTATCTGTGATCTTTCACTCCTGTGAAAAGAAGGAGGACCATTGCGTGGAGGAAAAGATTCTGCTGCACTGTTCTTACATATATGTTTTGGTTTAAATATCAAGCATTTTTTTAAAAAAAATGTGGCTTAAGAAAAGATATTTTTTTAAAAAAAGCTTTAGGCCACTAACGTCAATATTTTTCCACACTGACTTATTTTTGGCTCGTACAATTGGCTTTTTATTTAAACAAAGAAATACATTTTATTAGAAATAATATTTATATTGATCACAAACATTCAAATGAAAGAAAACCCGATGTTGAATGCTCCTCATCACCACTACCCACAAAGATTCTGAGGGGAATTGTCTATTAAATAAATATCGCTTTTATTATTAATACATATAGTTTTGGCAAGAAGACTGCTGTTTTATTTTTATTATAATTAAAGGAATATTCCCAGAGCCGATTTCTACTAAGTATATATCTTCCTTTGTCTCGCTCTGTTCATACATGCAGGCACATGCACCTTATAATTTTTAAAATCATTTATTCTGAAATAGTCTCGGTGGCATTACTCCAGAACCAAAGACTAGAAAATTAAAAGAAAGTCATGAAGAGCAAATTTTGACAGTGAGAGGTAATTTTATGTTGTCCTTTCCCATAATGAATTGTGGCCTTAAGAGAGCCATGGCTTTTAGGAAAAATTGTGTGCAGGAGAAATTCGTCTTTTGAATAGTCCGGTAACTGATCAGTTCAAAATCTGAAATCTGTTGAGGCTGGATGCTTCTTTTTGACTGTGCAAATGAATCACAATGTGGCTTCTTAATCCTAAAAGAAGTTTGAAGGGCATGTCATGCTGCTACATTCCAGCTAAATGAGTCTTCTCTGGATCCGAAACCATTAGGAGGCCTCACAGAAGTGCTACCCCCAGTAGCTGACATATGCAACTTTGTTGCATTTACATATAGAGAAGACAGGTATGTGGTAAGACTAGTAGAATGGGCAGATCCATCCCAGAAGAATAAGAATTTGCATAAGACCTGTGAGATACAAGCCTATCCAAACTTGAATGGCTGCAGGGCATCGGCATTGTCCCATCATTTTGAAGTCTTTCTGAGATTTGGTGATGATATGAATTGTTACTGGGGTTGGTGTTTTTTTTTTTTTCCGCCCTCCTCAGAGACTATTGAGAATCTTGACAGAACCTGAATCAAAGTGCCAATTGCTTTCCTCATAGCATTCTGAAGAGTCTTTCCAAGCACTCCTGTTGCTATGTTTTACCAGTAATTTGAGTCATTCATGTCCGCAGGCACAACAAAGTATCTTTCATTGTACAGGAGGATTATTGAGGAGGAAACCTCAACCGCAAGGGAAATCTATCTGTAGCAAGGGGGTGCTGTCACCTTGGAAGTGAAGGAATCGAGCGCACCTTAATTCTTGTGTGATTTGTACATATTTTTGTCCCTCCCAGCTGTTCCTTGGGCAGAAGTCAATTCAGAAATTGAAATGAAAAAGCATTCAGTGTGGGAATTAGTGCTGAACAATCAATGGAGGCGCACACTGCATAGTTCAATAAGTACTTCTTATACATTATGAACTCATAAGATAGAAGTGGTATTCAGCAGGTTCTGACCAGTTCTGGAGAAATGGTAGCGGAAATTTTGAATAGTTCGGAGAACCGGTAGAGGAAATTTTGAGTAATTCGGAATCCCACCTCTGACTGGCCCCACCCCCAACTATTCTCTTCCTCTTGAATCCCAGCTGATCAGCTGGGTCTTCTTTTGTTGCCCTGCACAGGAGAACGGAGCTGGAAAGCAGGTTATTGGGGTGGGGAGGGAGGATTTTGCGGTAATCTTCTCCCTGGATTGGGGAGGGAATGGAGTTTTTTCAGTATTCTACCTTTGCCATGCCCACCATGCCATACCCACAGAACCAGTAGTAAAAATATTTGAATCCCACCACTGTCGTAAGAGGCACGGTCTTTCAATATTACAATGCTTGCCCTGTATTGATCAAAGCCAATCACAAATCCAAATATTTCAACTAAAGAAGAATCTGAGGTGGCATAGCTATGGCACCAATCAATAGACCAAAAGGTGCATTAGTGGTTGCGTGAAATGATTTACTTTAAATAGTATGGACTTCTTCCTATTGCTGTGGCGAGTTCTGTATTCCATATGCTTTGATTCAGATGAAAAGCCTTACAAAGACGGATCTAAATTCTCAACATCCAGAAGGTACTTGTGATTTTCCCAATTTGATTTGCAATAGAAAGTTGCAATGCTGTTATGTTGCCCTGGAGGAAAATTTAAAAAAAGCAGCAGTAGAAGAAAGCACTTGAGATGAAATGTAGATTGTGCACTCTGTGCAATCTTTGTAAGAGATTACGGATACTCGGAAGACGAAAAAGAATAGCCCCCCCCCCCCCCCCCCCAAATTGGGGTACTTTGAAGCCTCTGCTCCTCAGACACCAGGCTCCCCAACTTAATTGTTTTTCAGAAGAGACAAGCAGACACATGAAACTGTCTATTCTCTAAATTACATTTAAAAAACCTGGAAAGGGATGAGGAAACCCTGGGTACTTATTCAGAGTTCTACATACTACTTGCATCAGACATCCGAGATATTCCAGCTTGATTGTTTTTCATAAGAGGTATGCACATACTCTCTATTGATTCCCTTTATTACTCTGAGAAACACACACATACACACAGAGACATATACATTCCATCCTCTGTTCCTCTATTACTCTAGGAGGAAAAAAAACATAAAAACCATTGTTGAAAAGCTTTAATTTTACTCTTTTAAAGTGTAATTTGTATTTCTTTTTCTAAAAAATGTATTACGAGTAACAACAGCAATAGCACTTAGACTTATATACCACTTTATAGTACTTTATAGTCCTCTCTAAGTGGTTTACAGAGTCAGCATACTGTCCCAAACAATCTGGGTCCTCATTTTATCCACCTCGGAAGGATGGAAGGCTGAGTCAACCTTGAGCCTGATGAGATTCGAATTGCCAAATTGCAGGCAGCTGGCTGTCAGCAGAAGTAGTTTGCAGTACTGCACTCTAAACATTGCGCCACTGAGCCCCTTGACTTACAACCTTTCATCCAATTAGAGACCATTGGAAGTTACAAGGGCATTGAAAAATGTGACTCACGACAGGTCCTTCAGCTTACAACCATCCTAGCATTTCACCCCAGTCAAGCGATCAGAATTCAAATGCTTGGCAATTGGTCTGTCTTTATGACAGTTGCAGCAAGCCAGGGTCATGGGATTGTCAGCTTGTGACTTTCTTAGCTGGCTTACAACAAGTTAAAGTCAAAGTGGGAGAGAGCTGGATTCACTTAACAAGCATGAGATTCATTGAACAACTGTTGCAAAAGTAGCCATAAAATCAGGCACAAGTCTCTCCCTCTCTTGCTAAACTTCAAAATATTTTCTGATGGATAGAGAATTTACAAGTTACTGTGATAAAAATAAATATTTCCTATCGGGGAGCTTATAGCTTCTTCTAGACTCATCCAAGCATCATTCTCAGAGATGGTATTCAGCAGGTTCTGACCAGTTCTGGAGAACCGATAATGGAAATTTCAGAGAACCAGGAAATACCACCTCTGATTGGCCCCGTCCCCATCTATTCTCTGCCTCCCGAATCCCAGCTGATTGGCTGGGTCTTCTTTTGTTGCCCTGCACAGGAGAACGGAGCTGGAAAACAGGTTAGTGGGGTGGGGAGGGAATGGGGATTTTGCAGTACCCTTCCCCCACCACCAAGCCACACCATGCCCACCAAGCCATGCCACACCCACCAAGCCATGCCCATAGAACCGGTAGTTAAAAAATTTGAATCCCACCACTGATCATTCTGCCAAGATACAACAATGCAGATGGGCTTTGTATCGCCTTAGTAAAGGCTGGAGGGTCTCTCAAAGATGATGTAACTCATTGGTGAGGAAATGGACAAGGGTCCTTGTCTTCCATTCCCCAATCCTAGTACTGTATTTTCATCAAGTTTAGTCCTTTTAGATTGTTTTAAAAAATAATTTAGTGCAATTACATTCTTTCCCCCTATGGAAGGAAACACACTTGCTGAATAAGATTTAAATGGCTTCTTTAGTGTTGAATTATATTCCTAACAATGATCAACGAAAACCAGTGCAGTATGGTCAAATTTTCATCAAAGCTATGAAATTGGTGTCAGTTATAGATGGTTTCCAATCAGTGAACCTTACCAGTATACCTGTTGAATTAATGTATTGCTCTGTGGCATATTAGGAGGCCATATTGTAATAATCACATTAAAAAAAAAAACTGGTTCATAGTTTTCCCAATATCTAGTTGTATCCTTTGAGTCATCAGCTTGAGGTATTTGGTAATTGTCTTGCATTGGTTTCATGCAAATCCTCACCATGTTTGCCTGCAATAGTTTGAAACTTTTCAAATTGCATAAACATAGTGGAAAGGTCACAAATGCACAGGGCTGATCGCAACTCATATCTGTGAGTTATCTTACACATTATACCATACCTATCAATATATTAGGACTTGAAAGAGAGACATCAATTGCACAATATGCCATGCCTTTTTTTTTTTTTTTTGGCTTTTCCTTCTAGTATATATTTTTTCAAGACCTAAAGGCATAGGTTGAATAAAACAAATACTGCTAAGCGAGACTGAAGTAAGATTTGCAATTATGGTGACAGTCATCTCTAATCCTTAAGGCGACAGTCTTCTCTAATCTGCAATCATGAAGTATTTTTTTAATAATGAGTGAGAAGGAATTGGTGATCAGATGAATATTTTGAAGACCATGTACCCCAACTGGTCCAAATGCAGCACTCCTGATGTGAAAAGGGAGTTGAAGCCCATGAGTTCCATGAGAGAACAGAGGAGGTAAACACTATTTATTATCCCGTCACTTGAACTCATACATATAATCTGTCCTTGTGGTCTCCTAGAGACTGGAAAGATGTGGGGAGAAAACCCCATAAGATTTTGCACATGCACAGAGGTTTTTTTTATGAGGATGAAAATTTGAAGTAGCATGAAGTTAATAGCAATAGAGTTGGGCCTAAACAAAATAAGTAAATTAAGATGGAATTGGGTAGTCACTATCTGCTGAAGAAATGCAAGTTTTAGACTGATTCCAAATCAGTGGTCAGGCAGAATAAGAGGATGTTATAGTATGGGTTGTGCGAACTCTGCAGATATCCAGAGAGAGAAAAGTTTTCAAAGACACAAGAAAGAAGATCTTCATTTTGTTAACCAGCAATAGGACTTAGACTTATATGCCACTTCACAGTGCTTTATAGCCCTCTCAAAGTGGTTTGCAGAGTCAGCATATTTCCCCCTCCAACAATCTGGGTCCTCATTTTACCGACCTAGGAAGGATGGAAAGCTGAATTAACCCTGAGGTGGTCAGGATAGAACTTTTGGTAGTGGGCAGAGTTAGCCTACAATACTAACCACTGCACCATCATAGAGGTTGCCAGCTACATTTTATCTAGATCTCTTGATATTAATGCTTTGAAGAATATAGTAGTAACAGCAGCTAGTTTTTGGATAGGCATAACAGCATTTTAGTAGAAACAGTACATTGCTGATAGAGAGACGTCTAATGTCTGAAGCGTAAAGCAGTTAGATGGTCCAATAATTTACTACATTCAACATCTTCAAACATATAAACACAAAAGAGAAGGGAGAGTTCTAATCTGTTTGAACGCGTTAGCCAAATTTCACTTCCTTAGGCTACGGCAGAAAACATCTTTGTAGCCTTCTTAGGCTAAAAATAAAAAAAATATCAGAAGGGTTGACAAGAAAGAATTGTATGGTGTATTTCCTTTGATTGATCTAGTTTAGTTTAGTTTATTGTCATTGCACATTGTACAATGAAATTAAATACCATCTTCAGTATACTATACAATAGAATTCAATAGAGTTACTGCTTTGGGATAGAAACTGTTTTACAGCCTATTTGTCCTTGTTTTTATTATCCTGTACCGTCTGCCAGGTGGTAATAGTTAAAAAAAAAAGGGTTCTCAGGATGAGATGGATCTTTGAGAATGTTTTGAACTTTCTTAAGGCAGTGGGAACTATAAAGCTCTTCTAAAGAGGGAAGAGGGCAACCAACGATCTTCTGGGCAATGACGTTAACTCTCTGGAGCGCTGTCCTATCTGCCACTGTGCAATTGGCAATCTAGAACTGACAACAAGCTCACTTGGAGAAACAGAAGAAAATCACTCTTGACCATGGTAAGAGGAGCTGTTGCGAAGTTAGATCACAATATCTGGAAGACTACGATTTCCTTTAGGATTTTGGGGAGCTGCCATTTTCCAAATTAATGCTGCGTTATTTTCAATGAAACCATAGGAGATGACCGAGCTGAGCCCGTGAGAGGGGTCAAATGTATCATCAGTCTCAAGTCCCTTTGTGCCCACAGTAAACCTATATATTCATTTGAACTGCCTGGACTCTTGATTTTCTGCACTTGACAGAAACAACTTCATGGGCACACCACTGTTTCTGTTTCTGTGTTCCTCCAATGTCATATGAAATCACCCTGCAATCCTCATGCCAAATTAAACTTATTGAGAAGATACAGAGATCTCTATGAGTTGATCGGGGCCTTCCTCCAATTACTAACAGAAAAAATACAAAGACTATTCAATCTATTCTCTGTCTCCTCAGCTACCACAGATTCGGTGTAACAGAAAATCCTCTCAAATGTTTATGATAGTAAGTCAGTAACCATGTGCGAGGTCAGAAAAATAGTATTATTTTCTATCTTCTTTTTTATTTTGTTTCCAGCAATTTCTTCAGAATCAAATTCTTATCAGCCACCTTCACTTATATCCAAATTAATCAGGAGAAACAATTGTGGCCTTTTCAAAAGGACATGGCATTGGGTAAGATGGTTGTTGCAGCATACTCCAGAAGACTGAACCACGTTTTGAGGCAGTGTGTCGACATTATCTACCACACCTTAAATTTTGAAAAATGTTCCAAGCTGCCCTGTGTGCACTTGCTGTAGCCTTTTGAAACTAGTCCAGCATTCCAGAAATTGCTGAAACACTCTATTTTGTGTTGATTACTCCACAACTAAAATTAAGGGTTGCATGATTTAATCTTGAGTCAGTAGCCAATTCCTACTGCTCCCTTCTCTTACTAATACTTCTTTCTATACAATGTGTACATTAGTACAAATCATCATGGCATTAATTTTTATTTTCATCTAGATTGATGTGGTTCAGCATGATTGTTTATTTTCATAGCACAAAGGTTTTTAAGAAATATGTTGGTATTACAGTCTAGCTGAAGCATAACAACTTTACAGCAAGAAGAAGTAGAAAGCTCTTTGATTGCCCAATATATTTTTCAGAATTTCAGGTATCATTCTAGCTACCATTAAAGAAAGAACTATTAATACCAGTAAATGACTTTATATATTAAAGCCAAAGAAAATCATTATTTCCTCAAGATGCTATTAATGTAATGTCACTGTGCAGTCTAAGAAGGTGCACAACTTCTTCTGTATCGTTTTTTTTGCTGAGTATGAAGTTAATTTTCCAATCATATTCCATTTATGGGACGTATAGTGTTTTTTTCAACTTCAAACATTTCCTTTAGAACATATTTTATGTAACAATGCGCAAATGACCTGTGAAACCTAAATTTAATTATAATTTAATTTAACTGGACTAAATATTAACCAAATTTAATTATAACTGTTCCATTTCCATTTTTCTCCCCATACAACAAGAGAGAGAGAGGGAGGGAGGGAGGGGGGAGAGAGAGAGAGAGAGAGATGTTTGATTCATAGCTCTTAGATTCACCTGGTTTTAAAGCCAATCCATAAGGTTCTACAGTGAAACCTCTGGTCACGACCATAATTCGTTCTGTAACTTCGGTTCCAATCCAATTTGGTTGTGACTGGAAACAAGACTCGGCGTGTGCCTACAAAAAAATGATATGGAAAGGGAAATCAGTGCAGAAAGAGAATCGCTGTTGTGCTTGATCGACACCCAATTTTTGAACCATGACCCGATTAAAAAATGTTGTGGATTTTTTGTTCAGAACACAATTTGGACATGATCAAAGACGTTCGTGACCAGACATTCCACTGTATATGTTTTTTTTAAATCTCTATCCAGTTGCCATCTCTTCTTGATTAGGTTGCTCGACTGATTCCATCTGTGATTGATGTTATCTTTAAAAGGCAAATAAAATCCAAGCTGATTATTGCTGTAAGCCTTGGTCCTGCAACACTCTCCATTTGGATTCTAAAACCTTGTTCTGTTGTTCCATAAAACAGATCAGGAATACCCAAAGCTAGATAGCCAATTGCGTCTTCATCACCCATCAATTGTTTCTCCATCCGTTCCTATTCAACTGAAAACGATTCTTATCAAGTAGCGATCTCTCCTAATATCGCTATCTAGGAATGAATCGTTCTGCCATTTCCTTTTCAATAATCCATTTCACTTATTCATTGCAAATTCTGTTTAGTTTTATGACTCTGGCAGACAGTTCATTTGCCTGGGATTTTAATACAGTATATATTTTATATACATGTGGTGGTGTACATGTTTATATGACACTTTCCTAGATCATGCACAACATCACATCCAGCATCATCTAATGTAGGGGCTCCCAAACCTGGCAACTTTAAGACTTGTGGACTTCAACTCCCAGAATTCTGGGAGTTGGTCCATAAGTCTTAAAGTTGCCAGGTTTGGAGACCTCTGATCTAATGTATATCTTGTTGTGTGCGTTTATTTTGCCTAGCAAGCCAAATTATAGAATTCTGAAAAATAGAAACCTTCTCTGATTCACTAGGATATAAGAAGAAAGGAAGGTTATTTAGCATATGGCAAATGTATTAAAAAGCACATCACATTCTCAATGAGCAAATATTCAACTATTTACTCTATTTACACATTCAAAGGTAAATTGTAATTCCATACATGACAAAGTTACCTGCAGAAAGTCTCTTGGGGTTTCCCTGATATGCGCTCAGAGGGCTCTATTCCACAATATATTGCACTGTCTGCTTTGAAGCCCGACAGTTACATTGCAAAGAGGAGAGCTTTCCTCATTTATGGAGGAGACTAGTGCTGTTGGACAAGGACATATGAATATATGGACAAGGAAGAAGCCTTCCTGAAGAGTATAGGAATCCTATATTTGGCCATCCCCTGGGCAATGACATAGAGTCAGTGCAGAGGAGAGCAACCAGGATGATTGGGCGACTGAAGACTAAAACATATGAAGAACGGTTATAAGAACTGGGCATGGCTAATCTAGTAAAGAGAAGGACCAGGGGAGACATGATAGCAATCTTCCAATATTTGAGGGGCTGCCACAGAGAGGAGGGGGGTCAAGCTATTTTCCAAAGCACCTTTAGGCCAGACAAGGTATAATGGTTGGAAACTGAACAAGGAGAGATTTAACCTGGAAATAAGGAGAAATTTTCTGACAGTGAGAACAACCAATGGAATAGCTTGCATTTGGAAGTTGTGGGAGCTTAGTCACTTGAGATTTTCAAGATGAGATTGGACTGCCATTTGTCAGAAATGTTGTAGGGTCTCCTACTTGGGTGGGGGTTTGGACTAGATGACTACAAGGTCCCTTCCAACTCTGTTAATCTGTATCTATATCTAATTCTTCCACAACGCAGCCAGACAATCCTTATGATCTCCTGACGTAAAATATATCACTATGGGAAGAGAAGGTAAACCACAAACACACTTGCAAGATTCTGCAATTATTGTCTATATTACTAAAGTATATTTCTAGTCTTCCCATGAAGGATTTTTCCTGATCTGGTCTACCCCAAATAGCTGATAGCCTGCTCTTAAATCAAAAGTATATTTCAGTGCATTCATTATCTTAACATACCTGGAAAACACCTATCTGATGGGCCCTAGACCTAACATTCAGGTTATATCATTGCCTGGGACATTTAATCTTTCCCCCCAAATGCAACATAACTGTTCTGGCGGCAGAAGGACGAGGCGCACACATTCAATTGACTAGTTCTCTTTCTTTACTTTCAGGAATGGAATGGCCTCGGAGTCGCGGCAGCCTTTCTTATATAGGCTGCTCGCGGCTCACAGCCAATGACAGTGATACAAACTTCCCGCTGAAAGGAACAACCAATCGCGGGTGAGTATTTGAATACAAAACACCCCTCCCCTCTTGGTCCAGTCCGACCAATCAGGAGCTCCGCCTAGGTTACGTAATCACGTAAGTAGGCGGGGCTCCTGTGGGTCCGACTGGACCTGCGCAAGTCATTCACCCCTTCGCCAGCGGCCGGTGCGGATGGACCTGTTGACTCCTCCGTCCCTTCTCGTGGAACCGTCTGGAAGGTAGAGCCGGCCATGCCGCTCCTGACGGGCCTTGCCCTGTTAGTTGAGACGGCTAGGCCGCTCCCTTCCAGGACTCTTCCCGTCGGATGCTCATCTCCTGCCTGGTCCATGTTGATGTTGATTCCTTCGGCCTCAGGTGCGTAGTTGCGAACTTCGACCGGAGCTAGCGATAGGGGTGTTTGTGGTAGTGTTAGGTTGTCGTTGCTTGTTTGGGGGTGGTATGTGTTTGAAGGGTCTCCCCCTTCTTGTGTAATTGGGTAATCCCCTTCCCCCCTTGGCTTGTCATATGCCCGTGCAAGGGTGCGGGAACGTAACTGGTCAATATGCCTCTTCCAGTCCCTGTTGTCAGAGGTAGTTAGGCGGTATGATCGTGGCCCGGTGACTTGGGTAATAGTGGCTGGAACCCATAACGGGTCTCCCACTAGATTCTTGGCATATACTAGATCCCCTACTTTAAACCTGCGGAGTTTGCTAGATGAGCCTATCGGTTTTTCTGTGGAATAGTTAGGGTATAAACGGTCCAAAGGGGATTGTAATTTTCTACCCATCAGCAACTCAGCCAGGGTTTTATTTGTGGTCGTGCTAGGCGTTGTATGCTGGATTGATAAAAGTTTATCGATGCATTCCTGAATGGGGCCAGGGCCTAACTTGTTAAGGGTTTCTTTAGTAAATCGAACCATACGTTCTGCTCGTCCATTCGCCGCCGGATGGGCCGGCGCAGTTAGGGCATGTCTTATTCCTAGGCTAGCTAAGTAACCCTCAAAAGTTGTGGAGGTGAACTGGGGCCCGTTGTCAGAGACCAAAACCTCAGGTAACCCGTGCGTTGCGAACAATTTACGGAGCTGTCGAATGACAGCGTCAGAGGAGGTAGAGTGCATAAGGCTTACCTCCAACCAGTTGGAATAAGCGTCAACTAGGATCAAAAACATGTAACCTCTCATGGGACCCGCGAAATCAATATGGATCCTTGACCAGGGGCCCCTGGGCAGTTCCCATTCAGCTACTGGTGCCTGCGGGGGTGCAGGTCGGGACTCTTGGCAGGATTTGCAACCAGCCACCCAATTCCCAATATCTTTGTCCAAACCTGGCCACCAAACATAACTTCTGGCCAAGGCCTTCATTTTCACCATTCCCGGATGTCCATCATGAAGAAGGTCCAAAATTGGAACTCTCAGCCGAGGTGGTATAACAACCCGATCCCCCCACAGTATGCAACCCTTAAGGAGGGAAAGTTTGGTTTGCCTTTGTTTAAAGGGTTTCATGCAGTCCTTGAGGTCAGATTCCGGCCAACCCTTCGCAACCCAGATAGCAACTCTGTTAAGGAGACAACCCTTAGACGTTTCGCGGGCGATTTCTGCAGCTGTCATCGGAAAATTAGGCATGGCTTCGATTTGTAGGGTGAAAATGCTCAGACAAGGATTACCAGATACAGACAAGAATTGTCTGTATCTGGTAATGGACAGCGGCTCAAAGCATCAGCGTGAGTGATGGAATGGCCCGGTCGATAAAGCAAGGTATAGTTATAGGCGGCCAGGAACTCTGACCATCTGATCATGCGAGATGACAAAATGTTAGGGGTTGCCTTGTCCCCAGCTAGAATTCCCAATAACGGTTTGTGGTCGGTTATTACAGAAAAGGGTCGACCGTAGAGGTATTCATGAAAGCGTTTAATGCCCGATATAATGGCCAAAGCTTCTTTATCGAGCTGGCTATAGTTACGTTGGGCTTTAGACAGCGTTTTAGAATGAAAGGCTATGGGAGCTTCCCTGCCATCTGGTAGGACGTGGCTTAGAACCGCCCCGACGCCAAATGGGGAGGCATCACAAGTCAAAGTTAAGGGTAGCGTCTCGTTGTATTGAATCAATACCTTGGTAGATGTAATAAGGTCCTTGATTTGTTGGAATGCCGTGTCTTCCCGGCTGCCCCACTTCCAGGAAGCGTCTTTATCAAGTAACCTATGCAAAGGTTCCGCTACCGTAGCTTTCTGCGGCAAAAACACATGATAGAAATTAATAAGTCCTAAAAAGGCTTGTAGCTCCCCTTTGTTGGTAGGAATGGGGGCGTCTTTGATTGCGTGGACTTTTCCTTCAGTGGGGTGAATACCATCGCCATCAATTAAATAGCCGAGAAATTCAATCTTGTCTGTAATTAGTGTGCACTTTTCTCTTTTTACTTTGAGACCGGCTTCTGTAAATTTAGTGAGGACTTGTCGTAGGTGGTCTTTAAGCTGAGCCCTGGTTTTGGCCGCAATTAATACATCATCAAAGTAGGGGATGACCCCTTTGATTCCGTGGAGAAGGCGCTCCATCAAACATTGAAAAATTCCGGGAGCCACGCTAACACCAAATTGAAGTTGCATTTAAAGGCTCCCCGGTGCGTGACAATGGTTTGGGCTTCGGCCGTTTGGGAATCTACTGGCAACTGTTGATACGCTTGGGCCAGATCAAGTTTAGCAAAAATTTTACCCCCTTTTATTGAATGTAATAAGTGCTGAACAACCGGAACGGGGTATGCACTTTGTTGCAGTGCGTGGTTCAGGGTAGACTTATAGTCCCCGCAAATCCGGACTGAACCATCTGCTTTAATGGGGGTGACAATAGGGGTCTCCCATTTGGCATGATCTACCGGTTCTAGAACCCCTTGTTTGATAAGTTTGTCCAGTTGTTCGTCAATCTTAGGTTTCAATGCAAAAGGCACACGCCTTGCTTTAAGTCGAATAGGGGTCACATTTGGGTTTAGATTAAAAGAAATCGGGTTACCCCGGTACTTGCCTAGGCCGCCGCTGAAAAGATCTTGGAATTCCCTGACGAGGTCCTCCTCCCAGTCTGTTTCAGCGATCTGGTTAACGCCCGTCATTCCAATCCCCAACGGCTCAAACCATTCAAGTCCCAAAAGGCTGGGTCTATTTCAGTCGACGATGGTGAGCGGGAGGATTTCGGTATGATCTTTGAATGTAATCTGGAAATGTCCTACACCAACCACTGGAATCTTGTTGCCTTGGTAATCTTTGAGGGTAAGACTTTGGGTTTCTAGCTTGTCTCGCTGAATGTGAGGAATCAGTTTCTTGATGGTTGTCCAGGAGACCATTGATAGGAAAGATCCCGAATCTACCTTCATCTCGCAATCCTGCTCTTCAATTTTTACTTGGATGTGGACTTTTCTTACATTTTGTGTGTCTGAGTGGCCGATGATTACAGTTTGGTGGGTTTCCTCTCTTCTGTAGGTTGTGTCTTTGTTTCTCTTGAGTCTTCCTTCCAGGCTCCAACGACTGTTTGGTTTCCTCTCTTTCTCTCTCTCTCTCTCTCTCTTTCTCTCAGTGGTGGGCTCCATCTCCGTCGCGGGCTGTAGTTTGTTTTGGACTGGCATACTCTAGCTATATGCCCCTTCCTATCGCATTTCCGGCAAATAGCGTCAATGAAACGACATTCTGAACAGGGGTGGTTTCCCCCGCATCGGTTACATTCAAATTCAAATTTCCTGCTGGCCCGCTCTTTTCTATCTTTTCCCGCCTTTAAGTGACATACGTCATCTTCCTCGCTACTGGTCTCCGGCTCGATATCCTCATGATGTGTTGTGGTTTTTTCTTTCTCTCCTTCTGGTCTGGATGGCTCCTTACTGATGTAACCTGCCGATTTATTGATTTTGGCGGCCGATTTGTGTGTGGCTTCTGCCGCGGTGGCTTCCTCTATGGCTTCTTTTACTGTGATTTTCGAACGGTTTAGTAGACGGCTCTGTAACGTAAGGTCTTTCAACCTGAGGACCACGCAGTCTCTTAGAGCTTCATCGAAATTCAAAAATTCACACTCTCCGCCGATGTCCCTTAAGGCTGCTACAAAATCGGCAATACTTTCGTCCTCTTTCTGGTTTCTTAAGTAGAATTCATGCCGCTTGATCAGACTTGATACGGTTGGCGCATAATGAGCCCGGAGGATCTTCTCTAATTCTGGCCAGGTCAATGTTTTTACATCTGTGGGTGCCGCTAGCACCTTTGCCATTCGGAAGACGGTGGGTCCGCAATGGGTCAGGAAAACAGCTCTTTTCCTATGTTCTGAGACCCCGTTTAGGTCGCTGCTCTCTAAGAACATCAGGAAACGATCCACGTATGATTGTCATTCCTCCTTGGCGGGGTTGAACTGCTCGGGTGGCGTGTTATTGCCAGACATTTTCCGCTTGAACTTTGCCGCTCTGCATTCAATTGAATTTCTAATGTCTCGATCCCACCCTCGTCGCCAGTGTTCTGGTGGCAGAAGAACGAGACGCACACATTCAATTGACTAGTTCTCTTTCTTTACTTTCAGAAATAGAATGGCCTCTGAGCCGCGGCAGCCTTTCTTATATAGGCTGCTCGCGGCTCACCAGCCAATGATAGTGATACAAACTTCCCGCCGAAAGGAACAACCAATCGCGGGTGAGTATTTGAATACAAAACAATAACCCAGTTTATCCAAATCAGTTTATCTTAACTTTGAAAGGAAAATACTATCACTAATTGGCACTAATGAGTTAATATAAATAATTATATGTTTAAATCAAAAGCAATCAAACATTTCCACACGATACTGGTGAAGTGCACACTGCATCCACATAGCAGCTGCTTAAATTGGAGCTCACTCCAATGAACATTTGGGCATTTCAAAGCAAAAGGCCTTTGCTAAGGGGTAGGAAAGGGAAAAGAAACCAGATATTTCAGCTGTAAGAAAATGCTTCTTTCTAGAGCAAGGGTGGGGAACAATGGCCCTTTTATGACTTGTGGACTTTAATTCCCAGAACTCTTCAGCCAGCATGATATGACCGGCTCAGAAATTCTGGGAGTTAAAGTCCACAAATCATAAAGGGGCAATTGTTCCTCCCACCCTCTGTTCTAGAGGGTGCTGGATTGGAATTTGTGGCTGAAGTCATTTTAGGAAGGCTTTGATAAGTAGCTCCTTAGTCACAAAGTGCTGGATGCTGACTTGTTGATTCAACCTTACCTGGAAAGAAAATGATTTCCTTCTCTGTGTAATCAGATCTGTCTGGGAGCAAAGGAGGTGACGGGAAAGGGAGAGCTTACTTTCTTCTCTCATCTCAAATTCTCATGACACCTCCTCTAGCCTACCTGTGTGAAGGGAATGCAATTCAGGGTGAGGAAAGCCAATTCCAGAATAACAATGAGTAAGACAGATTGCAAGGATCATTTTCAGTGGGAAAAAAAAATGCATGTTGGTGGTTTTTATTGAATCCCATTGTTTTGGCCAATTCAGCCCCATGCAAGAAATGGCAACTTCATTGGCATATTAAGGGAAGGAGTGGGCAATCATTTGGAAGCCAGGGACTAATATATCTTTCCCTACCCCCCACAATTATTTTCAGCACCCAGAATGTGATGTCACACAAACTGACTAGTTTCTCCCAACTTGGAGTATGAGCCTTTGTTCAATTTCAGCTCCAGTATGTTTGCACCATTTTTTTCTTTTTAAAGCTCTTCAGATTAAAAGGTTTGGCTTGCAAAATTCCTGTTTCAGTATCTTACTGGCCAGTGGTTTTTGATATTGAGTTCTTAAACAAAGTGCTGAATAAAATATATGTGATCTATTTTCTGGCCCTTATGTCTGCACAATTCTTTTCCCTGTAATAGTCAGGGAGCAACAGAATCCTGGCAGTGAATGCAATGGAGAATTCATTTTCCCCCTCACTATAGCAGGACAGAATTTTTTAAAAAATGTTATGAGTAAACTATAAGAGGGCATGGCCGAACTGGAATTCAATACACGGCCTTCACCTGGAATGAACCAATTTTAAAATTTCCATGATTGTATCATTACGCAGATGATGAGACTCTATAGGGATGAGTGCTCTTCAATGTATAAATAATGAAAAACCTCTCCCTATTAGTCATGACACCTTTCTCCCCTTCCACTGTACAGAATATATATTTTTCATGAACTTTGCAAATTAAGTTACAGTTCCTATTTGCCTAGTGTTTTAAACTTGCTTACTCTTTTATCCAACAGTTTATTTATTATTAGCTTATTATCCTTTTGTTTATTTTAATGTCAACTACTGTTTAAAAAAGTAAAGCCATCTGTGCATTCAGTTTATTACCTACAAGACAGAAAAGTACAGCAAAGAGCAAAACAAGTAGGTGTAGATAATTGTCAGAGTGCCTGAAAATTTCAACCTCTTTTGCTCCTTAATAATCAACCCTTTGGGCCTTACTCTAAAAGAAGCCACCTCCCTATAGCTAAATTGCTCCCAAAACAGCCCTGGTGAAACAAAACTATGGTTCTATTGATCAGCTGTATGGTGGAGAAAGGATGTAGAGTTTGTTTTAAGATCCTTTGTTCTCCTTTTCAGAGAAACGGTTAGCTGGAGCTTGCATCAGCTTATAGAAATAGCAAAAGCACTTAGACATATACTGCTTTACAGTGCTTTACAGTCATTTCTAAGTGGTTTACAGAGTCAGCATACTGCCCCCAACAATCTGGATCCATTTTACCCACCTCACAAGGATGAAAGGCTGAGTCAACCTTGAGCCTGGTGGGATTTGAACTGCCAAATTGTAGGCAGCCAACAGTCAGCAGAAATAGCCTGCAGTACTGCACTCTAATCACTGCACCATCAATGCTCATCAATTTAATTAGAACATATAGCCTCAATTTCTGGATATTATACCACAATGCTTTGATAGGTCGGTGTTAGTTATCCTGATACAAGGTTGGTCTTGACAAAACTAGCACCACTCTGTAGTTTTTCCCCAAGGTGCTGTTTCAGGCGGCAACTGGACTTTCTTCTTTTTTCTTTTGAAGATGTTTCACTTCTCATCCAAGAAGCTTCTAAAGCTCTGACAGGATAGTGGATAATGGAAGGATTTATATTCCTTGCAGACCATCATGCCCCTGTCGGAATCTGATTCTGAGTGGGAGGCTGAGCAGCTGACAGGGAATGGGAGTGTGGCTCCATTGGCTGTGGAAGAAACTGGGGAAGGGCACAGTCCGGCTGGGCAGAGCAGGGGAGAGGTAGAGCAAGGCAGAGAGAATTCAGAGGAAGATCCAGGCCCATCCCCTCTTCATCTTAGGGCAAGCAGGGAGGAACTGAGAAGGGAGTCACGTGAGTTGCATGGCTTATGTGGGAGGAAAGGGCCCTGATTTCCTTCATTAGCTGCAGCTGGGGACACAGTGTTTAAAAAAGGAGATTGCACACAGAAACTTGTTGGAAGCAAATCATGAGTTATCATTTATTGTCAAGGCTTATCTAGGTTCCTGGCATCTTCCCAACTGTGTGTGTTTTGTTGGCCTTTGAAATGTGCAATCCCTTATCCTGCCCTGTCCAGTTAATTGCTGCAGCATGGTTTGCATGAATTTTTATTGATAGTTCATAAGTACTTTGTTTCTGGACTGAATTTCTTCCACTTAAAGACTGTTTTTGGGAGAGTTTCTTTTCCAGCCAAAGGTAACTAGACATAGGGGGCAAAGTTGGAGGGATTAAAGGGACTTTTCTCACTTATGTGACCATGTTGCCTTTGTGCCATGCCCCATGTCATCACACAGACAGATGGTAATCTGCATCCTTTTACAGCAGGGATGTGAAACTCAAGGCCCTCAGGCCAGATCTGGCTCACAGAGTGCATAGACCGGGCCTGCAGGGTTGCCCTGGAAACAACAAAGGACTGACCTGCAGTGCCTCTGCCAGTGAAAACAGAGCTCAGGAGGGCCTGAGCTCCTTTTCACTGGCAGAAGGTTGCAGGAGGCCATTGCTCAGGAACAGAGTTCAGGACTCATTTTCACTGGCAGAGTACTCAGGCCACCACAGGCACCCCCGACATAAGTGATGTCAAGCTGGCCATGCCTCCTGACCATGCTTCCCTGAGGTCAAACACAACACTTATGCGGCCTTCAATGAAATCGAGTTTGACATCCCTGTTTTAGAGGGTTGTTAGGAATCTGTCCACCAATTAGTTGGGTTGGCAATATATAAACCAACAATGTATGTTTGTAGCTTTAAGACAACTGTATTGATTCCGATTGGTTGATTATATTGTGAATTACCATAAGAGGGAGCTAGAGATCATAGCTTGCTCTCTCTGACATTTTTTCTCTCTGACATTCTATTGCTATCTAAGGTTCTCTGTTGCTGTGCTTATACTTTGATATCTTTGTTTACTGTAAATGACAAAGGCAACTAGTAAGAAGACTTTGTAATTGGATATTCTTTGGACTGAAAAATGTATATGACCTGAACCGTTTATTGGACTGTGCTATTTCTTAAAGTAAACTTTAACTCAATTTAATGTATCTGTGTGTGGCTGAATAATTATTCATAACTACTCTCATAAACGTTTCCATGTGCATATCCTTGTTACTCAAGGGTTATTCTGTACATATCATAACAAGGGTCATTGAAACACTTGGAGGCTTATCTGTGTCCTCGGGATCACCTGAGTAGAGCTGGTTTCTGTAGTCTGCAATTTTTCTTTGGGAATCCATTCCTATTCCCATTCCATTCAAAAGATGTTCATCATTGGTATGATGAATCCAATTGGGAGAGTTCATTTTTATGTCAATGAGCATCATTATTTACCAAGCTAGCAAAGAGTGACATGACTTTTATTCCTTTAGCTAGCTTTACTCATATCTGTAAGACTCTATAAAAATTAATATCAGACCAACAATCAAGAAGGAAACAATACTCCAATCAAGGAACTGCCAAACAAGCTAACAGTAAACAGTCCAACCAAAGAACTACCAAAACCATTCCCACCAGCACTGATAGGGCAAGACACTAGAATATAAAATGAGAGCAAACCCCATTCTCTACTAACACTGAAGATGTTACCTCCTTTGGGTAATAAAACATCTGCAAGAAAATAACCAATATCAGAGAGCACCAAGAATACCCTCATTTCAACCGAGCTAAAAATATTTTCATCTATCAAATCTAGATAAGTTGTTCCTTTCCATTATTTGTGAAACTGTCAGATAGCGTTCTGCCTACTTTCCTTTATGCAATTTTACTTTCTATTACTGGACCATTTGCAGATGGTGGAGGACTTTTCACTTCGACACTTGGTTTTACTCTCAGAAGAAATGGATATTTTAGATCCAGCCAGTTTGCATTGACCGGAGCCTCTGGCCTTCTTACAGCATTCTTTTCCTTGTTTTGCTGCGCTTTGAGAACTGCATGGGGAGTTGGTCACAGCTGGAAAGAAAACACACTGAATGCTTATTCCTGAAACATCTTTTTTGGGGGGAAAAACAAACAGGCAAATTAGGACTTACAGTTACTGATGGAATTTGAAGAATCTCTTGATATCCTGTGGAGGGAAGAAAACACTCATTAATTTTTTTCTTGTTGATCTTCCTGGCCTGCCTTAACGCTGTTTTAAGTTTATTATCTTCATTCTTGTAGGTCATCTAGTCCAATCCCCCACCCAAGCAGGAGACCCTACACCATTTCTGACAAATGGTAGTCCAATCATTAGCAGTTTTTGGAAGTTGGTCTAGTTTGTCTTTTTCAGCCAGTTGAATATGAGACAGAGGGAAGAGCAGGTGTCAGCTTTTGCAGGATTCAGTGTCTGATAGCTACATGGCTACAAGAAATAGAATCCTACCATAGTAATAGATTGTTGGCCACACTTCTGCTGAGTATCTCTTATTGTTTGCCTGGGATGTCTATCAGTCTTACCTAATCCCTTTCTTTCAATAAATTAATGGGAAGTAGACAAGTAGGCAGAATGGAAAGCCGTTCAATGGAAGCCATAACTCATCCATGCATGGTACACATGTGGTGGTTACAGGATATTTGCTGACATTATGGCTGTTCTAATGTAACATTTGTTTGAGTGAGGACCAAGAAAGAGCCAAACAGAGCAGAAAGAAGATGTTGAAGACTGAAGAAGACATGCCATGGCTGTCCTTTACAACAGAAGATACTCTCCTGTCACTTATATCTGAGTAAGATTCTTCTGCTATTTCAGGAGGCCTTTGTATATGAAATGAGAAGCAGCCCTATTTCTTATGAGCAGTGTCCCATACATTAAGTTAGATTGGTAATCAGTGAGCAAGGAAGCCACAAACATAAACAGAGCTATCTTTAAAAGTTAGCAAAAGTGACAAGAGACATAAGGAGAGAATGCCTGTGGCATTTCACCTAGCAAGTATTAAATTATATTTTTTTATCAGTAGGTCTCACTCTTGAAAAAAAAAAATTACTAAATTTTTGCACTGATCGAAATACCTTGTTTTGGTAAAATTTATCTGCCTCTGCTTTACTTTTCTGTAAAATTTCCTCATATTCTTTTTCGGATTAAGGCTATGATGTTGTCCATGTCAAGGTTCCTACTGATGCCATTTTCACAACCACATCCAAGTCTTGATCTTGTTTGTCAAACTGTTCTTTCTCCTGTTGATTCAAATGTCACTTGTCAGTTCTGTAGCCTAGGCCAAGTGACGGTCACACGAAGGAAAGAGGATCTCTTCAGTGGATCCCTCCCTACTTTCTTCTTATATATACATTTCAAGAACTTGATCTCTTGATCCAGGAGGCTGACTTTCCTCTCCAGTTCTGCATTATTTGAAAAAATACAGTCTATATCCTAAACAGATGACATTCTCGTATTACATTCCTTTTTATGGGAAAACTTCCAAAGAAAGGGGGGAATCAGAATTCACTTAAACCATTAAGAGGGATCAAAAGTTATTTTAAAAATGTAAATAAATAACAATAACAACAATCATGTCATGATTTTTAAACCTATTATTCCCAGGTTTCCTGTCCCCATGTGCTGGTTCTTAAATTCAGGTGAAATATCTCTTTTTGTGCCAAGGAATTTATCCTATTATTTGCAAAAGCATTAAAATATGTAAAAATACTGTACTGTAAAAATACTGTGTAAAAATACTGTGCTGTTGAGGGCCTCTTTTCTTCTTTTCAGCTATTTACTTTAATTAAACATATCATATAAATATTTAGAAAAGGTGGGGCAAATGAAATATTTTTAAATACACGCCTAAAGTAAGATCTTGAGTACAAGAAAGGGTGAGTCCATTTTTTAAAATTATTGCTATCTTACTTGATATTTTATTTATTTCTGCAGTTTTTTAAAAAAATAAATGGGTATGTGCTTTTAATTATTGATTTTTAATGTACAATTTCATAACATACTTTCCTGTCAATATATAAAATATAATCACATTTGTAGCTGTATTTTATAGTTTCTATGTTCACATCAGTGGTGGGATTCAAGTTATTTTACTACTGGTTCTGTGGGTGTGGCTTGGTGGGTGTGGCAGGGGGAAGGATACTGTAAAATTTCCAGTCAAGGCTGGTATTTGCCGGTTCTCCAATCTACTCAAAATTTCCGCTACAGGTTCTCCAGAACTGGTCAGAACCCGCTGAATACCACCTCTGGTTCACATCACATGCTAAACTTGTTTTATGCATAGAGTATAGAATTAAACCAATGACTTGATAAATTTAAACCTTGACCCATCAGCTAACTACACTGGAAAGTATAAGATGGCTGGTAGAAGGTAGGTGGTTTATACAGCATGCTATGACTCATAAAAAGTCTGACCAGGATAAATTAATAAACTTAATGGGATGTATAAATGAAACTATTTGTAATAAGAATTCACTTTTTTTTATTTTGGGAGCAAATGTTTTGCATTCCCAGAATCCAAAAAAGAAGAGAAAATGACAGGATCATATGGAATAACGGGAAGAATGTGAAATAAATGTACCGTTAAATTGGATAGAACTAGTACTGGATGAATAATTTTAAGGATCTATATACTTTACATTTGCAAAACAATCTTCTTTAATATCTGATTACTGATTCAATGTATACTTTAGAAGGTTTCTATTAATCAGCATAGCTATTTATCCATCACCTATTTTTAACATGCTACTCCAAATTCACCATTGCAATGATATCAATGCAAGGCTATGTTGTGTTGCAGTGCTATTATAGGATATATTATATTATCCAAAAAATCTGGCTGATTATTGACACTGAAAATATTCTTTTTTCATTCTTGTTAAAAATTGGATTGCCAGAATCATATTGAAAAATAATAATGATGGTAACAGTAACATCTGAGGACTATCAGAGTTGTTGTTTTTTCCAAATGTAACATTTATCCCATTGCTCATTATCTTGATTTTAATTTTTTTAACTAACTTCATCAAGGAGTTGTTCTGCTTACCTTCCTAAATTCTATAATCTCTTTCTCTGCTGCAACATGCTGGTTGACTTTCTCTTCATAACTAGAAGGAAGCACCCTCAAAAATACAAGAGAGAGAGAGAGAGAGGGAGAAATCAAACAGCAAACGTGGGTGACACAAAATTATAATCTTCCCAGTGAGGTGGTCTTATGATGGCTCCAAATGTTTCTATATGTATCACTCTCAAAATATCTCTGGGAAAGAGGACTGGGAAAATAAGCCTTGTCTGACATATTGGCAAATTATGAGAAGAGTAATGATCCCATGTGTGGAAAATTCATCCTCAGTTATTTCTAGTTAAAAGGAATATGTAACAGGTGATAGTAGATTGTTCTTCCTGAATACATGGCTATTTGTTTGATCTCTTAACAATAGTGGGATAACAATAACTCTCTGTTCTAAAATTCCCATACGATTTTCCCAGCTCTCTATATTACTCTATCTTTATGTTCATCCCAAGGCCTGGCTGACTGTTGAAATACAACCAGATATCATTTATTTTCCTCCTTTGTTTAATGCCAAGACTTTCGGTGAAAAATTTTTGAACTGCCTTGGGCCAAAGGAAAAAGGAACACTGTAATATGAGAAGTCTGTCCGACAAATTCAGGTAGAAAAAACAATGATCTCCTTCTCAGAAAGTCACTTCATACATTTACTACATGGGCTACATATCCTGAACACCTGTAAAACAGGAATTAGACAAGCAGGCCTACTCAAATGTAAGCCTCGTTATGTTTTGTGACATTTGTTCCCAAGACAACATCTTCAGCATACAGTAGGAGACTTAGTGCAGATTTGTTAAGAAGCACAAAATCTATGTTATTCTTTTTAATCTTCTCTGCAATCTGCAGTTTGTGCCTTTGTACTTTCACTATCATTTTGCACTTTCCTCTTCTCATATTGTGAATATTCCAACTCCTTCTTCAGGCTTGCAATGTATTGTTCAAACATGCACTCTAAGCTTTCAGTGGGTGGTTTAGTTTGTTGCTGCAGGAAGGCCCATTTAGTTTCTAGCAGCTGGTTCTTCTGTTCTAGACACTGCACCTAAAATCCAAGGTGAAATCCATCCACAAATCCATCAGTACATCAAAACAACCCATTAGTCAAAGCTGAAATTCTGTTTCATAGGATGCTTTGCCATTCAAACACCATTTTAGCAGTCCAATCTAAAATGATGCAGAATGCATTATTGGGCTGATAAATGGAAAATTCAAATGGAAGCTAAAACCAAAACAGGAGCAATCTCTAGAAGGTAGACTATGTAATAGAAAAGATTGAAAGAAACAGATCTTGCTTAAATGTAATTTAAATTATGGCAGGGACATGACCCAACAATTGTTCTCAAGGCTTCAGGCTTGAATATTAAATAGCCCAATAAAGTTACTGGCTCATTTACAAAATACTTAATAAACCCCAATTATTATTAGATGTTGGTTCAGCTTGTTAACATGTCTAGGTTTGCTTCCATAGAAACAATTTATTTAACACATGCAACCGGGCTATGGACTTTTTTTCAGGTACACTTTAAAAGATATCAGGAGAAGAGGAAGAATAAATATTTATTCCAATTTCAAAATAGTTATGAGAGATTATGTAAAGTCTAGATTTTAGCAGTTCAACTCAAGTGAGCACTATATTGGGTGCAGAAGTTAACTGAAAATAGCAATGAGCATTACAGAACAATATTTGGAACAAAAATAATACAATGTTGGCAAAATAAGAATTCTTAGTGCAGAATTGGAAAAATGATAAAATACAGTACCTATGCAGGAGGAAGTTATTAAAAAAATTATGGATTGTGCTGAAATGAGTAAATTGATATTTGAAATTAGAGAACAAGAAGATAAACATTTTTGTATGATATGGGATTTCTTTTATCAATGGTTGGACAAGAAAACATGGTAATGTAATAGACTAGATAATTCTGTGATATAAATTTAATTGATATAAAACGTAATATAGACATATATAACCATTGGTTGAAAGTATAACATAAATTTTAAGATAAAATATGGAATAGCTCGTATAAAATGATGGAATAGTTTAGTCATGGATGATTAATAACTGATAAAGATTTAAGCATACGTTAGTTTGACAATGTGAAAGTTGATATAAACGGTGAGTAATGATTACAAAAGGATAGCACAAAAGATTTGCAACCAACTGACACTGTATGTATATAAAATGGAAGATGGTTTTATGTTTTAAATAAAATAAAAATTAATAAAAATTCTTTTTTTAAAAAAAAAAAGAATTCTTAGTGCAACAGTAATCTCAAGTGGTGAAAGCATAGGATCAAAACTAAAAATGATACCAAATTGCCCAAGCAATCCTAGTTTTATCAGTAGCCCAGTAGAGTAAGGAACTTTAATTCTTCAGATTTGAAAATGTCACCTTATCAAACAGCAAATTTGCTGTTGAGGGACTTCATTTGCTCCATCTCTTCTGGATCTCAGGGAATATATTGACATGGAAAGGCTCCAACAGCTTGTAATCAACATGTACTCCCTGGATGATGTATAAAATTGTTACTCCCTAGATTCCACTTCCACAGCTGCCACTTTTGTGATCTCCACACGGGGATAAAGTTGTCCTTCCTCCAAAGTTGGACATTTTCCTGCTGCTCCTGGAACCAGAATGATGCCAGGAGCTCAAGCTATATCCACTATAGTGGATAAAAGGACTTTGTGCACTTCATTGGCTGATGGAAGGGGCTCAGAGAAGAAGGGTAAAAACCTGGATATTAAACACCTCCAGTGGAGACTTTTGAATTGGCCTCTCTTTTATGTGTTTGAGAATCTAGGCTTGGTTGCATAAGAAGATGAGGATTTATGTGATTGGAATGCCTGGCTGTAAAATATGATGTTCAAGAAACCAGACTGCTGGTAAACCAGAAAATAATATTGTGGCTCTTTTTATATTGTGATGAGAGAGAATACTTCTGTGTATGATACTATTAGATCAAAGGTATGGATCAAATAGTTGAGGAACCAAAAACAATCCATGAAAAAAATCTAAGCCAAAATGGAAGTCTACAGCAAAATAATAATTATCCAATAGCAGTCAGTAATTTTAAGATTTGTCAGGCCTTTTTAACCAAAAACCTTCTTTTCTCATGTGTTGCATTATGCAGCTGTTTTGAGTCCCCCAATACAGCTCCCTCAGATAACTATGGAAAGAATGAAACTTTCTTGTGTGCAGACACCAAAATGTTAAATGCAGCTATGAGATAATATAGATGCTCATGATTCTTGCACTGCTATCAATGTATAACAACAAACATTAGTAGGAAAAATGGACAGCTAGGTAAGGATGAGATAGTATAATAAGAGTTACATGGGAACCAAGGACATTCTAATGTTCACTCTCTCATTTAAGTGCAAGACCACAATATTAATCTTAACCCATATTTCTTACTTACTTTCAGAATTTCCTTCCTTCATGGATTTTTAAAATATATTTTTAGTTCAAATCCATGATAGCTGACAATCCCTTCAGCTTACTTTTGTAAGGCTGAGAAAAGCTAGATCCAGTCCAACTTTCAGGAAAGTGATTCCCCACTCCCCAACCAGAGAGGTTTTGAAGAATGTACAAAGAATCACAGTAGATTTATCAATAACAAACATGATAAAATAATCAGCAATCAAGAAACATATATTGAATTAAAAAACAAATTGAATGCCTTTTAAATCAAGATTTCCTGCAAGATTTCAGCAATACTAAAAAAAAACCTGTCTCCCAGCTTAGCATACCCAGAGTTATGCATTTCGCACCCAATCCTACAAAATAAATTGAATTGAATTAAATATATGAATATTGGATAAAGGACTCATTAGTTCCTTTATGAGCTAATCCTGCAAATTAATTTTTAAAAAAATTCAGGATAATAGGTGTAATGTGGTAGATTTGGGAGAGCTGTCATACTAGCACGCAAACACTGTAACATTTGATAATCCCTTTGATTTAAGACCAAAGAGATTCTTTGAGATTTCTCTAAGCAGTTTTCTGAATCATTAATTTTCACCACCATCTGTAATTTTCCTTAGTTCCAGTACCTTGGAGATGAATGAAGTATCTCTATTAGACTTTACATCAATAGCATAGCACTTTTCTACAAATAGTCCACACTTACCCAACTGTTATAGTGGTAGAAAAAATAGCTTTGCAACCCATTCTCACTTTAATAACTATCCCAGCATCTCACAGTCCTGTGACCATCATTCATGCGCTTTGCAACTGACTTGCAACAAACAAGGTTAAATAGAAAAGGTGGAGGTTAGATCATAACCCACAGTCACATGATGTTTCACTCAACAACCAAATGGGAAATAAGGTCATAAGACTACTGTGGTCATTTGATTTTCCACTTGGTGACCACGGCAGTTAACAGTGACTGTTAACAGTGGCTGATCCCAGATATGATTGCTAAGCGTATATAGAGATACCTGTATTTTATTAGCATAGCAGGGAGCAGCTGACCCTTTCAATCACAAGCCAGAGAGGGTGTCACATGACCCCTAAGAGCCAATAAAGGAAAAGAAGAGGGTTCTGTGAGATGTTGGGCGGGATGCGTTTTGAAGGTTCTTTGTGTGAGTCGGATGGAGTCCTGGAGGGAGGAGGTCATCTCAGGCCGGAATGAGACAACTCACCATAACAAACTCGCTGCAGGACAACTTGCTCTGGAACAATTCAACAATTCAATTTAATTATTTAAAATAAATTAAACATTATTTTAATTTTTGTCATTCACATTTTAATTTCTCCCTCCTTTGGCATTCATTTTTTAATGATTCTATTCAACATTTTTTTTGACATTAGTGTAACTCTTGTCCTGCAGCAAGTTGTCCTGTGATGAGTTGTCCATGGCAAGTTGGTAGTGGCAGATTGGCTGTGATGAATTGACTGTGGAGAGTTGGCTGTGAAAGTTGGTTGCAGTCAGTTGTCGTTAGACCCTCTCGGGCAAGGTTTAAAATCAAGTTACTTAGCTGTAGTTATACCAATAAAGGAGCGTATTTGTAGCTCAGGATTGAAATGAGGGGTTCCTTGGTGCTCTCTAAGCCTGCTTGTTTTCTTGCAGACATTTCATTACCCAAACTAAGTAACTTCATCAGTGCTCATGCAGCACGTCTGCAAGAAAACAAGTAGGCTCAGAGTGCATCATGGAACTCCCCATTAGCTATAGCTGGATTTGCATTTTTAAACTTTTAAAAACTTTTTAAACTAATTTGCATATTTAAACTCGTATACATGAAACCTTGTTTTCTTTCGGCACATTTAATATGATTATTTTTTGCTTAAATCCTGGTGTTAACCAGCTACCTCTTTATTACTTGCTTCAGCTTGACTGGGCTGTTGACTCCCCAACGTTTTTGTTTACTTTCCCTTCCTGTTAATTTAGTCACAACCAGGTGGGGTGAGGATTAGAGTTTTTGGTTCCCCAGAGGGCTGGCGGGAAAAGGAGAAAGTGGTTCACAATAAAGGTGTTAACAAGAGGATTTAATTTTCCAGTCACTCCTAGCAGTGAGTTACCGCAAAACTAAAGTAACTCAGAAAGATGCCTTTTCCCTTATTATAGTTAAATTTTCCTCTGTATGCTTCAGTCAAGTCAGCTTCAGGCTTGACATAGAATTAAGTCCTGCAAGATTCCATACATTGCATTTCCTCTCCCAATTTCATGCCCACCCACCCGCAATACCCCTGTGAAGTATGTGAGATTGAAAAAGTGTACTCGCTCTCAGTGACCCAATGAGTCCCTGTGATTGAGGTTGAATTTGAACCTGGGTCTTGTGCCTTAGTCCCAGGGATGGGTTTTTACCGGTTCTGTCCACCTCTGTAGAACCGGTAGCTCTGAAGAGCAGCAGACATAGAACCGGTTCTATGTCTGCTGATGTTTTTGCCCACCTGCCCACCTGGGCTCTTACCTGACTTTTATTTCCTGATTTTTTCAACTTCAGTCGCCGTGCGAGGCACAGCTGCAGTTTAAAAAGCAGGAAAAAAGGGCTTTTTGAAAGGCTGCTTCTCTGCACGCAGCGTGCTGATGACGATTTACAGACACATGCCAACAGCCATGCAGGGAAGCACATCGTAAATCACCAAACCTCGTAAATGACCGAACTGGTAGTTAACCCTGTCGGATCCTGCTTAGTCCCCCCTCCATACTGCCTCTTAAAGGACTCAGCTATTTGTTTGTCTGTTTGTTAGTTATTTTTATTTAGTTATTTATTGCAAAGGTATCCAACATATGTTCCTCCTCCTTTTCCACCCATAACAATAACCTTGGGCAGTGAGTTAAGCTGAGAATGGTCACCCAGCTGGCTTTCATGGCTAAGGAAGGACTTGAACTCATGGTCTCCTGCTTTTTAGCCTGGTGCCTTAACCACTAAACATACTGGCTTCAGATGTCATGTATGGACATGTGACATTTGAAGACCACATCTGAAACCACCTCCAGCTCCTCCCTCAAAAGCCCTCATTTCAAAATGGCAAGAAAGTCTTAAAATAGCCCTGCCATGAGGATTTTCAGTCCTTTTCCATGTGCAATTGGGGAAGAGGGAGCAACTGGGGTAGATCCATTGCTTCAGTTCTTTTAGGAGCCATATGTGTCATTGTGTGTGTGTGTGTGTGTGCGCGCGCGTGTACATGCGTGTGTACACAATTCTCATTGCATAGTTGCATCCATGACTTTTTGATAAGGTCTATGCTCATTCCGCACTTAGTTGAGTCAAACTGGCATGTTGAATGCAATTGATTTCCCTGTGGGCACAACTTCCATGTAGTCTTCAGAGAGGGGTCAAAAAAGTAAAAAATGACAGCCACAATGTGATTCAAGGCCTGCTCTCTTTTTGCATGCAGGGTTTTCATCACACAGTTGCAGTCACTGTCTTAACAGATGGTACTTCTGGAAAAAAAATCAGTTTTGATTACAAGGTTGTGGATGCCATCTTGTTTTTATTCTTAGTTTTACTCATTCTCTGCAGCCTGCATGGTTTGGCTGCAGCCTGCATCCTTTGCTTTTAGAGGCTAACTAGACCAGGAGTCTTCAACCTTGGCAACTTTATGATTTGTGGACTTCAACTCCCAGAATTCCTCAGCCAGCATGCGTTAGCTGAGGAATTCTGGGAGTTGAAGTCCACAAGTCATAAAGTTGCCAAGGTTGGAGACCCCCTGAACTAGACAACCCTGTGACCTATTAGGTCATCTTTTGAGAGAAAGGCAGGACAGTCAGATGTGACAAGAATGCATGTTAAATTTTAGGTTGATCATATTATTTTTACTCCAATGCTATATGGTCCTATGATCATCTAAGAAGAATATATATGGGAAATAGAAAAATATTTGTATTGGCAAACAAATTTCAATTATAAATCAATATTTATCAAAAGTGATAGAATGACCATGGGAGGGGCAGAAAACAGTGGAAGCTTGGTGACTTATGACTCCTGACAGCTTCCTCATCAACTTTGCTTGTGGGAAGATGGCAGGGAGCATCAGAAATCACAGTCTTATGTGTGCACGGTTGCTGCAGCAGCCACAGCTTTCTGAATAAAACTGAACACTGTGAAGATTTCATCACCACAGAAGAAATGGATCCCAGGTTTATTTGTTTTTAAACCATTTTAAGTTTGTGGAATTTAGGTACCTTGATTCAAAAATTGTTGCAGTATAATGCACCATTTGGGGTAATTCGAGAGTACAAGCAGGCAAAGAGATAAACTCAATGAGAATTATAGATGGTAGGTAGTTAGGTAGGTAGAAATAGAGAAATAGGAATATATAGTTATAGATATAGAGATGATATAGAGATAGAGATGTAGAGATAGATATATAGTTATAGATAAATAGATATAGATACATGTATATAGATATATCTATCTATTTATATCTATAGATAGATAGATAGATAGATAGATAGATATAAATACCCTAGATAGATATAGATAGATAGATATATAGATATAGCTACCTGAGATATATAACATAGATAGATACAGTATATTCCCACGAAAAAAAAAACAAGATGGAAAAACACAGTCAAAATGTCTCTCTCTCAGGACCTTCTGCCAGCATCCATCACTTTGTAAAAACTAAGACCAGGTAAAATGTCATATTATACTATTAAAAATTTTATAATTGAGAATGAAATGAAACAATTTCATTGATGGAGAGGAAAGAGAGACATTTGAGTGAATTTGATGTTTGAGATTTGATCCACATTAAAGATTTGAGATTTGATCCACATTAAAGCAGAAGGTTTTTTTGTTTTTGTTTTTACATAGCAAAAAAAAAAAGGCTTATCAGTTGCAATCATAACTTTATCGCCTCTTTGGTGTCTCTTTTGTTCCAGGCTGAAGGTAGTTTCTTCTTTGCATGCCAGTGTCATGCCCCTGGTGGAGACTGACTCTGAGGAAGAGGAGGAACAGCTACTGTAACAGGGAGTGGAAGTATGGCTCCAGGGGTGGTGGAGGAGGCTAGGGAAGGGCAGAGGCCCGCTGAGCAATCAGAGGACGACCCAGGCCCACCCCCTATCCATCCTAGGGCACGCATGGAGTAGAGGATCAGGGTAAAATGTGGTCTACTCGGGAAGAGAGGGCCTTGACCCTCTTCATGGGCTGCAGGTGTGAGATTTGCATAACAGTTTGGATCTGCGTGCTAACAGATGCTGGAGACAAATTAGTTTTAAATTTCTAAAGAAGGTTTATCTTGGTTGACGTTCTTCCAACGGACTGTACCTGGTTATCTTCCTGAAGTTGGCAATTATCTATCCTGGTCTGTTGTGAAACTTTATTCAGTGCGGTTTGTTTTTGGTTTTTGCTTCGTTATCGGCTCTTTGAATTTGAACTGTGTTTCTTTCCTTTGAAATGTTATTTTGAAAATAGTTTACTCCTCCACTGTGAACAATTAAACAGTGAAGCCAAGTTGAAGGCATTAAAGGACTTTTAGTTACCTTTTGGGTTTTGTTATATTTCTGAGATACTCTGGGTCATCACAGCCAGATTACCAGGGAAACGATGTTAGCAGGGTATCTGACCAATGATGACCAGTGGTAGCAAGCTTTTCAAAAAATGTATTTAGTTCTAAGAAACGCTACGTAAGTTCTTGCTTCACTGTTTATAGTTATCACCTTTACTGGGGAGCGATGTTGCAATCTATGTATTGTCACTGAATGATTTATCTAGAATGGTGGGCAAAAGCATAAAAACAGTGAAAAATGCTGAAAGTTGACCTCATCCTGATGATAGAAAGCAAGGTTAACTGTACAAATGTTGTTTTGCACCATTGCCATGTTCAAAATGCACTTTTAGTACAGAAACAAATTATCTTAAGGGCATTTTGAAAAATGTGCCAGCATTATTTCATTAAACTTTTGGCACTGGCAACCATCATCATTCAGGAAGTGTGCTAAACTAGGAAATGGATGAAAGAGTAAAATATTGTTTTTCGTTGCTTTCATGACTCATTTACTAAATCAGAAACTGTCAGCTATAATGCTCCCAAAGAGCTTACTTACTTAAATGTTTATTTTGAGAAATTACTTGTTTAAAACCTGGGATGCAGAAGAGGTATATCTGTGGAGAATCACAAAGACTCAAAATACATTAGCACCTTTTGCTTCATCTTTCCAACTCTGAGTCTGAAAAAAAAAACTTCATTTGAAATCAAAGGATAATAGCTGAGATACGGCAGATGCAATTGAATGGATAATAATAATAATAATCAGAATGTTATTATAATTTGCCTTTTATTCTATAAGCACCATCCAATTTCTAACAATCCAAAAATAAAGTATGAGCAATCAAAAACTGATTAAAAATTATGATTATTAATGGTAAAGTGAATGGTGTTTTTGACATATAAAATGCTGTGTGTATTTTTATATGTACCACTCTTCTTTCCATTAGTTTTCTTAATATACCAATTTTTATAACCTACTGTTGAACCAAGAAATACCTTAATATTTATGCTATGAATTAAATGCCCATTTGTTTTTAACCTTTTCCCTAATGTAGCATGTGGACTATTCTGATAACATGGATTAGTTGAGGATCTAATTATTTCACCATTATTATTCAGATCAAATCGAGTAAAACACACTATAAGTAATTGAGACTGCAACTACTGGTTGAGAGAGCAGAGAGATGTTTAATACAGTAGCTACCAACAATCCATTTGTTCAAATTAGACACCTAGCTGGTTAGATAAAACCCTTTCCATAATCTCAGAATATAAGCTTATTTAACCAAGGCATGAGGTTTATTGTTTACCATACACAGTGAACATATTGTGGCAGTTTGATAAATTTAAGAATATGAAACAACTTTGTTTTTCAAGTTAATATGTGCTTTAGATAACACTATAGGTATTATCTGTAGAACATACTAGGATATTTAGTTGTACTTGGTTACAAGTTCCAAAATGTTCTAGTTCAAGACAGCTCTTAAACTATATAGCTAGTATATTAATTTGAAAGCTTAACGTAAGTGGATTCTCCATGCCCTTACTATGACTAAAAGACTGACATTGCAACATTGAAAAGATAAATGTATGGATTTATTTTTCACTCAATGGATTGAAACTTGATTACATTTACCACCGATTAGCAGATTGCCTGTAGATGGAAGATTTTGTGTGGAAAGAATAAAGAAACATGGAACTAATTGATACAAAATACAGTTGATGAAAAAAGAATAATATACAGAAATGCCTTAGAACTTAATATATGTAATTGAATAATATTTACATTAGATAAGTATATGGAATTATCTGTGAATTGCTATAATGATATACTTTGTTCCTTTCTTTTTCTTTTCATATTTAAAGCACATTTAATGCATAGTTTTTGTATGTATAGTGGAACCTCATATTGCAAACCTTTCTGTTCGTGACCAAATTGGGGGGCGAACAAAAAATCCACCTGATTTTTGAATCGGGTCATGACTCAAAAATTGGGTGGTGAAAATTGGCGCAGAAAGATTCCCTTTCTGCGCCAATTTCCCCTTCGGCACCATTTTGTTTGGTTGCACGCATGTGCAGTTGGTTGTGCTTCCAGACACGACCAAATCGAGTCGCGAACTGAATCCAGGAATGGATTACGGTCGCGACCCAAGGCTTCACATTATAATACATTTGCATTATAATTATCTTTGTGTTTTAAAAGCAATAAATATAAGTAAAACAAGCGAAGTGTTCTAAAAAAAAAGTATCGTTCTTGCTGTCTCCTGATGCTGCACAGAACGTACGGATTAAAGGCTTTTATTTCATGTTAAGGTTGTTTGTTTGTGTGAAAACAAGGGGTGTGGACTGTGGAAGAATCTGGAGGATGGCCATGATTCCTCCTAGAGCAGGGGTGTCAAACTCACATCGTCATGGCGGTATCACATGACATATTGGGACTTTTTCCCCCTTTGCTAAACTGGGTGTGGGCGTGGCCAGCACGTGATACATCTGGCCCATAGGCCAGGAGTTTGACAGCCCTGACCTAGAGGGACTAAAGGAGGTCAGGTTTCTCCTGGGAAGCCAACATATATAGGGACATTTGCCAGTATTTTGAGTACAATAAGAATAAGCCACCAGTTAGGATGGAGATGGGAAATCTATAGCACTTCTTAGTTTGATTTTATTATAATCCCCAGTCTGCATGGTTAATTCTGAAAGGCAGTGGGAATTGGGAACTAACAACATCTGGAGGATCACAGGATCAATATTCCTGACTTAATGCAATGCTTGCAAATTGATACCTTACTCAATTGGCCTCTAAAAAACCCACATTTTTATTCTTTTTCCAAATCCATGGAATGTTAAAAATAAATTATGCTAGAGAACTTTGCCATTCTGTCCATCAGCAGACAATTCTGTTTCCCAAAACAATTGGTGTAAGTCAAGAAGCCGGCAAAAGAAATGTCAGGTTTGAAAATAGTCAGATCAGGCTAAAGATTCCAGAGGGGGAAAAATCCAGAAAAAATTCTCCCAGTACTGTACATTCCTATGAGAAAGGACAGAGCTACTATAAAGACATTGGAAAGATATAGAGAAGCTATGGACTACAGCCTTTCTTTTCTTTCATTAAAAAAAATATGAATCTACTTAATTCTGACAGTATTCTTAACTTTCTTATATGACTCTGTTCTAATTAACCTGCATATTCATCATTCAGTGTGATGAGTCCTGATATTATCTATTAAATCTTAGGTAGAAAAAAAATCCTGTGATGGCAGTCCCCACCCCAATTTGTTTTTCTAGTTAACTTGTAGGAAATTTCATTCATTCAAAGGTAGCCAGAAGTATGTTACTTTTACCATTGGTGATTAAGCAGTGTGTACGCGGCAGAAAAGCTCACTGCGCCGATTTATGCTTGACCACAACGTGATTTGTAATGCAAGTTGTTTAGCTACCTGAATAAGCAGATCCAAGATTCTCGGTTATTACAAATGCCAGCCAGTTTATATGAATGTGGACTTTGATGCATTCTACATTTGTAGAAATACATCCTCTTTTCCCCAAGATTAAGATAATTAAGATTAAGACTTGCTGCCTGGGCTCATGCTGCACTTATCTTTGTTTCTCCCTGCTATAGTGACATTTCTAGCTGAATATAGAAAACAAAATTTATTTACAACCATACAAGTTGTATAAATGGAACCTTTTTGTTTGTTTTTTTTGGGGAGGGGGATTAAAAAAGAAGCTTGTACAATCTGGAGCAGAATTTTAGGCTCCCATTGGTGATGCAGGTGCATAAGTGTAGAAATTGAATAGAGATACAGAAGTATGGGCTTATTAAGTATGGGCTTATTAAGTGCCCGCTATATCACTGGATCTCTTTCCAAAAGAGGAAGTGGTCATCTGTGTTCTGTCTACTTATACAAAGCAAAATCTAGGTGGTAATCCATGAACCTGTCAGGATTAGCAGGAAGCCACAGCTATGGCCTTTCCCTGCCATAGATTTAATAATTAAAGTAAGTTCTACCAGTTCCCAAATGAATTGGCATTCTGTAATAGCAGCACAAACAATAGCTATAAGGCACTGTAATTCCATGCTGAGCAAGCAGGGCTTTGTCTACTAATTTAAATAATCTCTCTTTCTCTCTCTCCCTCCCTCCCTTCCCCCTCTCTCACATTCATTCACACACATTAAAACACTAGGCTTTATAGAAGATGGGGAGAAATGGGGAGAAATGGAAAACCTCTTCACCTGACTTTTTTTATATTATTGTTGATCCAAAAGGACCATTATCATAATGGCAACTGAGTGTGAGAAAAATGCAGTGGTGAATTAGCTAATTTGTTCTTTGCCATTCATCAATTCCAGCCAAGAGGACCAAGGGGGGGGGAGATCATTTTAATCCATACAAATGATGAATCCCACCCAGGCAAATAAATAACAGGCAATGGCTTTGTTTCAAGAAAATAGCTTGGTCTGGACAACTTGAGTCTCTAGAAGTCCAACATTTTATATGCATCCTAGCATTGCACAACAGGGGATGCAGCTAGCTTCTTTCTGTTGACCCATCTCTGTCCATTATTAAATTAGGTCACAATATTGCCCCAGAAGACTGCTCTGTATTGTTGAATATTAAGATAGAGCCCATTAGCTTTATAAAGAGTAATTTAAATGTGATAGTTTTGAGACAACCATAGTTATCTGTGTTTGTCATGGTTGCCACTCATAAAGAGGAACCCAAGCCTTCCAATCAGCAGAGGAGACAAGATTAACAGAATAACAGAAGAATTGGATGGGATGTTGGAAGTCTTCTAGTCCAACCCCTTGTAGATCCTACACCCAACCCCTTGTAGAAAGCCAGGCAAATGGCTGTCCAATCACTTCTTAAAATAACCTCCAGTGTTGGAGCATCCACAACTTCTGAAGGCAAGCCATTCCACTGATTAATCATTCTTACTGTCAGGAAATTTTTTCCTTAGTTCTAAGTTGGATCTCTCTGTAATAAGTTTCCATCTGTTACTTCCTGTTCTGCCTTCAGTTGCTTGGGAGAATATGTTGATTCCCCCCTCCCCTTCTTTGTGACAGCCCTTTAAATATTAGAAGACTGCTATCATGTCAGCCCATAATCCTTCTCCTCACTAAACTAGACAGTCCCAGTTCCTGAAGTTATTCTTCATATGCTTTAGCCTCCAGTCCCCTAATCAACTTTGTTGCTCTTCTCTGCACTTTTTCTTAGATCTAGAGTCTCAGTATCCATTTTTGTGCTATGGTGAACAAAACTGGATGCAGTTGAAAGGGATACTTGAGCCTGAAAGGAGACTAAGCTCATTGTTGTTACAATAACTGGTGGCTTGTGACATTCAAATAAAACCACTGTCTCATGCGATCAATTTATAGTGAAGCCCCAGTTCCTTTTTGTATTAATCTGCATAGCTATCCAGGTTCCACAAATTATCTAGCAGTCAGCTGATTAGATGCAACTTCTTCACTGGAGTTTCATATGGGCAGCAATCAGATTCCATATAGGCACTCAGTGATTGGTGTTGCTTCATTCTAATGATTCATGTTATGGTGTGGATAAGTAGCATTTGTGACTTCTGTAAAAGAATTACATGGTTCAGTCAGTGATTCTTATGACATTTCCTGGAACTGATTCTGAACAAAATTAAATGTTCAGAAAAAAAGATTAGAAGAAAGTTCAGATTCCTTACCCATCCTCACAGTTCCTCCTCTGCGTATTCTGTTAAAACAAAGAGGAGAGGGGGAAAAGGAAGGAAAAGACAGGTGTTTTTTTAAATTGCATAGCCTTGGTTGCTCTGAGATTTTAAAGATCTGTATAATACAGATATGCATTTTTCAGATTAGTTTTGGAATTTCTACCAACAAGGAAATTCTTTAATAATTGAACACACAATTATTACACGCAAGAGTTGCAAAGATGCTTTGGAACAAAGAGCAAATATCTGAACAATAAACAAAACTCTTGACTTCCACATATGACCTGAAACTATAACTGTTAGCCGTTTTGGTTAGGTAAGCAGATAATTCTACTCCAGCTTCATCCAGAGGGCAACACTTTTAGGTGCAGCAGCTTTATATGAAGGAGAGCAGTCACACACTGCCTTTAGCTAGAACTGCATTAGTACACACTAGTCCTTACATCATTTCACATCATTCCATTGAACCTGTCTCACAAAACCATCCAAGTTTAGCAAAGGAAAAAAAACCCCAAACCCTATTGGGAGTTCTGCTCCAACCGCTCTCCCCCCACAGCAAAGTAAAGCAAACTCTTCTACCAACACATACAAGCTTTCCTGTAATGTTCCCCAATGTTTTTTCTCATTGTAAGTTCATCCCCAGTAACTACCAGCAGTTTCTTGCATTAAGCCTATATTATTATTAAAAGAACTACAGTGGCGCAGTGGTTAGAGTGCAGTACTGCAGACTACTTCTGCTGAGTGCCGGCTGCCTGCAATTTGGCAGTTCAAATCTCACCAGGCTCAAGGTTGACTCAGTCTTCCATCCTTCTGAGATGGGTAAAATGAGGACCCAGATTGTTGGGGGGCAATATGCTGACTCTGTAAATCCCACTTAGAAAGGGCTGTAAAGCTCTGTGAAGCAGTATAGAAGTCTAAGCGCTATTGCTATTATCATTGTTATTATTACTAGGCAAGGATGAAGACAATGACTAGCTAAAGATCACATAACTGGCTGAAAGTTAAGGCCAGGGTTAAGACAAAAACCTAAAATCTAGGAACACATATGCTGGATTGGACCAAAGACTCATCTAAACCAGGGTCCTGTTTGCACCAGAGCCAACCAGGTCCCTCTTGAATACTCAGGAGCAAAACAGAAGCCCAGATGCAGATTCTGTTTAGTAGCTCTCAAACCCATGCAGCTTCTGATTCTGCAGGTATCTTTGATTTGTACCTTTTAAATAGTATTTTACATAAATATTGTAGCTGTCCTGGGTATTGATCGATTATTATCTCACCTTTATTACTTTATAAATTACTCAAGGTGGTGAACATGGCTAACACTCCTTCCTCCTCCCCTTTTCCCACAATATCAACCCTGTCAGGTGGTTTGGGCCGAGAGGGAGAGGGACTGACCCAAAGTCACCTTGCTGGCTTTCATGCTAAGGCAGAACTAGAACTCACAGTCTCCTGGTTTGTAGGCCAGCTTCTTCACCACTACAGCAAGCTACACCAAACTATTCTTTTGGTCTTCATTGAACAAGTCAACCTGGCTTATTAGTTTAAGAGCGAAAGAATAGTTTAACACAAGATAACTAAGGATGACTAAGCCTTTCTCACTTATTAAGTGAGATGAAGACAACCTGACAGGAACTGAGGCCCTCCTCTCCCAATATATTGTCTGGTTATATTTGTGCAATAACTGTTGCAAGTGGGGACGTATTGATACTTCCTCCTATTTCAGCTGTCTGAATAAACAGACACATTATCAGGCCTAAAGTGCTGAACACATTTTATGATGAAAAATGGCCTTCTGATTGTCACTCAGCCATGTCGCTGAGGCAACTAAAAGCCGCTCCTCATTTAGTGATTATGGCACAACAACAGTTGGGAGGAAGCCTGTTGCATTGCACGACAAGCTCCATCCATTTGGACATGCGTGTGAAGTCAAGGTAAAAGAAGCAGGCTTTGTCTGACAATGGCACACTGCTATTTTGTGGGACTGAAATCATTTAAACCCTCCCCCTCCCCCACAAATATGGTGGCTGCTGCCGCCTGAGTACAGTGCAGTCATAAATAAAGCAATCCAGCCTGTTTTGAGATTCTATTTGAAGTGTCACCTGTTCTCTTCTCCTTCCAGCATTGTGTTGTATGTTGCAATCTCGATATCCAGGGCCAATTTGGTATTCATGAGGTCCTGGTAATCTCGTAAGATGACAGCCAATTGATCCTTGGAATTCTGTATGCGGTTCTGAAGCTCTGTTTGCTTTGTTCGGGCATCTTTTAGCGCACGGTCTCCTTTATGTTCAATATCCCCAATGGCTATTTGAAAAGCAGCCGACTGCAAAAACGAAACAAGAAGAATTCCATCTTCTATTCACAAAACTGCAAAAACTGTTTTATGATCTCTACTCTTACAGCCTTATTTTCAGTTGATTCTTAAGCCTCCTTTTTATATCTTTCAAGATCTGACTGTCTCTGTCTCTCTCTGTCTCTGTCTGTCTGTCTGTCTGTCTGTCTCTTTCTCTCTCTCTCTCTCTCACACACACACAAATGCCACTATTGTACCTGGCAGCAATAACAAGAATGAGCCCCATTCCTCTTGGCTGGCTGGGTTTTGGTAGGGATCATCTGGAATATTAGGGAAGAGCAAAAATCTGATTGCTTGGTGTATGGATGATGGAAGCAACTGGATTTTTTTCTCCAACCCAGATTAAAATCTAATCCACGGAAGAACACTTTTTTTGTGGAAGATAGATATCTTCGCTGGTGCAACAAAAAAGCGAGTTCACCCTTTGTGTTTTTCATTATACCTATCAAAGACGTACACCTCTCCTTTTTATGACTAAATTCTGTCTTTGTAAAGTACCAATGAACTTTCAAATATAACTCCCACTTATACCTTTCATTGTGCCTCATTACTGGTCATGCTAATAAGGATCATTGTGAATAGTTGTTGACTAGCATCTACTGCCCACCTCAATTTGACATAGTTCTTGAGCCCCATATTATTGGCTCTTAACCCTATGGAAGCAAAAAAAAAAAACCCCAACAACAACAACCCTCCCATCTGTATGGCATTTTATATATCGTAAGACCAATATGTTTAAATTTTATGAAGAAGAAGAAGAAGAAGAGGAAGAGGAAGAGGAAGAAGAAGAAGAAGAAGAAGAAGAAGAAGAAGAAGAAGAAGAAGAAGAAGAAGAAGAAGAAGAAGAAGAAGAAGAAGAAGAAGAAGAAGAAGAGGAGGAGGAGGAGGAGGAGGAGGAAGAGGAGGAGGAAGAGAAAGAGGAAGAAGAAGAAGAAGAAGAAGAAGAAGAAGAAGAAGAAGAAGAAGAAGAAGAAGAAGAAGAAGAAGAAGAAGAAGAAGAAGAAGAAGAAGAAGAAGAAGAAGAAGAAGAAGAAGAAGAAGAAGAGCAGCAGCAGCCTCTGGGAACGAAAAGGAATTTCTGACCTTTTTCTTCTCAGCATCTACTTTGCATTGCATCAAATGGATGACCCGGTTCAACTCAGTAATTTCATTACTGGTTTTTTGCAGGCTTTCATGGCACTGGCATTTTTTGTTCTGAAGATCCTCAATCTAATAGCCAGAGAAAAGAGAGAAGAGTGATGGAACCATGATCAGGAAAGGTTAGTAGTGCTCTGGTTCAACTTCAGCCTTTTCAAAGAGGAGACTATGGTTTGAGCAAAGGTTCCGTTGGGAACTAACAGCTCCATCCTCACCAGGGGTGGAATTCAATTTTTTTTTACTACCGGTTCTGTGGGTGTGGCTTGGTGGGTATGGCAGAGGAAGGATACTGTAAAATCTTCAGTCAGAGGTGGGATTTGCCAGTTCTCCAAACTACTCAAAATTTCCACTACCGGTTCTCCAGAACTGATCAGAACCTGCTGAATACCACCTCTGATCTTCTCCTATAAACAGTCTTGAATCATCTGCCACTGTACAATTATCCAATTATTCATATTTCATCTGAAGGATATTAGCTGAGTCACAAGGTTGCAAAGTGGCAGTTTTCTGAGATCTTCTTTAAGAGAGTATCGCAGAATGCTTACAGAAAAAAGAGGATTTATTCAAAATAAGCTACAAGAGCTAATCATTACATGATCCCTTCCTTTCACCAATACAGTCAGTGTCAGCTTTGGAAGATATATTAATACCAGATGCTTTCACACTGCCACATTCTTGAGCCTGGGGAAATGAGAGGGAGGAGTTTCTTGGAGTGTATGTGGTTAGACATAATAGCATTCTTCTTCGAAGTCAAGGTCATGTTATTTCTTCACCTGGTTGAGAGGATGTCTCAAGTTGGGACAGATGGTGATTGGGGAATGTGATGCAATGAGGGGTGCAGGGCAGTGATGGGATTCAAAAACTTTTACTACTGGTTCTGTGGGCGTGGCTTGGTGGGCATGCCTACTGGATGGGTGTGCCTCTTTTTTTTGCAGCCCCCCCTGTTTTTGGGAGCTTCCTAGCCTCAGAAGAGCCTCTGGGGGGCGTTTTTGCTCCCCTAAGGCTCCTCTGGAGCCCTGGAAGGCAAAAAATGGATGGGGTGGCTGAGCTCCTCCTTCCATTTTTTGCCTTTCTGGACCTCAGCTGGGGGAATCCTGGCACAGCTGATCTTATCTACAGCTGATTGTTGGGAGGGGAAAAAAAGAAATACCTGAGGCGAATGTCAAGCGGGCGTGTAAGCGAGCATCGGGCAGGAGGATGACCGGATCGGAGGGCATGGCCAACCAGAACTTACTATCGGTTTGGCGACTCATGCCAAATTTTGCTACCGGTTCACCTGATCCGGTGTGAACCGACTGAATACCACCACTGGTGCAGGGGGTGGATTTGTAATTTTTTACTTATTGCAAGGAAACCCAGAACTTTCAGATTCAGGATTTCCCAGATGTGCCAGTTTACTACTCTAATAAAAAGGACTTTGGAGAGGATGTCTGTCTTGGAGTTATTTGTTTGGAGTGGAGGTTTTCTGGAATGCTGACAGATATTCCTTGACTTACCAGCCCAATTGAGCCCAACATTTCTATTGTTAAGTGAAATATTTATTCAATGAGTTTTTTCCACTTTAATAACTTTTCCTGCCACAGTTGTTAAGTGAATCATTGCAGTTGATAAGTGAGTAACCCAGTTGTTAAGTGAATCTTGGCTTCCTCATTGACTTTGCTGGTCAAAAGGTTGCAAAAGGGGATCGCATGACCTTGCAACCGTTGTAAGTATGAACCAGTTGCCAAGCATCTGAATTTTGATCACATGATCATGGGGATGTTACAAAGGTCATAACTGTGAAAAATGGTCACGTCACTTTTTTCAATGCCATTATAACTTTGAACAGTCACTAAGTAAACTGTTATAAGTCGAGGACTATCTGCATATCCAAATACAGACCGCTCAGAATTGCTTTCTATAGTTTCTCCATCACCAACACCCCACACTTGTAATAAATACTTCTTAAGAAATGACCTTCTCAAAGCTATTCTAAGGGGTTTCCAACCTTGGCAACTTGTGAACTTCAATTCCCAGAGTTCTCTGGGAGTTGAAGTTCACTAGTCTTAAAGTTACCAAGGTTGGAGATCCCTGTTCTAAACAATACACCCAAAATAAAAAAAAATTGGGGATGGGAGTGATGATGAGATTTGGGTGTGTTTATTTGCTTAATTTCTTGCTGGGTAGAATCTAATCCACTTTGATCCAGTGATTGAGGCACCAGGCTATAAACCAGGAGGCTATGAGTTCTAGTCTCTCTTTAGTCATGAAAGCCAGATGGATGATCTTTGGGCTAGTCACTCTCTCTCTCAGCCCAATTGTTGTGGTGGTGGGAAAAATAGGAGGAAAGAGTATTTATGTAGTTTTGCCACCTTAAGTTATTTATGAAAAAATAATAAAGGTGGGGTAAAAAAGAAAACTCCTAATAGTAAAACTGAGGTTCATTTGGTCCTACTATTTAAAATCATTTCTTGCACTTAGATCCTTTAATTCCAGGCTGCAAATATTTAGTTCCAAATGCTGAGTCTTGTAGTTTGTAAATAAAACAAACAAACAAATAAATATTGCAAATATAATAGCTGCCTTCTCCACCATGGCATCTTTGTATACAGGGTGAGGAATAAGAGTTAGGTTGGAAAAACTAAACCGCCATCTATTTTGAATCATTGGCGAGGTCTTGGTTTACTATTAGGATTTTTAGAGATACTCTAAGCCAGTCTAGTAATGATCTAGCAAATAATGTAATAAGCCATAAAATAAACATCACAATGTCTCCAGTATTAAGCTGGACTGACATATGAAAATGAAGTAATTTTATTTCACACCTCTATGACTACTGCTGCTGATATTTACAGGAATAGCAATGGCTCAGTGATTGAGGAAAAGATTAGTGAAAAGATATGAAAATTGTTTCATCATATCTACCGATTTGGATATTTTAATGGGCCACTTTATGTTATTGTGATATTACCATCCTTATAATTACCTAACAGATTGAATAATACATTTGATTGACTTAGTCAATCTTTGGCTTTACATGAGAAGTCTATGTGTCTTTTGATGTGGACAGCTGCCATCACTGTCAAGAATAGCATTGTTTAAATTAATAGATAGCCAGTATTGTGTTGATTGGGAGAAAAAGCTGAGAGCACATCCTTAGTAATATGAAACCTACAAGCTAAGAGTCGGTTAACAAGAAGATGTAAATCAGAAACCAGGACATGATACGTTCCAGTTTTTTTTATTTTCTGGTTATCTAGATGAACACTAAAAATTTTCTGTTTACCTAGATCAGTGGTAGGGAACCTTGGCTCTTTTATCACTGATGGACTTCAACTCCCAGAATTCCTGAATGAGCTATAAAAAGTTCCCCATCCCTGGCCTACTGGTTTTTCAGTTGTGAGGGAAATCAATTTTTGATTTGAATGGGATTGTTCAATATATAAATGTCCTAATTTTTGACTTGAATGATCAATATTCTTTATATGTCCTACATTTGTATATTAAACAGTCCCATTCAAGTCAAAAATTGATTTCCCTCACAACTGAAAAACCACTAGGCCAGGGATGGGGAAACTTTTATGGCTCACTCAGGAATTCTGGGAGTTGAAGTCCATCAGTGATAAAAGAGCCAAGGTTCCCTACCGCTGACCTAGATGAACACTAAAAACTGGAAGAGTCAACCACCCACTCCATATCTCAGATACATACCTGGTTTTGATAAAAAAGGTTAGCTTCTTCCTTGCTTCTTTGGGCAATGCTCTGATACCAAGTATCAATGTTCTTGATGAGGATGTCCATGTCCAAATCTCTGCTGTTGTCCATATTGAGCACCACAGCTGTGTCAGAAGGATAGCAATGCAACATAGCACGTTCCTGGAAGTGCACAGAATCTGCTTGAGATCATAACTCAGAGCAATGGAAGTGACATTAACAGTCTGTCTAGAAACTTAATGGACCAAAATTACTTGCAGATCTAATTTCTGAGCAATTGATGACATCAATGCATCATTTTAATGAAGATCACTGTTGGCATACACCTGATGTCAAGCCTGTCTTTCTTTTATGTCACAAATGTCTCATCAACCCTTCCAAGCTCAATTAGCAAAACATTTCATAATTTTTAAAATTATATAGTAAATTCAAGGCAGTGAATATACTTAATACTTTTGCTTTCCACATACCTACTACTTTTGCTTTTCCCTCACAACAACCCTATGAAATAGGCTGAGAAAGAAGGACTGATCCAAAGTCTCTCAGCTGGCTTTCATGCCTAAGGGAGACCTAGAGCCCACCATCTCCTGGTTTCTAGGCCAGCAGTTTGACCACTACACTAGACTGCCTTCCTAAAAATCATATAAATTATACAAAAAGTATTTGTTTGTAGGGTTATGATTGAATCCTATAATCAAATTCCAAATGTTCTTTTAAACATTTGGGGGAGTTAATCGAGAAACCCATCACTTTGCGTGGAAATTTTCAGTAAGTAAAGGCACCAACAGGCCAATTTTGCCTTATGGTTTTTTTTTTTAAGAATCAAAAAAATTAATAATGTTATAGCAGCAGTTTGCTACTGAATCCAGGTGTTTTGATACAAATGTCAAAGGCTGTTGCTTGCTCAGCCAATGGTGGATTAAGGCTCACTGGTGCCCTAAGCACTGACAAATCTTGGTGCCCCCTCCTTTGTACATACTGTACAAAGGAAGCCATATTCTCAACTTTGTGGGGGGCCCTTTGGGCCTGGTGCCCTAAGCTTAGACTGCTTAGACTGCTTAATGGTTAATACACTACTGTGCTCAGCCCAGCACCTCATTTCTTAATTCAGCTAAAAGTCTCTTTCTAGATTCATGCTAGTTGCATTAAAGCAGCCAAAAGGAGATCCAAGGAGCTTGTTGCTAACTGGATCTCTCTGACTTTTCTGTGTCCGCATCAGGGAGAACGTGGAGGAGGGTGGCAATCTAAAAGACAGTGTCTATTGAAAAGGACTGATCCCTATGTGAAATCCCTTCATAAAACAATGGCAGAAGGATCAGTAAGTTGGATGGATGAGAAGGAGGGTGGGTGGATGGATGGGAGGGAGCAGGGGTGGGATTCTACCGGTTCAGACCAGTTTGGGCAAACTGGTAGTTCCAGGGAACAATTGGCTCCGCCTACCCACTCCTGCTTTCTCCTATGCTTTATTTCCTGTTTTTTTTTTAAAGCACAGCTGATTCGTGTGGCAGAGTGGTTTGCCACGCATCAGCTGTTTTATTCACTGGGGATGCAGCAGAAGTAATGGAGTCGAAAATGGGCTTTTTAAAATGTAGAGCACGCACACAAAGCGTGCGCTCACCAAATCGTTTGTTACACCAGTTGAATCGTACCACTGGGAGGGAGGGATATAATTTAGTAATTTAGGGACAAAGTAGGAGGAGGAAATAATATTAGATATGTTCACTGCCTTAAGTTATTCATATAAAAAATAATAAAGGTGAGATATCAATAAAGTAAATAAATATTTGGCATTTCAAAAGTCCTTAGGTTATGGGTCTAATCATTGCTGTTTGCAACAATAACTGTCCAGTAAATATGTCCCAGCTATCAGTGATATGGAGTAAAAATTCTGGTAGTAATGCCTAAGAATTTTTTCTCACATTGCAATTTGAGGATACAGACCTCCGAAAAAAAATATTTCAGGAACTCTTTATTCTCCATCAACAACTCCTGCTTCAATTCCAGTTCCTTCTGTTGTTTAAATTCATTATCTACTTGCTGAAGGGAGAGAAAAGACATTGATAAATATATATATATATAACTTCAAAATCAAATAGAGTAGCAGTGAGAAATTTGATTCCAATCTTGGGGGAGAACGTTTACAAGAAATTGGATTCTGAATCTTGATACTACAGAACTTTTTTCAAAGTTTTCAGAAGTGGGTTGGACAAGATAAATATGATAAAATGTATTTTGCTGCAGTGGTAGATTCCTGCACTTGGCAGCCAGTAGAACAAGATAATCTTCAAAGAATCTTATACTCCTTATATTCTGTGATTCTATTATAACTTGCATTTTGAGTTCAGTGTGACTTTGTTTTGTACTTCCTTCCATAATTACACACTGGTCTTATTCACTTGTTATGCCTGCACAGAGGCCTGTTTTTTAAGTTGAGAATAAATTAGATGGAAGCACATTCTCCTGTTAGGCATGTGCAGAAGCCACATCCATAATAATGCATCCTTGCACATAAGAACCTGATATACACAGTAGCAGGCAACCAAATTATGGCTTTTATAGAGAATGACATTCACAGTAGTAGCCTCTGTCTCTGGAAGAGCTTTCCCCTGAGGTCACAGGTGTCCCTATCTCAATGATATTTTATTAAATGGAAAAAAATAGTCTTCTTCAAAAGAATCCTGCCATCTGCCTGAAACAACAGCAGTGTTTGTTCGATTAGCAATATTTGTTGGTTGTGATGGTTTCGTCTTAGGAATATGCTAAAGCAGTTTTGCCTGACTGTAATCTGTCTAGAATGGTGAGAGAGCTTCCATAACTCAATAAGGGAGGGTTTTTTCTTTGTCTTTTTGAAAGCCAAGGTCACACTGGATCAATAAGCTGTTCTGTGTTTTAATCTATGGACTTGCCCAGAGTCAACCATTCTCTGCATGTTTGGTATGAACATGCAGACAAAACCCCTTAGGAATGAACAGAGCGATCTATTGGTGTTTCTAATATTGGGATTTTAGCTGGTGGAATTCCCAATCAGATCTATGGAGTTAATCAGGAAGATGGATTCAATGGGTATTGTACCCTTAAACCCTATGGAATGACAATGTGAAAGCAATGGGCATTGCATATTCTGTCTATCAAAAGAAATGATGATATAAGTGGATTTATCTCTACCACTAGAATTAAATAATTATAGACAAGTCCCCTATGTATTCCTCTATTTGTACTAACATACGTGGTTTTTTTTTTTAAAAAATATTGGGCCAATCATTTGATTTACTCACCTGCTTGAGTAGGATAAACTCATTCTCTAAGTGTTGCTTTCTGTTATTCTCCTCTTTGTATCTTGCAAGGATATCAAAAAGCAAAAGCAGGGCAGAGAAGAAAAGAAATCAGTTTAGTAATAAATAATAACAATGTATTTGTTATTTATTTATTTAATAATCACACACACACATACAATTTATTCACAAATGATAAATTTGTTTAATAGTTCAATATTTCAACCAATGTGCTCCACATTCTACAATACAGTGCTAGGGATTCCCTTTCAGACAGTTGCTAAGGTTGTTTGATATGAAGTGGTGAAACAATAAATCTGCATAATTTCAGTTTCTATTCCCCCAATACTGTGTTTGAGCCTTCAGGGACATAGACACAGCATCTGACTGCAATTCTTTAAATATACAGGATCAAAGATATGGCTGCCTTAAAGAACAGGATCATTTAGTTAGTTCAGTTAGTTTCAACTTACAGTATTCATTCAGGGACTGTTCAAAGATACAACGGCTTTAAGAAAAAGTGATTTACAATCAGTCTTTGCACTTACAACCATCACAGCATCCCCATGGTTGGGTGCTTGGCAACCTGTATGTATTTATGACAGTTTCAGCATACAGGGGTCATGTGCAGAGGTGGTATTCAGCAGGTTCCGACCAGTTCTGGAGAACCAGTAGCAGAAATTTTGAGTAGTTTGGAGAACCAGTAAACACTACCTCTGACTGGAGATTTTACAGTCTCCTTCCCTTGCCACACCCACCAAACCACACCCACAGAACAGATAGTAAAAAAATTTGAATCCCACCACTGGTCATGTGATCATCATTTTGTGACTTTCCCAGCTGACTTCTAACAAGCAAAATCAACCAGGGAAGCCGGATTTGTTTACCGTCTGCACTCATTCACTTAATAATTCAGTGATTTACTTAACAACTGGAAAAAGAAAAGTCACAAAAATGGGCACAACTCTATTATCAACTGCCTTGCTTAGCAATAAAACTCTGGTCCCAATTTTGGTTGTAAATTGAGGACTACTTCTGCTTAAAATCATTTGAGGAGGATGCCCAACCCTAGCTGAAGGTAACTTTGCAATCTCTCAAAACTGTCCCCCATTTTTTTTTTATCATTAGCTACTGCTCAGAGGAGAGGAGAAAGAGAAGCAATATCTGGCAGTCATGTTCTACAACTTTCTTTTCTGGACAAAGAGTTTTTAGTGGAATAAGGTTCCTTCAGCATCCATTCACTGAAAAGAATAACCACAATAGATGATCAACCTTCTTATGAGGCAGCTTACTTGCTTTGGTACTCTGCAATCAGCTCCTGAATTATTTGCTGCTGGTTTTCCAACTTATTCTTTTCAGTAAATACATAATCAGTTTTTTTTCTCAAGTTAGTGATGTAATTTTCAAAAAGAGTGCTCAAGTCTTTCTTAACCATTGGCATCTTTTGGGTTTGCAGCAATTCCCACTTGGTTACCAGTATCCTGTTTCTTTGCTCCAGGCTTCTGACCTAAAATGCAGAGAGAATAAAACTTGGTGCATTGCTGATCAATTCCTGAGGCTTTGAGAAGCAAACTAGTCCTGCAATATTTTAGATCTTTGGCTAGGAAAGGGTGGCCTTTAACTTACTAGGCTCACCTATCCTGTCGGATTTCCAAATTCAACATGCTAAATTCTTTCAACCTAATGTAATTGTCCGCCTTACCAGGTGGACTAGACAAAGAACCATGGCAAAATGAGCTAATTCTACTTTATTGTAAAGCTGCATCATAACAGAAACTTACAAGTCTGAAAGTAGCCTGACTTACAAGTCTGAAAGTAGTAGTAACTTAAGGGGGTCTCCTGAGCCTGTTCTGCTCATTATGCTATCCTATTCTCTCTCTAACTTGACCGTCCTCTAGACAGCATCTCTTTGCTCAATGTCTCAAGGTCATTACCACATATCATTATATCAGCCCTCATTTCCTCGGCACTAAAGAAAGCCCTCAGATATCTCTCCCAAAGCCTTCTAGGCAGGCAAAAGATGGTGGAAAAGAGTGGGGATTTCAGAAACAGAAGGAGTTTCCTCAATACCATCTAGTCAAGTAGATATTGGACAAATGTCTATGTCGATTCTCAGTCATCCAGATCATGGTTGTCCCAAAAGTGCTTTTTCAAGAGGCAACTAGACTTTCTGGTTTTTCTTTGAAGACATTTCTCTTCTCACCCAAGAAGCTTCTTCAGCTCTGACTGGATGGTGGGGAATGGAGGGATTTATACTCCTTGCAGACAGCTGGTCATTTGCATTCTTTTAGCAAGTCATTGAGGCCACCTGGAGGTTTATCAGGGTCACATGGGTAGTGCAAATAGGTGTGGAGCCTTCTTGGAACTGTTGAAAAAGCACCTTTAGAAATTGGACATGTGGAGATTGAGCCCAGCCTCCACCATTTTATAGCCATACTTAATACAGTTGTGACTTCCCAAAGGAAGACTCTCTCATATGTTGGAGGCCTTCTCTCCCCTAAGATTGAATGAGGCAAAAATGGTCCTTCTGTGCTTTGGGCATAAGGTGCCCAAAACTAAACAAAGCCCAAGGCAGTGACTCAGGCACAATAACACTAAGCCCCCTTCTCTGTGGCTTTGTAGGAAGAGCCTTTGATTTGTTAATGAACTTGCTATTCTTCCATGTCGCATGTTTGGTGCTCAGTCTAATTCCCAGTGAATGTCAGTAATTCTCTGAGATAATTGGGTGAATGTGTTGATTGTATATTTTGAACATGGATCAAAGAAGCTGATGAAACTGCAGCACCCTTGCTCCGTCTTCTCTACATTTGCTATCAAAAGAGTCTCGGATTCCTGGAAACACAAGGCCCGTATCAAGGGAAGCTCCAGGATGGAGAGCACTTCTAATTAGAATGGTATCCAACTGGCATACTAATGTCCGTGGGCTGATTTTGCCTAGCAAAGGTGGGTCATGAACTCAAGCCTAATGTGGGAATCTGGATTTTAACTCCAAAAACAGTCAGAAGTTTGGACTAAAGTGTTCCTTGAGGAAAGCCACATTCTTTGCCCCGATTATACTTCTCAACAATCTAGTAAGGATGAAGAACATCAGTATGATAAGCTAGGTTCAAACTTCTTCTCAAAGTGACTGAAAGACTTTGAGCCAACTCCCATCACTTGAATCTACCTCTTAATGGACATCTACGGTCCTTTAAGCAATCTGGAGCATAGTAATACTAATGGCAGCATACGTAGCACTGAAATTAAGGATTGTGAGTGTGTATATATATTTGTGGCTATCTCATATAGGCTCTCTAGTCCTGTATGATATTTGCAGGTCTAGTTTAATTTGCTGGTGAGCAAGGTTTCATTTAAGGACGAGCACCATTAAGATGTAACCTTTCTTACAAGTCACAGCCATTGCCTTGGAAACACTGAGCTTTACTAAATACTTTCCAGAGTTTTTAAAACATTCATTTCCTTCTATTGCTTCAGCTTTGATCTAAAGCCTGGAATTAAGAAGCAAGTCTGCAAACAAATGCTTAAAGTTGTGTCCTTTGAAGTTCAGGAACAAAGATTTTTATCTTTCCATATGGTGAAAATAATTGTGCCTCTTACAGTACCTTTCCTTGGGCTATTCCTTCTTTTTTTCCTGTTATGAATTATAGGTATAGGCAACTGACATCAAACAGGGCTACCAGATCAGGGCCACAAAAGTCTGAATCTGTAGCTTTCACGGAGGCACTGAAAAGTAGCTGAGAGTTCAATCAAGACCATTCAGTGGAAAAATGTGACACAATTAATGCTCTTCCACTTCACAGTACTGCCCAAAAGCTGAGGACTTCTTTGTTAAAGGCACTCTCCTTTATCTTCACAGCTCCTCTATGAGATACATTGGGCTAAAGACAGTGAATCTCAAATCAGTTTAAACTCATACAGCTCGACTCAGCTCAGCTCAAGAAACAATTCAAATTTATCTTCTTTGTTCAGTTGAATTGAATGTTGTGTATGTCTCTGTTCGAACACTGTATTCTTATGTAGATTAATTTGCTCTGTATAATAAGCGGGGTGGGGGTGGGGGGGAGGGAGAGAAGACCTGATGCTTTTAACAATGTGCTATCTCCCTTGTCTGCTTTTCCATAAAAAATGATTTATAGCAAAAATTCCAGACCCAGAATTCCAAGCATAGAATTTGCAAATAATACATGGTTTGAGCCTTAGTGTTATAACAAGATGTCCTTGATGTAGCCCATTTCAAATACCTCCACATTCAACATCTCTGTTTCACTAACCACACCAAAACACTTTCCTTTTCCCACCAGGATCAGTTTACACTTTGCATGAATGTCTAGACTATGCGCTAAATTCTAAGCCTGTTAACAAAACACAATTGCTGTGTACAGGTAACATGCTTGATTCAAACAAATAATCAATATTAAAGTTTTAGATGCTGGCCTAGCTCCCACCTTTTGCTGAATCACAAAGTAGACAATTCTGGGTTGTTTTCAGCCTCCTTTAGAAACTGTTGCACCATTCACTCATGATGCTTCTAGGCACCATGCTGTTTTGCAAGACATGTTTAAACCAACCCTCAGTATCCCAAATCCCGATACATAACACAATACTCAATACTCCCGGAGTGAGATAACAAAGCTAAGGAGACATTTATGGTTCTTGCCTCCAATCCTTGAATATTTAGCCATGTGTACAGTTCCTTCTGCCTAAAATCAAAATCGGAGGGGGGCAGGAAGGGAAGAATTAACTCACCTTGTCAATGAAACAAGCAAACTGTGTGTTCAGGTCTTTCATTTGATCCTTTTCATGGACTTTGACTTGATGATCATGTGGATCAACTCCCAGATACAGAGGTTCTAAGAGGAGCTTGTTAATACTAACCTCCAATAACCCCTCATTTCTATAGCCTGGCTTAGGAATGTCTGTGTACCCAAGATTGTAGATAGCTGCCAGAAAGTTGTGATCCATGATACTTTCCATATCCAGACTATTACCTCTAAAGTTTTTTGGCTGGTGGCCCATGTAAGAGGAGATCCTGTGATTTCTCCCAAAGTTATGGAAACTTTTGCTGCTGTTGCCTCTTTGGAAGGAGCAGTTGGCTGAGTGCTGTTGCATCCCAGTGATCTGGATCTCATCATTACAGCCAATGATGCAGATTGAAGATCTTCGGCGGTTCTCAGGAGGAAAAGGCTGTTGGTCCATTGTGTCAGAAGAGTGCTTGGAGGAAAATGGGAGCCAAACGAGGAGAACAGTGAATGAAGGAAGTCCTTTCTTGCAAGACTTGAAGCAACTCCTTATATGCAGAAGGAGAGACTTGATGGCAGTGTTAATTTTGGGTATTACTGGGTCTGCCTAGCCTGGCAGCAAAATCTTGAACCCAGAGGCTATTGTAGGAAGTAAAAGGCCGGGAAGAATAAAAATGCTCAGGAAAGCTCTTCATTTAGAAGGGTTGCCTGTCAACATTTGCCTTATAATTGCTTCCCTTTTATTAGTATTTTCAAGGTAACTGAAAGATCTCATGGTCAAAGCATTTTTGGAATGTTGAAGCATTTTTTCTTTCTTTCTTACATTGTGTATTCCATGCCAATGGCTAGGCTTCCTTTCCTGATAGTGCCCTTAGTTTGGATGCACAGAGATCATTCCATGTCCCTGCTATACAGTAAATAAATTGATAGCAATATATAGGTACGCCTTGATTTATGACCCCACTGGGGCTAGAATTTTGGTCCTAAGTCAAGACACCCACATGACCCAACCAGCACCCATAATATGATGATGTAACCACAGGATAAAGGCAACAGCACATTGTTTTACAATGACCACGAAAGCTTTATGGTCTTTAAAGCAGTAGTCATCAACCAGTGGGCCAGGGACAACTGGTTGCCCATGAGAAAATTTTGGTGGTCCGCACAGAAATGTTTCCCCCAAAGCACTCCCCCAAAAGCAATTAATCCAGACTACGCGGGAACACAAGGCTGCACTGCCCACTTAGCCCTCCAACCCGCTAGCTCCACCCTTCGGCCGAGTGCAAACCTTACCTTGAGTAGAGCCATGCGAGCTGGTACCGGAAGGTAAGACCAATGGCGGGGGAGGGAAATCCGCCCCAGGGTGGCTTGCTGACGTTGGTGGGAAAGTCATTCCCATATTCCAGAGTTGCAATAGTCACAGGACTGGCCCTTTGGTCATCCCGGAGCAGCTCCTCCAGTCCATGGCAGGCTGGTGCACCCGGGTGGAGGAGCAGCTGCTCCGGGATGACCAAAGGGCCAGTCCTGTGACTACTGCAGCTCTGGAATATGGGACCAACTTTCCCACTAACATCAGCAAGCCACCATCAGTCAAAATTCATATTAGTGGTCCTTGGTGGTGCAGGCTGTTAATCATCTAGCACTTAGTGCAAGCTGCCTGCAATTAGTGCAGGCTCGAATCCCACCAGGCTCAAGGTTGACTCAGCCTTCCATCCTCTCGGGGTAGGTAAATTGAGGACCCAAGATTGTTGGGGGCAATAAGCTGACTTTGTAAAAATGCCGCTTGGGGGGGCAAAAAGCCCTAGTAATAAGCAGGCATATGCAATGGAATGAAGGCTATTGCCGAGCGCTTAGCATGGTGCTCCATAGACTGTAAGCCGCCCTGAGTCTCCGGAGAAGGGCGGCATATAAATGCAAATAAAAAAAAAAAAAGTCCAAAAAGTTGGTGACCCCTGCTCTAAAGCACCCTTTCTGAGGCTGTAGTAACTTTGAATGGTCATGAAACAGCCAGTCGTAAGTCAAAAACTACCTGTAAGTGAAGAGAGAAAAACCCTGTCCTCCCCTCCCAACTCTGCAGCAAGTAGAAATGAAGATGTTCAGTATAAAGGTGAATCTGATAAATCTCCCATCCATTTCATCACCAAAAAATATTTACTTCGTATGTCGCTTTTATTTTCTATAGATTAAGGCCTGCATTCATAATATCCCCGCCCTATTTTTGCCATAACAACCCTGCGAGGTGCAGTGTTCGGCTGAAGGAACTAAGGTCAGCACCTTAACCACTGCACCAGACTGGCTCTAAAAACTAATTGCAAAGATTCCTGGTGGGGAAAAAAAAATCAGTTTCATTATCGCTGTTGCCTTTTTCACTGACCACATTTACTAAGATGTTCCACAATGAACCATATCTGTTTTGAAGCTGACTGAAAGTTAACAAGTTTTGTATCCGACTGCTAATGTTTCTCTCTCCCAAGAGCAGGAACAATTAATTGTAATAGAACTGAACAAATCACCGCAAATTCTTGTTTTAAACTCTGGAATTCCATCCTCATCAAATATGACATTTGACAGATGTACTGCAGCATCTTTTTTGTTTATTTCTCCTTTAATTACACGGTCCTACGCCCTAACATCTGGTCTTTAAAAAATTGCATTATTCAGCATATATCCTTCTCTAAGTACATGCAAGGAGGACAGAACAATGTTCTTTCTACAGTGCTGTCAAGAATTGAGAACATGACAGACTTGCTTCTGGACAAATGGAAGGGCTTCTTCTGACCTTTTCTTTTGAGGTTCCTCAGAAGAGAAGTGAACACCTGTCAATTCTATTTTCAAACCCTAACTTCACCTTCAGTGTAAGTCTGGAGAATCCAGTTCCATTCCGTTAGACAGATCATTCCATTCAGGGAAAGCCTGAATTATTAAAACGTTTCCCAGTGTTATTGGTAATCATTAGCTTGAAAGACCAAAGCTGGAGAATACCCAACCGTGGAAAAATTGATTGAATGTATTCATAAGAGAGGTCTAACCAAATTCAAGGAGTAATGGCTCCCTTGCAAACATGATACCACACAGCAAGGGAATGTAAGACTTAGAATGTGTTTTTTTTAAAGGAGAAACTGTTAAAAATAATTAAAATGAGCTAAACAGAAATGAGTAATAATTACAGAACTTGAAAGCATAGTATAAAGTTACTTAAGTGGTGGCTAGCAGTTGGAGAAAAAAAAAAGGAGAAAAAAAGAGAACAAAAGTGGAGACGTAAATTTGAACGCTTTTCCTTATGGACATTTTGTTTCTGTTACTTTTTTTTTCATTGTTTTCATTTTTGTTAATCACTACATCATTTGAGTTCCCAATAATATACAACCCTCACTTCAATGTAAATTTTATCCAACAGCAACTATAATGATATATAATTAATTATTTTATATGTACTATATGTACATAAAAGATTGATGCCAACATTGATGAGTTAGAGATTATATTACCATGCATATATTTAGGTATGTTATTCCTCTACACACTTTTCTTTCTTTAGTTTCATTTTTCTGTTGCTTTTTACTTAGTTATTAAAAATAACATTTAAAAAAACTTTGGTAAATATGAACAGTTATTAAAATTGACCATTTCAGTCATTCACACTGGTGGCATGGGAATAAAAGAAAATGAATCTTATTTATAAACAATAATAACATTGCAATTATGCCAGCTTTAATAAGTGCACCTGTTAATATACCCCCTGTGTCAGTCATGGTTTTTCTGGCACAAAATGTTTTGGAAGAATTATGTTAATAAAATAAATGATGGAGCAGCTATGCAGACAGAAGTGGCTGTGCTTGATTTTGAATGAATGTATGCTTCCTGATTTACCTCCTCTATATGCCAGCATTATGAGGAGCACACTGGTATTCATGTGTATTATTTTAATAATTACATAGCATAATTACAGATTGCACTTGCCAATTTATTCTTCCAAAATGTTAAATAAATGCAAATTAATGTTTATACTATTCCTTTAAAATATTTCAAGCAGATACAGGTCATTTGGTGCTTGAGGGAAGAACCTGCATCTAATTAAAATGCTTTGGAGAAAAACACTTTTCTCTATATGATGCAGGAAGTATGGGCAAAACGCTTGCCTCTGTTATATCCACTCTCAGTCCTCCTCCCCTCTGCCTTCCACTAGAATTAAGGATCCCTCACAACCCTGACATGATGAAGTGATAGAGACCTCAGTTATGATATCTGTTGCTCAGCATCAGTAAACGGGCATGGTACGATAATCAAGAGGGAACCACTACAAAAGAAACAAATCCAGACTTGATTCCAAGTTTTATATAATTACAATATAGGAAAGATGCACCTGCTCTCTCAAATACACCACCCAAGGTTCCTTCCTTCCTTCCTTCCTTCCTTCCTTCCTTCCTTCCTTCCTTCCTTCCTTCCTTCCTTCCTTCCTTCCTTCCTTCCTTCCAGATTCCCTTGTCTCATCCTTGTATGATTGTCAGACTAGCCTGGTTCCTGACATAGGCCTTGTTAATCTAGCCAACAACCAAGTATCAGAACTCTTCTAATGTGTGTCATTTTCATATGTTGAGGTAAACAACAAAGTGTTAGGGGGCATCTTTGCCCAAGGACTCCTATTTGTAAAGATAGGCATCAGCTGGATTTCAAGTTCAGTCTCCTGTGTCAAAGGGGATTATCTAACCACTACCCTATCCAACTGCTATCCTAATAGCCAATCAGTCAGACACTGTGGAAGTAGACAAGGAGCAGAAGACAGTGGTGATGATAGATTCAGTAGATATCAGGAAGAAGGAGTATGAGAATCTGGAAAAGTACCGGGCCTGAAAGAAGAACCTAGAGATGAGGTGAAAAGTAATGGCTAAAGTAGTGCCAAGTAGAGGTAGGGGCACTTGGGGCTGTGATTCCTAAACTGGGAGAGTGGCTCCAACAAATCCTAGGAGCAACAACAAAGCTCTTTATCCAGAAGAGTGCAATGTAGGAACAGTTAAGATACTGTGCAGAACCCTCAAACTCCCAAGTCTTTGGTAGAGAACTGAGACTGAGTAAAACATATATAGGACAGTGGTGGGATTCAAAAAAAATTACTACTGGTTCTGTGGGCATGGCTTGGTGGGCATGGCAGGGGAAGGATACTATAAAATTTCCATTCCCACCTCACTCCTGGGGGAAAGTTACTGTAAAATCCCCATTCTCTCCCCACCCCACTAACCTGCTTTCCAGCTCCGTTCTCCTGTGCAGGGCAACAAAAGAAGACCCAGACGATCAGCTGGGACTCAGGAGGCAGAGAATAGATGGGGGCAGGGCCAGTTAGAGGTGGTATTTGTTGGTTCTCCGGACTACTTAAAATTTCTGCTATCGGTTCTCCAGAACTGGTCAGAACCTGCTGAATACCACCTCTGATATAGGACTCATATAAATTAATATAAATATAAATAGCTTTGCAAGCAGGCATTTCCAGTTTTAGATGTATGCATAAAAGGATTTAGATACTTATGTAGAAGCCTGTTTGAAAATTAGCTCTATGCCATGGTTTGTTGAATAAACCAGAACTGGCTGGGTTTGCATAACGCACCGAGTCAAGAGTTATGCTTTATAAGCACAATGGGTAGGTTCCCACACAACAAAAATCATCCATAGCCATACAAAATCACATGGCTTAGCATTTTTTTCCAGTCTGGGTGTCTTGCTCATGTATGGACGTCAATGTTCTGAATGCTCCAGCCAGCATGGCCATCCTGGATAACCTGGGAAATCACCCAGCTTGAAGAAAGTTAGTTTAATGGGAAATGAGAACCCAGTCAGCATCAATGTGCATGTCAGGCATTATTTATTTGTTTATTTGTAAAATGGCTGCCTATCTTAGGCAATAATCCTAGGTGGCTCACATAAAAAAATAATTAAAACAACAACATGAAAAGACTTCATTTCCCACCACACCATCATGATAACCAATACCAATATTTAGTGGCTCATCCCAATCATAGTCCAGTGTTGGTGGAAGAGACAGGTCTTCAAGTCTTCTTCTAGAAGGCTAAAAGGATATGGGGGGGAGGTGTAAAGTAAATCTCAAAAGGGAAGTTGTTTCAAAAATCTGGAATGGCTATGGAGAAGGCACACCTTCAAGGTCCCAGAAGATGACAGTATGAGAGAAGGGACCTGAAGCACGCTCACCCTATCTGACTTGATAAGATGAGCAAATACCCTTAAGAACAGAGAGTCCTGCAAATAATCTAGTCCTATGACATGTAGGGTTGTAAAGGTGATATCCAGCACTTGTACTGCATTCTGGAATCTTATGAGAAGGGAGTGGAAGTTCACATAACAATCATGTAAGCTGGCCAAACTATGAGATGTCCAATGTTGCTCACATCACTGCATTGTGGACTAGTTGTAACTTCTGGGTGACCTTTCAAGGGCAGCCCCAAATGATAGATAGATGATAGAATACTTTATTGACCAAGTGTGATTGGACACACAAGGAATTTGTCTTGGTGTAAATACTCTCAGTATACATAAAAGAAAAGATACATTTGTCAAGAGTCGAGAATCATAAGGTATGACACTTAATGATAGTCATAGGGTATAATAAGCAATCAAATCATACTAGGAAACAGTCAATATAAATTGTAAGAATACAAGCGACAAAGTTACAGTCATACAGTCACAAGTGGGAGGGGATGGGTGATAAGGAGTGATGACAAGATTAACAGTAATAGTAGTGCAGACTTTGTAATAGTTGAACAGGGTTGAAGGAATTATTTGTTTAGCAGAGTGTTGGCTTTTGGGGAAAAACTGTCCTTGTGTCTAGTTGTTCTGGTGTGCAGGGCTCTATAGCATCTTTTTGAGGGAAGGAGTTGAAACAGTTTATGTCCGGGATGTGAGGGGTCTGTAAATATTTTCACAGCCCTCTTTTTGACTCGTGCAGTATACAGGTCCTCACTTGAAGGCAGGTGGGTAGTAATTGTTTTTTCTGCAGTCCTAATTATCCTCTGAAGTCTGTGTCTGTCCTGTTGGGTTGCAGAACCAAACCCATATTGAATAATCCAAATGAGAGCTGAGTAAAGTGACAGTTACTATAAGTAAGTCCTCCCAGGCTAGGAATAGATGCAATTGGTGCTAAATAAATAAATAAATTTGGCAAAGGCTTGCCTGATCATAACTACAACTTGTTTCTTGATAAGTGAGTTCAAGAGAACTCCCCAGCTCTGTCCAGAAAATCGCTATCCCTCCACAGTCAAAGAGGTCACCTTTCCAAACCCTCTGGGATCCAACACCCTCAGACATTCTGTCTTGTTAGGACTGAGCTGCAGCTGGTTTGTCCCCATTCAAGCCCTCCTCAGCCTTGGGCACCTAAACAGCATCTCCGCTGTTTTTTCTCCGCTATTCCACTCAGGCCTCCCCCATTTCCTCTCAGGCCTTTCCCCTCCTTTCCTCTCAGGCCTTTTTCTCCACTTTGCCTCTGAGGCAGTTCTCCCAACCCTTCCTATCAGGCCTTTTTCTTCACTTTTCCTCTCAGGCCTGCCCCCTTTTCTCTCAGGCCTTTTTCTTCACTGTCTTCACTCTGTCCAGAAAATCGCTATCCCTCCACAGTCAAAGAGGTCACCTTTCCAAACCCTCTGGGATCCAACACCCTCAGACATTCTGTCTTGTTAGGACTGAGCTGCAGCTGGTTTGTCCCCATTCAAGCCCTCCTCAGCCTTGGGCACCTAAACAGCACCACCTGCTCAGCATGGGGTGGAGATGCATAACTATTATCTGTATACTGATGATTCCACACCCCATGATGTCAAATGATCTCATCAAATAGTGTCATGTAGATATTAATAGGAGAGGTATGAGACCCAAATCCAGCATCCCACACAAAAGGGGCGTAGGGCTGGATTTCCCTGTCCCTACCAACATCAACAAGTACCAGCCTTAAGGAAAGGAGGAGGATCACTATAAAAGAATACCTCATTCCAAATTCCAGGAGCTGGCCCAGAATAATACACACAAACACACACACACACGGATTGTGATTAGTGTTAGTTTGAATATGTGATACTTGATTTAGTGAAAATCATAAATTGATACCAGTTCACATTTTAATGTGTCCCCAATCTATATGAGGTTATTATGTTTGTAGTTGTGGGCTTTGGTTGTAGACACCACTCATCTTCATGTGTGGGCAAAATGTAGAAAAGGAAGATTCCATTGGAGGAAAGAAGTACAAGTTTAAAAAAGAAAAGTTAGAGCAAAAATGTGATGCAACTGAACACCCTGAAGTGGGTCACACCAACACTACGACAAGATGTTGGAGTATCTGAATATACAGTAGAATTTTTTTGTTTTTATTTTGCTTTCTATAAATATTCTATGACTTGATTAGCCATAAATTTAAATTAAAAGTACATTTTTATTCTTTATTTTAATGATTCATTTATATACCTATACATTTATGTATAAAACATGTTTTGCCTATTTTCATTGAGCTGGAAGCAGCTACCATGTTTTCGGTAGAAATGTCTCGTGTAAATTCAAATAATGCAACCATTAACTGCACTAATCAAGATCTGTCACAGGCAATGATATCAAAAGTTGCTAAAAGATCCAGGAGGGCCAATAAAGACACATCATTCCCGTTTCAAGCCCTTCAGAATTGATCCACAAGCGCAATCAATGACATCTCAGAAATTCAGCCTGATCCCAATCTGAAAAGGGTTTAGATCAGTGACGGTGAAACTTTTTGGCATATCAAAAATTCAGAAAATGCTTAACTTGACTTCACTGGTGTGTTATCCCTTTCCCTGAACAAAAAAGAAATAATTCTCTATTCCCCCCTCGCCCCCCAAATTTAGGTCATCTTGAATAGTGGCATTAAGTAGCAATGCTGAGGTTGGGTCTTAAAGAAAGGGTTCAGGCCTTGACTCCAGTTCTAGCACCACTACTGCCACTCAAAAAGGTTACCACGTATTAATCCCCATAATGATTGCCCTCACAGCCACCGCTTCTCAGAAGGTGTTCTATTGATAGGCCTTGCAGCCTACCTGTGGTACCACACATGAGGTAGGTACCACAGCCACAGGTCTTTGTTCTTCAAGTGCCCTCCAAAAATACTCCTCCACAACCTCTGCATGAAAGTGCCCTTCATTCTCACATGATTGTTGGAGGATCTGGAGGCCACATGAGAGCACTCTCCTCTTACGCTACTTACCAAAGGGCTGAAGGTTGTGCAAGAACACACCCCATTCTCTCAGGGCGTCTGTAGCCTCTGAAAATTGCATGGGAATAGAATGTGCTTTCGAGAACTGTAATTATCAGGTATTAGTAAATGGTGGCATGTCAGCCAAAACATTGTGGCACATCACCTTTGACACCTGTGTCCAGGGGTGGGCTTCAAAATTTTTAGCAATGTTAAATGTTCACCCCCTCCTTCACGAGGATTGCCAAACCCATGATGGACCTCCTAAAGGCAGGGAGTCCAGGAATGAAATCCCGCCCAGAGCAACCCCTACAGTCAGACCTAGCCTGCCAAACTTCTATTGATGAATCGTCGGTAGAAGTTTGCGAACCCCAAGAAGCTTTGCAGCTGTCTGCAGGTGCAAGGGGGCTGTCAGCCCAGAACAGCCTGTACTTTGGCTGGGTCCATCTCTATGCCTTACCGACAGGGCTAGCTGGGCCCCATTTCAAAGGGCTCTGTAAAAACTCCTCCCCCCCCCATTCATTGCTGGTTTTTTGGATGGGTGTGGCCCTAGTCAGCCTCCTGCACCACAGTGGGGGGGGAGGGGCGTTTTTGCCCTCCCTGGGCTCTGGAGGCTTTCCTCGAGCCTCTGGGAGGGCAAAAACAGCCTCCCTGGGTTCCGGAGGCTCTCTGGAAGCTGGGAATGGGCCCATTTCCAGCCTTCCCAAAATTTCTGGGAGGCCTGTTTTCAATCCTCCCCGAGCCTCTGTGCACACCCTGCGCTTACCTGCATCCAAAATGGGCTACACGGAGTCTCCTGGGAGGAGTGGGGTGGGGTGGGCAGGGCCAGCCAGGAGTGGGATTTGGGGGTTCTCCGAACTGTGCAGAATCTTAGCTAGAGGCTCTCCTGAACCCCTGCAAACCCCCAGCAGCCCACCCTTGCCTGTGTCATAGGTTTACCATCACTGATGTAGAGAATCCCTTAATACAGGCCTCTCTGCAACTAGGCATCAATCACCCTCTCAACAACTTTCCTTTAAAAGGGAAAGTTGGAGATTATACAGAAGCCACCCAAAATTTCCAGGTCTCCTAAAAGGATGATCTCTAGGACAATGTCTTGAAAAAAGGAGGTGATTATCTCCAAGGCAGTCAAAGCACCTCCTCTCACAAGGAGACATAAACCATTGCTTAGACCCAATTGCATACATTCTCCCAAGGAACCATGGCCAACCAGGAGAGGCAGAGATCCAGATTAGAGGTGGCAAAGCTCATTGCAGCAGACATATTGTCTATTTTCTCAACATAGACTGTCTCTAACGTCTCCCAAGTAATCAAGCTAGGATATGCCTTGGTCACTTCCATGGGATCTGCTCAATTAGATTCACGCTCAAAGAGAAGCTGAGTGACTTCACCTGACAGATGTCTAGGATTGTCCCACTAGTGGCTTTGTAAGGGCTCACCCAGATTCCGTATCCATTAATTATTTACAGCACCAGAGGTTCTTCCCTAATTTCCACAATGAGCCCAAGTGGCAGGAAACTCACTTCAGGCATCAGTAAAGGAAGATTACATATTAATGAGCGTTAAATTGCTAATAGATTTCAGATGCATCGCTAACACAAAAGAGGGAAATAATTATCTAATTTGTTATTTTTTCCTCAGTCTTATTACTTTAAAAGTGACTCAAAGTGACTTAAAGTTTGTTAAATAGGATGTTAAGCCATTGGCAAATGATGTATTTTCCCACTTTATATTTTTTAATTGTGTTAATTAAATCCTCAAATATTGCAGTTGGGAAATTTTTTTCTCAATATCTTTCATAATACTGTGTTATCAAGATCGGCTAGTAAAAATCCATATTTTCATTGGATTGTTTGCTGTCATCTTGCAGTTTTTTGCATCTGCAAACGTATTGATAACATAACCGTCCATACATCAGACATCATATGCCTAAGGTTCCTTCTTGGATGCAGTTTGATTAAATACCTGTCTTCTCAGGACTAATGCTGTATTTAGTATGAAGGCATCCTGAATTGTTTGGTTCGATGCATTTTTAACAGTGTTGACCTTGTAGCTTTAATGAGCTGTAAATTGTGCCATGTGTCCTAACTTTTTCTTTCCCTTTCTTCCCTTTATACTTATCTGCCTTTAAAGAAATTATTTATGGAAACTGGTACTGCGGTTTGACGTCTCTGATGAACTTGGATTGCCAAGTCTGAGAGTTTTATTCTACCTTGCCTTTCCTGTTTTTTTCAGAGTAATGAAAGCAGGTGGCTCTATAGTTGAAAAAAAAATTGGAATCCATTCCACCTGGTGCAACTGATCCAGCTGCCATTCTCCAGACAAATAACATGCTACTATCTATGGAAAAATAATGGAACTTCCCTTGAATTAGGAAGAACTTCCCTTGAATTAGGTAGAACTTCATGCTTCTATTTTTCTGGTTGTAAATCTGTTCCCTTTGTTTGGCTCCTTATATTTTATTTATTTATTTATTTGTTTGTTTGATTTGTCAATCGCTTACAAGATAATAGGTATAAGTTTAAACATGAGTAAGAATACAGGAAATAGGTACAAATAAATGGGGACAATAGGACAGGGACGGGAGGCACGATGGTTCACTTATTCTGCCTCTTACAGACCTCTTAGGAATGAGGTGAGGTCAATAGTGGATACTTTGAGGTTAAAGGAGTGGAGGTTTGAGGATGTAACAATGGAGTCAGGTAGTGCATTCCAGGCATTGACCACTCTGTTGCTGAAGTTGTACTTTCTGCAATCAAGTTTGGAGCGATTAACATTGAGTTTGTATCTGTTGTATCTAATGCTCTTGTATTATTGTGGTTGAAACTGAAGTAGTCATTGACTGGTAGGACATTGTAGCAGATAATTTTGTGTACTACAAAATTAAGTCCAACCATAGACGGCGTAGTTCAAGATTGTCCAAGCCCAAAATTTCAAGCCTGGTGATATAGGGTATTCTGTTGCGAGCAGAGGAGTGTAGTAGTCTTCTCGTGAAATACTTCTGGACTCGCTCAATTGTATTAATGTCCAATATACAGTGCGGATTCCAGACAAATGAGCTGTATTCGAGTATTGGTCTAGCAAAGGTTTTGTATGCCCTAGTTAGCAATTCAATATTTCCAGAGAAGAAGCTTTGTAGGATTAGATTTACAACTCTTAATGCCTTTTGGCAATGCTGTTATAGTGAGCTCTAGTGCTTAGATCATTAGATATGAGTATTCCGAGGTCCTTGACAGAGTGAGAGTCATTAATGAGGTCATATCTGCCTAGCTTGTATTTGGTGTACTGATTTTTTTTTACCAATGTGTAGGACAGAGCATTTATTTGAAGTTGCCACATAATCAAGGTCACTTTGAAGAGCAGTAGCATTGTCGATGGTGTTGAATAACTTTACATAATCCACAAAGAGGACGCAGTTGCTTATAAGGTGATCGCAAAGGTCATTTATATAGAGTAAAAAGAGTGTGAGTCCTAGAACGCTGCCTTGGGGGACACCAGTATTAACTGGAGCAGGGTTTGATATAGCACTTCCTATTTTTACTATTTGTTGCCTGTTTGACAGTAATGCAGTAATCCACTTATGAAAGGATCTGGAAATGCCGTAAGAGTTTAGTTTTAACAGTAGTTTGTCATGTATCACTGAATCAAAGGCTTTGCAGAAGTCTATGTAAATTGCATTTATTGCTTTACCCTGGTTGAGTAGAGTAGTCCATATGTTTTTGCAGTGTAGGAGTTGTAGGTTGCAAAGAAAATGCATTCAATCAAATCCTCTCCTTTAATATTTTGTTTTGAGCTGTAATTTAAATCCAGAATGAAATTTTGTCTCCTATCCACCTGGATTATTTTTGTTCTTGTTACTTGTAATTAATAGCATCTATTATTATTGCTGTACGTTACCCACAGCCACTTTGCATGAGATGGTCAGGTAAATACATTTGATTAATAAATAAACCTCTGTAATTTAATGGGTTAATTACAAGCAGGACCCAGACTCATCAAAACCAGTGAATAATTACCTTCTGAATGGGGATGCTTGGCACTTCAGATCTGGAGAAAAAGAGAAGGTATTTTGGAGAGGATAGAAACAGATAACCCTGCAACTGTAGCTGGGTCCTTAATGAAGCTTTTTCTGGATTTGCATAGTAGCTGTGTAATCCCAAGAAGATACAATTTTGAGGGAAAAAAATATAATAGTAATTTCCCAAACATTATTAATCTTGTGTATGCTTATTTATTATTTATTTAGCTATTATTTAGAATATGGAATATGTATGTGTGTGTATATATATATATATATATATATATATATATATATATATATATATATATATATATATATATATATATGTTTTCGGAGATTTTCGCGGGTATTTGTATGTGGATCTTTGGTTCTTCGGGTTTTCTCCCGCATAGAGTTGGAAATATTTAGGCGACGTTTCGATGAAGTCTCATTCATCATCTTCAGGCTTCTGTCTTCGGCCTTGTGCTTGAAGCACAAGGCCGAAGACAGAAGCCTGAAGATGATGAATGAGACTTCATCGAAATGTCGCCTAAATATTTCCAACTCTACGCGGGAGAAAACCCGAAGAACCAAAGATCCATATATATATATATATATATATATATATATATATATATATATATATACACACTATATAATATCACTACATTAATAAAACACAAAACATAAATGTTAAAAAGATCTATGTTCAAATACCTAGGCTAACCATTGAAGCACAGTATATTTAAGGGACCCTGGAGGTCTTCAAGTCCAACCCCCTGCTTAGTCAGGAAATCCTATACCATTTCAGACAAATGGTGGTCCAATCTCTTGTTAAAAGCTTGGGGCAGTTCTTTTCCCTGCCTTGAGATGGGGCACATTTTTAGAAGAGCTTTGAAAAGCTCTTTACCAAGGCCTTTTGCTTTATTTTTATCTTTTATTTGTTTTATTGTAAATCAGGGGTGTCAAACTCAAGGCCCGCATGCCGAATCCGACCCACAACATGGTTGGGTCCAGCATTTGGGGCTGTCCTGGAAAATATAAGGGAACAGCCCATGTTGCTTCAACCTGGCCTACCCATGTCATTTTCGCCCAGACTACCCAATGCAAAGAGGAAACATTAGGCCAGTGTCGCCTCGGCCCAGCCTTCCCAGTGTGAAGAGAAAACATGCCAGCAGTTTGGGGAGAAGAATCAAGTTGGCCCACCCACCCACCCCGAGGTCAACTATAGCCCTGATGTGGGCCTCAATGAAATGGAGTTTGACACCTCTGTGGTAAATCCTTTGACTCTGGTCAGCTAAGTCACCAGAGTCATTTGAGAGTCAGGAGGCACATCTTGTATATTGTATAGTCTGCACACTTTATGATATATATATTTGCTGATGATTTATTTAAACTTATATTTATGTCTATATGTATAAAATGTGTTTTATTAGTATTGTATATCAGTGATTGTATGATCTCTGTAGATGCAATACATTAAATAAATATACTGGCCCTATCTATTTTATTTATATAATCAATTTATATGTCTACCCACTTGCCAGAGAGAGTCTGGACAACATAACAAGATATTATATGCAGTCATCAACAACAAAATAAATATTCAATCCTGCAATTAAGTCATTACATGAAGGATTTTATAAGTGATATTCATTACTTTGCATTTTACTCAGAAATCTATTGAGAGCCAGTGCAGTTCCTGAAGTAGTATAGTAATGCCATATTAATGTACTCTACCTGTAATTACCATGCCACTGCATTCTGGACCAGCCATGCCTTTTGCATGGTGTTCATCATAAACCCATATAGAGGGCATTGCAGTACTCCAACTGGGAAATAATTGAAGCCTACATAACCATGAGCAGAACATTCTAGTCTAGAAATGGGTATAATTGATGTCCCAGTTAAAATTGTGCAAACAGGCCTGCCTGGCCATCTCTACCACCTGCTTCCTGAAGATAAGTTGTGAGCCCAAAGGGACTCTTGCACCACCTTGCATTTGCTCCCCCTAAATATAATTGTCATTTGTTCAGTAATGATGTTCCATTTTTTCTTTTGCTTTTTGTAGAATTTGATTAATGCATTAAATTCTTTTCTTTCACATCCAATCACATCTTGTATTCTTTCAGAATATGCAAATATTACTCTTTGCTTAAGGAGACTAGTAAATCAAATAAATTAAAGCAAATAATGGCAAACTATTTATTTTTAAAGAACTACAATAGATTTATTGTCCACCTTTCAGAGCCTAAGGTGATATGTGGGAACCTTTGTTTGTCTTTATTTTATATCCCCCTTGACTGTTTTTTTAGATAATTCAAAGTGACAATTGTACCTAATACTCCTTTCTCCTCCTGTTTTCCCAATAACAGATCTGTACGGTGAATTGGATTGACAGAGAGTGATTGGCTCAAAATCACCCAGCTGACTTTCATTTTTAAGGTGGGGCTAGAATAAAAGCCTCCTGGTTTCTAGCCTGGTGCCTTAACCACTAGAACAAACTGCCTCTATTACCTTCCTTCTGTCAACTACATGTAATGTCTGCAACCATCAGCTCTGGTATCAGAACAAATGAGGATCTGTATGCAATGGGAGCATTCTGGTGAATGGCGGATTAAGACTCACTGATGCCCTAAGCACTGGCATAATCTTGGGGGCCCCCTCCTTTGTACATACTGTACAAACAAAGCCATGTTCTCAACTTTGTGGTGCCCCCTTTGGGCCTGGTGCCTTAAGCACGTGCTTACTCTGCTTAATACACCACTGATTCTGGTCAAGAAATATGTTAGTGATTTTCTAAATGCACTTCCTGGGCAAAACATTCATTGTGCTGTCCAGCCAGTGTGTGGGAATTGGTTAGTTAGGTAGCAATTGTGAGCTGTCCCCTTAAGGGAATGAATCATGGTAAATGTACTAAAGGTATCCTGGGAAATGTAGTCCATGTCACATGACCACATCTATAATCCTGGTTGGTCACTAAATTGACCCTCGATGGGTTGGAGGAGGTTTTCCTCACTCTTGGCTGAACTCATGGACTTGTGGTAACTGCTTCTACCGCTACGAGATGGGAGAAAAGGGATAAGGAGATAACCATTTTTTTTACCTACAAGACAGATATGCAAAGGATTGGTCATTAAAGAAGAACTTCATCACAAATGTGAGTTATGAGGATACCTGACGAACCAATAAAAGTACTTTGTTATGGATATTCTGTGGAGTTTATCTTTCTGCATATGTACAGAAGACAAATCTACCACTGTACAGGATACAGAACATTCATTCATATCACTTCCACTGTCTGAAATTGCTAAAAAATCAACAGTAACAAAGCGGTAAAATGTCTTATGATAGAAAACTATGTTTTGTCTTTAAATTTTAGTGGAGTTTGCATTGAGGGCTTGCTTTTTAAAAAAAAATGGTAGAAGCATGTTCTTTGAATCAAAATTTCGAAAAAAATACCTGCAAAGCAACATGTCAGAAGCTATCTAAATCAGTATTTTTCAACCCTGGTGTGCTGGCTGCAGAATTCTGGAAATTAAAATCCATATATTTTCAAGTTATCATAGTTGAAAAACATTGGCCTAAATGATCTGTCAGTGCTCTCAGTGGAGAATGTGCATAGCAGAAAATGGAATATTCCAAAAGATAATTTATATATCCTATTTAAAGAGTCGATGAATGCTTAAAGAACATGAGTAAGGAAACGGAAGACTCCCAGGTATATTTAGAAATGGATAAGGCTGCAACATACTTAAGATTCCAAAATATAGTGGAATCAAAAGAAGATTTAGAACAGGTGATGGCAGAAATCCTGGTGGAGGTATTGGAAAGAGACAAAGATGAGATCTTAAAAGAGTTGGATGAAGTCTACAGAGTAAATACTAATTATGCAAGACGACATAAGTGCTCAAGAGAAGTGCATGTACGTTTTGCAAGAAGAAAGGTCCGGGACATTATATATAAAATATAGAGAGATGAAACAATCAAATATAAGGTTAAAGAAATCCTAGTTCTTAAACAAATTCCAAGAAGGGTTAGAAAAGCAAGACGAGATTATAAATCTCTGGTGGCCCAATTGAATCGAAAAGGTATTATATTTAAATGGCTTGTCCTGGAAGGGATGTTAATTACTTGGGGGGAAAGAAAAATTAAAGTAGACTCTTTCGAAAAAGCCCAAGATTTCTATGAAAGACTGGTAGGCTCAGAAGAGCAGACCAGCAAAGATGAATTAGAATCAGAATCCCAAGAAGACCAAGAGTATCAAAAGAAGGGACAGAAGGCTGCAAAAAATCCAAAAAACAACCAACAATAAGAAGAAAGAAAAGAAGAAAATAAGGTACAATATCAACCACAAGTAGAACTTGGAGTAACTACAAGGCAAAGAGCAAGAAATAATTAGTCCCAAACCTTCAAAAAGAATAAGATCAATTAAAATAAAGAAGAAGAAAAAGAAGTAAGAAAAATCATTCAATAACAATAAGAGAAGATCTTAGATTAACAAACGTAGCGTAACAGAGAAAAAAGTGATCAGGAGATAAAGAAATAGACATAACTAGAGCTATGAAAAAAGAGGTGAAACTCTTATCTATTAATATAAATGGTTTAAACTCAAAAATAAAAAGACAAAGGATTCTGCCAAGGTTGATAAAACAAAACGCAGATATTGTTTGTTTACAGGAAACACACATTTTGAAATCACAGGAAAAATATTTAGTCTGCTCCAAATTAGGGACAGTGTTTATGGCTTCCGCAGATAATGAAAAAAAGAATGGAATAGCAGTGTACATTAAAGAAGAGATAAAAGCAACATTAATATTCGCAGACCCCAAGGGAAGAGTTCTGGCAATAGAAATACAGATAAATTTGAAAAAAATCTTATTGGTAGTAATCTACGCCCCTAATGTCAACCAAAAAGAATTCTGTAAAGCTTTATATGCCAAAATTATTGAATTAGAAAGGAAAAATATTTGTATTATTGGGGATCTCAATGCTGTAGCAGATTATCAAAAAGATTATAATGGGGGGGGGGACAAGAAGAGAAGGGAAAAAAGGAAGAGAGAATTACCTAAAATTTGTGTAGAAATGATTGAGGAATTAAATTTAATAGACGTATGGAGGAAATTAAACCCAGATAAGAAACAATTTACTTTGTACTCAAATCCCCACCATTCATGGTCGTGCATTGATATGACATGGATGAGTGGAGAGCTAACAGAAGATGTGGCAGAAGCAGAAATTATATCGAACACTTGGGCAGACCACAACCCTCTTAAAATTAATTGGCAGGGTAAGAAAAAACCAAGGAGAAGATGGACTTTAGACTCTCAACTATTAAAAGATGAGGAATTCATAAAGAAACTTAAGAAAGAATTAATTTTTTATTTTAAAGAAAATAACAACCCAGATACAACTATTCAAAATTTATGGGATGCGCTGAAAGCTGTTATAAAGGGAATCATAATATCTTATACCATACAAAAAAATAAAGAAAAACATGCTCAGCATAATAACCTACACCAAACAATTAAGAAATTAGAAACTGAATTACAGGATGCACCACAAAAGGTTAAAATCCAAGAACAATTGATTTTTTATAAACATAAACTCAATTTAATGGAACAGGAAGAATTGATTAGAAATTTGAAAGTAACCAAGCAAATGTACTTTGAACAAGCAAATAAGCCTGGCAGATGGCTCTCTTATAAGCTCAAAAAGGAGAAAGAGAAAAGAACCATCTACCAATTACAAGATGAAAGTGGAAATTATCAGCATACAATAGAGAGAAAAAAAAGAGATTGCATACAAATATTTTGAGAAGCTGTATAAAAAAGAGAGTAGATGAAGATCAGATAAGGAAATATTTAAGAGAAAAAAGTACTCGTGAAATTAAGGATGAGATGAAAGAATTGCTGATGAAGGACATATCTATGACAGAATTAAAATAAGCAATTAGAACCCAGAAAAGTAATAAAACCCCAGGCCCTGACGGCTTCCCAGCAGAATTTTATAAAGCAATAGAAGAACATGTGGGACCAATAATGGTGGATCTATTTAATGAGACACTAGTATCTGCTAAAATGCCAGACACGTGGAAGGAATCACTAATTTCGCTAATCCTGAAGTGGGATTCAGATGCCAGGATGATACAAAATTATAGACCAATTTCTCTATTGAATGTTGATTATAAAATATTCGCTACTATTATTGCTACTAGATTAAAGACAGTTTTTAATGAATACATACATCCAGATCAAAATGGATTTCTCTCAAATAGACAAATTTAAGAATAATAATGGATACCCTGGAATACTATGAAGCTCACTTGGGGAAACAGGTAGCTCTTGGTTTTTTGGATGCTCAGAATGCTTTTGATAATCTCAATTGGCAATTTATGATTCAACAAATTTATGATATGAATTTTGGCACTAAATTCGAGAATATTGTAACAGCAATTTATTCAGTACAAAAAGCAAATATAATAATAAATGGAGAAAATACCCAAACTATAAATATAGAAAAGGGAGTCCGACAAGGTTGACCGCTGTCTCCTCTCCTCTTCATATTATCATTAGAAATATTATTAGAAAGAATGAGGCAAAATTCTGAAATAAAAGGATTAAAAATCAAAAATGAAGAATATAAATTGCAAGCTTTTGCAGATGATATAGCTTTTATTATGGAAGATCCAATAGAAAAAGGACAAATATTAATTAAGGAACTAGAAAGATATGGAGGGTTAGCAGGATTAAAAATTAACAGACAGAAAATGAAACTGCTAGTAAAAAATTTAACAGATCTGTATAAATAATAGAATTAGAAAGGGTGCTTGGACTTCAAACAACAAGAAAAATTAAATATTTGGGAATATGGCTGACAGCACATTGCAAGGCGATAAAGGAAAACAATTATAATAAGCTATTACAACAAACACAAAAAGATTTAGAACTATGGATGAAAAATGCAACTGTCATTACTAGGAAGAATAGCAGCCATAAAGATGTCTATATTACCATAATTTCTTTATTTATTCCAAACCATTCCAGTTAAATCAGATAAGACCTTTTTCGACAATCTCAATAGAATGACATTAAAATTTGTTTGGCAGGGTAAAAAACCTAGAATAAAAATGAAATTGTTACAAGATATGAAGAGCAGAGGTGGTTTTGGATTGCCAAATTGGGAATTATACTATAGGGCAGCAGCATTAGTTTGGTTAAAAGATTGGATTAATTTAAAGAATAAAAGAATATTAGTTATAGAAGGTCATGACCTTTAGAGGGGGTGGCATGCATTTCTTTGGGAAACAGGACCCACCAAACAAAAATATTTTTATAGGCATCTGATCAGAGATTCGTTGATATACAATTGGATCAAGGTTAAAAAGAAACATTATATAAAAATCCCAATTTGGCTATCTACAATGGAAGCGATGATTCATCCAAATAATTTAGACTTGAATGAAATGTTAAAATATAAAGACCTATTGGATATAAATGGAAATTTAAAAACAAAACAGGAGCTCCAAGAGCAAGGACTACGAATAGACTGGTGGGCTTATCTTCAAATACAAAGCCGATACAATAAGGATATAAAGGACTATGGAATATATTTGAAACTACAACAATTAGATAAAACCTTATTAGGCCCAGATAAAAAAAATATTACTAAAATTTACAAGTATCTTCTAGAAGTAGAATTAGAAAAAGAAGTCGTGAAAGGATGTATGATCACATGGGGTCAAAATATTGGACATAATATAAAGTTAGCAGATTGGGAGACTATATGGAATAGAAACCACAAATTAACAAAATCAGCAATATACCAAGAAAATGCATATAAAATGTTTTATAGGTGGCATTTTTCCCCTTCGAGATTAGCGAAAACGTATCCTAAAATGAGTTCCATATGTTGGAAATGTAAAAAAAAAGAGGGAACATATTATCATACATGGTGGTCTTGCTCAGAGGCTCGAAAATATTGGCTCAAAATCCAAAATTGGCTATAGGAAATTACCAATGAACAACTAGACCTAGAACCAGAGTTCTTCCTATTAGGGATCTTTTAAAAAAATATGTAAAGAGTACAAAATACTTATTACTACATGTACTGACCGCGGCCAGGATTGCTTTCGCTCAGTGTTGGAAACAGCCATTTATACCTGTAGAAGAACTGGTTATACAAAAAGTTATGAATTGTGCTGAAATGGATAAATTAATGTTGAGTTTAAAAGATAAGGAATTTTCAATATTTTATAAGGTGTGGGAACAATGGTACAACTGGATAGATCGGAGACAGACTAAGGATAAGTAATTATTAAATATAGAACATAGATAGAACAAGAATACAATTATGTACAAATTACTATTTGTAAATATCGCACAAATGATTGTTATATGATAAGCACCACAAATAGCTGTTATTGAATCATATATTTTTTAATGTTTTCATGTAATAAAATTCAATAAAGTTTATTTTTAAAAAAAGAGTAAACAAAGAATAGGATACAGTGGCATACTTGCTTATCCTCAACTTGGTTACAAATCTTATTTATTTATTTTTGTCAATTGCTTACAAGATAATAGGTATAAGTATAAATATAGTTATGAATATTTATGTATTTATTTATTTTATTAAATTTTTATACCACCCCCTCTCCCACAATGGGAATACATGAAATGGATACATATAAGAAAAATAAAAAGAAACAATAGGGCAGGGACAGGGTAGGCATGTTGGTGAGCTTATGCACACCCACTACAGGCCTCTTAGGAAGCGGGTGAGGTCAATAGTAGACAATCTAAGGGTTTGGGGAAGAAACCACAGAGTCAGGTAGAGTATTACAGACATTGACCACTCTGTTGCTGAAGTCGTATTTCCTGCAATCAAGTTTGGAGCGATTAACCTTGAGTTTGTATCTATTGTTTGCTCTTGTATTGCTATGATTGAAGCTGAAGCATTCTTCAGGTATTCAAGTTAACATCTGAACCAATTCACTTCCTTGCCAATTGTTTTGCCTCTCTAAAGCACTCTTGCTGGAAATCTTTAAGTAGCAAAATGAAATGGTTTCCGTACCGAGGGTTTTTAATCTACTCCTAATCATCATATTAGGCAAAGATGCCCATGATGAGATGGGGAAGTGACAAAATGTATACCTAATGCCATACCACAAACTCCATTCCATCTACCTGATGCAATATCACAGTGCAAATCTACAAGGGGAGAGTTCGAGTTGTAACTTCATGACACACCCATTGATATTTTGGCATTACCTGGTTTAGGAATTGGTTATGATGGCAAGTTTTATGTGCTTGATTTGTTTCCATAGTGAGGTTCTGTGTGTTAAGAAATGCAAAACTCCATCTAAATTGATTGATTTCTCATGCCTACATTTAAAAATTTGTATTTCATCAGTTTTGTTGGAGAAATCGAGAAACAATGATACTTTCTTCTAATTTACACATGTTTCCTACTGGCTGACATACACACCTACACCCCCACACACACCCACACCTATACCCCCCACACTCAGAGGTAGCCCTCAACATACAACCCCAATTGAGTCCAAAATTTATGTTGCTAAGTGAGAAATTTAAGTAAGTTTTGCCTCATTTTATGATTTTTCTTGCCACATTTGTTAAGTGAATCACTGCAATTGTTAAATTAGTAACACAGTTTAAGTGAAACGGGCTTCCCCATTGACTTTGCTTGTCAGAAGATTGCAAAAGGTGAACACATGACCCCAGGACTCTGTGATCGTCACAAATGTGGGTCTGTTGTCAAGTATCTGAATGTAAATCATGTGACCATGGGAATGCTGCAACAGGCATAAATGTGAAAAATGGTCATAAATCACTTTTTTCAGTGCCGTTGTAACTTTGAATGGTCACTAAGCAAACTGTTGTAAGTCAAGAACTACCTCTGTGTGTGTATGTGTGTATCCCAAATATACACATTTGTATACATGTTGTTCTATAATGTATAGCTTTTTATACACGACATTCCCATTGGTATACTTTTCCATAGGGTTTCTGAGCTTAGAAATATTCCAGAAAAAGATGTCTAATTGCATCTTGATTGATTCCATTTTGGTGGGTCACCCAATTTTTCTTGGGGAAGTGGAGGGAGCAGGGAACCTCCACAGTGGCACAGTGGTTAGAGTGCAGTACTGCAGGCTACTTCTGCTGATTGCCGGCTGCCAGCAATTTGGAAGTTTGAGTCTCACCAGGCTCAAGGCTTCCATCCTTCCGAGGTGGGTAAAATGAGGATCCAAATTGTTGGGGGCAATACGCTGACTCTGTAAACTGCTTAGAGAGGGCTTTGAAGCACTGTGAAGCGGTATATAAGTCTAAGTGCTACTGCAATTGCTATCCCATCTCAGTGAGCAGATTCACAGGGATATTGACACAGCTTTTATTTTGTATCAGAAATGTACAGAACTACAAAAGCGTGGCCTAAATGTGACTCTTCAGCTCAAATGTTGGATGAAGTCCAAGCGGCGCTCAGTTTTGTTCCTCAATTGTGACATGGCATTGTTTTATGGACATAAAAAGAAAGAGGAAACCAGTGTGGGGAGAAGCAATTCAGATGAGCTTCTGCGCATTCTCACTGTGCAGCTGTGTAAATTTCAAAGTGTAGAGGTCCTTCACACAAGAGGTACTTGGAAGTATTCCTGATCTTCAGAGGAGAAACTCAATATGAATAAATTCAAATCTTCCTTTTTTTTTTTAGTGTGCATGATTGATACTTAATACAACCCGAAATATGTCGAACATCCTATTCCCATTCAAGTTGTGGGACTTTTCTTAAGCAAAATCTGCAATAAATTGTGTTTGTTTGAATGGATTTTTCCAAAGAGATTGCTTTCATGCATTCTATATGTAAATTATATACTTTAATGTACTAGTATGTGTTTTTAATAGAGAATTTAATATATTTTTGTACTGATGGAAGTACACTGTAAAGTTGAGAAAAATGCAGATCTGAAAAGCTCATTTTTTATCTTTATTTAGCTCTGAAAATGAGATGCCTGGTGAGTTTGAATTCTACTGTAAAGTAAATGAATTTTGTCTCTGTGTATTCTTGACAGAGGGAGCTGTGCCAGCAAGTATATTTTCACAGAGAAAAAAATTAGAGACAGAAGAAAGCAAGAAACAAAAATACTAAAGTGAAGCAGAAGCCAAGTGCATGCATGCAGTTTATTGAAAATATAGAAGGAAGCTTGGAGTGCTTAACAAGGAGCAAAATACAGCAACAATATTAAAGATATATGTCCTTTGCAACTAATCCTTAATCAGAACAGTAATGCATGCATTGAACTATGGCAAAGCACACTTAATTAATAAGATGCAACAGAATTTCACGCTACAACGAGGAAACCTTCTAGTTATTTGGGTTCAAATTTCTACTAATCTTTTTTGACAGGAACTCGGCTTTTACCAGTAACATCTGAGTGCAGAAGCAGATCGCCTACATGCATCCCCAACTACTCTTCATCCCAACATTTCACTGTTTCTATTCTGAACCCAACATACATATTTTTTTTAAAAAGAGATTTTAACAATGTGGGAAAATTAATGTGATCCCCATCTCCATCTAATTGCAAGTCTAGCTGTAACAGGGAAGAAAAATATATATCAAGGGAGGGTACTCCAGTATTCTGAAAACGGGTGCGAAGAAGTCAAGAGAAGAAATCAGTGTTAAAATGCATATACAGTAAATCTTGACGCAAGGGTGAGGGGAGGGAGAGGCAGGAGAAAGAAATGTTATTTGCAACCCCTTGGACAGTTAATATGTGGCTTCCCTTTCTGAAATGCTTTGCTAGGCGCCAAGGACAAAAAGGAAATCAAAAACTAAAATAAAACCCCGAATTCAAAAACAGCCCCCCTCCCCAAAAAAAAAAAATATTCCCAGTGTAGACTGAGGCAAAAGGAGCATACATGGTTGGAGACTGTTTGAAGAGTCTTAAAGACAGAAAACCCCGGCCATTACATGCTGAAGCCATCTACAGTAAGTATCTCAAATAAATATAAGGTCCTGCTATTTCTTTCCCATGGGGTGTGGGTAATCCAGAGGCCCTGTGAAATCCCAGATGCCTAGGCATGGCCTCTCCCCCGCGCCCCAGAGCCTATTCATCATCTTTCAAACTTTTTTCAGCCATTCAGCTGGTCTCTAAAATTGAGCAATGGAACAAGGGCTGGTTTTGGGGAGAGGGAAAAAAATGGCAGAAATGGAGGAGTTCTCAACTTTCCCTTTTGAGAAGATTGATTCTGAAACTGGTTATGAGCCAGCCCCACCCACTCATTTGCTGTGGCCGTGCCCAATACCTGAGGCTGGCACCTGGCATGTGGCACACCCTAAACCCTCAAATATGGTCTTAATCTAGAACATGGCTGTTCCCAGTCATGAACGTAATGATTCATTCATCTGTCTCCACATGAAGTTCCTTCTTCCCAGCTCCTGGGATTACTTAGTACATAAATTTTCTGACTGAAGAACTGACTGATGTGACTTGGACATTTCTAAGCCCAGAGCTGCTCTCACCACGGGAAGCCCCAAACACAGCTCCGGAGATACCTCCAGCCCCAGAACTATGCACTCCCATGCCAGATGCTCCAGAAACACAGGGGGCTCCTATATTGTGGTGTATTCCACCATGGTGACTATTTCCACAGTTTCCATCTGCAGAAAGACCGGAGTTATGTCTGCCACCTCCAGAGGTCATTACATGCTTGGTAACATTGGCTGTATAACCACCACTGCTGGCACTAACCCCTCCTGCAGTTCCCAATCCAGCCCCATGTACCATCCCATGATTGACTCCAGCTGCCATGCCTCCTGAGCCTCCTGTAGTCCTGGGGCCCATCGTGTGGACACAAGGTGCACTCCCAGCAGTGAAGCCTTCTCCCATGCTATTAAAGTTTCCATGATTGTGTTCCATGCCTCTTCCTGCAGCAGCACCATAGGCCACTCCGACTCCCATTCCAGGGGGACACTCACCCACTGGGTAGCCTCCACTAACCATTGCTGTAAAGATGGCAAACAAGAGAGGTTCTGTTACTTTGATGGCAGGCTTGAAAATGTCAAGCACACAATATTTGGTTATGCATTTTTAAGTGGGGTGAGGGGGTGCTCAATGTACTCACCAACACTGACAGGGTTACCCGAGTAAATCCTGTTAGGACAAGAAAAGTGAAAATTAGAACCAGAAGTGCAAGATGGCTTATACAAACCATATTCTTGAAAGATTCAATATTTCAAAAACAAACATTGGGCATTCTTTGTCTATAGGCATTGCTATATTCCTTGTCATAATGCTCAGCACCACTATTGAAATAGGATGTTCTGGCTTGTGGTTGGCACATCTGAAGTGCGGAAATTCATATGGTCTTTAAATGGAAGCAAAGGCACGTTTTTTCTGCCACATCATGTTGGCTGGATTTTGGTAACTCAGTCCTGATGATGCTCAGAAAGGTGGGTGAGGAAACCCCAAGTATCATGGCCTCATTGGATCCTGGTTTGGAGGAGGTGGAGGAAGAGTTGGAACCAGGAGCCTCTGACAGGAATGGCAAGTCTACCCTGGAATATCTGGAGAGGCCAGGGGATAAGGATTATGCTATCCCAGGCCCTCCAGCATTGGAGGAAGTAGTCGACTGGATGGAGACCTGCCTGCCCTCACAAATGCAGAGGATAATTGGCTGCAGACAGGCAGCGATGAAGAGAAGCAACAGATCCCGTCTAATGAGGAACAGCTGCCTCCCCCACCTTCTCCAAGGGCACAGAGAGTGAAGCAGAGGAAAGCTCAAAGGAGGTTTGTGAGGCTGCTGGTGAGGAGGCTGCCCCACCCCTTCTTATAAGAAACACCTGGCTTAAGCTGATTTAATCAGAAGCTGGAGGAGGGTATCTTTGTCAGGAACAATTGTTTGCTTCAGCATGTACTTCCCTAGTCATTGTAAACCCTGATTTTGTATGGTATTTCTGCCCTGTGGACTTTGAACCTTGTTTATGGACTCTGGACTTCCATCTTGCCTTGTAAATCAGCTCTGATAAATATTGGATTTAGTTTGTTGGACTGTTTGGCACTGACTGTGGGTAGCTGCCTCCAGGAAAGTTTGTGGTGGAGCTTTACCAGGTGTTGTGGGATCATTTGTCATGGGATAGCAGAGTAATAAAGGACTTTATTGAAGCCTGCCCCTGCGTACACAACCTGGGTCATATCACCAAGTATAATATATAAGGATTTCATCCCCACAGTTAAGAAATGAATGAAATGGGGGAGAAGGTCTGTTTACAGTTGCCTCACATTTTACTTGTCCAAATGTCCATGTGTTGAGAGAACATCTATTGATCAGCCTTCCCCAGCCTGATAATCTCTAGAACACATACTGTAGTCTATAGCTTCCCAAGCTCCCAACAAATAAAGGTTTGGTCTCTTTGGTAGAGAATTTAGGGAGTTGTAGTCTAAAACACTAAGAAGTTATGGAGAACTGTCTGTCCTATGTGCATAGATTCCACCTCCTTCTTGAGGCAAAAACATGCACAAATATTTTGCATTATGTAAAATAACAACAACAACAACAATAATCTGGATATGATCTAAGTATAGTATATAAAATCATACATTGCAATGTCCTACCTGTCAATGAATACTTCAGTTTCAACCATAACAATACAAGAGCAAACAATAGATACAAACTCAACATTAACCGCACCACACTTGATTGCAGGAAATACAACTTCAGCAACAGAGTGGTCAATGTCTGGAATACTCTACCTGACTCTGTGGTTTCTTCCCCAAACCCCCAAACCTTTAACCTTAGACTGTCTACTGTTGACCTCACCCCTTTCTTAAGAGGTCTATAGGGGGCGTGCATAAGCGCACCAATGTGCCTACCGTCCCTGTCCTATTGTTTCTTTTTATTTTTCTTATATGTACCCATTTCATGTATTCATAACTATGTTTATACTTATACCTATCATCTTGTAAGCGATTGACAAACCGAATAAAATAAATAAAATAAAAAATAAATACTACTTGAATACCATCAACATTGAAAAAAAATCAGTCAATTGCAAAAGGCAACTATACTTTGAACAGGTTACACCTTGCTACAATACCTTTAACACCCTCAAATAGCATTTGCCTACCTCAGTCTAAACACCTGGCTGATTATGCAGCCAACATAATAAAGCTTATAAGAAGCTGAATGAGGTGAATCAGTCTTCCCAGTTTTCAAAAATCTAGAAAATTCTTTGCTGCCATCTAGTAGCTCAGTGGATTCTTGTACTACTTATCTGGTTTCCATAAAGAGAAAGTAGAATATAGTCTCCAAGTGTTGCAAAGAACAACATCTTTCAGAAATCATATCTTCCTGCTGATTCTGGAAAGGTAACCATAGAGGTCTCCCTAAAAAACTAATTTATATTCTCAGGATGGGCATAGAAGGACATTACTTATCCAGTATTCAATTCTTTATTTCTAGAATTGTATGGTACATTATTCCCAGCCTCACCCAATCAAACCACCTAATTATAACATTGATAATTTATTGAATATCTTTCCTTCCATAAATATAGCTTATCCTCAATTCGATGTCTTCCATTTTAGTCTAGCATTCTAAATACCAGTTTCCCATTTTAGCATCTTTTAAAATAGACATGTATAACATAACAGTCTAGGCATTTGGGTATTCAGCCTTCCAATTATTCTTGACTACTGATAATATTAATTAGGATGAATAGGAACCCAACGATATCTAACCCCCCCCACACACACACACATACACAGATTGCTACCCCCTTTTGATAGCTGGGCATTACAAATATACGTTTTTATATTTTTCTAAGTATATTTAGAAGTGCATCTCACCTGCTCTCCTCTCCTTCCAGCAGTGCCTTATAGGTAGCAATTTCAATATCCAGAGCCAGCTTGGTGTTTAGCAGCTCCTGGTAGTCACGGAGCAGGCATGCCAGTTTATCTTTCGACTGCTGGTAGGCTGTCTGCAGTTCAACATGCTTAGCTCGAGCATCTTTTAAGGCAATATCACCACGTTGCTCAGAGTCACAAATGGCTGATTGAAGACTGGCAACCTAGGATCAGGAGATAACAGATAACAGATAATCAGAGTTGGAAGGGACCATCTAGTCCGAACCCCTGCCCAAGCAGGAGACCCCACACCATTTCAGACAAATGGCAGTCCAATTTCTTCTTGAAAGTTTTAAGTGATGAAGCTCCCACAGCTTCCGAGGGCAAACTGTTCCATTGTTCTCACGGAGAACAAACTGTTGATTGTTCTCACGGTCAGAAAGTTTCTCCTTATTTCCAGGTTAAATCTCTCCTTGTTCAGTTTCCATTCATTGTTCCTTGTCTGGCCTTCGGGTGCTTTAGAAAATAGCTTGACCTCCCCCCTCTCTTTGGCAGCCCCCAAATATTGGAAGACTGCTATCATGTCTCCTCTGGTACGTCTCTTCACTAGACTAGCCAAGTCCAGTTCCTGTAATCGTTCTTCATATGCCTTAGTCTCCAGTCCCCTAATCATCCTGGTTGGTCTTCTCTGTACTTTTTCTAGAATCTCAATATCTTTTTTATAGTGTGGTGACCAAAACTGGATGCAGGACTCTAGGAGAAGTAAAGCTTAAGGAAAGGCAGCGTCAGCTGATTAAGACAGAATGTGAAACAGAGATGGGCTGAATTTGATCCATGAGTGTTGAAGAAACTAGCTAAAGAAACCATTGATTTTCCTCTCAGCTAATTAAATTAATCAGGGACGTTGGTAGAATCAAAAGCAGATAGAGAAGACACAAGGAACAAACTGGGAAGTTACTTGGATTCTGAGAAATGGGAAACTACATATTAAGCATATGAAAATCCACCATGATACCTGTTGTTTAATACCTTTGTCCCAATATTGAAACACTGTGCATTCTCTCCACCCACCCTGCTTCCATCACTACCACCATTAAATCTGTTGTCCGTGTCCAACAGCTCCTTCCAAAGGTACTTTTTCAAAAGGCAACTGGACTTCGTTTTTCCTTGAAAACATCTCACTTCTCATCCAAGAAGCTTCTTCAGTTCTGAAGAAGCTTTGGGACAACCATGACCTGGATGTCTTAGAATCTCCATAGACATGTCCAGCAGCTCCTTATGCAATGAATAGGCAGCTTGGCAGTGAGAAGGGATGGGATGAGGACCTAGCATTTAAAGTAAGTGATAGCAAAGAAGAAAGAATCCACTAGCAGTATCAATCTCTCTGTTCTCTTGCTATAAATTTTATTATCATAATAGTGGTAGCATACATATTCACTCCGTTGAGAACTAACCATATTCCCAAGAAAAGGAATATGCTGGAAGATATCATTTCCGATTGAATATTTCACTCAGATGGATTTGATAAACATGTTATGACATAATATTCCTGCCAACCAGGTGGCAGAGTAACTGTGCTATTTTTAATCCAGGCCTTGCTTTAACTTGCCCTTTAGATTTCCTCTCCACTTCCAGATCGCATTAGCAAACTTCACTTTATTTCATTTTGATTTCTTCTATTACAGGGTACTATGTATTATCTATGTAAACCAATCTAATTCTAATGTATTTTAGTTTTGCTGTGAAGTGAAAGCTGAACATGTTTTCTTGAGCAGAAGTCTAATAATGAAATTGCAATATTTATGCCCAAACTGCCAATCTTATTTCTTAGTCTGGGTGTTGTTTTCTAAAAACTTTACTCAATTTAGTTCCATTTGGTATCATATTTAGTTCCATTTGGTATCATATTTAGTTCCATTTGGTATCATGAGAATTTGATAATCTGAAAGTACTGCTGTTAGCATTTGTTCTCAACCCTTGAAACAAATACAAATAGCTAATATGCCATGGCATTTAACTATTGAACAGCTTCTTTGCAGTCATAATGGAGATGTTACATATTTTAACATTGCCATTTGTTGTATAATATAAGCCAGCCCTTGGCAGCTTCAATTTGTTTGTAGCCACAGCAGGTGGCAGCATCCCATCAACTTTGACTGAAGTGAAAAAACTAATCCGATTCAAACACAGTTAGGATTTGGAAGATTATCAGGAAATCCCAAGGTTAGATCAGAAAACTGGGGGGGGGGGGGGGGGGAATCCCAGAAAAAAACTGGGGGCAAGTATACCCAGAAGTCAAACACAATTCAACAGATACTTTCTTATTTGTTTTTATGGTAAGCCAACTTTATCCTTCAAATATTCTCCTCTTCAGAAAACAAATGTACATTTGTGGAGGGAAGGGGGATTATTCTATTTGATTTTTTGGGGGTGGGAGGTAAGAGAACAAGACCTTAATAGCACAAAGGTTCCCTTATAGTTTTTCACTGTGGTATTTCCAAAATGTGGGTGAAAGAACACATTGCAATTTAATGGACATTCCAGAAGAACATCTGAGAAGAATCTTCTGAGAAAACCTCAGTAGTTTTCTTTTTCTTTACAGCAAGCCTCTTTGAAAGGATCAGTAAGATCTCGAGATTCCAGAGAATCTGTTTACTTGCTATTGTAGGAAAATAAGATCATTCAGGAGGAAGCAATAAAATAAGATTGACACCCCTACCTGCTTCTTTGCGTTTTCACTGTCTGTTTGCAGCCTCTGGACCATCCTGTTGAGCTCGGCAATCTCGTGCTGGTTGTTTTTCAGTTCTTCATTGAATTTGCCTCGGTTGTTCTGAATTTCTGCAATCTAACAAATGAAAATCAGCCTCACCCTTACTGTCATTTGAGCAGTCAATGGCATATCAACATGAAAAAAAAAAATCCTTCATCATTTGCTGTGTTTTGTGGTATAGGCCATACCAGGCATGCCATATAACTATCTGTTATAATAGCTGTGATTTGTAGGTATAAACTGAACAGGAAGATAGCAATATCTTCACAGTGCTTTATAGCCCTCTCTAAGCAGTTTACAGAGTCAGCATATTGCCCCCAACAATCTGGCTCCTCATTTTACCAACCATGGAAGGATGGAAGGCTGAGTCAACCTTGAGCCAGTCAGGATTGAGGGAATCAAACTCCTGGCAATGTGAGCAGAGTTAGCCTGCAATACTGCATTCTATCCACTGCACCATGGCGGCTCTTATAAGATCTGAAGAAGGCAATAAGACTTGTGGGAGGAGGACATTGTTACTTTTCCTAGCGGTCAAGTGGCTTTGTTTAAGCCTCTCACCTGATAGTTCATGCCAAGGTTTGCTTCCCAACTCATGGATGAGTTTACTCAACCAAAGAACTCAATTGTTGCATCTGGTTCGGCTTGATTTTCCAAGCAAGGTCCCTGTGACTATCAAAGTAATACTCACCTTGCTGTGGTAAAAAGCTTCAGCTTCTTGCTTGCTGGTGTGAGCAATATTCTGGTACCAGGCTTCTACGTTCTTAAGGATGAGATCCATATCCAGGTCACGTGTATTGTCCATTTTCAGAACCACAGAAGTGTCACACATTTGGTTGTTGAACTGAGTTAATTCCTGTAGAGCATATGATTCCAAAATAAGTTCTCACATCCTTGTAGGGATATACTGTATAAAACACTACATGCACAGACTGTGGCACGCAAAAAAAACAGTTACTTTTAGGGGTGTCATTCCTGAGGCAACACATGCGATTTGAGTCCAGATATAGAACACACAAGGGACTGTTTTGTTCTGGTCTTAGAATGATTGTTTTGGTCTTGGTAGAAATCACTTAAGATGAAGGTCGTAGAAATGGGATATAAGCCAAATACATTGGGGGTTGAAGGGAGGAAGGGAAGAAACTGAAAAGATGAGTGGTTGAACAGGACAGTGTGATGTGCCATGCTAGGAATTGGAGAGAGCACTAATTGCACCTGAAGGGAGAGAGAGGGATGGGAAAGTTCTAGGAATATGGGATGAATGGGCAGAATGGTGGAATATATCATGATGGAAACTACCGACGGGAAGAGCTACCAGAGGTAATAATATGCACTGTCTTGCCCTATAGGCCTATCTGCATTATGTTTCACCTGAAATCTGGAACAGCCAATGCATTCTGCATTCTGCTTCTGACCCAAAATGGTTCCAGACCATCCAGGATGTGATGGTTTGTTCCAATTTTCAAATCAAACATTTCTCCTGTTTCTTGTTCACCCCTACATTAGTGCCTTCTACTGCTTAACAATTAGTGTATGTTGGTCCTCCTTTAGGGCCCCACAATAGAATGCCAATAAAAGAGGGCATATTGAGCAAAGCTGTTGCAGCAGTGGTAGGTTAGGACCACACACCCATAATTGTATGATGTTCCTAAAAAGGAGTTGTTGCAGTTTCTCTCTATGGATATGTTACCAACAGGTTTCATAAGATTAGATACCCACCTCTGCAAAGATACACCTTAGAACTTCCAATTCTTGTGCTAAAACATCAACTTTAGATTCCAGCTCTTCTTTAGTGAGGAAGACACAATCAACGTCCTAAGTAGAGAGGAAAACCATATAAGAAATTGTATTTTTTTTAAAAAAGGAAGTTTCATACAAAATAAAAAGTCTTTTTATGGAGCAGGGGGAGTTTGTATATTCATTATGATGTTATAATAAAGAAAACATTTTTGAATATTATCTCAAAATGAGTTAATGTTGGATCGTATAGAATTTTTAAATCGTATTTGAAAATGAGTACCAGGCAGCTGATTGTTAAGCAGATATTCCTAAGTTAGCAATAGCAATAGCACGTAGACTTATATACTGCTTCATAATGCTTTACAGCCCTCTCTAAATGGTTTACACAGTCAGCATATTGCCCCAACAATTTTGGGTCCTCATTTTACCCATCTCAGAAGGATGGAAGGCTATGTCAACCTTGAGCCTGGTGGGATTTGAACTGCCAAATTGCAGGCAGCCGACAGTCACCAGAGGTAGCTTGCAGTACTGCACTTTAACCAGTGTGCCACCAAGGCTCAGCATTCTGTTGATTTGCAGCATTTACTGTAAAATCTTATAAATCCATCCAAGAATGCTGATGGAGCGGGTAAAGAATGCAAACTTGGAACAGGGTTAAGAATAGATATTAGAGTCCATTCATCCCAGAAATCTTTTTTTTTTTAGTTTTTTCCTCTGTGTGCATGGACCAATTGCCATCATTTAATGTATTTACAGAGGTCTAGCTAGATTAAAAAAACCACCGAGTGCAAAGTTTCGTGTATTTTGTGTTATATTTAAAAATTACCTTTTTCAGCACCACAAAGTCATTCTCTGCTGTTGTACGCCTGTTAACCTCATCTTCATATCTGCATTAGAGAAAAAAAGGAAGGCTGGCTCTGAATGTCAGAAACATTTAAATAAAAAGCAGGTCTCACTGGTATGTTTTCATCTGATAATTTTGCCACCTTTTCATTCATTTAGTTAAAAGACCTCTAGGTTCTCTTCAAGGCCAACAGACTCACCCCAGGTGGCTTGCATATAACCAGACATAAGCAAAATACCACAACAGTTAATGTATCCTTCCAAATAGTGAACTACCTAAGCAACAATTTGAAACTCAAGCAAAGCCCTAGATATTTGTTGGAAAACTGATTTTTGAAGCTTTTCTTTTTAAAGCAGGCTGATGATACTCAGATAAGCAAGGTGTTCCATAAACTGGAACAATCAAAAAAAGAAACAAACCCTTGTTCTTACACTGTAATTACTACCCTGTAGCTATCATATCATGTAGAGAGCTGGTTTGGTCTAGTGGTTAAAGCACCAGGCTTAGAAACCAGAAGGCTGAGTTCTCAATCCTGCCTTAGTCATGAAAGCTTCTGGCTGATTTTGAGCTGGTCACTGTCTCTCTGCCCCAAAGGTCAGAATCTGGTGACAAGCCAGTCCTGTCATAACAAATGGATTAACACTTGGGTGATCTAACAAAAGGAGACCCTGCATTTTGTGGGGGAAATGTTAGGAAGGAAAACAAAAGGCTGTTATGAACTCGGAGCTAATGTCAATACAACTTAGATCAGCCTTTTTCAATCTGAGTTTCACTGGGATTGCTGCTCACAAAATTCTCAGCCCTACTCGCTGGAATTGCAGTCCCACACATCTGGAGGATGGCAGATGCAATAAACACAGGTAGTCCTCCACTATCATTTAGTGACCGTTTGACGTTACAACAGCCCTGAAAAAAAGTTACTTAGGACTATTTTCATACTTAGGACCATTGCAGCATCCTGGTGCGTGTATGAGATCAAAATTCAGATACTTGGCAACTAGCTTATATTTACGATGGTTGCAGTGTCCCAGGGTCATGTAATTTCCCTTTGGTGACCTTCTGGCAAGCAACGTCAATGGAGAAGCTGGATTCACTTACCAGCCCTGTTACTAACCCAACAACCGTAGCAATTTGCTTGGCAGTTGTGGCAAGAAAGATCACAAAATAGGGCAAAACTCACTTAACAAACATCTCGCTTAGCAACATAAATTTTGGGCTCAATTGTGGATGTAAATCGAGCACTATCTGTATTTAGATCCTGATAGGCCTTATCTTGAAATGCAGCTGATCAGATTCTTATCTGGGGAGGGGATTCCAGTATAGTGCCAAGCTTCAGTCTCCCAAATACGTATGTTTACTCACCTAGACCTATATTCCTCAACTAGTTCCTGCATGTTTTTCTGTTCATGTTCCAGTTTTTCTCTTTCATTTAGGAGACATTCCAGTTGTTTCTTAAGTGAGACAATGAAATTCTCATAGTAGGCTTCGAGGTTCTTCCGGGTAGGCTGAACATACTGATTCAGGAGTTCCCACTTAGTACCAAGAACTTTATTCTGCTGCTCCAGGGATCGAACCTGAAAGAAACAACCTCTCCAGTAAGTCTTCCAACTAAACCAGTTTCTTGCAGTGGATTAGCTGAGGGTGGCCTTATACCCAATTATCAAGGGACTCACTCCTGCATCTTTAATAGTGAGATAGCTTCAGGGGGCTTCAGGATGTGTCATTTGCTTCTGGATTATTATTAAAGCTACAATAATTCCACCTTCCTTGGTATCTGATAATCTAATGAAAAAGCACAAATTATGTGTGACCTAGATTGTGCATCCTCCCTGCGAAAACACTTGAAATTGGTATGAATCAAACACAATTTTAGTCTTTTGTTCGTTTACTTTAAGCTGAAGGCCATTTCACAGATGCAACGATAGCCTGTGTTTGCTACAGTGCATTCAGGAAAGAACCACACCTACTTATTGCTCTCTGCAATTATAATTATGCTTGGCAAACTATTTTTCTCACAGTTCCCCAGGCTCTGTGCCCTGGAGAACCAGCTGTCTGTCAAACAAGGAACAATTCCTTTCACCTGCTCACTTCGCCTGCCGCTGCTGTTATTGCATGACAGGTGAGCAGATGGTATGGGAGATGGGGCCGATGGGGAGAATTTGGGAAGGGAGCTAATTAGTCCTTGGCTTGGCTTAGGAAAAAAAAAATGCAGTGGGTGGAGGGGAAATTGAACATTACTCAAAACTCCCTTATCAATCTGCAGTATCTATGATCTGCTTCAATCAGTTGAGCATCTGGGCTGAATTCTGAAACAGTCAATACACATCCAAGTTTGTCTCTTGGCGATATGCTGGGATTACAGTTCCTCAGACTTTCCAGCCTTGGGGCTATTGGCCCATTTTCTTGGGAAGCCTAAGAATTCTAGACTCAAGACATATGAAGGGAGCCAAATGGAGAATGCTGAACTATACCAAAACAATCTGATGGAGTGAAGCTGTTGGTCTGTGAGCAATTCGGCCTCCAAAACTAGAGGTGACCCAAGCCAATATTTCAAAATTTTTCAACATACTTCATCTTGTATGTAGCTCTATCTCTCTGATGTGTAAGGATTATAGTCAACTTTTGTCTTGTTTGTGCAAACATAATACTTCCCAGAAGAAGCCTTGCTACTGATTGCTATAAAGTGGGCCCTTTTCTGTAGTTGGTCATTTGTGCAGGAGCGCCCCACTATGATGTGTTTGAGGCAAACCGTTGCCCAGGCCTTCCTTTTGTGAGAGTTTGGTGCTTAATTAACTTGATTTGTCATGGATTGATTTTAAATTATTTTTCTCTTTCTCTTGAGTGTTTGACAAAACCTTTAAACATTTTATTACCATTATCTCTGGCATACTACTCCAATTATCATAGCTTTTGCATTCCTGAATTATCTGTTTTAAGTATTCTTTTTCTTGCCAACTGCTTTGAGAATTAGTTGGTTGATAATTCACTACTGACACTTCAGGAGCCTTATGTGTGAAGTAGTTTTAAATAAATACTATACCTTTGTCTACCATTGGGAATTAAAATGGTATAGTTCACATTTTTGCTATTCAGGCTACTTTTGGTAGACAAACATATCTCTTACAGCAATAGCATCATACAGTTTAGACATAGATCTAAGATAGCTGAGACTGAGCTGAAATAATTTACATTTTTTTTCTAGTCATTTAATTGATGGGCAGAATATTAATTTATAGCTCTGCTGCTGATGAATTAATCAAACATAAACCACAAAGCATAAACTTACAAACCACAGCAAATTAGCAGAGAATTAAAAAGTAAAAGTAAAAAGAATTTTAGTTCTGAATGGTTAACTTGATAAAAAAGAAAAAGAAAGCAATTTCTGAGGTTTTTTTGTTAGAGTATGAGGTATGAGGAGAGTGGGATGATTCTGTTTAGGCTGGAAACTAAGCAGGGTCAGAACTGGTTAGTATTTGGATGGATGACTTCTAGATAATGTCAAGGTAGTCAGCTAAACTTGAAACCTGAACAAACATTCTAGAAGAAGAGTATAGCAAAGTATTATCCATGTAATAGACAACAAAGTAAAGAGTATATCCCTGTAATCTTCAGCAGCTGAGCTCAACTTAAAGGCAGCTACCTTTTATAAAAACAAATGCCCAAAATATTGAGCTCCAGATTCCCCACCCCTCTTCCATTCAATTGTGTCCAACAAGCCCCTGTAGTTTTCTTGGCAAGATTTTTCACAAGTAGTTTGCCAGGGCCTCCTTTCTAGGATTGACAGAACATGACTGGCCCAAGGTTTCTCCTCTGGCTTCATGCACAAAGTGAGACTAGAACTCAGTCTCACAGTTTCTAACTTGATGTCTTAACCACTACACCAAGCTGACTATGAAGCTCCAGATATTGGAACTCATTTTGGCAAGTGAATTTTTGTAATGGCTTCGTGTACTCACAATTGCTGACAGACCCTCATTTGAATGGAATAGGTGACTGATCATGAAATGGTTTTGTGGCTCTGATTTATCACTGGATTAGAAGGGCGTGTATTTAAAATTTGAAGAAAATAAAATGGAAAGGGAGGAAACAGTTTATAATTTCTACTGCTTCCTTCAATTTTCACTTCAATTGCAGTGATTTCAAACCCCCATTTCAGGATTTCAAACCCCCATTTCCTATTCAGATATCTTATTCTCATATAATTCTCTTATTATTGAAACAATTACATTTATGGATGTCTTCTCCACTTGTCTGTCTAGCCAAGTCAATCATGTCCCATCCCTGTTATAATTTCAACTTGGAATTTTTTAAAAAAATAGTATTTTCTATTCAGCAAATATAAGATTAGATAATGCAATAACTTATTTAAAAAATGAGTCTTAATCCTAATGTTAATTGAAGTTGGAACAGGTCTAGAATTAGAGTTAGAAAAACCAGGTAGTTTTGATTGACATATGATAGCCATAACGTGGAAAGACTAGAACAGTAGAATACATTTGCAGTAGGTCTGAAGAGCAAAGCAGAAAGGTGGGTATGGAAGGAACCAAAGCTATTGCCATTTAATGAAGGAAATCTCAGGACACAAAATTCCTGTTTCAAATGTTCCTCCTTAGAAAAAACTTCTCCCCATCCTCCTGTTTGGTGAAGGCATAATGCTGATCTCTATTTTAGAATTTTTACCATATTTATTAAGATAACAGAGCTGGCAATCTGAATCCTAAATATATTCCCAGTCTCTCTTGATGCATACACACAAACAAGCAAGCAAGTCCCTCTTTACGAAATGTCATAATTCAGGTAAAAAATTCTTATAATTAGTTCTTAGCATGGCAAGAAGAATACAACAGGGGGAAGTTAGATGTTTATTTTAGAATGAGGAAGGAGTGTAGCAAGAGATGAAGAAAGGGGGGATAGATGGATTATCCCAACTTATTCTTAAACATTTAACGTTGAAAGTTGAAAAAAAAAAAAAAAGAGAGAAGAATGGACAAACTCCTACCTTATCAATGAAGCAAGCAAACTGGTTGTTCAAGGTTTTCATCTCTTCTTTCTCATGTGTCCGTGCTTTATGCTCCTCAGGATCAACTCCAAGAGAAAGTGGCTTCAAGAGGCGCTCGTCAATAGAGACCCCCCGGATCCCTTCACTCCTGGTGCTAGTCATGCTGTTCATTCTACAATATCCGCCATATCCACTCTGGCACTCAGCACCCCCATAACCTCCACCAAACCCTCCACCATAACCAAGACCCCCCATTCCCATCGCCTGCCCGCCCATTCCTATGCGCTGTCCACCAGCTCCCCCATAGATTTGTCCTCCAAAGCCTTGGCTGTAAGATATTCTTTGGCTTCCCCCACCAAAATTATTCAGGCTCATGCTGGAGTAACCACCAGTCCCACATTGTCTTCCATACGGCTGGCATGGAGGAGCAGAGCTTCGGCCACCCACCATAGAAGCGGAAGAAAATCGCCTTGATCCACCTAAGCATCGAGACCCAACAGGTATGTTCATGGTTAGGATTGGTGTTTCTGGGTTTTTGAAAAGAGTTGAGCAAACTATTAGTGAAGCAGTGGAATGAGGGAAAAGCAGAAGAGTGAAGGCAAGAGAGTCCCTTTGATTTGCAATCAGGGCTTCTCTCTTTTATATGGCTCAAGAGGTGCACGGGATGCAAAAAAAATTACATGAAACAACCTGGGTTTGGTTTGCCTAGCAGCTAGAATCTATGCTCCCGAGCAAAAATCTTTGTCATATGGGAAATAGCGTGAAATTAAAAAAAATGCTAGGCTTGCAAGCTTCCCTCTCTGTCTCTTATGTCTAGCTTTAATTAACCTGCTTCCTCAGTGTATAATTATCATCCACCAAAATACTTCAAGTGGCTTATTTACAGGGCAGTTTCACTTGCAGCTTCATCTCATTTTATGTTTAATTATTTGGATGGAATGCACCATTCTTGATAAGGAGCAATGGTTTGGATTTGTTTATTTTTTTTGCTCTCCTGCGTGGAAACATGGAGCAAGAAGAGGTGGAATACATTAAGCCACAAAAAAATCTGACTGAAAGCAAAAATTCAAAGCAAACTTAGAGTTACTCATCTAACTAAAAACCTTAAAGCAATCCTCCCCCCCCCCCGAAATAATATTAGTCAAACGTCTTGAGGGGAGAGTTGATCAAGCCTAGATCCCCAAATTGACACTCACAGATATTACCCAGGGCAGGAATCCTAAATCTGCTGATGATCAGAGCTGAAGTTTCTAGTGTCAGAAGTGCAAAGTAGGGTTTACATGAAGCCCTGTGAAGGAAGAAGACAATTGAACAAAGTTTAAACATAAAAGAGGCAGCAATTTCATTTTGTAAGAGGGGAATTACTTGCCCGAAGAGGTTGCTTATATTCTGGATATCCTTTTATACAGTAGAATGAAGTTCACAGTGAAATGCTGTGGATATGGTATATTTGGACTTCAATAAGACATTTGACAACTTACTTCTTGGTAAGATAGAACAATATAGGATAAACAGTACCATCTTCAACTGAATTTGTAGTTGGCTGACCATCTGCACTTAGCACATAGTCCTTAATGGAACTACATCTACATGAAGGGAAGTATGCACTGGGGTACCTCATGGTTCTGTTTTGGGCCCATTACCCTTCAACATCTTCACAAACCATTCAGATCAGGGATAGAAGGGGAACTCATCAAATCTGCAGATGACATCAAGCTGGGGAGAATTGCTAACACTTTGGAAGATTGACACAAGATTTAGAAGTATCTTGGTAGACTTCAGCATTGGACTCTTTCAACAGGATGCAGTTCAATAGTGAGAAAAGTACAGTCCTCCACTTAGGCAGGAAAAGCCAAATGCATAGGTACAGAATAGATGATACCTGGCTCAGCAGTAGTAAGTGTGAGAGAGATCTGGGTGTCTAATAGACCACTTAAGTATGAGCCAGCAATGTGCTGCAGCTGCCAAAAAACAACAACACAGTCTTTGGCTTCATCAACAGAGGGATAACATCAAGTCACAAGGAGTGATAATACCCCTTTATAGCACACTAGTGAGGACAATACTTGAGAATATTGTATATAGTTCTGGTCACCAAAGATGCTAATCAAGGGTGGGATTCAATTTTTTAACAACCGATTCTGTGAATGTGGCTTAGTTGATGGGTGTGGTTTGATGATCATGTGACCGGGTGGGCGTGGCTTGGTGGTCATTTTATTGGCTGGGCGTGGCCAACTCAATATCACTCACGTCGAGCATGCATCTCCTCGCCTGGCCTCTCATGACTATGGGGATGCTGCAACAGTCGTAAGCATGAACAATGGTCATAAGGCACTTTTTTCAGTGCCATTGTAACTTTGAATGGTCACTCCACACAAGCAAAGTACCAGCAAAGGAAGGAAAAAAAAAAACTCCAGAGAAGTTCCAGAGATAGGAAATCTAGTCCTGCCAAGAAGGTAATAAGGGTTAACGGAGAGGCAGTTTCTGTAAGCAACACCAGAATGTTTCCTTCCTACCTTTCTTACAGGATTAGGCCAGTAATTTCTTCTAACAACCGATTCTCTGAACTGCTTAGAATGTTAACAACTGGTTCTAGAGAATAAGTGCGAACTGGTAAAATCCCACCCCTGATGCTAATACCCTAGAAAGAATGTAGAAAAAAAGCAACAAAGATGATAAAGGGTCTGGGGAGGCTAAATTGTATGATGAATGGTTAAAGGAACTAGCTATGCCTAGCCTAAGGAAGAGAAGGGTTAGACGAGAGGGGACATAACTGTTTTCCAGTACTTGATGGCTGTCACAGAAAAGAAGGGATTGAGAGGGGCAAGTGAAGAAACTATACTGGAAATCTATGAAGGAAAGACCCAACCTAGAAGTAAGGGGGAAAAATTGACAGTGAGAACAATTAATCAGTGGAATAGCTTGCCTAAAAGAGCTGTGGGTACTCCATCACTGGAGGTTTTCAACAATAGACTGGACAACCATTTGATTAGGATGATTAAGTTGAGCAGGAGATTAGACTAGACAATCTTTCAGTCCTATGATTCTATATTCTTGAGTAGTTACACTGTGTTGAGTATCTGAATCGGTCAGATTGGAGTACCTCACTAGGTGGTACACGTCCCATCTGTTTTTATTTACATTTTTTTTTAACACTGAAGACTACAGCCGAGTGGTTTGTTTGAAAGTGTGCCCATTAAATTAGCGTAAGTGTTGAACAGCATTTACTGAAGCAGCTTCCCCAGAGTTCCCTCTGATAAGTGACTGTCCATGTTCACCACAACAGTGATCTAGAGAGAACGTGGTCAAAAATAATTTTAAATTTCAAAATGAGCACATTAGTCCAAAGAAGGACGAAGAACCCTGCCCTCAATTGTAAATGGATTTTGTCTAAAGCAGGGGTCCTAAAAAATTTTTGCCACCATCCTCTCTTTAGTATAATGTATACACCTCCCTTAAAATACCAAACATCAGAATAAACACAAATGAACACTGAGAACAATACAATGAAATTTCCGGAAAGGTGAATGTATTGTAACAATGCATGACTGAAAGGTTCTTCACATTTCCCCTGGGCTTTATCTGCATCTCTCCAAGAGAAGTACCCTTCACAATTTGGGATACCCAAGTCTAAAGCAAATTTACTTTCCTCCTGAAGTGAAACATCTGGAGGGAAAGTTGATAAGAGTATATATCACTTCTCTGGCGTGTTTTGCACACACCCTGGCATAGTATCTAGATCTTCCTGATGGATCTTCAAAGCTAAACAGAGGTAGCCTAGATCAGAGATGGCTAACCTTTTTGGCACCAAGTGCCTTTGCACATGCGTCCCCTGAGCCTTTGCCGCCGTCCCCCCTCCCCACTCCCATGCATGCGTGGCAGAGACCTGAAGACTAGATAGCCTGTGGGAAGTGTGCTTGCATATGCAGAAGAGCTGAGCTAGGGCAGCGGCACACATGCCCACAGACAGGGCTCTGCATGCCATCTGTGGCACGCATGCCATTGGTTCTCCACTGCTGGCCTAGATCATTACTTGAATGGGAAATAATGAATTTCCGGGGTTGAAGAATAAATTGAGAAGTAGGGAAGGGGAATCCATTCCAGATGAAAGCAATGGAAAATAACTTCTGTACTGTGACCAAGAAAACTATGTGAAAGAGTCTATGAACTCACAAAAATTTATCTAATGAGGTGGATCCAATAAGGGGGAAAAGCATTCAGGACAAATAGAACAACTTCTGGCAGTGGGTGATATCTGTGAACGTATCTCTCTCATGTTAGCCAATTATATCCAGCAATTATTTCTTTCCCATAGTAAAAATGTATCTGTGAAGGCCAGTTGCTGGCAAATCCATTGCTTTCTTTGGCACTTTGTAATAATTGCAGTAGAAATCTTAGTTCTATACTCATAAATTATCTACGCAAACTGTGAAATGCTTTTTGAGATTGCCATTGGCACACTGAGTGTCCATGGTAAGATCAGAACTTTAGGCTAGATGATCTTTTTGGTTCTTATCAAATCTGACTCAACTTTCTCTTCTCCTGAAAGAACAGCTTTAAAAAAATCATTCATAATATGGAGAAAGCCATGCTATGGAATCAAGTCAGTGATAGTAGTAGTAGTAATTTAGGGTACTAAATTATTTCCTCAAAATGTTTACGGTTAATTTATGGAACTCATTGCCCTGAATGTGGTTATGGCCACAAGCTTACACGATTTCACCTTAAATACGTTTGTGGATAGCAGATCTATTAAACTGGGTTGACAATTCATGCCTCTAATGAAGTGTGCTGTGAGCCACAAAAGTCTTGTGTAACAAATTGGATCACACTTGCCAGTCGACTCTGTACCTCAGAGTTACAGTTACAGTGGTGATACAGTGGAACAATTGGACTTATAGGTGGCTTCCTGTGGAAGCATCTAGCTGATGAATCATCAGAAATCATTTATGTCCATAAAACCATTTGCTTAATTGGTCAATGTTAGCGAGGCATTAGAGAAGAGTAACTAAAACTGCAATCATGGAGACTTTGAATGGACATCCCAGAAATCATACTCTTTTCAGGATTCAACCCTCAACTTGGAGAAGTAAATGTCAGCTATACAAGAAAGACCAGATTAAAGAACCAATTCCATATTGGTCAGGATCACTTTTATTATAATAGCTATAGTAAGCTATAGTATCTTGGAAGTCTGAAAATGCTCCTTCCACTACCATTTTATCTTCATGTGAGTTAGGGGGCTTGTCCGAGTCATTTTCTTCAATTGTTTTCTTGGCTGAGATTTAAGCCATGCTCATCCGACCATTTGGGACCAGTTTTTCTTTCTGTCCCTCAAAGTTCTTCCCATTCTCTCTATAGTAAAGGCAATAACAGAAACAGATTCTTGTTCCCCCTATCTTCCAAAGTCTATTCATCCTAATATCAAATATTAGGAAAGACCAAGAGGAAGTATATCAAATGTAGGGTATACTGTAATCAGATGCTTTCCTACTCACACCTTTAGTAAATGTCTCAAGCCCACACTTTATCATTATCTGCTCTGAAGTGAGTAAAGCTACATTTAAAATTGTATAATTAAAAAAGAATCCCACCTTTTTTTACACAAAAAGTCGGGAATTAAAGAAAGAGATGCTACAACATCTCCTTCACTCATTCTTAATGAACCTGGTCAAGCAGCCTTAGCTATTTAGGTACATGAGTTCTCAAAATAACAGTTTCCTGTCTGTGACTGTAATTTACATTCAGTTGTAGGGGAAATGTCTTACCTCAAGGATATATTCATCTCTCAGTACTGAGGTGTCAACAATGATGTTATTATTTTAAGTTGATGCCCCATATTTCTGTGTATGACAGTACTTTAGGATTCTGGGTAAATTCTTACCAGAAAAAAATTGTTTTATTTCAAAACAGTTTATAGTAAAACTACATATTACCTAATGTAGTTATTATTTATGCTGAGACTAATTGTTGTCCTTGAGGCAGTAGCAGAAGCAAGGCGCAGATCACATCAAAGAAGTAAAATTGAGAAGGTGGAGATTGCATAGTCTTCCTCATTTACTATGTTCTCCAGCCTATGTACAGTAGCATTCCATGTTTGGGATGTAAATGCAGTTTTGGAAACTCATCTCCAGGAGAGTGTGTCAGAGTAACAACAGTGGACAGGAAACCCAATGGGTGTTCATTCTGTCTTAATTCTGCCGGAATTGTGTTAAGGCCAGTCTAGAAAGCAAGATTCTCACAGATTCTAGAATGCAAGATATCCACAGATTCAAAGAAGGCAGATGAATCTCACTAAGGGTGGGGTTAGTTTACAGAATCTTGGAAATTGGTTATGCATATCTTATTAGGGAGCTCTTAAGATGGGGCTTCTCTCTCCTCTTTCAGCTTTCTAAACAAGTCTTGGTTTAATGGGGAGGTTTCTAATATTTTATTTGACACCACAAAAATGTTCATCTTTTTGTTGTTGTGCAGTGTTTTGAAAGCACCCCTTTTCTTTCCAGAGTTTCATTACAGGTTGGATAAGAAATTTATCTCATCAGAATTTTAAAACAAGCTAGATAACCTATGTCCCATTGGGTCAACCTTTTAGAGATAGTTCCTTTACCCGATTCCTCAATGCCTTCAACAATGACAGAACTTCTAACGTAATGGAAAAGTTGGAATGCATTCAGAACTGCATCTGCCTTGAAAATAGCCCGTGTTTGAACTGTATAGTTCAAATATCAACAAAGGGAATCTTTTATAATATTGTGCATTATGCAATAAACTGTTTTATGATAATGTTTATGTCATAAAATATTTTATTAAATTTGCCAAATTTCAGTTCCATCGGAGTCATGGGTCCTAGATTTTTGATACATTCTAAATAATCAAAATATTATGTACCATTTTCCCCCAATTAAAAATTATGGGAATGAGAGTTTTAGTAGTATATGGATACATTAGTTTGAGAGCCCCCCCCCCCATTCTCCCCAGGATATCTATCTCAAATAGGTGGCAGAATTGGGATAACCAATTTCTGGCTGAATTTGAAAAACCAAGCAGATTCTGACCTGATTAATCCATGGATGATAGTTTACCATGAAATTCCCTATGGAATAGGCTAGAAAAGTCAGGGAAACTCTTGCTTGAAGACAATGAGAATCCCCTTCTTGCCACGAAACACTACGTATTACAGTACGTACCTGTGAAATTACTAGGAACCTTGCTCAACTCCAAGGGAGCTTTACTTTTTAAATAAATACAAAAAGCTAAAATACTTACTGCTTGTTGAAATAAATATTTTTCAGAATGTCAGGATACCTGTTTATGTTGGGGGAGAAATGTGTTCAAGAGTATATTTAGGCATGGAAGAAACGCTCTTAAAAGTATTTATTTATTTATTTGATTTGTCAATCGCTTACAAGATAATAGGTATAAGTATATACATAGTTACGAATACATGGATACATATAAGAAGAATAAAAGAAACAATAGGACAGGGACGGTAGGCACGTTGATGCACTTATGCACGCCCCCTACAGACCTCTTAGGAAAGGGGTGAAGTCAATAGTAGACAGTCTAAGGTTAAAGTTTTTGGGGTTTGGGGAAGAAACTACAGAGTCAGATAGAGTATTCCAGACATTGACCACTCTGTTGCTGAAGTCATATTTCCTGCAATCAAGTTTGGTGCGGTTAACCTTGAGTTTGTATCTATTGTGTGCTCTTGTGTTGTTATGGTTGAAGCTGAAGTATTCATTGACAGGTAAGTCATTGCAATGTATGATTTTATATACCATACTTAGATCAGACCAAAGACGGTGTAATTCAAGATTTTCTAGGTCTAGAATTTCAAGTCTGGTGGCATAAGATATTCTGCAACAAGTAGAGGAGTGGAGAACTCTTCTTGTGAAATATTTCTGGACTTTCTCAACTGTGTTAATATCAGATATGTGATGTAGGTTCCAGACTGATGAGCTGTATTCAAGTATAGGTCTAGCAAATGTTTTGTATGCTCTAGTTAGTAGTATGATATTACAGAGAAAAAGCTACATAGGATTAGGATAGCAACTCTTAATGCCTTTTTGGCTATGTAGTTACAGTGGGAGATGTATTATTAATAAATATACCATTAATACTATGTAGTATTGAGGGAAATGCATACAAAAACATCAGAAGAAAAATGTAACATTGATGCATAGACTGAATTTTATATAGAACAATCCTGCCAGTGGTGGGATTCAAATTTTTTTACTACCGGTTCTGTGGGTGTGGCTTGGTGGGCATGTCAGGGAAGGCGACTGTAAAATCTCCAGTCAGAGATGGTATTTGTCGGCTCTCCAAACTACTCAAATTTTCTGCTACCGGTTCTTCACAACTGGTCAGAACCTGCTGAATACCACCTCTGCATCCTGCTAAACTCACAAGCTACAGAGCTGAACAGACCCCTCTGGTTAGTAAAATAGATAATCCATTGCAAATGAAACCAATACATTTACCTGTTTACAGACAAAAAATAGCCTTCATTTTTTCATCACATTAAATAACTAGGACAAAGAACCTGGTTCCCTTTGGTTGTTTATCAATTAGATTTCTCCCTCAAGTCAACATACCAAAGGAACAGTTGATGAGAGTTGCCAGACAAAAACATCTAGTGGGCACTGAGTTGTCTTTTTTTCTGGTTTTGAAGTTCATGTGAAACATCTGTCATTAAACAGTATTGGATCCTATTTTCTGGTACAGTACCAAAAGAAATAATTCAAGCCAAGGAGGTCCATAGAGAGACAGCTGCATTGAAAAAAGATTGTGAAGGTAGCACTTTTTAAGAAGGGAAAAATAAGATGGAAAAAGCTACAGGAAAAGAAAGGAAGTTAATCACACAGGAAACAACATCATCTGACTTCACTTCCCAGTCTTGCTAATAAACACAAATCCATGAACGAAGGAGGAAAGCTGAATAATGGAAGCTACATTTAGAAACATCCTCACCAAGTCACACAGAGTTGCTCTGTGAGTGAGATGAGTGGTCTCTAAATTTTATAAGTAAATAAATAAATCTGCAGTGGTTTGGGGAAAAGAAATCTCCCAATATTCTATGGTTAGACATGTATTATTTCCAGTATGTAAAGTAGGTTTTTTTAAATACAAAAATAAAACCTACATTTTAGTTTTCTGGGAAATTTCTAGCAAGAATACTGCTCTACTCCCCAAAGAATTGTCTCTGTGGGAAGGGTGAGCCCCAAATCAAATAAAACTAGTTCACACACCCTGCACTTGGATAAATGGCCACTTTTCATCTGAGCTGAAACCTGTTCTTTTCTTACAATCTAATTGCTCAGAGATGACACATCCATCTATGAAACTTATTTGTTGTTTCTTTGATCTGCAAATGTTATGTTGGACCACAACTAAGCTCCTCCATTTGGAAACCAACTGACCTAGAGCTGTTTCCACAATCCGGTTCTCTAGACAAAGCAAGTTGGAGGCTTCTGCCCGCTGTGAATTTATTCAAGCTTAAAGCTTTGCCCCATGTAGGTGGAAACACCCACGTAGTCATGGAGTCATATATAAAAATGCAGACAACGTGTGTCATTTCTAACCTGGAGAATCTAGATGTTTAGATGTTCTGGAGAAAAAGATCTCATACATGAATGCATCTAAAAATCTCTTTGCCTGTAAAAAAAATATCATGACACGATAGGGAAAGTTTGCAAACTTTCTGCTTTCTAGGCGTGTTTTTGATATGGGCAGGATATTCTTGACTCTTGACAAATATAATGTAAATGTATCTTTTCATTTATGTACACTGAGAGCATATGCACCAAGACAAATTCCTTGTCCAATCACACTTGGCCAATAAAGAATTCTATTCTGTTCTATTCTATTCTAAAAATAGGCCTTTTCTTAGCTGGGTTTTCTTTGAGGTGCAGCTGTTTGGGAATGTAAGAAAAAATCACATTATTAATATGGCTCATTCTGGAGAGCACATTCTGGGAATAGGGATCTCCTTAGGGTCCAAGGTGGATTTTGGTGTAGAAATCTAGGGTTTTTCTCCAAAAGAATGAAAGAGTATAAGGACTCTGAAGCGCAGCATATCTGCTTGGCTTATGGCATTCTGAAGTAGAATAGAGTAGAATAGAATGAGCTGGAAGGGACCTTGGAGGTCTTCTAGTTCAGCCCACTGCTCAAGCAGGAGAAGATATACCATTTCATTTCAAGTAAAGGAAGTCAAACTCATCTAAAAGCAGGTGGTGGCTCTAAAACCATGCTGATCAAAAATTTAACATTTGCAGGTTATGCTTAGGAAGTCTCATAACTCTTTTGAATTTACTTCTGGTTGACTGGGATTTTTTTCCCCCTCCCACTACATTGAAATCTCCTTCAAATTTCCTTTTGTGTCAAATGTCAGTGCTATTTTTGCCCAGCAAGACACGCAGGTGTGTAATTTGCAGCCTAGGTATTAGCATCCACTCTTCACTGAGTCTTTTAAGGCTCGCTCACATTTCTGCTAAACCTCCTTTTCATTTGTAAAGTCTGCGTCTAGCAATGTCCCTCCACATTGTGCCTTTTTGGCCAAGAACAGACTTGCGGGTAAAATCTTCTCAGAAGAAAACAGCAGATAATAGGTGAAACACCTTCAGATACTCACACGGTGGCAAAAGTACCAATCTGATGGGACCTTGCTCTTCACGAAGCAACCTTTTTGTTATGCTCAGCCCAGGTTGGAAGATAATATTATCAATCCTCTGGAAGGAATGACTTGAATAACTAGACTATAACCCAACTATTAACAAACAAAGCTTTTCCTGGTAAATTACAAGGAGTTGGTTTTAGAAAAACATTTAATTAACATGGGGCTGTTTTCAAAACAGGGGTGTAAAAGACAGGGGAAACAAAAAAAGGATGCCTATGGAATGAATGGTGGGGAAACACATTTCAAACAGCTCAACCTTCCTGTGTTTAATTGATAGACAGTCCAGTGGAATTAAGTTGTATCTGAAATAAAATATAGTTATGCATCTTCTGTGTAGTGCTCAATCTACAATCATTCGTTTAGTGATCATTTGAAGTTCACAATGGCCCTGGAAACAGTGACTTATGACACTTACAACTGTTGCTGCCACATCCCCACAATCCCTTGATCAAAATTCACATGCCCTGCATGTGGATGCTTGGCAACACATATGAAAGTAGCAGTGTCCTGGGGTTGTGTCGTCACCTTTTGCAAACTTCTGACGAGCAAAGTCAATGAGGGAAGCCAGATTCACTTCACAACCATGTTGCTAACTTAACAATGGCAGTGTGATTAATTTAACGACTGTGGCAAGAAAGGTCATAAAATGGGGCAGAACTCACTTAGCAACTGATCCACTTTGCAACAGAAATATTGGGTTCAGTTGTAGTCATAAATTGAGGATTACCTTTATTCGTACAGAGGACAAGACAGCAAAAACTCAACAACCTTAAAGAGAGGTTGGTGGAAATTGTAAGATTAAAGGGAATTTTGCCCAAGTGATATGAGTTCCAAATCTCCAAGCAAGAGACCTTCCTTGGGCCTGCTGAAACTATTGCTTTAGGAGGTAAGGAGAAGGAAAGGAATGCCACAGAAAATACAGGATCCCCAATCATGTTTGGCTCTGACTTCATTTGCATCCATCTACCTGTCATGCACTGGCCACCAATCTATGACATCTGTGGGAAAGCAACAGTCTATGTACTAGCATTTTTTTAAAAAAAATGTTTTGACATGTTCCAAATTTTAATTTCATTTCTTCACAGTTTAGCTTGGATCATCCAGAAAAAGTACGGATCAAAGGACAGGGGAAAAAACCCACTTTGCCATCACTCCTTTGCCGAAACCTCAGATTTCCCTCAAGACGTTTCTCCAAATTCAAATGAAATATCCTGAATTGTGTGGAATGTAAGGCCAGGGTGGATAACCTGAAGCTGATAATATCCCCCAGGCTCCAAGATTGCCTGTTAAGATTTGGCAGCTAAACCATTGTGTATGCACTGTATGTGTACACAGGCATAAAAGAGAAACAGGATTGGTGGTTGAAAAGGTACATAACAGGAATGCTGAGCCTCTATAAGGGTTAGCCTGTATATAGGATTTTGATTGATTTAACCCCATAGCCAGGGGTGGGATTCTACTGGTTTGGACTGGTTCAGGAGAACCGGATGTTAAATTTGCATCTGGTTCACCAAAGCAGTATTTGAACCGGCTGGCCCCACCCACCCTGCCCCTCCCCTCCCAGGAGTCTCCAAGCAGCCCATTTTCGATGCAGGAAAGTGCAAGATCCACGCGGAGGCTGTGGGAAGGGGAAAAACGGGCTTTCCGAAAGTACCGGAAGTCTGGAAACAGGCTTGTTTCCAGCTTCCAGAAGGCCTCCAGAGAAGTGGTGGAATTAAAAATTTTTTATCACGGGTTCTGTGGGCGTGGCTTGGTGAGCATGGCAGGGGAAGGATACTGTAAAATCCCCATTTCCTCTCACCCCACTTTCCAGCTCCATTCTCCTGTGCAGGGCAACCAAAGAAGACCCAGCCAACCAGCTGGGACTTGGGAAGCAGAGAATAGATGGGGGCGGGGCCAGTCAGAGGTGGGATTTGCCGGTTCTCCGAACTACTCAAAATGTCCGCTACCAGTTCTCCAGAACTGATCAGAACCTGTTGAATACCACTTCTAGACTAGAGAAAGGAGAAGGATGCATGGGCAAGTTTGCCCATTTCCTCCTTTTCTTCACAGAGGACCAGTTCCCAGAGTCATTTCACACAAGTTGGACAGCAAATATTTTTTTAAGCCCCTGGACCCTTGGGAAGGCAAAAAAACACCCCTCCCGGAAGTACCAGAAGTCCAGAAATGGGCTTGTTTTTGGCCTCCAGAGTCTGGGCCCTTGGGAAGGTGAAAAATGGCTCTCCCGGAAGTTTTGGTAGGCCATGCCTAGCATGGCCATGCCCACCCAGCAATGTTGACAGATAAACCCTCCTGACAAATTGTAATTAAAAAGAAAAAAGAAAGAGCAGCCCCCCCCACCCCACTCCACACACCGGCTGGAAAAAACTTCAGTCTGAGGGGAAAAGGAAATCACTCAGAAATTAGCTTAGTCATCTTAACTTCTACTCAAATAATATATTTGCCTTATTACTTTAGCCTCTCACGCCATAGCCCAGACTGTTTTGGAGACTACTTTGACCCTGGCACAATTTAGTCCTCAACTTATGATCAAAATTGAGCCCAACGTTTCTGTTGCTAAGGGAAAACATTTGCTAAGTGAGTTTTGAAATCTTTTATGACCTTTCTGGCCACAATTCTTAAGTCAATCGCTGCAGCTGTTAAATTAGTAACACAGTGAACTTGGCTTCCCCATCGACTTTGCTTGTCAGAAGGTCACAAAAGATGATCACATGACTCTAGGACACTGCAACCATCATAAATATCAATCAGTTGCCAAGCACCTGAATTTTGATCACATGACCATGGGGATGCTGCATGTGAAAAATGGTCATAAGTCACTTGTTCAGTGCTGTTGTAACCTTGACCGGTCACAAACTATTGTTAGTGTTGTTGTCACTAAATGAACTGTCGTAAGTTGAGGACTACCTGTACTTTGATCATTGGGAAATCACATGTTAACTATCAAGTCAGAAGGTTAGGCCATTAGCCATTATATACGAATAAGAAATATATATTTTTAAAAGACTATTTTGGGATAAGACGTAGATATTTGGCTTTCAAAATCAAAGGATAATTTTAGAAAGGAACTAATTTCAGCATTTGTGTTATTCAAAATTAGGTTAAGAGTATTATTTACAATTCCTAAGTTTTAGAATCACATGTATCTTCATTTGGAGGAAAAGGTGCTGGTTTTAATTTCTAGCTGTCTTCATCATAGTTGAGACTTAGCCACCAAGATCCTAGTCAGCTAGACGTTTAGCCAAAGTATTGTTCTTGTTATATTTTCTTCCTTTCATCTGTTCCTACTTTTGCATTTCCTAATAACTGGCTCAGCATTTTCGGTCCTGCTTGCCACATCAACCAACATTTCCAGGCTCTTATCATGGCTTTGTAAAAAATGAATGAGAAAAAAAATACTCAAGGGAAAACCACAGTGTTTTGATCTGATGTGTTTAAATTAAAAATCTATGCAGAATAAGGCAAATGACTGCCTTGCCATAACAAACTGTCGAGTTATCTCAAATATTTGATGTGTTTGCACAACTCCTTCACAAAGCAGAGTTGGGGAGGGAGACAAAAAAAAAATATCAAGGTAACAATCAGAGCCCTTCCTTTTTGTTTAATGCGTGTCATATTTTGAGTAGTTTTAATTTGCCTTGCAGGTGTCCTGCCCACCAAAATGTAAAGGTTAAGAAGTGCACTAAAATATTCAGCTCCACCTCTTTAAGCAATATCAAATTGTTCTGTGAAGCAAGGGGAAAAAAATTAAAAAGGAAAATATAGCTTCATTGAAAAATGTTACTTCCCCCCTGTTCTAAAGGGAAGCTCATAATTCAGCCAATATTTATATTGTAACCTAAAACACTTCTCAGAAATGATAGCTTCTCCCACTATTTTCCACATCCAGCCAATCCTGTGAACCCCACGCATAGGATAATAGAGAATGAAAACTTGCCTAGATGTCTGGATAAACATGAGCACCTATCTCTATAGCAAGGGTGGAGAACAATGCCTCCTTTATAATCGTGGGCTTCAACTTCCAGAATTCCTGACCCAGTATGGTTGGCTCAAGAATTCTGAGAGTTGAAGTCCACAAGTCATAAAAGGGCCATCGTTCCCCACCCCTGCTGTACAGGTATGGGTTTGTGTGCAGATAGGAATAGGTCGAGGGAAGAGGGAATAGCTTTGAAGGACACAGGAAGAGGTGCTATCAAGATAATGGCCTGATAAAAGGGACTTGTTCCCATGCCAGGAAAGTAATATGAGTAAATGTCTCAATAAGCCCTTCTCTAGTTCCCACAAAGATAAAAGAAGAGAGGACGAAGCATACTCAGGCTTGCAATTATTATAGAATTATAAAAAAAGTAGTCCTGATTTTGTGGACATTGGTTTCCTAGTCTGGTCAACCATGAAAGGCTGATGTTATGTGTGGTGCGTGCGTGTGTGTGTGTGTGTTTGTGTGTGTGTGTTTGTGTGTATGTACAATTCTGGTTTTGCTGATGACGGGGCTGAAAAGGTAATCCATTCCTATAATTGGAATACTATTGCCTACCTCCAACATAGAATTTTACAGCCACAAAAAAGAAATTGTTAGGTGATTAGGGCTGCCATATTGGAGAGGCTTAGGTCAGCCTGAGGGATGTGTGTGAGATGGATGAGAAAAGATTTCAAAGCATCAAAGGAAATGTTTGGCATATGGGGAGGAGGATCAATTAATGCACACATGTTGTGCACGTGTATCACGTATCTAGAATTGTTAAGTTGTGATGTGAGCCATTTCCAGGAATTCTTTCAGCCATAATTGGCTATAACAGATTGACAGGTGTGGCATTGCACAGGATTTTTAATCAAGTTTATCAAACTGTCTGTCCGTTGGAGTCCTTTTGGGAAGTCACGTTCAATTCAGAATCATGTCTATGGAGATTCTCAATCATACAGGTCACGGTTGTCCCAAAAGCTGCTTTTCTAAAAGGCAACTGGACTTTCTTGGACTTTTCTTTGAAAATGTTTTGCTTCTCATCCAAGAAGCTTCTTCAGTTCAGTTCAGTTCAGTTCAGAACTGAAGAAGTTTCTTAGATGAGAAGCTAAACATTTTCAAGGAAAAAAACTAAGAAGGTCCAGTTTTGGAAAAGCACCTTTGGAAATTACAGAGGCTTCTTCTTTATGTATTTATTTATTGATTAAAGTTGTTTGCTGTTCATCCCACTGCCAGTCGACTCTTATGTGGAGGATAAAGCATTCCTGAAAAATGATTTCCTACACCAGTACTGAAGAATGAAAGAATGCCCAGAAGCAAAGCTAAATGCAAAAAGGCTTGAGTTCCACTGGCACGTAGAATAAATTATTAACTTTATCACTGAGGAGACATATTAATAAATAGGTGTCTGCCACAGATAGATGTTTCTGCTTCATCCTATCTAGCCAAATCCTGGAGTATATACAAAGTTTCTGAAATTTGAATTTCATTCAGAACTGAACACTACCTTCTGTTATAATAACAGACAGCTTCAGAAAAAATATTTTTAATTATTATTATGTACAGTATTACTTCAGTTATTACTTTGGAATAATAGATAATATACCAAAAATGAATATGCCCTCAGTGTATGCCTGCCTCCATTGAGAAATTACAGTGGGTTCTTAACTGTTGCAGGTTAACAGTAGAAAATGATGGTACAAGCTTATCCTTTCAAAAAATCAGCCACAAAGCCCTCCACTTGTCATGTTCATGTAGTGTATATTGGAGGTGGCTACCCTTTTTAGAGCTATATGCAACAAATTCTCATCTTAATGTATAGCAATAGCACTTAGACTTACATACCGCTTCATAGTGCTTTACAACCCTCTCTAAGTGGTTTACAGAGTCAGCATATTGTCCCCAATAATCTGGGTTCTCATTTGACCGATCCCGGAAGGACGGAAGGCTGAGTCAACCTATGCTGATTACTGTATATTTAAAGTGACAATAAAGTTATTATTCTATTCTGTTCTGTTCTATATTATTCTATTCTATTAAGAGAAGGAAATGTATGTGTCACCCAGCTTCTAGGTGAAGTCTGCTTCATTAACCTCTCTGCAAGGGAGGGGAAGTGGGGAGATGTCAATAACATAAAATCTCTCCAAATGATGAGAATTACACACTTGAATCATATATTACTTTCACAGTGATGTCATGATGCATCAGTCTGACGTCAACATTAGCCTGAGTTTTTCCTTTACGGAAGTTAGACAGGTTGGAAGATGTTTGGAATTTCTCATTCTGTGAACTGAAGTATATGTCTATTAGTCTTTTGTCTTTTTCAGTTTCTAGTGCTGATGGATCCAATTTTCTTTTAGAACTGTTTTGTAATTTTCGAGAAGGAACTTTTGATAATCCTGTCTCTCACAAGCCAAAACAATAATAATGGTTCATCATTTTATAGAGCTCATTGTTAAGTAAGTCCATTCAACTTTATATAAATAAATAAATGCATAAGAAGAAGTCAAGAACCCAAACTATATATATTCTCTTCTAATGTCTTTCTCAAAAACAACTCCTGATTATCCTAGGCTTCATTCATTATACTAGCATAATTGAGAGGGAAGAAGAAAATATTCCAATCTTATGTCATACCTTCCCCTTAGTATTTAATACTTGTATCATGCCTTCTAGTGATCTAGAAGGTATTAAAGATAGTTCTATTTCCACATATCATTTGATTAAACAGTTGGTTCTTGTCATCACTATTTAAATTTCCTTTAACTTTAGTTAACTTTTTTTTGTACCTGCTTTCGTTACAAGTTCGTTTTTCTCTGTTCTTATTACCATCAAAACATTTTTTTGTATTTTTGATATTGGATTTATACTTGTTCATTTTTATTTTTATTTCAATTTCTATTAAAAACAGAAATACAAAGAATACAATATTCTTCAATGACTTGTGCTGGAATAGAATTATTCTGTGACATCTTAATTGCTTTATTTATGTTTCCTTATCAGCTTTATTATAAACTGCCATGAGTCTGTTTTGATTCAGCAGGAGAAATAATCGATCAATCAATCGCAGGTAAATGTAACTGGAAAGTGTTTTAATTCTTTATTCATTGGCTGGAGAGAGCAATACAAGTTTTTGACAACATGCAGTCCCTAATGCAATGCTATCAAAAGATGATGCATCATGGCAAGATGGCCAACATCTCTAAACATTTCAATTGCAGAAAGCAGAATATTTGAGAATTCAACTCCATGAAAAAGAAATTCTACAATCTAATGAATTCTAAACAATTCTTGGAATGGATTTTTGTTCTTTCAAAGTAGCTGTACTCTTAAGAGTTTATCCCCCTAGATCAGATTTCTGAGATAAAGAACTACCATTTGCATGGAATGCTAGGGAACTTCAACAACTACATAGTCGTTATTATGCCCCAAAAGATGGGATGTACTTAGGAAAACCAGGAATTATGATTTTCAAATGTTTTTAAAGAATATCCATGAATGTGACAAGGAGTAACATTCTCTTTATGGTCAGATATGTAGAAAACTTTATTCTACGTGATCAGGTATGAATAAGTCTTTATTATATATGTGAAGGGAAAAGAATATTAGTATAGTATCTTTGAGAATCATAAAGGTGAAATTATCTTCTTAGTTTTAGTACTTTTCATTCTGTCCTACATCATTATATCTACTGATCTCCAATATCTCTGTATCTGTTTTTTACCTTGACGGCACTTCTTTGGCAATAATTGTATAGTATGGTCATTGTACTATTTTGTAGTTGTCAGAAATATGGCTAATCCTGATTTCTGGAATTAAGTTCTCCTTGTAGCATTTTGCTTTCTACTTAAGCTAGCACACTCCACTTATTAAACAGACTCACACAATCACCATAAGAAGTCCAAGAGGGAAAGCAATGTAAATCTAAGCACCAGAAGGGAATAAATATCTTGGAATGTCAAATGTATGCTTGCATTAGCTATAGCAATAACAATAAAATGAATTTGGGGTGAAAAGTAATTTGAATAGTTTTTTAAAAAAAATACTGCAGCCCCTCTCCTAAAACAACACATTTGTTTTCCAGTTAATACAAATTTGTGAATAAAACATCAGTATAAAATTTTAGTAAGAGTATGTTTAAGAAAAAAAAAAGCCAGTGCCAAAAATACATGGACTTGGTGGTGGATTTGACAGAAAATGATTCTGTGGCAAATATCTTGCTTAAAGTAATAGATTCACCAAAATACAAATAGAGAATGGGTTACTAGTCATGGGCATTGTTCCAAAGGGCTTAGGAAACATTTTTGAATTTCTATTGTGCTGTCAGGATCTATGACCAGCTTTATAGTAGATGGATTGCTGAATGTTAAAAATAAGACTGTCCCAATCTCTTTAAATAAGTCTTACAGCCGTAGGGTAGCACAGTACCCCAGAAGTTCCTACTGGCCCAGCATAGCACACCCCTGCAGGTGTACCTGCTGGTCCTGCATAACACACCCCTGCAGGAGTCCCTAGTGATCCAGAGTAACACACTGTTGCAGGACCTCCTGTTGGTCCAGAATAACACACACCACCTGCTGCACCTACACCTACAGAGGCCAGGTTCCCTTCAGCTGCAACTCCCCCTGGGACTCCTGCCCTAGAGCACCACCCTGCCTCTCCAAATGGAGCAATCCCTGAGGATTCATAACCTCCATGGGGGTAGCTTCCACCCACAGCCGTAGACCGATATCCCCTCCCTCCACTGCAGACGGATCCATAGGTGGTTCGTGTGCTGAATCCTGCACCTGAGCCATAGCCAGCACCCCTACCAGCCTCTTCTGTAGAGGAATGGCACACGCCTGCAGAGAGATTACCAGAGCTGGACTCATTCCTATAGCTATGCCCTCTTCCTTGATGGAACTCTGTATCTGCTGATACATTCCTGATAGCTGTGTTGCTCCTTCCAGTACTTTGATCAAATCCAGTACTTCTGGAGCTGTAGTTCCTATTGCTTCTCCCCTGACTTTCCATTCCATATCCTTTACCAAATCCCCTATCATATCCTCCACCCAGAGGACCATATCCACTTGAAAATGGGAATCCAGCTACATTCTCTGTTCCAGGTTTGATCACATCTGTAAGAAAAAGTAGAAAAGTCAACTTATGTGATCCAGAGACCTATGGAAACCTATTTCCCACCTTAATCTTTGCAATACGATTGCTTTAATACTTTCAAGAATAGTGTAATGAAAGTGATAAATGAATCCCTTCTAACTCTTCTTCCAAACTGAAAAAAAAAAATACAGCTTTGCTGTAGAAAAAGTCTTCCCTCTAGAAAAAATCCTCACCAAAAATGGGAATAAGCTGATTATAAGAAGTAAAAAGACAACTATTTGGTCATACTAGCTAGAAAACTAATGCATCTCTTCTGCCAGGTCTTAAAGTCTTGAGTTTGTTTAGGTTGTTTTTATTTCTTTCTTTCTTTCTTTTAAACAGGATTGTTATTGTGCAGAGGCTATTTGGATTTAACTTTTCTATTTTTACTGTTGTGATCCACCTTAACTGATAGCTGGATAGGAAAGTAACAACAAATAACTAAAAAGATGCAGAGAGGATGGAAGATTTAGATAATAACACAACTTATTGCAGCCTGGAGGAAAATTATACACACATAAACTGATGAACATGGACCAGTTCAGACCCTAATCTTGATTTTCCCAACAGAAGTGTTGTTGTTTTGTACTTTTGAGTCAGTTTTTAACTCGTGGCAGGTCCCTGCAGTTTTCTTGGCAAGATTTCAGAAATGTGTTGCCATTGCTTCCTTCCTAGAATTTAGAGAGAGGGACAAGCCCAAGGTCTCCTTCCTTAGGACTCACAGTCTCCCCATTTCTAATTTTATTTATTTGTTTGTTTGTTTATTTATTTATTTATTTGTCAATTGCTTACAAGATAATAGATATAAGTAAAACATAGTTATGAATACATGGATACATATAAGAAAAATAAAATATAAAAGAAACAATAGGACAGGGATGGTAGGCACGTTAGTATGCTTATGCACGCCCCCCACAGACCTCTTAGAAAAGGGGTGAGGTCAATAGTAGACAGTCTAAGGTTAAAGTTTTCTGGGGTTTGGGGAAGAAACTACAGAGTCAGGTAGAGTATTCCAGACACTGACCACTCTGTTGCCGAACTCATATTTCCTGCAATCAAGTTTGGTGTGGTTAACCTTGAGTTTGTATCTATTGTGTGCTCTTGTATTGTTATGGTTGAAACTGAAGTATTCATTGACAGGTAGGACATTGCAATGTGTGATTTTATATACCATACTTAGATCAAACCTAAGACGGCGTAATTCAAGGTTTTCTAGGTCTAGAATTTCAAGTCTGGTGGCATAAGGTATTCTACAACGAGTAGAGGAGTGGAGAACTCTTCTTGTGAAATATTTCTGGACTTTCTCAACTGTGTTAATATCAAATACGTAATGTGGGTTCCAGACTGATGAGCTGTATTTGAGTATTGGTCTAGCAAATGTTTTGTATGCTCTAGTTATTAGTGTAATATTACCAGAGAAAAAGCTATGTAAGATTAGGTTAACAACTCTTAATGCCTTTTTGGCTATGTGGGCTCTAGCACTTAGATCGTTAGAGATGAGTACTCCAAGATCCTTGACAGAGTTTGGATCATCAACAAGGTCTTGACTATTCAGCCTGTATTTAATTTTCTGGTTGTTGTTTTTTTGCTGAATCAAACTGGTACTATAGCATACATGCAGTCCTAAAAAGCATATAACTTATGATATAACCCACCATATTTTCATGCTTTTTACTCACCTATACAGACAGGATTTCCCAAATGTATCCTATGGGGAAGAAAAAGAAGATTCCATTGCAATCAGATAGCCTTATGACTTATTTCAGAAAGACATCCTAGATCCTTGTCCTGCCCATGGCCTTTTGTAATTGTAAGTTTGGAATAGCAATAGCACTTAGACTTATATACTGCTTTATAGTGCTTTACAGCCCTCTCTAAGCAGTTTCACAGAGTCAGCATATTGCCCCCCGCCCCCCAAACAAGTTGGCTAATTTTTCTTCATTTTATCTGAGGTGGGTTTGGCTTATAAAGCTACTGGAATACGCTTATTCAGAAAACCATAAATACAGTAATCCTTAACTTACAACCATTTGTTTAGTGATGGTTCAAAGTTACAATGGCACTGAAAAAGGTGACTTATGTTTGTCACCCTTACGAACGTTGCAGCATCCTCATGATCATGTGATCAAAATTTGAATGCTTGGCAACGGGTTCATGTTTACGACGTTTGCGGTGTCCCAGAGTCATGTGGTTGCTTTCTTTGCAACCTCCTGACAAGCAAAGTCAATGGGGGAAGCAAGATTCACTTGACAGTTCTGTTAGTAGTGTAACAGAGTGATTCACTTAGCAACTGTGGCAAGAAAGTTCATAACATGGGATAAAATTTGCTTTAACAACGGTCTCAGTTAGCAGCAGAAATTTTGGGCTCAATTGCGGCCATAAATTGAGGACTAGCTGACACATCCACCTACTGGTTTATGTCCACCAATGACAGAGGAAGGAAAACTGTCTTAAACCATAGACTATTTGGGTGGGGGGGAGGGGCAGTAGGAAGAACGAATACAAAGATATGACCTTTCATGCCTAATTATAGACATGCCAAAGATCTGATCTAAAAGCCAAATCTAACATTAGATAAAAGATTTTCACCTTGAAAAAGCTAGAGACCATGAATGGGATACTAATTTTAAAAAAATTCCAGACAGAATTTTCCCTGTGGCTAAAGTTTATTTAAGGAACAAATTTCTGCTTTGGGGAAATACTAGGTTCCTTCTCAGTTGACAAAGTTGCCAGAGTTAAAAGGAGGAGAAAAGAATCAGAAGGAGTTTCACATTCCATTTGGGATATATTGAATGTCAGACTCCGACATGCACCCCCATTCAAATCATAAGTCTCTAGCCACATCTCTCAGAGTAAAAAAGATTGATTTATTAGGAGCTAACATGTCGGCGTTTCCCAGTTGCAGCTGACTCTGAGACACATCATTCATTTCACCCTTGTCCCTGGTCTTCCCCCCACTCCCTGGATGTATATTCTCCAACGAGACACATCCATAGCCAAGAGTCATCAATCATGCTCTTCAGTAATAATTTTGTGCATCAGAAGCTTCGGTTGCCAAAGTGATTATCTGAGGCATTTGAAGAATGCACTATTTTCCCCTACTCTCTTTTTTAGTTGACATTGAATGTCAATTTGTAGTCACCTGCTCTCCTCTCCCTCCAGCAATGTCTTATAGGTAGCAATTTCAATGTCAAGAGCGAGCTTGGTGTTCAGAAGCTCTTGGTAATCCCTCAGCAGCCTTGCTAAGTCATCCTTGGCCTTCTGTACAGCAGTTTGCAGATCAATATGCTTATCCCGGGCATCTTTCAGAGTACAATCTCCATGCTGCTCAACCTCACAAATGGATGTTTGGAAAGCATTAACCTGTTCAGAACAGACAAGCAAAGTCCACACTGAATCAATGAATGAGAAAATGGCACTGCAGTGCATGCCCATTTGTCATAACGCAAATAAGGAAAAAGAAATGCATTTTTAGTATGTCAGATTGCGGACTTGAAGGAAAAGCCAATAGCGCAAAAAAAAAAAAAGTCAAGGCTAAAAATTGAGAAGCATTTGAAGTTTTCGGTGTTTTGAATTTAGAATTGTGAGAAAGCATCCAATCAAAATGAAACAATAGTTGAGCTAAGCAGAAATTAACATTAGGTTGAAAATGTCTGAAGGAAGAAATGAAAGCAACATCCACATTAAAAAAAGAGAGATTAAAATCACCATAATTGCAACGACAGAGAAAGGAAAGAGCAGAAGGAAAAATACTGTCCAGGAGGGCCTGATAGGAAGAGAGAGAAAAATGAAATGACTAATACAGAATAGGATGTAAAAAACAAAAAACACAGAAGAACTTGGCCACAAAATCCAAATTGTTCAAAAAGCAAGAGGAATTTAGTATCCTACAATAAGAACAGTAAATATTAAAAATATAGAAACCCAGCCATACAAATGTCAGTGTTTTCTTTCATTCTTTGTATTTAGTTTCAGCTCTGTTTCTTGACTTTCAGTTTCTTCGCTCACAAGTTTCGATCAAGGGAATAGACTGGCAAATCATCCATTGTCAGGAAAATGAGAAACTAATCCCAAATAAAATAGACCAAAAATAACGTAGATTTGCCTAAAGGACTTACCTGTGTGTAATAGCTTTCACTGTCAATAAAAATAGATCACAACTCAATTTGGAGAAGGAAACTAACTAGGTAACCTCCACGCCTGCTAAGCCTGTTGCTTAGGTATTGACCATTGATGGACAACTTCAGGGCCCCTGTCTTACCATCTTCTGGTTCCTTATCTTTAAATTTGACCTTGGTTGAAGATTCCTCAAACAGAAGGGGCCTTAAATTATCAATTCAAATAGAGATTGTCCTCTACCAAACAGGGGGAGGATTATAGTCTCATAATGGAACCAATTAAGAACAACTGTGGAAAAGAGAATCTGTTAAAATCACCACTACCTTTACATCTATGGCAGGGGTGTCAAACTGGATTTCTTCAAGGGCCAAATCAGCATTGTAGTTCTCCTCTGTGGGCTGGTTGGGGGGAAGGGAGATGGGATGAATGCCTCCTGCAGTACTTTGCTGGCCAAAATGGTGCATGGGAGGGTACACATGATCCACGCATGCCTCCCGTGCCCCATTTTGGCCATTAGGGTGCTGCAGGAGGTCATCTAGGCTGAAAACCAGCCATATGGGGGCTGCATGTGGCCCCCTGCATCCGATTTTCACTAGCAGAGGCACTGTGGTCTGGTCCTTTGCTATTTCCAGGCCAGTCCCGTGGTCCAGATTTAAGCACCCCACGGGCTGAATCCAGCCCACAAGCATTAAGCAGGAGATACTACTATACTATTTCACTTTGATGGAGGCCATGATGACACCATGCATGTCACAATGCCATCACACACAAACGATGCAAATGACATAATTCAGGTGAGTCGCTTCGTGATGTTATGATGAGAATGTATGTGTGATATCACCCCATTCCTAAGAGGTCTGTCTGTAAGGGGCGTGCATAAGAGCACCAACATGCCTACTGTCCCTGTCCAACTGTCCCCTATTATTTGTACCCATTTCATATACTCTTAATCATGTTTCCAATTATATCTGTTATCTAAAACATGCTTGACAAAATAAATAAAAAATAAATAAATAAACAAATATCACTCGTCTTCCCATAGATGCCCAAGCTTGATTTTATTCTTGTTTAAACTATTTTAACTCAAAGAAGGCCTGCTGCCTGACATAAACAGATATAAATAAATATTCCTGTCATGTGTGAAGTTGTAGGGTCAGTACGCAAACCAGCAGGAGTGCTAATGCTATTATGGAGGTCAGTTGAGATTAAAAAAAAACAATGGCAATTTCCACAAATTGCCAATGTTTTACTAAGTGCTAAACATAAATGGCATATTTCAACCCTAGTGGACGCATTCACAAAAAGTATTGACAAGTTTGGACTCCGTAATGAGGTTTTCAGAAATGACAATAAGTATATTGAAACAAAGGGATGAAGAATAACACACCAGGGTTTCCCCTACCTGTTTTTTAATAATATCATATTCAGACTGCAATTTATGAACCAGACGAGTCAGATCTGCAATCTCTTGCTGGTTGGTCTTCAAAGTTTGAGAATATTCGCCTCTTTGTTGCTGAAGCTCCTGAAACTGATATCCAAGACAAAAATTTTAAAAAATCATGTTAATATTGCCACCACATGGAATTTGCCATTTATATTTTGATAAATTCATATTGGATTGCAAGGACAATACAAAAGCCTTTCATAAGCAAAAGTTCTCGGTGTTGGTTCTAGGCACCCCCAACTTCAGCCTGTTTTGACTTAAGGGACATGCTAAAGAGAGCCAGGTCAAGAGAAAATTTTACGTGGACAAAAATGGGTGGGGCAGAGAAAAAGGAGCTTGCATTAATATTTCATGAATTAGGTATTGTTCCTCTGGAACAAACCAAGGAGATGTTTTGGAGAATGACAGAGAAAGGACGTAAATAATGGAATGAATTCCATAAGACCCATATAGTTTTCCAAACAGATGCAAAGACCGCATGCCCCTATAACTTACTCGGTTTTCATAAAAAGCATTAACTTCTTCTTTGCTCCCGTGGGCAACATTTTGATACCATGCTTCCACGTTTTTGATGATGCAGTCAATGTCCAAGTCCCGGCTGTTGTCCATTTGCAAGAGGATGTTGGTGTCATAAGCATTGTTACTGAGCTGTGCTAATTCCTGCAAGATCATAGAAAGTCTGTGGCTGAACTGGGTAGGAAAGGCTCTCACATCTCCAGGGTGACATTAACATAAAACCAAACCATGACATATGACTTGACTGCAACAGGGACTTCCCCAAAGCTACTACGTTAAATGAAATATGTGAAAGTATCCTGTTCGCTGATTTAGTGAAGCATATTCTTCATCTTTGAATAAGAACATTGCAACTTCAACTGTTTATTTTTCCTGATGAAACCTCTGCTGCTGTATATATTGTATATTCCTCCTGTCTTTTAAAATCCTTCCCACTAGGCTTGTACCAGGAAAGATTGAGACCAACTGATGTCCTAAGCAGTACCCAATGATGGTGCCTTTTGGCCCTTCCATTGCTTCACTGTCAAAACATTAAAAGAGCTGTGGTGGTAGAGCAGTTAGAATGCAATACTACAAGCAAACTCTGCCCACAGCCAGGAGTTCGATCTTGACCAGCTGAAAGTTGACTCAGCCTTCCATCTTTCCAAGGTTGGTAAAATGAGGACCTAGTTTATTGGGGGCAATATGTGGACATTTGTAAACCACTCAGTGGGCTGAAAAGCAATGTGAAGTGGTATATAAAATGCTATTGCTATTAAGTTTCAAAAAGTACCAAAGAAATTAACATTCTTTCATGCCATCCCTCAAGTTGAACCTGACAACTACGTTAAATATAATACACACATACACACACACACACACACACAAAATATCAATAATTTGTAAAATAAACAAATTACTTAGTTCTAACTAGGGCAATAGAAAAAAAATGCAGATACAGGAAAAGTCTCTGTTGTGTCCCTCTTCCCTTGATGGTCAAAGCATATGATTGTTTTACTTAATGGTAAAAAAGGTTGGTTTGCACCTTGGAGTGACAATTTTGTGTCATCCTGGTGACTATTTTGCCTTCTTATATTGCTCAAGGCTAAAGTTGTTTTGAGGCATGCTGGAAATAAAAATGGTGGCTACCATTGTATCAAAAAATAAAAAATAAGAATGCTGTGAGGGACATTCGCTCCTATAGAAGCTCAAACCATTTGAGGGAAGTATATTCTAAGATATTTCAACCTAACTCTAGGAACATTAGTTGTTGCACTCATAGGGAAGCTAATTTATTTATCTAATTTCTACAGCCAAGTGATTCTGGGGTGCTTACAATTCTAAAACAATTTTAAAAATTTAAAAGACATTGAAAACTAAAAAAAACACCCACAAAATCAATAACTATAAACTGCAACCATGATGATTAATCAACCAATAGTAAAGCCAAGTAACGGGGCCCTTCGCAAATTATTTTGACAGAGTTGGAGCCACTTCTAAGAGATTTCATTTCTCCTTTCTTGTAATCTTACCATTTTCTGTGCGTCAGTGGGCATTGTTTTTTTATATAATGAATACAGGAAGATGAAAAAAATGCCTGTGAATCTAATTTTCATCCAGCTGTTTTTATTTAGAAAATTACAGATCACTGTAAGAAGGATTCCTGTCCTTCAGGGGTGGTATTCAGCAGGTTCTGACCAGTTCTGGAAAACCGGTAGCGGAAATTTTGAGTAGTTTAGAGAACCTGCAAATACCACTTCTGACTGGAGATATTACAGTATCCTTCCCCTGTCACGCCCACCAAGCCACGCCCACAGAACCGGTAGCAAAAACGTTTGAATCCCACCACTGCTGTCCTTCCTGGTCTTTCCTATTCCTGGTGGCATGCGAAATCCAAATTAACAAGAAAGGTTGTTTGGACTGGTGGAATACATGTTCATATTCTTTCCCTGATGAGTCAATTCTATCTAAAATAATCCCAGGGTTGTTCTTACCTCTGCGTAGATACCACTGCGAAATTCCAATTCTCCGCTGAGCAAATGTACTTTCCCCTCCAGTTCTGACTTGTTCAGAGAAATGGAGTCTACATCCTGAAGATGATAGAACAGTTAATTAAATATTTTTCAATTTGGAAATATTGTCTATGTCCAGGCAACCCTATCATTAGGCAGAGCAGGACGGTAGATCCTTGGGGTGCAGCTGGAGATAAACAGAGCCTGACATTTCCACTTAAAGACACAGCTGTGTATCCCAAAGGATCTATTCTAGCCTGTCTTGGCTTAACTGAATGCCCTCAATTCACAACACTGGAGAGGCTGCTGAGTTTTAAAGCTGGTGGGTTTTTGGTTTGCTCAAAATAGAGCAACATAAATTATAAAAACAGGCAGCAAGGAAGTCTGATGAAATAGAAAGTAGGAAAGTAGGATAAATATTCCATACTACCTTCCCCATTCAAGGATGACACACAATTTGGGGGATCTTCTTAGACTGGCAACTGTGTCCAGGAAGGCCTTTGTAACTTCATCTGGTGTGCCAGTTGCAGACTTTCTTAGATGGCTTTTCAGACAATCACTCCTGTCTTAAGTCATAGGCATCTTAAGAATCACTGTTGGGGAATATGGCAAGTCTGGGGGTTGGACTAGATGACCTACAAGGTTCCTTTCAACTCTGATTATTTGTAATCTGTAAGTGATTTCTTACAGCAATAGAGAATGGGTATGGTCCCTGGGAAGGGAGGGAGGGAGGAAGGAAGGCCTTCTTTCGCAGTAGAATTTTAGTTAGTTTAAGCCACTAATCCAGAAATCTTACCTTCTTGAGCAGCACAAATTCATTTTCTGCATCTGTGCGTCTTTTGAATTCCTGTTCATATCTGTGGAAACATAGAGTAAGAGCTGTGTACCATTTGAAGCATGACTCTCTGTGAGTCATCGCAAGCCAAAAAAGATTAAAGACTACCTTTCCCATAAAATGATACGAAGTAAATTGCTTAGGCTATTTACATATTTTGAATGCCCTTGTCCATTCATTTTCTTGTCCATTAGTTATCATTTTCTTTTTTTATGTAATGATTGAAATGCCTGAAATACATATTATATAATGTTAATAACATAGACCAATGCTATACTTAATATAGAGCCAGTTTTGTCTAGCGGTTAAGGCACCAGTCTAGAATCCAAGAGACAGTGAATCCATGGCACCTTAAGCATGCAAGCTGGTTGGATGACTTTAGGCCAGTCAGTGTCTCTCAACCATACCTACCTCACAGGATTGCTGTTGTAGGGAAAATAGAAAGAAGGAGGAGTATTAGGTATATTTACCACCTTGAATTATTTATAGAAATAATAAAGGCAGGTTAAAATTTTTAAAGAGATTGTTATTCAATTACTTTTGTAAAAGAATCCAAAGTATTGTTTTTATTTCATCCAATGGAGCATTGCTCGCTAGCCAGTTAATTTATCCTTCCTTGTGGTTATTTGATTGGCTTCCAAGTTTCAAAAAAAAAAAAAAATCATAGAAATTGTTGTGAGACATGGACAAAATATTGAATATTCAAGTGCCATTAGGCTTTCTTTAGCAGAAAGAGCATCAAAAAGGTATTTATTTAGTAAATGTTGCTCAGAGCAGTTTTCTTTGTACAATTGGAAGGAATTTATAGACCTCCTAAATACTGATCATAATAACTATTTTCAGATATTTTAATCAGTGTTTAAATTGTGCTGGAGAGTTTTAAAATGGCAATTCCGTTTGAACCGGAGAACAAAAATAAATCTAAGAAGCATGTTTAAAAGTTCTTATAATCAAATGATAAGGGAGTATTGCAGAAGATGAGACTTGAGAAAACATGGAAAACATAATTTTGAGTTTATACAGAATTTTCAAGATTTTTATGAATGCATTATAAAACATTACCTCCTGTAGATTATATTACATTAATTCCACCTTGCTTTATCTCCCTTTTTAAGTCTTTTAAATATTTTCCATGTCACAAGGCATGAAAGCAAAAGTTGAAAAAAAAAATCCCTTATTTCAATTTGCGTAGCTGGTCTCTTCTTTTTAATTGGAGACAATTGCTACGTGCTTCGAAAGTCTTGAATAAAATGAGTTACCTAGCCCCATGTTAGTGCCAATAAGTACTCCAGCTGAGAACATTAAAGAATCTGAGAGTATATCATTTTTTCCCTCCTGATCACTCTTACTTGCACTTGAGGTCCTCCACCAGTTGTTCAATAGCAGCATTTTCATCTCTTAGATGGTCTTGGGTATTTAATATACACTCCAGTTCCTTTCTCATGTTGTTGATGAAGTTGTTGTAACATGGTTCAAGGCTTTTCTTGGCTGGAATGACCTGTTCTTGCAAAAGGTTCCATTTGGTCTCAAGGACTTTGTTCTGTAGCTCTAGATTTCGGACCTATTTCATAAAACAGAATCCAACAATATCATAAATTAGAGAACGATTCAAGACTTAACTTTATTTCTGAAATGAAATTTACTTTGGTCTGCTTTCATTCTATATAAATTTCATTAAAATTAAATATAGTTAATTATGGATATGATTCCTCTCTAATTATGTGTTTATTAATTTCTTATTTCTGTCATAGTACTTATTACAATTTCTTAACCTCTAGGGATCTCTGGGACCAGTCCAATCTTCTGAAGTTCTGGAGCTTTAGGATATGCACTTCCAAGACAAACAATGAGACATACTGTATATCCGCAGAGAAGGAAAGAGAAACCCAAATACATATGTGGCCAATGTTACCATCACACACTGTGATTCCAGAAAGACTTTGGAGTACAAAGACCTAATGGTGACATCTGAATGACCTAATTATCACTAATGCATCGTCAGTTTTGGCATCACAGTGGTTTGCTTGGTTGTTGCTGGAACCCTTTTCTCTTTGAGCAAGCTGAGTTACAAACTTTATTAGTATTGAATTGCATAGTCCAATGATATTTTAAGTAGCATAAACATTTACAGCAAAATGCATATTAAGCACATATAACAATGCACATTGAAAACATATTTTTGCTAGCACAGTAAGTCACGTATGAAAAGCTCTAGAAAGCTAAGTCTCAGTAAAATGTTTAACAAAGCTTTGTAGATAAGTCAAAATTGCTGTTGTTTCTCATTATTGAAATTTCCCATATTAATTTTCCCAAGCATGGGGGCCAGGAGAGTAATTGAGCCCATAAAATAAATGAAAGATGTTTTCATGAGATGTTTTCATATGGTTGGAAATAATATTTTTTTAATATTATGTTTATATTTTATTTTAATTCTTCTTAGCTTTCAAGAGCTGTACTGCTGAGATGCACATTTGTAGAAACAGATCTAAATAAAATATAAAGAAATATCAATAATTGGAACACATCTCTTATGGTTCATCTGGTATATATCATACTGGCAAGAGTTCATTATGTAGTATTAAAAAATAAAATAATCCAAAACAGATTAAAAGAGCACATATTCTTGTTTTGCTTTTCCAATCAACATCACTGCATAGAACACTAAAACTACTTTCATTTGTAAACTATGAATCCTTTCCAAAAGAAAAGTCCTTTCAGTACGCTCACCTAGGAAAGTAAATTAAAGTTCCAAGGCAGAAAAAGAAAGAATACAGAGATAAATAAAAAGTCTAAAGAATCAGATGAAAATAATGATGCCAGACCAAGTAACCATCTTGTTTCCTCTAGCTTAGTATCTAAATGAAATCCATTGCTATATAAGTAGAAATATAAGCCAAGGGTATGCTAATAATTGACATATTTCTGGCTCAAAAATACATATCATATTTAGAGAAACTGTTTATGTGTGTATGCGTACATGTTAGATAGATGATAGATAGAGTGATAGAGAAAGATGATAGATGATAGATAGACAGACAGATATAGATAATACATGATAGACAGATAGAGATAAAGAGATAGACAGATGATAGATGATGATAGGTAGGTAGGTAGGTAGGTGGGTGGGTGAGCGGGTAGATGGATGGATGGATGGATGGATGGATGGATAGACGGATTGACGACGGATGGATGACAGATATAGATAGATGATAGGTAGATAATTGATAAATATGCATACATAGGGAAGTTATATACCAGATTGAATAGTAAGGAAACGTGGGCATAAAATAAATGGATATTTCAAGGATAATTTTTTTAAAAAAATTAAATGATGACATGATGTGGAATCTCAAATGACAGACTGATGATTAAATAAATGGGAGACTGATCATGACTGGGCACAAGATTTGATTTACACAGTAGATTCACATTTCAAAAGAAGCGATTTTTCAACATTGCTCTTTATTGAATAATTCTGAGTCAATATTATTAATTGCCAACTTTGAAAAGTAAACACTTAGACTTTAGTTCTATGTTGCAATCTCTCCTTAGAGTGAAAAAAGAAGCCCAAAAAGGACATGTTCGAGTAACAGTGGGAATTTTTCCCACCAGTAACCCCCAAAAGCTTGCAATGCAATAAATCAAAGAGTGTACAATATTTTGGCTTGTGTATTTCACAGATGATCGAGCTCATCAGGAACCTACACCCTCACTTCCTGATACTTCCTCCAACAAAACAAGAAATTGTTCCAGTGTTATAGGTGGCATGTTGAATGGCTCCCTTAAATAAACCAATATGAAAGGAGAAAGAAGATTCCCTCAGTGCCATAGCTTTCTATTCTGGCTAACACAGACCAAGATTGCTTAAGAAGCAGCAGAAGCTGCTCTCTGATTTAAGTAACTGAATGATCAACATATTAAATTTTAAGTTACTTAAACTTTATTGCTTTTAATCTGGTGGCTAAACAATATAGTAAAAATGGGCATTAGAGAAAATGTGGAAATTCAGACTTTTTTAAAAAAAAGAATAGACCAAAGTATATTAAGAGATAAGATAATGTATGCCAAAAGCTGAAAGGATACCTGGTGAAATAGATAACATATCTAATGTGACTACTACCTTTTTCTAAAAAAAAACTTCAAGTCAAAGAGAAACCAATTTCCTCACCTTATCAATGAAGGAGGCAAACTCATTGTTGAGGTTCTTCATCTCTTCCCTTTCATGATCTCGTAGAATATGTTCTTCAGGGTCAACTCCCACAGGCAATGGCTTCAGAAGCTTCTCGTTGATTCTAACTCCATGGATGCCATCGCCCCTGCCGTTTGAGTATCCACCGAAAATTCCACAGCTTCCAGCTGAATCATAAACTCTAGGACCATAATGACCCATTAGGCCAACAAAGACAGGGCTAGCATGAGTTGGACAACCATAGTTGTAGCCACCATAATATCCAGGTTGGTAACCGCCAATCGCAATTCTTCCTCTTCCACCCATGTTAGAAAGGCTTTGACTGCTGAAACTGTGGACCCCACCTCTGCTGCCCACGGGATGGTGCGCGGAGGCGACATAGGTCCTTTGTCCACTAAGTCCACCAAGAGCAGAGAAAGAGCTAAACCCTCTTCCCCTTAGGAAGGCATTCCTGGATGCTGACACCTGGTGAGTCATTGGGACAAGACGGGATGGTTGATCCAAGGGAACAGGTGCAACAGAAGCAAAGCAGAGCAGAGCAGCCCTCTAGCCCAAGACCTCAAAGTGAATGCTTATATACACTTGTGGAGATGTCCTTGATTGGTTTAGCATTTTAATTTAGGAACTTTCACAGGTTTGACTTGCCTCAGGGACAGAAATGCTTTTCAAAGTGCAGATAGGAATTGCTTTGTTTGCAAGCTTTGTTCAGAACACATGACGTCTGAAAATTGTTTCCCTCACATTATTACAGGCTACAAAGAAAGTGAAGGAAGGTTTTTCTTCCTTTACTGACCACATTAGGTAAACTGAGAGTATGCATGTTGTTAGGATCCTATTTTACTAGTATCAAATAAGTTATGGTAGTATCAGTAAAAAGCATGCATAACAAAAAAACCTAGATGTAATCAGTACATATACATAGTCATATACCAAGGAGGAGAAAATTAGTAGAAATCCTATGTATAATTTTATAAATGTTATTTTCAGGGCAACATGAAGTCACAAAACAGAACAGTGTTAAAACAGAAGCATTTATTATCTCCTAAGAATCCCATTTTTACACTTCATGGCTAACACAGAAGTTAAGGTTCCTTCTCCTAAGACCCACAGACACAAGCAAACACACACACAAAATTCCCATAAATAAGAGTTTTATGAAACCCACTTCACAAAATAGTGTTCTGTGTTTTCAGTCATAGCAAACCCTACTCTGACCTATCATCATCATCATCATCATCATCATCTTAGCCATTGTCTATCCACTGCAGGATGAAGGCCTCTTCTGCATGTTTTTTGCTACCAGTTCTGTGGGCGTGACTTGGTGGGCGTGGCTTGGTGGGCATGGCAGGGGAAGGTTACTGCAAAATCCCTATTCCCTCCCCACCCCACTAACTTGTTTTCCAGCTCCGTTCTCCTATGCAGGGCAACCAAAGAAGACCCAGCTGATCAGCTGGGACTTGGGAGGCAGAGAATAGATGGGGGCGGGGCCAGTCAGAGGTGGTATTTGTTGTTTCTCCGAACTACTCAAAATTTCCACTATTGGTTCTCCAGAACTGGTCAGAACCTGCTGAATACCCACCTCTGTTTCCAACTTATACCATCCTGAGCTTTCTTTTGCCAATAGGACCTACAATACTTGCTGGTGTCGTTGATCCATCTTGTTTTAGGTCGCTTTCATGGATGCTTTTTATCAAATGGGATCCATCCTATGACTATCTTGGCCCTCCCGCCATCAGTTCTTGCTATGCTGCACCAGCCCATTTTCATTTCAATTCTTTTACCTTCTTGCTAATATCGTATACTTCGGTTTGTTCTCTAATCCACGTACAGGTCTATCTTGTCTTGTAAAGCCGAGCATATATTTTTCCATGGCTCTTTGCACCACTCTTAGCATTTGTATGAATTGTGAAGATAGGGTTTCCCTGTTTCACTGGCGTATGTTAAAGCAGGTAGCACATACTGATTGAAAACTTTTCTCTTCAGGCATCAGGGGAGATTATTCTTGAAAATTATGCCTACCTTGCCAAATGCCTGCCAACCACATTTAACATCCCATTCAATTTCCTTTATTGTATCACCTTCCATTCCATTCACTATGGCATATAAGTCATTATAAACTTGACAGAAAGGGAAATTTAAATATAAAACATTTTTATCCTTAGTTTACTTATAAGGGTGTGGAGCTGGATTAAAACTAAGAGGTAGAAAAGGGGAAAATGTAGCCTTTCTTTTAATATTGAACTTCTGTCAAACATATTATCACCATAGTTAGGACACAGGTAGTTTATTCAGGACACCATGGCACAAATTATTCTTTGATGATGGGATTTTAGAGTTGAAGGAAAACTCATTTGTCTTACTCTTTCCACCTAGGCAGCAGTTAAAATATGAATATCCTCCCAACACTAAGCGCCCCTAGCATTCAAATTAAGCACAGACTTGTTTTCAATATTATGGACTGTAGGAGCCAGACTACTAGTAGAGTTCACCACCAAGTAATTACCTTTGTATGTGAGTTTATTTTGTAACAGAAACAGTCCCTGTTTCTGTTTTCTATATTTAAGACTCGCATCCATTTTTCGATCAGTTTTCAAGAAAACACGGGATTCATATGCGCCATGCATACAGTAATACAACACAAACAGTATGTCAAACGAAGCCAAAAGTGAACTGGGAACAGCTCAACAGAAGTATATCTTGTCCAGGTAATCAGCTTACGACCACAATTGGGATTGAAATTTCCGTTGCTAACCAAGTCAAGTCTTAAGTGAGTTGCACCCAATTATATTACATTTCTGATTCCAATAGTTATAAACAAACCACTGCAGTTGTTAAGTGAATCATGTGGATGTTAAATAAATCTAGTTTCAATGAAGGAGAATATTTGTAGCTTTGGGTTGAACTCTTTTCAACCTCCTTGCTGTTCTCTGAGCTTGCTTGTTTTCTTGCAGCTATTTCATTACCCTAACTAGGAAATACATCAGTGCTAGTAAGGAGTGCTGTTGGCTGTCAGTTTGTATTCTAGTGGCTTGCCCTGTCAGTGGGGGTGAGTGGGGGTGATCTTAGAAATTCTTTGGTTGGGCTGTTTATTGATGGCTCTTTGGCAGATTCGTGGCTGGGTATTGTTTACTTGACTGTCGGTCTGAAGTTAACCATGGAGTTAATCTATTTGCTGATCTGCCACGGCAGCACAGTGGTTAGAGTGCAGTACTGCAGGCTACTTCTGCTGACTGCCAGCTGACTGCAATTTGGCAGATCGATTCTCACCAGGCTCAAGCTTGACTCAGCCTTCCATCCTTCCAAGTTCGGTAAAACGAGGACCCAGATTGTTGGGGGCAATATGCTGACTCTGTAAACCACTTAGAGAAGGTTGTAAATCACTATAAAAATGGTATAAGTGCTGTTGCTATTGCTATCTGGGTTCTGATTACTGGTGGAGAGGTGCTGGGGTCTTTTTCTCTTTTGGGCTGGTTGATTTTCTCTTTTGCATCATAATGTCTATGTGTCTATTGATGACTGATTTGTGAGAGTGCCAGGCTTCTAGAAATCCCCTGGCATTTTTGGACTTGGCCTCGTCTAACATTGTCACGTTTTCCCAATTGGAATTATGGTTAGATCTGTCTATAGGTTGTGAAATGAAAGAATTTTCGTCATGCCTTCTGACTTCCAGTTGGTGTTTATGGATGTCTTCTGCAGTCTTCTGCCTGTTTGTCTTACATAGTGGTTGTTTCAGTTCTTACATTGTATGTTGTAGATGACTCCTGTTATCTAATTTCCCCCGTTGACTTTCCTTGTTGGAAGCCAGTTGGGAAAGTCACAAATGGCAATCATGTGATCCCCGGGATGCTGCAAATATCATAAGTACATTCCGGTTGCCAAGTGTTCGAGTTTTGATCACAAGATTGTAGGGATGAAGTTGTCATCAGTGCAAGGACTGGTCATAAGTCACTGTTTTTAGTGTCACTGTAATTTCAAATGGTTGCTAAATAAATGACTGTAATTCAAGGACTGCGGGTAATCCCAATGCCATACCCTATGTTAATATCACCACAGCTGTATGGACAGAGATCAGGGGTGGTATTCAGCAGGTTCCGATCAGTTCTGGAGAACTGGTAGCGGAAATTTTGAGTAGTTTGGAGAACTGGCAAATACCACCTCTGACTGGCCCCTCTATTCTCTGCCTCCCAAGTCCCAGCTGATTGGCTGGGTCTTCTTTTGTTGCCCTGCATAGAAAATGGAGCTGGAAAGCAGGGGTGGGAAGGGAAGGGAGATTTTGCAGTATCCTTCCCCTGCCATGCCCATCAAGCCACGCTACACCTACCAAGCCAGGCCCATAGAACCGGTAGTAAAAAATTTTGAATCCCACCACTGATCCAGATATGCCTCTCGCCCGCCCCCGCCCCCCAATTCCTAGAGGCATGTGAGTATGGTTAAATATTTTAATTTTGATAAGGCTATGCTGATGACCACCAACCTATAGATAACAGCTATCTCTGGAACAAAGATGAAACCTGTAATCTGAACACCCCGGTGGAACCTCACAACTCACAGATTTGCATCAGATGTAGGGACAGAAGCAGGGCAGGGTTCTTGCCATGACATTGTGCATCATTTTGACATTGCCGTAGACACCCATGCCTCTAGGTGGAATCTCTTTTCTTCTGTAATTTCTCCCAGAGTTGTAAAAAAAACATACAATTATCTACTTAATTACATGAGCAGAGCTTTTATAATGATATGGAGTGGTCTTGAGTTAAGTATTTTGGAAGGAATGGTTAGGATGTTAAAAAAAAAAAAAAAACCATGTAGGGATGTTCACAATCTGTTCAACTAGAGTGAAGTAACATTCCTGAAAATCTTAATTAAAATTAAAATCTTAAGGAATAACTTGCCTCCAGAAGTTGTGAAGGCTCCAACAATGGAAGTTTTTAAAACAATGTTAGATAACCATTTGTCTGTTCGGTGTTGGGTTTCCTGTCTAGGCAGGGGGTTGGACTAGAAGACCTCCAAGTTCCCTTCCAATTCTGTTATTCTATTCTAATTCAACAGCTTTGGGATATTTAGAATGGATAAACAGATTCAGGGGCGTATCTTCCCAAATCTAAGCATAGCTCGAATTTTTCATTATAACTGTTCAATTTCATTAATCGGGAAGGCAAGCAGAAGGATATACTTTTATTTAACATATCTCAGGAGTTGAAATATCATTTTATAATATTAAAATTATGATGCTCCAACAACATCATTTGGGGGGGAGATCACTTTCCTTATGATTTTGCCTTTATTTTGTTCCTAGCACATGAAATGGAGGCTTAAGTCTTCTGTTGTTACCCTTAATCTTGAGGTCCTGTTTCTTAAACCAACAGCATCCAACAATATCTACTACCATCACTCATTCCCTGATCACCTCCTTTGTGGGCTACTGTAATGCAGTCTAAATGGGACTGCTCTTGAAGAGTTATTTGGAAGCTTCAGTTGGTATAAAATGTGGTGGCATGGGCAGCTATGGGTGGGAATGGCACACTTGGCACCTCTGCTGTGTGAACAGTATTGGTTGCTGATTTGCTTCTGGATGCAATTCAAGGCGCTGGTTTTGACCTTTAAAGCCCATTATGGCATAAGGCTGGGACGGTTGAGGGACTGCTTCTTCTCAATTATGTCTGCTCGTCCCATCAGATCCAACAGCAGAGGTATGCTGCAGGTCCCACTCCCTTACTAAAGACTTACATCTGATGGAATACTGGAGTGGAATGGGACAATTCAACAAATATAGAAGTTCTACTATTTTCCAAGGAACTGTGGCTAGCAATGATAAAATACGGAAAGTCAATGCAGAAATTCAAGAGTTGCAATACTTTCGGCGGAAACTTGATCACCACCCGATCTGTGGAACTTCATCCCCTCCGAGGTGAGATTGGCCCTTTCCCTTCAGGAAATCCTCAAAACATGGCTGTGTCAACAGGCCTCAGGGTCTCAAGGAAATGGTGATCTCTTGAGGGGCCCCATTGTTCATAACATTGAATGCTTCCACTTAGCCTTTTTTCAATAATAACACCAGTGTATTCAATGGCATTTTGATTTGATATTGCTATTTTATGGATTCATTATACATCACCCAGAGTAACATTCTGTGATATAGGTAGATAGGTAGGTAGGTAGGTAGGTAGGTATAAAATTTATAAATAAATTGTGGCCATTTCAGGCTGATGTGGGCATACCATCTCACCTAAGGTTCCTAGGTAGCCTTATCTGCTGCCCTTCAGCTTTTCTCTCTCGAAAGAGCCAGACCACTGGTGGGATTCAATTTTTTTTACTACAGGTTCTGTGGACGTGACTTGGTGGGCATGGCATTGCTTGGTAGGCATGGCAGGGGAAGTTTACTGCAAAATCCCCATTCCCTCCCCATCACACTAACCTGCTTTCCAGCTCCGTTCTCCTGTGCAGGGCAACAAAAGAAGACCCTGCCAATCAGCTGGGACTCGGGAGGCAGAGAATAGATGGGGGTGGGGCCAATCAGAGGTGGTATTTGCCGGTTCTCCAAAGTACTCAATTTCCGGTTCTCCAGAACTGCTGAATACCACCTTTGAGAAAAACTCAGAGGAACTGTACCACTGGTATCTCAGAACTGCATAATGTCACTGGGCTGTTCAGCTACCACAATATAGATTTTTTTAACCCATTGGCCCTTCCTGATTTAGCACAAATCTCAGGATGTGAAACAGTGAAATGACAGTACCAATTATTCTGCCGTTACTACCCAAAAGGGAATTTGGAAGTCTGAGTTATTTGTTGCTTAAACAAAAGGAAGAGGAGAAAGTGCCTGCTTGTGACTCACCTCTCATTGTGATTTTGGCCTGTTTGTCTTACTTGGGTTATGACTAAACGGGTGCAATGGAGGTATTAGTCCAAGGAAGGCTCTCCCACTGGTTTTATTCACTTGTACTTCAGTCCTTATGTCTCACTTAAGATATCATTGGAGAAGAGATTTTCTCAAGAGCTTCCCTTGAGTTCACTACTAGGACTTCCTTAATCCTTTGGTGGTGCTGGAGATTAGCTACCCAAAGGGATGCAAGAGCCACCCAGAAGGACAGATTAGAAGGCTAAGATCAGAAGAGAGGTACTGTCCCCATAGCTCCTTTGCCCAACTCTAAAATGGTATACTTGTTGGTCATAGAGGATATATATATACTCACAACGGTCTCCACCCAGCTACCCTTCTGCTGTGGAGTCAGATTCAAGTCAGGTCAAAGTGCAGGGAAATAGAACCAAAAAATCCACCAGAACCTCCTGGGCAAACACTATGATTCACCTGGCAGAGAAGCCTAAGGGAATCTGGTGATCTGCAGAGCTCTAATTGGCCTGCTGCAGGATTGTTCCCATATGGAGCTCTGATTCCTCCCCACCTCCCTTTCAGAATACCAACTTCATGAAAGATTTTCCATAAGTGGGGCCCTGAAAGTAATTGGGGCCCCATTACCTGGTTGTACTGTTCATTTTAATGTAATTCTTATGATTATAGAGCCTCAGTGGCACAGTGGTTAGAGTGCAGTACCGCAAGCTGCTCCTACTACAATTTGGCAGATCGAATCCCACCAGGCTCAAGGTTGACTCAGCCTTCCCTCCTTCCGAGATGGGTAAAATGAGGACTCAGATTGTTGGGGGCAATAGGCTGACTCTGTAAACCACTTAGAGAGGACTGTAAAGCACTATAAAGTGGTATATAAGTCTAAGTGCTATTGCTATTGTGATAATTTTTGGTTGCCTATATGTATATATATTTACAACTGAGGATTTTTGTTGGTATTTATGAATTTAATTATTGTAATGTTGTTTGCTGCCCTGAGCCAATTGGGTTGACATGGGTAGCTATAGAAATTGAAAAAATAAAATAAAATAAGACTGATATTCTTACCAACATTTTCTTCCATCTCTATAACTTGATGTCAGGGAAGCAAAAACTGGGAAATGGGATATATTCCATTCTTTACTGCCTCCTGTCTCCCCTACCTCTCAAGCATGAATACTTCACTGCCTCCTACTACAGTAGTATCTGGGAGCCTAGGATAACTTACTGCGGCTGACCGATAGTGGCCGGTTCACCCTCGCTGACTTGCCCTGGCCAATTTACCACAGGACAATTCAACAAGGAATAACTCAAGAGAGGGGCAAGTGAATAGCATTGGGCCTTGTCTTGTTTTACATTTGAATCTTCTCAAGTTAGAAGGCTGAGTTAAGCCAGAGCATAGAGTTACTTGTCCTTGTCCTCTTCTTGAGTTACCCTGCATTGAATTTCCAGGGATGAGTTGTCCCATGGCAAGTTGGTTGCAGTGAGTTGGCCAAGGTGAGTCAACTGCAATATGTGTCCTATCCAGTATGGACACATTCCAAATGTATGGAGTTCTACTTCCAGATTTCTCCAACCAATTGACCATAGTTAAGACTTCTGGGAATTGAGTTCCATATATCCAGAGATGTTCTAGTGTGGAAGGTTGGAAGATGGAAGATTTACAGTTCATATTGGGTACATACCAGTTCTATTACAATTCAGCATTATCCCACTTGAATTTTAGTGCAACACTACAAACAGTGTTGTTGTACAACACTTCTTTTTCTTCAGTTCCATCGAAGACTGCATGCACAAATCCCCACAGATTTTTGGCAAAGTTTTTCAGAAATGGTTTACCCTTGCCTGCTTCCTAGGCCTGAAAGAGAATGACTGGCCCAAGGTCACCCAGCTGTGTTTGTGCCTAAGGCAGGACTAGAACTCACAGTCTCCCAGTTTCTATTCTGATGCCTTAGATAATCTTATAATACATATATATATATGAATGAAGCTTTATGTATAGCCACCCATTTGAGGATTTATGCACATCAGAGATGAATATAACTTTTTTTGCTGCTCATGTGTACTGTTGGGTTTTGATATTTGCACATGCACAAATCTGCATTAATGCATACACATTAAGATGTAAGTTAGCAATAGAATGCCAGACCAGACAAATGCAGCTGTTTTTCAGATTGTAGGGTGCTGCATTGCTTTTATGGAAGGATATAGTTGGTTGGGAGTCTCCTCTTAATTACATTTTACTACATTATAACAGGTGTGCCTAAAAGGCAATGAGCATTTACAACTGTCAAACTGGTTTTCCATTAATAATGAAAGATTTCTAGTTCAAATCCCACTGCAGTCATCTTAGCTAGCAATGCTAATAGATTTCCTTTGTATTGGTCTAATTCATTTTCCACTGTAGTTTCTGTACCATCTGACTCAGGCCTGCGGCCTTGAGCTGGTTGGTCTTCAGATCACTGACAATTTGGCATCTAATTCCAGAGCTGCTAATGCTAAGTCTTCATTAAAAGGGACAAGAATTATGGGTAACCTTTATGCAGTTTTATTATGGTTGACTAGTACCATATTTAATCCCTAAGATCTATTCAAACATACTTACTCCTATACAGAGATGTTACCTTTCAGGAGAATTTTCTTTCATCAGTTCTATTGTGGCCCATTAAAAATAAGGCTGCAAGAATATAGCAGAAATAAGTCTCTAGGAGAAACACGAGGTGCAAGATACAAATCTTTCTATCTCCACGTAGCTCCATTTACTAAGTAGTTGGCTTCCTCCTTCTATACTGTAATATTTTATACTACATGGCAAAGCTGGATTCTAGGGATAGAAGGGGATTTGGTGTAGGTCTGGGTTCAGACCTCTCACCCACCATCACCTCTTTAAATCCCGTCTATCGTCTTCTGATAGTTGTTGATACCTCAACTCACTCTACCAAATTGCTTTCTTCACAGTACAGAACAAAAGAGGGATCACCTAGTGTCCTACTTTCCACCTTTATTCTTTGAAAAAAGAAAAAAAAAGATTAAGATTGTAAAGAAAGGCTACTCCCTTTGAGACTGTTCATGATAATTATCACAGTGTAATGGACAAGTATGTGCCTTTGAAATATAGATCATGTCTATCATTGATGTTAAATCCACTTTCTGTCTCTGGCTGGTTGTTCAAATCCTTTTCTCTTTCTCTTTGCCTGCTGTGTGTCCTACTTTGCTAAGCAACTCTTTTACTGATATCTAATAAACAAACATCAATCTGTTTATTTTTTGCTAATTGAACTGAGTGGTGGCTGTGCTTACTCAGTTTGGTATAGAAGAATTGACTAAAAATATGCTGGGTACAAACTGATATGGGAATTACGCACAATAATTTTCCAAAGAGGCAACTTCTTCAAGGATTTGCTGATAAAAGAACACCCACAATTCACTTTTTTCTCTGAGAACCCAGCCTTACAGGAGATATAATCTCAAGTTGATAGCAATATCAGTGAAAGGACTAAGGCTAAAATGTTCAGCAAGTTTTGGGGGGGACTTGTTCATATGGGGTGATTAAGTAAAATTGTGACTGTGCTTAATATGTTACTTCAGGTTTCTTCTGCTTTACATATTTGTGAAGGTCATAAATGTGAGGATTGGTGGCAAACTTTTTCTGGTTGTTTGGCTCCTTATATCTCTTGTTTGCATACAAGAGAGAAAGCTGACAAGTCACAATTTCACAGTCCCAAAGACCTATAAATCTTCATCTGTCCAGGACATGAATCCATTGAAATTGACTCATGAATTATTTTAAAATCTTTTTTTTTTCTCTCTATGGATATATGTGTATTTTACATTGTGTGGAAAACCCATCTTTGTGGTTCCTACAATTTCCCTGAACTTTTGAAGAGAATTTGAAGTAGATCCTTTAAGAGAAGTATAAATGGTTGGGGGAACTGTTGTTATCTGATTTAAATTACATCAGATTTTTTAACTGATTATCTATCTATCGCTATCTGGAATTATAGAAATATAGTTTGGGTTTCTGTTGCATCTGCCCCTATTAAATGTGCACAAATTTTTAGGCAAACACAAACTGCAAGCAAGGAAAGCAGCATCAAAGTTCATGGCCTATAGGATTTCAAAAATGTCAGAAGAGTACTGCTGGAATGAAGCCATAGACCTGTCTAAAATCAGGCATAATCTTCCCAATATTTACAAAAGATTTAACGGATCCATGCACTTATGACTCCCTGATTAATTTTGGACACACCTTCCAAGATCTATGACAAAACCCCATAGAACTTTGCCTGAAGACTAATTAGTTGCCAAGCAAGAGAAATCAAGTCATATATCTCAGAACACACGAAAAGTCAGATTTCTAAATGTTTGTGTTTTCATAAACAAGTCTTTAATCGTAAACATGTCTTTCCCAAGCAGAAAAGATATATTTCAAAATAAATACTCCATCCATGCCTTGGTTTATTTTGTTAAATCCTCCATGCAAAATGATATTTCACCAACCCAATCAAGCAATGCCAGTGGTTTAGTTCCTTGACCCACTGATGCTTATCCCACAGTTCTTATTTCAGCTGCTCCTTCTACTCATCTCAGTCTTCCTTCATAAACTTTGGAGAATTTTCAAGGAAGGCTTTGAGATCTCTCCTGAAAGGGGGCACCTACTCCATGAGTAAGTTCCACTTCATAACCAACACCTGGTTCTTCTATTCCAGTCACCAGAATCTGAGAAGACAAAATTACATTCCAAGGCACACATATACATTTATCCTAATCTTGTTTTTATAAAACTTTGCTGAACAATAAGAACTTTCGATTTCCATGTCTTTTTATTTTCATATATAATTGCTAAAATGATGCAATGCACTTAAAGGCACTGGAGGGAGTGTGCACAAGCAAGAGGCTATTAGTTTATCATTAGTTACAGACAGATTATTACATTTAGTTAGAGACAGATGCAGCTTAAAGTAGTTGCCAGGAAAGTGATGATCCCTCATCAGAAAAGAGCAGTCTCTCCTTGGGATTATAATTATTGCTGAAAGAGCCAAAAGATTTTAGCTAGGGAAGAGTGCCACCTGAAAAAAAAGATACAGCAATATTACCTGGACAGGATTTGTTTTTGTTAGACAACTTTACTGGTTGCATGGCCTAAGGATTTAAATCTGATAATGGGAATGGTAATGGGGAAGAAAAACGTTTGAGAAATAGAGACAAAATTAACTCAGAAACCTAAAGCCCCCAGTTGTCATGAAGTGATATAATGAAGAAAGAAGCAAGACAATTGCAAGTCAATTCTGTAACAGTTGCCAGCAAAATAATACATCCATATAGTCTCTCTGCGTTAAGCTCAGTTTGTGAGAGTCTATTCCAGGGGTGGGATTCTACCAGTTCGCACCTATTCGCTAGAACCAGTTGATAACATTCTAAGCAGTTCGGAGAACCGGTTGCTAGAAGAAATTCCTGGCCTAATCCTGTAAGGAAGACAGGAAGGAAACATTCTGGTGTTGCTTATAGAAACTGACTCTCTGTTAACCCTTATTACATTCTTGGCAGGACTAGATTTCCTGACTCAGGAACTTCTTTGGAGTTTTTTTCCCCTCCTTTGCTGGTACTTTGCTTGTGTGGAGGGACCATTCAAAGTTAGTTGACCACACCCAGCCAATAACATGACCACCAAGCCACGCCTAAGCCATGCCCACAGAACCGGTTGTTAAAAATTTGAATCCCACCCCTGGTCTACTCCCACTCTTTCTTACAGTTTTAAATATCAACTATTGTGCTCTGGAAGAAAAAAGAAAGAAAAAGAAATAAACTAGACAGGTTTTTTTAGTGCACATATCATGAATGTTGCTGTAATTAGTCATCATGATAATTATATAATATCTGCATTATTTATTTTGAGAGTTATCTTTCCCATCTTACAATATTGTTATTATATTGCAACTTTGCTCTTTCCTTAGCATAAAAAGGCTGGAGAAATCTGTAACATTATTCTGGGAAAATAATGCAATCTTTCACAATAGAATATACCATGTTACCAGTCAATTCAATTGTTCTACATCATTTTCAAATCGGATCAAGACATTCTTATTTTCTCAAAAGTTATAAACATTTGTTAATTGTTTCTGACTCATTGTTTGTGATTTGGTTGTTTCTCTGCTTTATGAGATTGGATACAATGAGCTTAGTCCTTTTTTACTTACTCTTTATACCACCTAGGTGCCTGAAAAGCAATATATAGAAATGTTTAAAATACAATAACCTACTAATGTTGGGAATTCCAAACAGTCTTGTTTAATCCAGACTGGCTGAAGGTAGAAGGATATTATTTGTTTTTTGCAGCCCATTTCCCCTCCTGCAATCCTTTCTTTTCTCTCAGGAAAGAGAGAAACAGAATTGATCCCCCCCCCCCCAAAAAAAAAAACAACCCTCTTTATTTTTCTCACTGGTAAGCACCACTTAAGGAATGTTTTCAGATACGGAAACCTAGCTCCAATCCACAAAGAACTAGTAGATTCAGAAAACAATAAAGCTATTATTATTCATGGTGCAGACAACAATTTCCTCTGTGACACCCTACAGAAGTGAAAGTTGGACTTCGAAGAAGCTAGAAGAAAAAAGATATTGATGTTTTTGACATTTGCTATTGGAGAAGAGTGTTGAGAATACCATGGGTACAGGAGTGCGATTCAACCGGTGTAGCAACCAGTTCAGGGAGCACGCACAGAGTGTTCGCTACTGACCTTCTCCAGCAATCTCTATATGTTAAACAGCTGACACACAGCAAACCACTGTGCCATGCAAATCAATTGAGCTTGAAAACCTGGATATAAAGCACAGACTAGAGCCGGGGCAGTTGGTGAGCCCAACAGCTGATCGTCAGAGCGAACCTATTTGCCCACAGCTGATCTTCGGAGCTACCAGTTCATCCGAACCAGTAGAATCCCACCTCTGCATGGGTAGATGAGAAAGCAAAACAAATGGATCAATGAACAAATCAAACTTGAATTCTTAGTCAAGGTACAAATGACTAGACTCATATTGTCCTACTTTGGACACATTGTGTGAAAACTGAGTTCTTTGGAAAAGTCTACAATGCTGGGAAAAGTGAAAGAAAAAGTCAAAGGAAATCACACATTGCAATGACTTACCTGTCAATGAATACTTCAGCTTCAACCATAATAACACAAGAGTAAACAATAGATACAAACTCCAGGTTAACTGCTTCAAACTTGATTGCAGGAAATACAACTTCAGCAACAGAGTGGTCAATGTCTGGAATACTCTACCTGACTCTGTGTTTCTTCCCCAAACCCCAAAAGCTTTAACCTTAGACTGTCTACTATTGACCTAACCCCTTTCCTAAGAGATCTGTAGGGGGCGTGCATAAGTGCACCAATGTGCCTACCATCCCTGTCCTATTGTTTCTTTTATTTTTCTTATATGTACCCATTTCATGTATTCATAACTATGTATATACTTATACCTATTATTTTGTAAGTGATTGACAAATCAAATAAATAAATAAAAGAGAAGTGGATGGCCAGCAGCAAAGTGATGGACTCAATAACAGCAATGCTGGGGATATCATTGGAAGACCTGAAGAACCATCTGGAAGCAGATTGTCCAGATAAAAATTTGTCTATGGGATCATTAAGAGTTGGTGCTGATGGAACATTCTTTGGTCCTGCATTGAAGCCCAAAGATACTGGCGTAGAATTAAAAAATGGTTAGAGGAAATAACGACAGAGCAAATTGAATTAAAACCAGAATTCTTTCTATTAGGGATATTTAATAGAAAATTTTCTAAAAAAGCCAAATATATAATACAGTGGTACCTCTACTTACAAAATTAATTCATTCCGGAAGCCGTTTCGTAACGCGAAAATTCCGTAAGTAGAGATGCATTTTACCCTATAAATGCCCTAATCCGTTCCAAGCCCCCCAAATTCAGACAATAATTTTTTATAAATTATAATATTTTGTTAATACCTATAATAAAAACATGTTACATTACTGTGTCTCCACCTATCTCTTTCTATCTCTTTGGATTTTGCTAGCGTGAGACTGAGAACGCGGCACGGTGCGTTACTCTCATCCCATACACAAAGATCCCTCCTAGCCAATGGGATGCCAGGAAGATGCTGGGAGATAACCAATGGCAGAGCAGCTCGGACGCGCCATTTTCAAACCAAGATCAAACTGCGCAAATTAGCACGAATTTTGAAATTTTTGGCCTTTCATATCTTGAAACATATTTCGTAACTAGAGACTATATTTTTTCGACGACGCACTTCGTAACCTGAAACTTTCATAACCAGAGCCTTTCGTAAGTAGAGGTACCACTGTATTGCACATTCTTACTGCAGCTAAATTAACCTTTGCACAGTGTTGGAAACAAACTGATATTCCAACAGAGGAAATGGTTATTCAGAAAATAGCAGCCTGTGAAGAGATGGATAAATTAACTCTAGCACTTAAGGATAAAGAATCATCAGAATATTATAAAAGCTGGGAATGTTGGCATGACTGGATAGAACAAAAATAGAAAATATATTAGTAAATATTGTAAAATTGTAAAAGAGGTAGTAATTACACATTCGCACTAAGATTTATTTGTAAATATGACACTAATAATGATAACAAATAAGGAACTACAGACTGTTGATAACGGAATTGTTTGTTTTTATTCATTTTCTTTTCCTTCCTTTTTTTCTATGTTGTGTATGTGTTTGTTTATCATTTTACCTGTATAATCAATGAAGTTTGTTTTTTTAAAAAAGAGTTGGTGCTGACTTGTACATAATCAAAAACCAATAATTCGTTAGTCACATCTGCTTTACACAAAGGGGACTTGTCCGTACTCAGCATAAGGTAGAAATGTCCAGGAACCCAACTCAGAATGTAACCAAGCAAACCAGACTAGAACAAGTAGAACCAGAAGCAAAGGTTTCTTTGATGTCCAAAATAAGGTCTACTTCTTTCATACACATGTGCACACATAATTGAGAATTGCATGGTGCTATTTTTTAACCAAACATCTTGCCATAATGAGATAGCTAGGAGGCAAAAAACAACTCCTTTCCCTATGCTGACAGAATAGATTTTAATCATAATGGTACTTGTCACTCCTGTGAAAGCATTCGACATATATTATTTTTTAAAAAAATGAACCATGCATGTAAGTCAACAATAGGCAATGAAATATTCTGGAGGGGAAAACATTCTTCTAACATGGTTTCCTGTTCACTTAAACTCTTTCCTTAGCAATGTGCAAATGCCATCTTCCAGACTTGGCAGAAAAATATACTTGCTTAAATTGTTCTGCAAATACTCTTGTGTGCATCCGAAACCAGGCTATAGAATAATGTTGTCCTTAGAGTTTCAATGTGGGACAAATTAAGAAATGCAATTGCTGGATTTCCCCAGCTTTACGGTACTTCCCCTCTTAGTGAGCAGCACCTGTTGGTGGGAAAATGTTCCTTAAGTAGGTGGGTATTTGGGGTGGAGGTTTTAATAATAATAATAATAACAACAACAACAACAACAACAACAACAATAATAATAATAATAATAATAATAATAATAATAATAATATAAAAATAATAAAAATAATAAAAATAATAAAAATAAAAATATTTATATACTGCTCCTCTCCCAAAGGACTCGGAGCAGTGCACAGCCATACAATTAAAACAATAAATATGTGAAAAATTAAAACTAAATTAAACTAAGGCCCTGGCTGTAATCAATTAACTTCTTTCGTCTGAGTGATAGAGTGTTCTTGTTAAGCACTGGACCTACATTGAAGATAGGCTAAATGACAGGTCAAAGGCATAGAGGAAGGTTGCAATAACATTTGCTCGGTTCTCCTCTGTGCCAGTGAACCAACAGTTAAACTATTTATTACTGGAATGCAATAATAATTTGCCCTGATGACAAAATCTTCATATTATTGAATATCTCAGTTTATTGTATAAAGGTAAAGGTTTCTCCTGTCCAGTCATGTCCTACTCCAGGGGAAGGTGCTCATCTCTATTTCTTTGCCGAGGGAGCCAGTGTTGTCCGATGATGTTTTTGTGGTCATGTGGCCAGCTATATGCTGAGGCACATGGAACACTGTCACATTCCCACCAAAGTGGTATCTATTTATCTACCTTCATTTGCATGATTTCAAACTGCTAGGTAGGCAGAAGCTGGGGCAAGGATAGGAACTCATCCTGTCATGTACACTTGGGTCTCAAACTTGGTCTGTTGGCTCTCCTGCTGACAAAATCAGCCTCTTTAATAACCACTGAGCCATCGCATGCTCTATATTTATTGTCTAAATGGCTGCAAATGAATAGCTGTGCCAGTAGCAAGGGACCAAGAAATTCATTTCTTTCCTTGTGGTTTGGGTACTTGGAAGTATCTAATGCAGAGGGGTCAAATTCACCTCATCACGGCGTCATCACAAGATGTATCGGGACTTTTCCCCATTTGCTAAACTGGGCATGGGCCTGGCCAACACATGATGCATCCATCCCGCGGGCCAGGAGTTTGACAGTCCTGATCTAATGTAATAGGAGTAAGAAAATGGCACTGTTATAGACACATACACTAAATAGTACAACTATTAAAAATGTGTGTCAATTGGCACAGCAGAAAACTGATTGGGGACCGAACAAAGAACACACAGCTGGCTAATATCACTCTAGAACTATAGCTCTAATGACAGGCTTAGCATTCTTTCCAAAGAATATAAACCTGTATTTTTAAAAACTGGTCTGGTGATTTTTCAAAGCACTGCTAATGCTGTATAATGACCCCTTTTTGAAGCATCAAGCAGACCTTATTCAGGCAGATGCTGGCTCTGTGGAAGCCACCTATCTAGTCTCTTGTGCTGCATAAGACAGAATGGCCCTGGAGGGCAGTGTCCAGTCAATAGAGGGTGGCAGTTGTGCCCACAGCAACCTAATGGGACATTTTGACACTAGATAGCTCCTACCCCTGTTTCTTCACAGAAGAAGTGTCCTAGGTTGTGTCTATGGCAAAAATTACATTGGGAGAAGAAACAGAACACTCTTTTGAAAGGGTAACAGCTAAAATATGTTTAAGATTCCTTGTTTTAGATTGCAGATGGAAAAAAAGACAAGATAAAATAGAAACTATTTAATCATCTGAAGAAGGGGAAGATAACTCTTACATAAACGACAACCCGTGTTTGTCTTCTCAATCATAACTGGCAGACTTTGCCCTTTCCAATGAAAAGTGACTGAGTCTTTAACTTTGTGGCATCGCAGACCACAGACATGATTTCCACATATTACCTTAGAAAGTGGAGTTTGAGGTACTGCTAAAGATCAAGAGCTTGCTATATTTTTCAAGTGCTTGTGGGGTGGTGCTTCTCACTACATCTGCTATTTGCCAAAGAAAAACATAGTGTCAATTCTGAAGTGAACCAGGCTGAAGCCATCTTGTGCTGCCTCATAGTTGCCACAAAGCATGAGATGGGGGAGGGGGAAAGTAAATAGCCCAGCTACAGTCAAAACAAAAAGTTTCCTGTGGGAACCAAGGTCATTGTAACAGGTGGCTGTGGAAGGAGGAGAGGAGCCTGCCATCCATCTTAGACAATGTGACCAGTGACACCGGGGAGGGGAGTGGTTTTCGTCTTTTAATTAGGTGAAAACTGCAGGAACTGTTAGAGTTGGTTTTCACCGGCTGTGCCGATATGATGTATCCTATAAACATGTTCTTTGAGGAACCTACCTGCCTTGGAGTTCTACTTTCAATGGGTGCATTACCTGGAATGCTGATATATAGCCCAGCAGCAGTGTGATTGATCTCCTCTGAGGTGGTGCACCTTCTTGGGTTTCCTTGGTGGTTGGTTGTAAAGGAAAAAAGTTGGGATCCTTTCTTTTCATGTATTGCTTAATGCTCCCTACCAGAGATTGATAAATTGATTTTTTTTTCAATAGAGTTGGAAGGGACTTTGGCGGTCTTCTACTTCAAGCCCCTGCCAAGGCAGGAAACCCTATAGCATTTTAGACAAATGGTTTTTATCCAATCTCTTCTTAAAAACTTCCAGGGTTGGAGAAATCACAGCTTCTGGAGGCAAGTTGTTTTACAGATTAACTGTTCTAACCGTCAGAAAATTTCTTCTTAGTTCTAGGTTGCTTCTCTACTTGATTCGTTTCCATCCATTACATTACAATATATTACAATACATTTTGAGATCTTTCCGCAAGCCTCTAATTTTGGGGAAGGGAGAATAGGGTTGTGGAAATGTCAACACAGCAAACGTACAGTCTAAAACACAACAAACTTACAGTTTTACAGCAGGGCTGTCAAACTCATGGCCCGCAGGCCAGATGTGTCATGTACTGGCCACGTCCACATCCAGTTTAGTGGAAAAAGTCATGGTAGGTCACATCATGTTGCAAGTTTGACACCCTAGTCTATAGTCTAAAAATGTCTAAAATTTAACAAGGAGCCTGTAAATAATTCATCTGAACCAATGAGGTATCCTGCTCCTAGTTAAAAATGCAGACTTTCGAAAATTCTTTTGATAATCCCAGAATATATTTTTCTTTACAGTGTTTTTTCTGGAGCACTAGAGGTTTGGGTTTTGCTATCTCCGATCCCTGAGTGTCTGGGAGGGCTGGACAAACTTGAACTCATCTGAGAAGAACTGTCCTTCCCCCATTGTTAATATCAATGGGGATTCCAAGCAGAACAAAACACAACACTGCGCCTTGTCTGAATTTGATTCCGTCAGTTTGGATGTATTGCTAGTGATATCTGTAAAGCCTTTGATTCAGTGGTACATGACAAACTACTCCTAAAACTAAAATCTTATGGTATCTCTGGACAACTGCATAACTGGATAGATGCATTCCTGTCAAACAGACAACAAATGGTCAAAATTGGGATGTCCTATCAAATTGTGTACCTGTCAACAGTGGTGTCCCCCAAGGCAGTGTTCTAGGACCAACCCGCTTCATACTCTACATAAATGATCTCTCTGATCATATTAAGAGCAACTGCATTCTCTTCGCTGATGATGTAAAGCTATTCAACACCACAGACAATACTGCTACCCTTCAAAAAGATCTTGACTATGTATCAGAATGGTCAAACAAATGGCAACTTCAAATCTCAACACATAAATGCTCTGTCCTACATATTGGCAAAAAAAAATCAGAAAATAAAATACAAGCTAAATAGTCAAGACCTTGTTGATGATCCAAACTCTGTCAAGGATCTTGGAGTACTCATCTCTAATAATCTAAGTGCTAGAGCCCACTGTAACTACATAGCCAAAAAGGTGTTAAGAGTTGTTAACCTAATCTTACGTAGCTTTTTCTTTGGTAATATTACACTAATAACTAGAGCATACAAAACATTTGCTAGACCAATACTCGAATACAGCTCATCAGTCTGGAACCCACATTACATATCTGATATTAACACAGTTGAGAAAGTCCAGAAATATTTCACAAGAAGAGTTCTCAACTCCTCTACTCATTGAAGAATACCTTATGCCACCAGACTCGAAATTCTAGACCTAGAAAACCTCAAACTACGCCACCTTTGGTCCGATCTAAGTATAGTATATAAAATCATACTGTTGTAGCTAACAGTCTTCACTCCGGTCCGCCGTTAAAGCGGGAACCGGAGCAACCTCTGATTGGCTGAGCTGCTTGACAGCTCGCTATAAAAAGGGAGCTGTCAAGCAGGCTCAGCTGTTCGCTCCTGTCAGCCGGCAGCCGATACAAGTGGTGGCAAGCCGGCTGAGGTTACTAAGTGGCAAACAAAGTCTGTTAGCCTTAGCTTTGCCTCTGTCTCTGATTCCCTGCATGCCAAACACTAAACTGGCGACGAAGATGGGATTGTCAGTGAAGGGAGACATTCTGAGGCAAAAAGAGCTGAAAGTCACGAAGAGCTGAAGCGACAAAAGAGTTGCTAAAGTCACTAAGCTAAGAGCGCTAACTAGACTGCTACAAAGATAACCCAGATGGCAGCACCTCCGAACTTCCCTCCGTTCCAGCCAGCGGCAGAGATATGGACATCCTACATCAATCGCTTTGGATGTGTCATGGATGCCACCAACCTGACTGACATACCCGCGAACAGAACGAAGGCTTACTTCCTAAGCTTCTGCGGAGCCGCTGTCTTCAACACTGCCACGGCCCTACTAGCCCCACAAACAGTAAAAGAGGTCACCTGGGAGGAATTTCAAGAAGTCCTCAGCAACCACTACGCTCCCAGACCTTCCCGCATTGCGCGCCACCACGCATTCCGAAGAAAAGCACAAGTGGAGGGAGAATCCGTCAGTGAATACATGGCAGCACTCAGATCGGCTGCCCTTCACTGCGGATTCAGGGACCACCTCGATGACATGCTTCTGGATCAACTAGTCTGTGGGGTAAGAGACCTCCGGCTAAAGAGACGTCTCCTAGCAAAAACAGACCTGAACCTGAAGCAGGCAATCGAGGAAGCCCAAGCCACGGAGCTGTCAAACCTATCTGCAGCTGAAATTCAAAACTCAAGCAGCTTCCCGGGGGTCAAAGCAAACACAGCTATTCACTATGAAGACATGTTCAAAACCCAGTACGGCGAGGAAGAGGAAGAAGAAGTAAACCATCTAAGAATGCCTCAGCTTCCACAACGAAAAAACAACCCAACTGAGAGAAGACAAAGCATACCACAAAACATCTGCCTCGGCTGTTGGAGAAACCACCCTAGAGCCACCTGCCACTTTAGAAACATGGTTTGTTTAAAGTGCCAAAAGAAGGAACACCTGGCAAGAATTTGCCAAGCTGCTAGAAACATGAACCAGGCACTACCAAACCATATGCCAACAAAAACCTTTAAAACCAAAGAGGATTGCTTTGCAGTTACCAAAGCATATCCCAGAGCTGAGTCACTACCTAATTGTTTTAATATTAATAAAATAAATGTCAATCTTCTTTTAGAAGGAAAGCCATGCCACATGGAGGTGGACACAGGCTCCTCCCTCTCCATCCTGTCCTGGGACACCCTGAAGCAGCTGGTTCCAGACATCACCAAACAACAACTGACACCCTGCAAGCTAGCCTTGAAAGACTACCAGGGACAGAATATTCCGGTCATCGGGACAGGCAAGTTCCACATACAATTTCATCATTTTAATGGACTTTTACCTCTAGTTATAGTAAATGGGTGCCTGCCAAGCTTGTTAGGGTTGGACTGGTTCAATTACCTAGGATTGCAAGTAACTGGCATAAATGCTATAAATACTTGCAATTTAGAACAACTACTTACTAACTTTTCAGAAGTTTTTGATGGCAAGGTTGGCTGCTATAATGGCACACTCATTTCTCTAAACATAGATCCCCAAGTGACTCCAATAAGACTAAAACCAAGGAGAATTCCCTTGGCCTTACGTGCAAAAGTGGATGTCCAGTTGGACAAACTAATAGCTCAAGGGGTGCTAGAACCCATTGATTTCTCCAAATGGGAAACATCCATAGTCATACCCCTTAAACAAGATGGTTCAATTCACCTTTGCTCAGACTACAAGTCGACCATTAACAGGGGGCTTCAACCCAACACATACCCAGTGCCCATTATACAACATTTGTTACATAGCCTGAGCAAAAGTTTCATTTTTACAAAACTTGATATGACACAGGCGTACCAACAGTTCCCAGTAGATGAACAAACTGCACAGGCGCAAACTATTATAACGCCTCCAATTTGGAGTTAGTGTAGCCCCTGGTATTTTCCAATCAATTATGGAGAGATTACTGTACAACATACCAGGGGTCATTCCCTATTTTGACAACATTCTTATTGCTTCAGATAGCCCTCAGGAACACTTACAACGATTACAAAAAGTCTTACAATGTTTCAAAGATACGGGACTCAAACTTAATAAGAAAAAATGCAATTTTGCTACTTCACAAATTGATTTTTTGGGCTATCACATTGACTCTTCAGGAATTCATCCAGCTGAATCTAAGGTCAAAGCTATCCAAGAGGCTCCAATCCCTACAAATAAGACTGACTTACAGGCTTTTCTTGGGTTACTTAATTTTTACAGTTCTTTCCTGCCTCACAAAGCAACCGTAGCCGAAATTCTACAAGATTGTTGAACTCTAATGCTGTATGGTCATGGGGGCCAAGGGAGCAAGCCTCTTTTAAGGCTGTCAAAGCCCTACTTTCTTCAGATTCTGTTCTAATGCAATTTGATGAGGCCCTTCCTTTAGTATTGGTATGTGATGCCTCCCCTTATGGTATAGGGGCAGTCTTGGGTCACAGACTGTCCAATGGGCAAGAAGCCCCTATAGCTTATTTTTCCAAGACACTTTCTAAAACAGAACGGAATTATGCCCAAATTGACAAGGAGGCCCTTGCTGCAGTAGCTGCAGTTAAGAAATTTCATGAATACTTGTACGGCCACTATTTTGAGCTAGTCATTGATCACCAACCACTCCTTGGTATATTGGCAGGGGACAAGCCCAGCCCACAAATTATGTCTCCCAGAATGACTAGGTGGGCCATTTTTCTTTCAGCATACAATTACAAATTGCTTTACAGACCGGGGAAGCAAGTAGCCCATGCAGACGCTTTAAGCAGATGCCCTTTACCCATTTTTGTAAGAGACCCAGTACCCACAGCTACCACTTTCCTAATTGAGGATCTACAGTTACCCCTGAATGCCAATGACATTGCTCACTCCTCCCCCAAGGACCCCCAATTGAATAAAGTTTTGGACTGGGTGAGGAGGGGGTGGCCAGGGATCCTGTGCCAATGGATCTCCACCCTTTCAAAGCTCGCCATCTAGAGTTAAGTGTACTAAAGGGCTGTTTGCTGTGGGGAAATAGGGTGGTCATCCTTTGGGACCTAAGACCCCGTATTATAGATGTTCTACACAAAGGGCACCCTGGCATCACTAGAATGAAGGCCCTAGTGCAAAGCTACGTCTGGTGGCCAGGTATTGATGAGGCGATTGCCAGAAAGGTACAGGACTGCCAAGCATGCCAATTATCATGACATGCACCCCCGGCTGCCACTGCTAGTGAATGGGAGGAGAAAAACACCCCTTGGTCCAGGGTCCACATTGACATAGCAGGACCATTCCAGGGTAAATCCTTCCTAGTTGTAGTAGATTCCTACTCTAAATGGGTAGAATTAGCTCTACCTAAGCCCACTACCACTGAAGAAGTTACCAGGGTACTGGATGCTCTTTTTGGGACACATGGGTATCCTGACACCCTGGTGTCAGACAATGGCCCACAATTTACTTCCTCTCCCTTTGAACTATTCCTAGCCCAAAGGGGCATCAGACATGCCCTAATTTCCCCTTTCCACCCAGCGGCTAATGGGAGGGCAGAAAGGGCTGTAAAGTCAGCCAAGGAAGCCTTGGGGAGGATGACTGGGGAAAACTGATCTGCAAGAATTGCCTATACCACCTAACACAACATACCACTCCAAATGCCCAGACTAACCTATCCCCAGCAGAACTCCTGATGGGAAGGAGGTTAAGGACAACACTAGATAGACTTCACCCAACCTATGCTCCCAGCACACCCCTAGACTTGCATAGCAAATCAAGGGGTTTTAATCTAGGGGATCCGGTCTATGCCTGAAACTATGCTGGGAATCCCCTATGGCTGCCAGGCTGGGTAGAGAAAATAGCAGGCCCAAAGTCTTACAGGGTATGATTAACCAATGGAAGACTATGGCGCCGGCATGTGGACCAGCTGAGAAGCCGATGGAAGACTCCTGCTGGTCCACCCCTAGATACCTACGAAGCAGCTGGAACCGAAGAAAACGACCCACCTCCCAAACAATGGCCACTCACAAAAGACTTACCTGCGAGAGATGCTTTGCCTGCAGCCGAGACAGCCCAGCCTTCCAGCGAGACCTTCCTGCCGCCAAAGGAAGATGCCCGGCCTACCAAAGGAACCAGCCAGAGAAAGGTTCCAGCGTCGACCGAAGACAGCAGCACCTGGGCCGATCCTTCCCCGTCGACGACGCCAGCCACACTGTGAAGATCTGAAAGAACGTGGTGCTGGCCCGCTTGTCTTGAACGCTACGCATGCGCATTACCGGGGGAAGGGGTGTTGTAGCTAACAGTCTTCACTCAGGTCCACCGTTAAAGCGGGAACCGGAGCAGCCTCTGATTGGCTGAGCCGCTTGACAGCTCGCTATAAAAAGGGAGCTGTCAAGCAGGCTCAGCTGTTCACTCCTGTTAGCTGGCAGCCGATACAAGCGGTGGCAAGCCGGCTAAGGTTACTAAGTGGCAAATAAAGTCTGTTAGCCTTAGCTTTGCCTCTGTCTCTGATTCCCTGCGCGCCAAACACTAAGCATACATTGCAATGTCCGACCTGTCGATGAATACTTCAGCTTCAACCATGACAACACAAGAGCAAACAATAGATACAAACTCAAGGTTAACCGCACCAAACTTGATTGCAGGAAATACGACTTCAGCAACAGAGTGGTCAATGTCTGGAATACTCTACCTGACTCTGTGGTTTCTTCCCCAAACCCCAAAAACTTTAACCTTAGCCTGTCTACTATTGACCTCACCCCTTTTCTAAGAGGTCTGTAGGGGGCGTGCATAAGCGCATCAACGTGCCTACCGTCCCTGTCCTATTGTTTCTTTTTTTGTTTTTCTTATATGTATCTATGTACACATAACTATGTTTTTACTTATACCTATTATCTTGTAAGCAATCGACAAAATAAAATAAATCTATGTCTGTTAATAGCAATGCAGCTGGAAGGGCAGGTGCTAGCAAGATATGGAATAAAGGGCCTGAGAACAGACTGGTAATGCCTTCATAGAAAAACAAGCAAGTCTCATTCTAAGGTAAGGTGAGGGCAGGGGAAAGGGATGCAGGCTTTGAAGCTGGGCACTGCTATAAACAGAATTTGCAGTAGCTGATTTTTCTTCAGCATTAAAGAGCTGTTATAGTTTGTGTAGGAAATGATTGATATCAGAGCTATATTTGAATCTCGGGTTGGAAGCCTTTTAGCTTGAATATTGAACTGCATGCCACCAGGCATTAGCAGAAACCAGTTGGCAAAGGGAGGTAGAATGAGGCAGGCAAAGAGAAAAAAAAATCTTGCATTTAGAACCCTGCCTGCTTAGTAAATATTTGGACTGGCCTATCCAAAAAAGCTTGGTGCACATTCACTCATTTTACTCTGGGGAAACTTGAACCAGCCACCATCATGCAGATTATAAAAGCAAGACTTAACTCAACAGGGCTTATTTTTGAACCTGATTCCTTTGAGACCATATTTGGTGTTGAGTTCAGCACCTCCTTCGATTAGCAGTGCTCACACTGAAGTACAGGTAGTCCTTGACATATGACCACAATGGAGCCCAAAATTTTGGTGGTTAAGTGAGACCTTTGTTAAGTGAATTTTGCACTCCATTTTACAGCCTTTCTTGCCAATGGTTGTTAAGTGAATTGCTGCAGTTGATAAGTTAATAACAGTTGTTAAGTGAATCTGGCTTCCCCATTGATTCTGCTTGTCAGAAGTTCGCGAAAGGGGATTGTATGACCTTGGGACACAGCAAAGGTCATGAGTATAAAACCAGTTACCAAGCACCTAAATCATGTGATCAAAATGCTGCAAAGGTCATAAGTGTGAAAAAAAATCATAAGCCACTTCGCTTCCATTGTAACTTTGAATGGTCACTAAATGAACTGTTTGTCAGCTTTGGAAACTATATTGAGACCAGACGCTTCCACACTGCAACATTCTTGAACCTGGGACAATGGGAGGGGGAAAGTTCTTGGAGTGTATATGGTTAGACATAATAGCATTTTTCTGCTAAGTCATGGTCATGTTATTTTGCACCTGGGTGAGGGGATGTCTCAAGTTGAGACAGATGGTGATTGGGTCATGTGATACGATGATGGGTGCAGGGTGTGGATTTACAATTTTTACTTCCTGTGAGGAAACCCAGAACTTTCAGTTTCGGGATTCCCCAGATGTGCCAGTTTACTATCCAAATAAAGCAGAACTTTTGAGAAAATGTTTGTCTCAGAGTTATTGTTTGGAGTGGAGGTTTCCTGGAACGCCGATACTGTTGTAAGTCGAGGACTACCTGTATCAAATATATCTGTCAACCTCTATTCAACAATATGGGGCTTTCCCTAGGAAAACAAAAGACTCCCCTTGGAACCATCCATAGTGCAAAGAGGGAAAGCCTAGAGATGATCTTATACAAGGAAACAATTGGCATGCCTATAAGTGACCCAGCTGATCTGCTATAAGGCTGCCCCCTTTTATCTAGTTCTTGGGCTCAGGAGATGAAACTCCCACTTTTTGCAGCCATGTTTTTCTTTACTTTCCTCAATTTTTTTAAAAAAAGTGTTAAAAATGAACTCAGACTTGCAATAAATGCCAAAAACAAGAAGTGTCTTTCGGCATGTTTCAGCCATGTGACTTCAAAGGATAAGAAGAATAGAGTAGGGTAGGGTAGGGTAGAATAGAATAGAATAGAATAGAATAGAATAGAATAGAATAGAATAGAATAGAATAGAATAGAATAGAATCAAAGAAATTATCAGTCCACTAATGGGAAAAATTGGCAAGACAGTGACCAGCAGCAGGGAGAAAGCAGAGCTACTTAATTCCTTCTTTGCATCATTCTTCATGTAAAAAGTGGGGAAAATAGTTCAACTTACCAAAAGCAGCAATGTGGGAGACAGAACAGGAATGCAGGTCCAAACAGGCAAGAAGTTGATAAAAGAACACCTATCCATTCTAGATGAACTCAAATGATCAGGACCAGATGGATTACATCCCAGGGTTCTGAAGAAGCTAGCAGATGAGATCTCAAAACCACTAAAGAGAATTTCTCAGTGCTCCTGGAGTACGAGAAACTGCCAGAATATTGAAAAATATTCTAGTTCTAATATTTGAAGAGGGGGGAAAGGGAGATCCAGGAAACTACAGACCTATCAGCTTGACATCAATACTTGGAAAAATCCTACAAAAGATAATCAAACAGCAGGTTTATAAGCACATAGAAATAAACAAGGTGATTACTAGAAACCAGCATGGGTTGTTAAAAACATATCATGCCAGACAAATTTTATTTCCTTCTTTGATAAAGTGACTAAATTAGTGGATCAGAGAAATGCTATGGATATAGTATGCTTGGACTTCAATAAGGCATTTGACAAGTAGACCACATCCTACTTCTTGGTTAGATAGAACAGTGTGGGGTAGAGTGTATCATCACCAGTTGGCTGATCAACCACACTCAACCTATAGTCCTTAATGGAACTACAGTACTTCTACATGGAGGGAAGCATGTAGTAGGGTACTCCAAGGTTCTTGGGGCCAGTACTCTTCAACATTTTCATAAATGATCTAGATAAGGTGGTAGAAGGGGAGTTCATCAAATATATGGATCTTTTACATCTTTTTTCGGTTAATTAAGTGTGGAGATCATATTTATTTTATTTTAGCTTCTATATTAAATTAAAGTTCCTTTCTTCAGTGAATAATTGCTCTCTTATCATCCTTTTTCCTCCTCCTCTGTACGGTGTTGGTTTTTTGGTTGTTTTTTTTTTCATTTTACCACCTAATTACAAAAAAATAATAATTCAGAAACCCCTAAATTGACTAACACATTCCTAGCTTAATGCACATAATTGCAAGTGTAATTCAAAAGATGTTAGTCTTGCACTTCTACAGGTGTGTAGTGGGGATTTCCCTTTTCAATATATCATCAGTTCTTCTTACATATTTTTTTTTAAAAAATCATTCCATCATTCATCATAACCAGATATTTATGTGGCTTCAACACAGAGCTGTCTTTGTTTTGTTTTCCTTCTCCTGCTTTTCTAAATGATCAATGATAGTTTGGGCATCCTAGGATTGACAGAAGAATGAGTTAAGATGACTCCTCCATGAAAACTAGAATATCCCTATAGAGAACTTTGGTTAAAGTCAGTGAATAAACACTTTAACCTTGGATGCTTTGGATTGGCTTCATCCTATCTATGGCTATGGGCTGTCTACAAGGTGGATGCTCCATTGTGAAGACTGTAACCTCAGAAAATGGTTTAAGTGGTGCAATTTGAGGTAATGGTAAGCAGGCCGCATGGATGAGATCTTATATGATGTGTCAGTCCAGCCATTGAGGTTTGCAAACTACTACTGCTATCCAGAGTCAGACAAAGTTGGAGTAGTATATCAGTGTATTAAAATATAAAGTATTTGATCCAATCACTGCATCACTATTCAGAAATCTGGAGGACTATCAGATGGAAGTCAAGAAATACAAACATTCTGTCTCTTTGGCATCATCTAGTGGTCAATTGACTGACAGCTCCATTACTCACTAGGTCCAGAATTTTATAGAAATGACTTAGAGCACTGCACACCTGAAAACCCCTTTCACATGTCCAAATTCCATTTTTACATTGCAGCTAGGTTTAGCTGCCACCTAGAGGCTATTAAGTCCATAAATTGACAGCTTTAGAAATCAGAGCACCTAAACCTTACAAGCACGATCCAGACACATTTTCCATATGACAATTAATGCCAGCTATCCTACGCTTAGAGATGTTCACATTTTAGCTACAAATCACTACAATTCTTTTTTTTTTTACTTTACTAAATATTTACAAACGTAATCAAGAAAAAAAACAGAAAGAAAAGTAGGAAAGCAAAAAAAAAAAGTAAACAGGGAAGAGACCTATAGATATTATGAATAAAACTGAATTAAAAAAATTCAAAGGAACAGAAAAATGTAAGGGGTAAGATCAAAAAGGTAAATGGCAGACGTTTGAAATCAAGGGAGGAATATATCTGAGATTTAAATTAAATCATTTTTTTCTGTAAGTTTATCTGTGTGGGTCCTTCGTTTCCCACTAGGTGGTGCTAAGTACTGCTAGTTGTTGCAAAGTTGCTCAAATTTTTCTTCGACTTATTTATTGGCATTTAAGCCACGATTTCCAGGACACAATCCAGTATCATCGGTCTGCTGGTAAGCATATCAGAATCATGAACTCATAAATGGGCTTCTAATTATCTCGCCAAGTTTGTGTTTGAGGTAGGGAGTCTAGAACCAGCACGCTTCACAAAGCTGATCCATCCAGTTCTGGTCTCCAGGATAAAATAAAGACACAGAGATCCTAGGAAGAGTGCAGAGAAGAGCGACAAAGATGATAAGGGGCATTCAGGATAAGCCATAGGATGAAAGGAGCTGGGTATATTTAGCCAAACAAACGGAAGGATTAGAGGTGACCATGATAGCTGTTTTCCAGTACTTGAGGGGCTGTCACAGAGAAGAGGGCAGTGGTGGGCTATAACCGGTTTAACAACTGGTTCTGTGAGCGCGTGTGCAACATTAAAAAAACCCACCAATTTCAATCTGAAGTGTGGAAACACACTGTGCCATGCGAATCAGCTGAGCTGAAAAAGACGGAAATATAGGACAGGATAGGGCGGGGGCGGGTGAGTGGGGCCAGCTGATTTTCTGAACTATTGGTTCACTAGAACTGGTCCGAACCAGCAGCATCCCACTACTGGAAGAGGGGAAGGGTCAATTTATTTTCCATAGGACCTGAAGGCAGGACGAGAAATGTCCTGAAAGTGAGAATAATGAATTGTCTGCTTTCTGGAGTTGTGGCTGCTCCATCATTGAAGGTTTTCCAGAAAAGATTGGACAGCCATTTATCTGGGATGCAATAAGGACTTCTGCCATGGGCAGGGGATTGGACTATCTCTCAGGCCCCGTCCAGCTCTATGGTTGTATGATTCATGTTTCATTAGTATGAATTTGGTTTATGTTTTAGCTGCATGCACCCTCTTCACAATTTTTCACATGGGAACCTGCAGTATGGTGTGTGGCTGTGGGTGTATGTATATATCTCTGTGTATGCGCGCGCACACACACACATGGTGCCTATTCCCACAGTTTTGTGAGGTACAAATTGCTTCACAGCATTTTCCAAAGCATGTATTTTGACATGCACACCAGGCATTCATTGATATCGATTGATGTGAATGATCTCAGTGCCATTTCCCATTTCTAAAAAAAAAAAAAAGCTCAGCTTTATTCACAAATGCAATACAAGCAGAGTTGTACAAAAACTTTCAGCAATGCCGTACGGGAAACGAATGGGGCTTCTGACAGGAAAGTCTTTTGAATTCTTCTGTTATTTACTCTGTTTTGACCTTGATCCAATATCCGCTGCCAATCATAAATGCTTATAAGAAAATCTTGAAGCCAGAAAGAGTATTTAGTTCAGAAAAGCAAGAATAATTTATTATTTATTTATTATTGTGGATAAATAAGAGCACAGAATTCATTATTGAAGGAACTAAGGCAGGTTCTCAAGCAAAGAGCAGTACTTGCCTTCCTCATCTCAACATGTAATACAGATTATGACCCATTTTGGCTGGTTCAGATTGTGACAGAACAGTTTCTTTTAAATGCAGGTCGGCTCTAGCTTGCATGCAACACAAAAGGGGGAGGGGACACATTTTTACATGTAAACTCTTCAACCCACCCACCCACCCCCCCAAAAAAAATTCTGCACCATGATTTAATCAATGCATCGATGTGTTAATGTATATTACTAATACAGGAAAAGACAGGAAGTGGCCTGTGCAGAGGATATAAAGGCCGTTTGTAAATGGACAATAATGTGAGGAAAAAGGGGTTGCTAATGCGATTCACACCTGTATCTCTCTAGAAACATGAACAGATCATTCTTTCCCCTGAGTAGAAGTACCTTTAAAAGATATTGTTCCATCAGAGTAGCCATTCATAGAACCCAGCCTAGATCCTTAAAACCAACACTGTCACCTAAACCTAAAAAGATGAATGGTTGCTCCAACACACAACTGATCTTTGCACTGTCTGTTTTCACAACAGCCCACATTCTGTCTGCTTTCCCTTGAGTTCTTAATAGATTTCTGGCTCTGATTTTAGCATAGTATCCAGGTGCATTTCTGCAGCCATTAAAACCCTATAGGATTGCTGCAGTGAAACCTTGCAAAATGTCCCAGAAATGATAGTTCATAAACTTTAAAACCTAACAACAAAGGATTTTTCATGCCAAGAAATTCAGCAAAGCTGTTCGTAGAATACATATTCTAATAATTATTTCCATCCAGTAGAAAAACACTGTTTTGTTTTTGCTTCCCCAAACTAATAAAAAAAAAGAATCGGTAACTTGAATTCTGTGGCCCCAAAGTCTCAAGTGTTACTGTCACTTGCAAGTATTGCTTTTTGTACGGAAAAGTGTAATTTATTCAGATTTAGTTAATTGGTCAGGGATGTAGCATTTAAAATGTATAATCAAATCTGAGAAGCATCGTACGCATTCATTCCAAATGCCAGGAAGTCACTTTCTGTCTTCACATTGTTCAAAGATGCCATCAGAGGTGGTTCATTTTAGACAGTCATTCTTGGACACTGAGGATTTTTACAGCTAAAGAATGAAATACTATTTGATTTGGAAAAATGGCATGAAGCATGCAAGACAAAGAAAAGAGGAGATTCCCCCCCCCCCCCAGCAGTAATGGCAAGCAGTTGAACAATAGTGTGTGTTACATGTTCTCCCACTAGCATGGATCAGAAATTTTAAGTGTAATTCAGACGTTATTTCTGTACTTTTTGTTGACATTCTCAATAACTATGAAAGTACCTACTGTGTTACAGCAGAAAGATGTAGCGTGTTAGCTCTGTTAAGAGGTCATATCTTTGAAAGACCTGAACTGCTGCCTTGTGGGAATATACTATCAAAGGAATATTGGACTTCTGTGCTAAACTGCTGGTATTCATTTGGGGGCAGGGGAGTGATTAAATGAGGCTTCTTTATATAAATAGGGAACATTAGCGGAAAACATCTGCTGCTCTTGGATTAATCCTTTAAAATATCTGCTGAAGAACTCTACTAGTTTGGAAAGTCTTCCCTTTCCTTCCCCATCCCTGTTTCTACCCATGTTTTTCCTAACATGGACTTCTTACCATTGTAGATATACTTCACACACACACACACACACACTCAATATTCAGGATTCTGTGGAGTTTGCAAAAACAAAAAAAGGTTACCAATGCCATCTCCTGCAGTGACAGGAACAAAAGAGCTTCAAAAGCAAACTGGAAAAACAGTGAATGATTATTCTTACATGGGGAACTTACTGGAAAACTTCCCCCCTGCAGAAGTTTAGTGAAATTTTCCCTCCCTCGTTTAATTTTAAGACTTTGCTCACAAAGAGATGGAGAATGTTGAGATGCCATCTGTGCCAGGTTCTAATAATGACTGCTGTAATCATCCCCAGAGTATCCTCCACTGCTCTGGATGTTATAGCTGCCACTCACAGAGATCCCTCCGGAACCACCTTTGCTACTAACCCCAGTGGTTGCGGAAATACGTGTGGTGTTTGTGCTGCTGTATCCTCTACTCTTAGAACTGTAACTTCCGGAACTTCCCACATGTGCCAGATCAGAATTCTTAGAAGTAGATGGGACCACAGTAGAGCTACCACTTTGTCCAAACCCAGAACTTATGGAGGATTTGGAAAGGCTGTCTCCACTCCTAGAGGTAAGTGCAGGTTTGCAGCCATGATCTCCACTTCTACAGCTGGATTTTCCACTGCTGTTGATGTTTCTTTGTCTCCTTCCAATTGTCCCACCATAAGAACGTCCACCAGTTACAGAGATGTTGGGGGAACCTACAACAGCTGTAAGAAAAAAAGGGGTGAAGGGAAGCAATGCTGAATAACATTTTTTTTTTGTAATCCAAGGATATGTATCTAGGGCATCAGGCAATGTTCATGACAATACACGTATACTTTTCAAAGCTACTTACATATTTTAACAGGAGGAGCATTAGATATCCTGTGGAGAAAAGAGTATGAATAATTATTAATGTCCCAAGAAGCTAGCTCTGTATCCCAGATATCAGTACCCACAAAGGAGATGGCTGATTGAGTTTCAAATGTTTACATATTTTCCCAGCTCATTTTTGAATTGTGATGCTTTAAGACAGCTGGTAAGTTCAAATGATGTATATTAGTTTATTTATCCCGTGGTTTTTTTATCCCCTCTGACCACAATCTAGAACTTATTAAAAGTGAAAAATTGGCCATAAACAGTGAACAGCCATTTAAATAGCAGCTCGTTCTATACTTAAAGTATAAATCTGATTCATGCGGTATTTGTTTTATTACAGCATATTAATCCTGCAGTTCTGAAACATGACCAGGGGACCTTCCCACAAGGACATTAACCATCTGTAGCTGTGTGGTTTGGTGTGTCCCCCCTCCATTTTATTTTATTTTTTTTTCAACCGACTTACCTGTTCTCTTCTCCTTCCAGAAGTGACTTATACATCGCAATCTCAATATCCAGGGGAAGCTTGAGATTCAGCAAGTTCTGGTAATCTCTCAGCAGGCGGGCTAGTTCGTCTTTCGAGCTCTGAAGGTTGTTTTCTACCTCAATTAGCTTTAACTTGGCATCTTTCAAAGCATTCTCTCCCCGCTGCTCATTGTCAGCAATAGATGTCTGTAAGGCATCGATCTTGAAAAGAGCCAGGCCAAAAAGAAAGAAAAAAAAAGAAGAAGAATGAACTTGGGACAACTTGAGCTTCCTCAGCAGGTAGCGGAGAGGAGAGAAAGGGGGAATTAAACACAAAGGCACAAAATGACCGGGGTGGGTGGGTTGGGGGGGATAATAAAGCATGATCTTTTTTCTAAATCCATCAATCAGATGTCTGAATTTCAATTTATTTATTTATCAATTTTATATACCGCCTCCCTCTCCCGACGGGACTCGGGACCGTGTACAACTGAATAAAAACATAGTATATAATACAATATTTAAAATGGAATTAAAAAGATTAAATAAATGGCTGAAGAATAAAACAATCAAAAGGGATTGAAAGCTAAAAAAGTTAAATTCTTAATTGGTATAGCCATACCAACTGAACAAATCCAATCTTCTCTGAACTTGAAAGCCAAGCAGGAACAAGCCTAAGTAAGACTTGATGGGAGATCTAATGAGATAACCAGTATTTTACACTTAATCTATAAAATTAACACTGCAAAAACACCTGGCTAAATTCTCATGTCCTTGTTCATCAGATTTTTTACAGTATAGCTCCCCGTCCACAAGTGTGTCCCTGGATGGCGTTCAATAAACTAACTAATTAAAAGAATCACATAAACAAGATAATAACGGGAGGATGCATAATGCAACCAAACTTGTGGTCTCCCTGTTACCAAGGGATCCCAAGGCCTGCTAAAAGGAGATTTCCAAAAGGCCGATAGGATTGGACTTAATATTTGAGGGAAATGGGCAATTTAAAAATATGAAATGCAAATACATACATGCATGCATACATACATAATCTCAACATGGGAGAGGATGTTTCAGAGGGCAAGGGCCAGGGTAAAAACAGTTCATCCCCCAGGTCCCATCAGATGTAGCTCCTTAGCATATGAAATCTATAATATGCACCTCCTGCTGGACCTGATGGGAAGGGTAGATGTAACTGGGGAGAGGCAGTCCTTCAAACAACTTGCCTTCCTGCCATGCAGTGCTTTAAAAGTCAAAATCAGCACCTTGAATTGGAACTGGAAAAAAGCTGGCAATCAATACAGCTCATGGAGCAGTGACATGTACCTTTCTAGGGGCACCCATAACTGCCTGTGCTGCCCACGCTGCTTCCTTCCTTTCTCAGGATCAGGATTTGATTATGTCCTTAGTTCTTATATACGTGCCAGATTTCCAGATTTTAAAATGAAAAGCATCAAATGGTGTTTTTTTTTTAAAAAAAATTTTTTTTGGGACATCTTTGTAAAATGTGCTTTGTTCCTTGTCCCATTTAGTGCAGAGGTGGGCAATGGATGTTCCTTCAGATGTTGGATTTTTCTTGCCTTCACATCAACCCTACTGATGGAAGATATGTGGGGGATAGGTGTACAATAGCATCTGGCAGAGCCTATTTTTGCCTACTCCGGACTTAAAAAAACTTCTTTTACCTGTTTTTTGGTACTTTCGACTTCACTTTTGCATCTCTGGACCAGACGGGTAAGCTCTTGGATTTCGTGACGGCTACTGCTGAGATTGCTGCAATAGTGTCCCCATGTGCTCTGTAGCTCTTTATACTGAAATACAAGAGAAGTCTTATTCTTTTATGTTTGTCGTGGCTTTGTAACTTTGGTTTCTACTAACGTCAATAAAAACACTCATTTCCCTCTAGGGAAAATAAGTTAAGCCAAGCTTACCTTGTTTTCATACAGAGAATTGACCTCATCCTTGCTCCTCTGGGCAATTTCTTCATACTGAGATCTCACTGAGTGAATTATTCCCTCCATGTCAAGGACTCGACTGTTGTCCATTGACACAATGACACTGGTTTCTGCATTTGCTGCTTGTAAGCTTTCTATTTCCTGTCAAGAAGAAGTTGCAAGAGATGCTGAAAGTACTTTTGAATAATGCAAGAAATTCCTATCCTAACAGAAAAAGACATGTTTGAAAGGTTTGCATCTTCTCCTTTGAGCAAATGGTCCATTTATCAATTAGAGCATTTTCCTCATCATTTTAGACCCTTCCCCTAGAGAACCCTGTAGCATCGTCATTCCTAGCATTCATCATTCCTAGGAGGAGCTGGTTTGATTTGCAATACATGCAACCTATTTCAACAATAGTGACAGAAAAGTTTCAGGGGCCATATCAGACTGTAAGATTTCTATAATTATATCATTGAACTTGGAAGAACAATCATGATGTTCAGAAAGAATACCCAGGAGCCTCCCTGGTTCTTTTAGAAAAGATCACCTGATAACATCACTCTCATAATTATAGGGCCTGATGGACCTGGAAAAATTCCACCAAAATAGGAATCTATTCTGCTTTACCTATCCTTTGATGCAGATCTTTGTAAATTCTTGAACTGTATATATGAACTTGGTTTATAATTAAAACCTTCCATTACTTATGGTAGTCAATAATGATACCCCTACTTTAAACAGTCAGGGAACTCTTCAAGGGAATCGCCTGCAATGCATGCAATGGACCCACAAAACCAGGGCTGTCTTAATGCATGGGCCTGATGGGCACTTGCCCATCGGCCCTACCAGCATAGGGGCCCCATACTAATCTGTGTAGGTTAACCCTTCAATGCACCTTGTATCATATAAATACAGCAACATGTTTATTACATTTTAATGCATTTTTAAAATTAATACTATCATGCATTAGTAGAAATTAACACTGATTTCTTCCCGTAGCTGATGAGACAAGCCTACACATTATTCTGTGCGGGCTCACCGTTCTGTTCAGTCCAATGAGTTCATAGTTATATCTAATGACCCCAATGACATGATTATTGGTTATATTTATACATTGTATATGAACAAAGATATAGGGCTACACATAAATTATTAGTGATTAAATCTGAGGTTCATTCACAACATTGAACACTTATATGATAAGCATGTAGTAGTTATTTAAGATCAAGATTTAAGTGCCAATAAAATAAATATAAGTTTAATTTTATCGACCATTTACATTTTTATTCCTGTGAGTAGTTGTCATAGGGGCCCCAGTACACTGCTTTGCTCGGGGCCCATAATGATATTAAGACGGCCCTGCACAAACTAAGTGCTTTCTGTTCCTTGGATTCTTCTAATACTAACTACTTGGGAGATAGTTGGATCTTTTCCACCTCTCTGCCCTGGGTTATGAAAAATAAATCAGATAATCCTCTTTCTTTTGGCCAGTTCCTTGTACAAAGTAAAATGAAAGAAAGTAACCCAAGGGAAGCAAAGATCATAAATCTTTTCATTGCAGAAGGAATAAAGCACATATATGGGAATCCTTACAGCTTCAAAGACACATCGGATGAAGTTGAGCTCCTGTCTCAGGGATTCCACTTTGACTTCTAGATCAACTTTGTTGCTATACCCAACATCAACATCCTGAAAAGCATGACAGAAAGTACATTTATCGTAACAGAACAAAACTCATTTTTCAAAACATTTTATTATGTATTCCCTAAAGATCTTTTCCACATTCTTCACTCATGACGTTGACATGGTTGATGATCAAATCAACCTTCAGTTTATTATTATTATTATTAGTAGTAGTAGTAGTAGTAGTAATAGTAGTAGTAGTAGCATTGTCCTATAGAGGATTTTTTCAAGTCTTGTCCTCTCTTAATATATTGGACAATTAGTCCCATTAAGCCTCTTAATCAGCATTGGCTAGATGATTTTCTCTTGCAGTAGACTAGCATTTCACTGATCAACTATTTTATTGGAAATGCTTTTGTCAGCCTGGAACATACCCTGAGAAAAACAAGCCTGATTTCCAAGCAGTGAAAATTCGAACACCAGAAAAGGAGATTGGGCTGTTTGTCCTATCTCTCCTCTTCTAGTGATTTCTCAAAATTGACAAAATTGCCATCAACAAGGAACAATAAGATGGGAGGGTTAAACAAGGAGCATGTCTCCTGATCTCCTGATTATCCATATTGGGTAAGGGTTGAATCATTTTAATTATACTTTTTTGAGAACCAGAAATATCTAACCTTTTTAAGCAGCACAAAATTATTTTCTGCCTCCAGCCGGTGGTTGATTTCTTCTTCATACCTTGAGATGGGGGAGAAGGGAAAAAGGTGATAGCTAAGAGCTTGAATAAACAAACATACACACAAGATGTACACCAATCAATTGAATTGCAAAATTTTGTGTGAGTGAATGTCAGGTTTGGGGCAGAGTGTGAGCTCAAGCTTTTGCCTCATGACCCTTGATGGCTGGAACAGAATTAGGGGAGAGGTTTCATTGGCTGGATTAGGATCCTCTTGGCTATTGTACAGATACTGAATTATCTCAAAGAATCTCAATTATCTCAAAAGGACAGACCTCAGCCAGCATTTGTCTATATAACACTAGGTCTACAAACAGTTTCAGATTTGAAGAAGGAAGAGGAGATACTAGGACACACATTGCACATTTTGGGAAAAGAAAGGTAGATCTTTGTTCCTCAAAAGCTGGGGATCTTGGTATGAACTTCAGCCAGTGCTCCATCCCAACCTTTTCTGTATGAAGGAGGGTGGTACAAAATGTGCAATAACTTTTAATGCTGCCCAGGTCTGTTCTACAGCCACATTTTATCACTTTTTTGGTTGGTTAGACTAAGGTCATGATGGCGAACCTATGGCACGCGTACCAGAGGTGGCACGCAGAGCCATTTGTGTCGGCACGCAAGCCGCAGGCAACTTACCTCACTGCACATGTGTGCACCTCACAGCTGATTTTCAGTTGGTTTGAGGCCTTTTCCGGCCTCCCAGGCTTGAGGAAAGCCTCTGCAGCTTGAAAAATAGGCCCGTTTCATTACTTCCTGTATTTCCGGAAATACCGTAAGTGAAAAAACAGGCCTATTTTTCAGACTACAGAGGCTTTCCTCAAGCTTGGGAGGCAGAAAAATAGCTGGGAGGTGCAGTGCAGGTAAGGGAGCAGGGGATTGAAGGCATATGCGCAGGAGGTGTGGGAAGGCATGTGCATTGCCTTCTGGGTGCTGGCACACAAGTGCACATGTGCAAGTGCACGCACAATTTTTGGCACAGGAGCCCCAAAAGGTTAGCCACCACTGGACTAAAGTGTGCCTTTCACCCTAAGTCAATGGGACTTTGACAAAAATAAAAAATAAAACCCAAGAGAATACATTTTATAAATAAATAAATAAATAAATAAAACCAACACAAACTTAACTTTGATTCCTTTCCTTTTAAATTAGCACTCAATTAAATTAACATGATTAATCACATTGGATATGATTGCCCCTCCCACTTCCCCAGGGCAGGTAGATATTAACATCTTCTGTCACATTAGCAATTATAAGCAGGTGACAATTTGGGGAGGGAATCTGAGAACCACACTCAAGGTTTTGGAGAATGCACACATTGCTCTGGGCCCCAGGTTATGGACTTCTGCTTTAAAGATATTAGATACAATGCAAGAGCATTACTACTACTACTACTACTACTACTACTACTACTAATAATAATAATAATAATAATAGCCAGTGTGCTATAATGGATAATTAATGAGGTCCCTCTCTTACCTACCCATGCCAGAAGAAGATCTATATTCAGCCAGGAACTTTGTTGCCCCAAAGCTATTTAGAAAGGACAGAGCCACCTGGTCATGGGTTAACATGTCTATGCTTACTACAGAACAAAAGGGCAGATCTATATTTAAGGGAACCCGTCCATTTTCAAGGATCCCCAACTACCTTTTGACATGGGTGGGCCTTGGGAAGCTTACCTTCTTCCCACCTGCTTCAACTTCTCACTGATTACCTGCTTTTGAATTCTTCAACCATATCCTGGAATTTTGACTGCTCCAATTGCAGCTGTTCCCGCTCATTCAGCAGCCGCTGCAGCTGCTGTTTCAAGGCTGTGATGTAATTTTCGAAGAGGGGTTGAATGTTGGCCTTTTCCACAGGCTCCTGCTGCTGCAGGCAGTTCCATTTGGTTTCCAGAAGCTTATTCTGTTGCTCCAAGTACTTGACCTGTAATGAGGTACATGTCTAGATGCTCTTCTACTATTTCAGACTATCAACAGATTCTTAGGATCGATTATAGGAAGCTAAAGGAGCTACTTTTTTGACTGAAAGAAGGATTCTTCTTTCTCTTGTTACTGATATTATTGTTTTGGGGGGGAAAAACTAAGCATCACCATTTCATGCCTAGGAAGATCTTGAGGACTGAAATGGACTATGAAAGAAAGAAAGAAAGAAAGAAAGAAAGAAAGAAAGAAAGAAAGAAAGAAAGAAAGAAAGAAAGAAAGAAAGAAAGAAAGAAAGAAAGAAAGAAAGAAAGAAAGAAAGAAAGAAAGAAAGAAAGAAAGAAAGAAAGAAAGAAAGAAAGAAAGAAAGAAAGAAAGAAAGAAAGAAGAAAGAAAGAAAGAAAGAAAGAAAGAAAGAAAGAAAGAAAGAAAGAAAGAAAGAAAGAAAGAAAGAAAGAAAGAAAGAAAGAAAGAAAGAAAGAAAGAAAGAAAGAAAGAAAGAAAGAACACACATCCAAATGTTTACATCACTGCTCTAAGCATCAGTAATGCAAAGTCAACCCCTAAAAATATTCTCAGGTTACTTGAGAATGATTGACTTAAAAGTTGCAGCAATGAATTAGAGAAGGGCAGAATTTCCAATGTGTCAATGGAAAAACACAGCAATTTGCAATACTCAGTGCTTGCAATGCCTTCCTCCCAAACTAGCATATATAGGATTCTAACAAAAGCTGGCTTAGCTGTGGCTTTTTGTTGAACACCTTTTATGGGTAGAACTACTCTGGACTCTGTGTGTGTGAGGCGATGGGTTTACTGCAGTCCACATATAGACAAATGTTGCCCAAGGTAAGATAACTCCCCAAAAGATGTTGTAGAGCAGTTCCCAGTATAGCATTCGGTTAATCCACCCAAAAGCAGTTGAGAAAAAGATCTTGATGGGACAAGGGGAAATACAGATAGTTCTCAATTTACAACCACAATTGAGTCCAAAATTCAGTGGTGATATTCTACCAGTTCGCCCCGGTTCTGCCGAGCTGGTAGCGGTGATGAACAGTGGAGACCGAACTGGTTCTCTCCGCCGCTCTGCTATTGGGCCCACCTACCCACCCGGGCTCCCACACTCACCTTGATTCCCTGCTTTTGAGGCACAGCTGTTTTACGTGGCACAGCAGAGTGCCACGCGGCAGCTGCTGAAGCAACAGGGAGAGTGCAGGATTGCAGGAGGTGCGTTGGAATGCCTCTGTGCCTGCGCAAAGTGCATGCTTAGTATGCACATGCACACCAAACCAGTGGTAATATTTGAATCCCATCACTGCCCCTTGTTGTTAAGTCAGAAATTTCTTAAGTGAATTTTGTCCCTTTTATGGTTTTTCTTGCCACATTTGTTAGTGGATCACTGCAGTTGTTCAATTAATAACATGGCTATTAAGTGAATCTGGCTTCCCCCTTGATGTTGCACGTCAGAAGATCACAAAGAGCGATTACATAACTCCTGGACATTTGCACCTGTCGTAAATATGACTCGGTTGCCAAGCATCTGAACATAAATCATGTGGCCATGAGGATACCACAGTGGTTGTGTGAAAAATGGTCGTAAGTCACTTTTTCAGTGATGTTGTAACTTTGAACGGCCACTAAATGAACTGTTATAAGTTGAGGACTACCTGTGTGGCCACAATTTCAAATACATTTAACAATAAATATGTTTTAAAAGTTGAACCTCTCCAAATCTATGTATAAGACACAGTTTGGTCTAATGGTTAAGGCACCAGGCTGGAAACCAGGAGATGCACCTTAGGCGTGAAACCAACTGGGTGACCTTGGGTCAACCACACTCTCTCAACCTTAGGAAGGATGGCAATCTATTTCTGGAAAATCTCAACAAGAAAACTTGAGAGACTGGTTAAGGCTCTCAAAAAACTAACCCAAAGACATACATTAAAAAATAAAATAATAATCCTCCAAAAATCCTATGTATGGGAGAATAAAACCATGCATCCAAAGCCATACAAATTTCCTCCCCCCAAAAGCTCATTGCTTTAATAAAGGATCTCTAACAAGTGGTCCATTGTTGTTTTTTTCATATACAGATTCATCATGATTTGTTCAAGTTTTAATGATTTGATGCTAAATTTAGTGCAAATTGTAAATGGATTAGGTTAATGTTGGGGCTAGTGCACGCGCAGTTGCCATTTTAATCTTCGTGCATGCCAAATGGAGAAAAGGAAGGTGCCGTTGAAGGAAAACAGCACAAGTTCCAAAAAGAAGAAGAATTTGGTATAATTGAATGATACGAATATGGTCATAACAACCCGCATCTGTATTCAGTACAAGTTTAGTTCACCTGGTATAAAAAATGTTCTCTAATTAGAATGCCCAGAGAGAACTTTGTGTCAGAACATGACAGACCCACCTTACCATTCACTCTTCTCACCTTATCAATGAAGGAGACAAACTTATCGTTCAGGGTTTTGATTTGCTCCCGTTCCTCCTCCTTCACTCGAGAAATCTCTGGATCAATCTGGATCCTAAGAGGCTGCAACAGGTTTGGGTTGATTCGGACTGTGTGGATGCCCCTCCCTTCACCAAAGCGGCCAACGGATTCGTAGTTCACACCAAGACCACTTCTGCTGGCACAGCCACCCAGACTTCGGGAGCTGAAGCTCTGCGGCCGACAGCGTCTGCCAAAACTATTCCCGCCACCAAGACTCTGGCTGCTGAATGCTTCATGACTGTGATGGCCACTGCTTTGGTTGCCAGCTGCTCCGGCCTGGCTGTTGGTCCCTGCACTTTGACTGCTAAATCCCTCATTCTTTGTAATTCCAGCACCAAAGCCCACCGGTCCAATGCTGTAGCCAAAAGGCGCAGTTCCGTAGCCCAGCCCACTACTCAGGTTTGCTCCAGAGTATTTCCTGCTATGGTCAAGGAGACGGAAGGAGGAGGACACGCTGCTGCCTCCACCGCTAGAAATATAATTCCGTCTCCCATTAAGGGATTTAGAGGTGCAGCATTGCCGGCTCATGTTAGTTAAGGAAAAGGTGGAACCCAAGCGGTTAAAGCAAAGCTGAGCTGCCAACAGAGCTCCCAAAGAGGAAGAGAAAAGCTTAAAGAGAGAAGCAAAGTCTTTTCCTGCTCACATCAGGAATTATTCTTTATATACCTTCTGGGATCTGGGCTGGGCTACAAAATAGGCATCAGGTTAGGAAGATTATGCTTCCTATTCTTGGGAAGCATAAATAGTCAACATGCAGGCGCATTTTCTTTTTCCAATGTGCAAATGGAAAAAGACTTCAAAGAAAGCTAACATGATGTGGATGAAATAATCTGAAATGGAAAAATCTTGCTTGGCTTGCATGGCTCTTGATGGTGATCCTGAGTGACCTAATTAAACTGTTTTCCATATGACAATTAGGCCTGAGTTAAATGATTTCAGAGAAGTCCTTTGCATTTTGCCTTCTGGAAACTTTGCCATTTTAGCACCTTGACTCAGGCAAGAGTGAAGATTACCCAGCTTTCAATTTTAGGGCTTCCTACTCAAAGCTACATACATCAGCATCCCTGATGCTCCCATTGAACCAAACAAACCCAACAAGGCATCTATTCCTAACCTTGATGATGCCAAAATACTGAAACTTGTATTATGTTGTTACAGTGCAAGGTCTGCCTTCTTACATTGTGATGCCACTTGGAAATATGTAAGACACACAATTCGTGCTACAGTGATGCAAAGCACATGTGATACTTGCCTTCCCCCACCCACCCACCCAAGGCTGCCTGTGCCAACAAATTAAAGCAAAAGAAATATTTCCACAAGATCTCTAGAATTTCCCAGCAATTCCTTGATATATTTATTTCAGAGTTACTATATAAAATGTGTAAAATCAGAGACATTCTGATAAATTGATACCATCTGTGAAGGAAAGTTGATTTTCCCAGTTCTTCTGAAACCAAACTCATAATTTTAAATCCCGTGGACCAAAGACCCTGGGAAAATCCCCAAAAAAGTCTGCAGAAAAATTCCCCACCCCATTTTCCTACCAATCGATCATTCTTTATTTGGGATTGCAGGATATAGTCTCCAGCTCTGCTCTCAAGGTGGGGGGAGAGAGAGACTTTTGGCTTCATGCAAGGAAAGCAGCAGAAGCAGCAGAAGTCTTTGTCTCCCCCAAACTCTGCCAGAAATGAGTCTTTGTGAGACTTGTTGCGCCAGCGCAGCCTCTTGGAGCAGGATGCCTTGCAGGGTCCCAAAGACTCATTTCTGGCAGAGTTTGGGAGAGAGAAAGAAAGACTTTTGCTGCTTTCCTTGTGTGCAACCAAAAGCAGAAGAAGAAAGAAGTGGAAAGAAGCAGCCTGGTGGCCAGGTGAGGCACATGGGTTGGGACAAGTCCCCCCCCCTCTGTCCTTCCCCCCCTCCCCTCATTACCTCATGTTGTTCAGAAAGCAAGTGATGCAAGCCTTGAGTTCCCACGGGCCATGTGGGTGGTGCAGCCTTGTGTTCCCACACAGCCTGGATTAATTGCTTTGGGGGTGACATTTATCTGCAGACCACCAACATTTTCTCACGGACCACCAGTGGTCCCTGGCTCACTGGTTGGCAACCACTGCTTTGGAGAACAGGTTGACCCCCTCCTCTCTGTGACAGTCCCTAACATATTGGAAGACTGCTATCATGTCATCCCCTAGTCCTTCTCTTTGCTAGACTAGACATACCTACCTCCCATAAGTGCATGGGTTAGCCTTCAGGTTCCAATCATATTTATTCTCATCTCCAGAGCTTCACCATATTTCTTAAACTTTTTTTGATTTTCATGAACTGATCCTTGACAAATGATCAGTGAGACTGAAGGTAAGGGAAGTGTTTCCAGATAAATTGTCTGAAGACCAATGCATGCTCTTATTTGATTGAAAACTGAGCAGAGTTGGTATTGTCTCTATGTCATCATATGAACCTATGGTGTGCCTTGTGTATGCATTATGTAATAAACAATGTATATCCTTACACAATTTGATAGCTGTCTCACTTTCTTTTCATTAATTGGCTGTTCAGATAAGCAAGATAATTGAGACATTCTATCTAAAGCCCAACAAGCTAGTTATTCACTAACATAAAATGAGAAGTCAGTACTGCTTAAATAGCAGCTTGCATAAAAGATGTGGGGTTTTTTTCACAGTTTTTCCATAAAAACCACTTTGCAAAGTGAAGTATTTGGAGAAAACTGCATGTGATACACAATAAACTTATATATGTGTATTTTTCCACTTTCATTACATATCTTACTGTATGCAGAATGTAGAATGAAAAGAAATTGTGATGACCCAGGGCATGACACAAAGGCAACACAGTTAGATAATCAGTAGGACTCCCTTTATTAGCTCCAACTTTTCCCCCAATGTCCTGGTTACCTTTTGGCTGGAGAAAAACTCTCCCAGGAACAGCCTTTGACTGCAGAGAATCAAGTCCAAAATGTGGTCAACAAAAACTGAACTATAAGTCCAATCAAGGTAAAATGAGATAATTAGTCTGGCAGGGCAGAAGCAAGAATTCCAGATGTGAAGGCATAGCAATAACTCAACACGGTTGGGAAGATGCCAGGAACATAGATAATCAAAGTCAATACAAGATAAACTCACATTTGCTCCCAGCAGCTGCCCCACTCAGCATGCATCTTTTTTAAACTCTCATTCCCAGTTGCGGCTAATGAAGGGAATCAGGGCCCTTTCCTCCCTCGTAAGCCACACAATCTACATTGCTCTCTTCTCCGTTCCTCCCTGCATGCCCTAGGATGAAGAGGGGGTGGGCCTGGGGGTTTCTCTGAACTCCCTCTCCCTTGTTCTATCTCTTCCCTGCTCTGTCCAGCCAGACTTTGCCCTTCCCCAGTTTCCTCCACAGCCAATGGAGCCACACTCCCACTCCCTGTCAGCTGTTTGTCTTCTTCCTTGGATTCAGACTCCGACAGGGGCATGACAGAAATATTATTGCACTGTATTAATTGTAGGACAGGAAAAATGACACTTCTTTAGTCACAAAATGGATGAAGATTTGGGTTGGGTCTTGTCTTTTATAACAGATTACCAAAATTCACAAATAACACCTACCTTTTAGGATCAACCATCAATAGTAAAAGAACAAGCGATCAAGAAATATTACATCACAAAATATGGTAATGAAATATGTAGAATTTTAGAATATAAAGAATATATAAAAATGTATTATCATAATATAACTATGGGATAGATTTGGGATGATAATATGAATTGTCATAAAATAAATCAATTAAAATATGGATTATCTTGCATAACATGAACTAATAATAGTATAGTCAAATGATTGATTAACAATGATATTAATGTATTTAGGAATATTTGATAGATAATATGAGAACATATACAAGTAATTGTAAGTGATGACTATGAAATGGATGCACAAAACAATTTGTAAACCAACCGACACACTGTATGTACGTAAGTGGAAGATGGCTTGATGTTTTTATGTTGTGTTTGTGTATGTTTGTCTAAAAAATAATAAAATTTTATTTAAAAAAAAAAAGAAATATTACATCACAGACTAGCACTTGGTAGGGCAGTCATGAAGGCCTTGGAAAAGATATTCAGATGCCATGACCTGCAAACATGAAAATAGTGCAAACCATGGTATTCCAAATTTTGGTTTTGGTTTTTGAAGAAGAAGGGTATGAAGAGTATTGTTCCTTTTTAAACTTTGGTATTGGAAAAGAGTTCTGAGAATACCACTGACAGTCAAGAAAAGAAAAAAATGGACCATGGAACCAATCAATTCCCAGAGTTCTGACTCAAGGCACAAAAGATCAGGCTCAAATTATCCTATTTTGGACACAATATTTGAGAACTTAACTCTTTGGAAAAAGATCTCAAGTTGGGAAAGGCCAAAGGAAAGAGAAGAAGAGGATGAGCAGGAGGAATGTGGATGAACTCAATTACAATGGCAATTGGCATACCAAAGGAAAACCAGGCTAGGGAAGCAACATCATGATAAAAACCAATTTATGTGGTCACTAAGAAATTACACCAACTTGATGGCACTATATAGTTTTCTTCACCTGTGCACAGCCCCATCTGTGTTTAAATCTGTATGTAGTAATTGTATTTATTTATTCATGGTGACAAATTTGTAATGCTGATTTTTTTTTCCATGTCAATGATTTTTCATAATAAGAGTAGCTCCATGATCCAAAATCTGGTACTACTTAAGGCACAAGAGCTTGTGTAATTTCTTTCTTATCATTGTTTCAGAAGAAGTGTATTTTGCTTTGGTTTGGGGGGGGTGATTTTCCATGATGGGCCGGTTGCTGCAACCCCAGCCATTTTTTTAAGCCACATGTCCTGCATTGGAGCCACCAAGTCCAGCATCTGTGGGGCAATAAGAGGAAGTTGTTCTGCAATTCTATCACACAACTCAGACAACTTTCAGGCAACTCCCCACTATTAAAAAGATATTTCCCTTCTGGGCTGCTCCAGGCAGCATTCATTTTCCTCAATGTTTGCAGACAAGGGCTCATTTGCCATGTTAATCCTTCATGCCTGCATGGGTTAATTTGCTTGAGATGGAGAAGAATTGCCAGACTCACCAACTTCTTGGAGGAGGAACCCACATCCATTGCAATATTATGGTTGGTACAAGGAGAGACTACCTTGTATTGGGTAAAGAGTAGTCTCATGCTTATGCATAAATGTATGGTTGGCCTTGGACTTTTTTTTTTTAGAAAATGGATGCTGCCATCCAGCAATTATTAAAATCTACCCCGGTTGTCTCCTTCCGTCACAACAACAGCGACAAAAGCCTTGTCCTATATATTTCCCTGCTTGCTTATACAGAAAGAATTCAGAGAATGAAGCCAGCCTTTAGTTAAAAATAGACTGAATTTTTTTTAAAAAAGTGTTTTAACTGCTGTATGTAAAATTTTCCAGAGTGGGTTCAGAAAGAGGCACAATGACCTAGTCATGCTCATGAATTACCTTGTCCAAATACTTTGCAGTATTTTTAACCTATGTTTTAAAATAGAGACTGATCCCATTGTCCATGTCTCCCGTGATCCAGGATTTCAACTATCCAAACTTGGTTTGTTTCACATCTTATCAAAGATTCTTCATGTAGTAGCACTCTAGCTTTGATGGCCAATTTTTGCAGGTTCCAGGTGATGGCTTGAATATCTATCACTTTTTAACAAAAATCCTTTGACATCACATGAAATTGATATTTGAGAGAGTAGATCCAGAGTATCTGGTTGCCCCATTGCCAGCATGAACTGATAACCATTTTTGGAGGACCGAAATGGATGATATTGTCCTCAATTAAACTTCCATTCTGGGTGTTTCTACCCCATGCCCAGAGTACATTTGCTATGTTATGTGACTTTGAACATACCAGTCCACTTCAGCTCATGGTATCTCAGCCAATGATTCACTGCTGTGTAGAGGCCCTGGAATTCATCCTACTACAAAGTTTGCTTTCTCATATTCTTTGAATGACAAACATTATCATCATCATCATCACTACCACCACCACCATCATTATTATTGAACAAGTTCACCAGTAAACCACTAAAATGTGGGCTGTCCCTTTCCCCCATTGTAGAACTTAATGTTAATTTGTTAAATTTATATCCACTTTTCCTCCAGGAGTTCAAGGCAGGTAAATAATCTTCCTTCTTCCTTTCATCTTTATAGCTTTGCTAAGTTGAATTGACAGAAATATTAAAGTGAGGGAATCTTCAGAGATTTCATGGCTGAAGGTGATCTTGGGGTCTCCAGAGTTCAACTAACTAAACACTATGTCCTCCAGTTCTTATTATTATTATTTATTAAATTTGTTAGCCTTCCATTTTGTCACAAGGTGGCTTTGGGTAGCTTTAAATACTAAAATGAAACTATAAATATATGAATAAATGTATAAAATCACATGAAAATTACAATAAAATGCAAATTATAACCAAAGATGGAGAGGAAGGGAGGAAAATATACAAAGGGAGGATTAAATTTATGAATGTGGGAACTCAAGCTGAATTTGAATACTATGATGACATTGACAATGATGATGATCTCTATTGACAACATTGATTTATTGTAAGGAGAGTGTTTAAAAATCTGTGATGGCAGTTTAATTTCATGTGTGGATTATTGGAGAGAAAGAAATTTGACAATCTGTTTCTAGCGCAATGCCAAAGCATATAAAAGACTCCTTTAAAAACTAAACTATCCAAACATAATTTACATAATTTCCACCATTCTTTATTTTCAGAAATACAGTTTTCATTTATATAAATGTAATTATCACTTATCATTACATTATCATTACTGACAGATTTACTAATTGCCCATGTTCAAATGACTATCTTTTTGGATAGTGGAAAGACCTGGATTTTTCCTTCATTGCATACTGAAAATATAATTGAATTTCACAAGGGGATAATGAAATTCTGTTCTCTGAATTTCTCATTTCTGGATCATCTCATCACAAAAATTAAATTGACTTATTTTTCCTCTTATCAAACTTGCAAACATTTTTCTCACCTTCACAAATATAAACAACACTATAATCCAGAAGAGGAATTGATGCACCAACTTCATATGTGGTTTGAACATAACATTAATCAAATTCACCTGTTGAACATAACATTAAATCAAATTCACCTGCTTCTCTGAAGTCATACCAATCAATTCTAACAAATCCAATATTCCTACTAGGATATCTCAATATTCTAGAATTCATTCCATTTTCAGAAACATATAGTATATTCTTGTTTCACTCTCACTCAGGGAACTGGTTCCACTTCCAAGATTAAAAATTGTTTTGGAGCCATGCTGCCTACCATCAGAATCTCCTGCAGCTCTTGATTAGTTAACAAGTGTTAACTTACTATCCACTTAGTTGATTACATTCTATTATTTGAAGGCTGTACCTGAGTATTGACTAAATATAGTTTATGAATCCAGTCGTTGTGGTTTGTAAATCCTACCTTGTAGCTTAGAATAACATGCAAACATGGACTATGGATTGTTCAGCAATCCATAGTCAAGCTATCCATGGATTTATGGCCATCAGGGATACACAGTGCTCTTAGTTCAGTTTAATGTAATTTGACAATCTTGTACTTTCCACCACATTTGAGTCAAGTCCTTGAATATCAATAAAATCAATAAAACATTTATCTCACACACATTTACTCAATATAGAAGCTTATCAAAAATCAGTGTCCATTGGTCAATCACAATATGCTTTATTAATTAATATTTTTCAGAGAAAATGTTCCTCTGTTTGAAGGTCATACCACAAACAAGTAAGTGTTAAAAGAAAATGGCAGCAAATTTGAACATTTAATGTGATTTATATAATAAAAAATTTACATAGCATGACTATATATCCTGTATATATCATTAAATCTCATATTGAGAAATTAGGGTCAGCAAAGGGCCATCTATGGATGTCAGAAAATAATAATGACATCTGGAATGGCAGGTTTGGCAAGTTTAATATAAGACAGTCTGATAATCCAACCACAAGAGGCTATACAAAAACAGATATTGGAATTTACTTAATCTGTAAGCCTCAGGCTGGGTCTCTTTTTTTTGATATTTTTCTTCTTTTGGGAGCTGAGCTTTTAACATAACAAAGGTGAAAGGAGATGTGACATTAACTGCATGAATGCAACCATCGATGAACGCACTTGGGAACAGAATTCCAAGGGATGAAAAACAGCTAGTTTCAGGAACAAAATGGGAAAGAAAACAGTTTAAAATATCTGTCTCTCTACTACTTGGCTTTTCAAAATTTACCATGACAAATATGCATCTCCTACAATTCAATATTGCGTGGAGTATTTTAAAAATGGGAGCACAGAACTTAATTTTCAGAATTGGGAAGAAGATCAACGCTCACCTTTTAGTGCAAAGATTGGCACACAAATCTGCAATTCCCTTGTCACATGGCCAATCCAGGGAGTGCTACTGTTGTGATCCTGGGGTAGAAGATCTTACTTTACTAAGATAAGATGGAGAACCTGAATCACTTTAGAGAAATTTCACTCCTGTCCAATTGTTGATGTTTTGGAGAAGCAAATGTTGGTGGGAGTTAATGTCTTCTAACAATTGTTCTGCCACAGATCCGCGGAGGGAAGAACATGGACATTCTCTCTCAAATTATGATTTCTCAAATGAAAACTGTAATTCCAAGTCTTCTTGAAGGAGTTCATTTCATTAGCTCAATATCTTGAATTTAGTAAAGGAATGCTCTAACAAGCAGGTGCATACTGACCCCAGGAAGTAACATTGCTGCACCATTTTTTAATATGGGGCATGCAGTTATTTAGGAAAGGTGTGAGACTTATTTCTGTTTGTTGACAAATGCAGTTTGCTGTCCAGAAAATAATGATCTTCTTTAATTTTAGATGTTTTTCTCAAAATGTAAAGATTCCAACTACTGTCCATGGCATTCTGGGGCCCATCAAATTTCAATGGGTATACCAGGATTTGAATAATGGTAATATGTGGAAATAAGGATGACAAATAATGAGAAATGTACTTTAAGATTGCAGATTATTCAAACTACTGTTTGGGATTTAGGATTCCAGTATGCCTATTCATTCTATGTTATTTAGAGGCAGGAATGTAGACTGTAACTCTAATGAACCCTTATAGCATAATCATATGCCTTCTGCAGCTGTTAGGTAAGCCAAATAAAATAAGAACTGATGGATTTTGAAGTTAGTTTCTCTGATTGGGCTTACCTGTTATTTACAGTATATATAGGTGATAGGTCAAATTGTTTGGGTAAATAGAGTTGCAGAAGCTTATATATTGTAGACCAGTTTCACAAGGGGAGGAAAATACTAATGTCATAATATACTTAGTATTCAATTAGGCGAGAGAATATGTGTATTTTCTTTTCTTTTTTAACGCAGCTTTGTTTTGGGGGGGTTTCTTTCCTGATTAGTTTTGTATTGTTCTTTTTGTGTGTGTTTTTTTTTTTTTTGCAAGCTTTTATTTTAACTCTTGAATTTTTTTTTAAATGGGAAAAAATTGATGGAAATAGAGCTTGCCCAAAACATCTTAATGGTTCAGTTGGTGAAGCAAACGATATCTCAACCTCCTCCCCAACCCTTTTCCCTTTTTAAGGTAAATAGTAGTTAGTTTATTATGGGTCTTCTAGTCCAACCCCATGTTTTAATTCAAAGAATGGAGCCTAGGGGGGATTGCAGTTGAACCCCTACCCACTGCCAAGCCCAGCACTGATCAGCCATCTTGTTTAGACCTGGCACCAAAGCTGCCCCTGAAAGTACATGGACTCATGAGCTCCATAGATACTGGGGACCGGATCTTACAGCCTCAGCTCGAGGAAGGCCAGCTTCTCTCAACAGAGCAAGGGATGGTTAATTCAAGGATTTAAAATGTTTGCAGATACAAATTGCTCCTGCCGCTAGTATTAAACAAGTAGGACATGTGAGGAAAAGTTTGTGCACAGGGCAGTTTTATTACACCACTGTTGACAGGTACAGAATTTAATAGGACGCTCCTAATTTTGACCATTTGTTATCTGTTTGACAGGAATGCTTCCATCCAGTTATATGGTATCTCTGGACACCTGAATAACTGGATAGAAGCATTCCTGTCAAACAGACAACAAATGGTCAAAATTGGGAGCATCCTATCAAATTCTGTACCTGTCAAGAGAGGTGTCCCCCAAGGCAGTGTTCTAGGACCAACTCTTTTCATACACTACATAAATGACCTCTGTGATCATATTAAGAGCAACTGTGTTCTCTTCGCTGATGATGTAAAGCTATTCAACACCACAGACAATACTGCTACCCTTCAAAAAGACCTTGACTATGTATCAGAATGGCAAACAAATGGCAACTTCAAATCTCAACAAATAAATGCTCTGTCCTACATATTGGCAAAAAAAAATCAGAAAATAAAGTACAGTCTGAATAGTCAAGACCTTGTTGATGATCCAAACTCTGTCAAGGATCTTGGAGTACTCATCTCTAATGATCTAAGTGCTAGAGCCCAATGTAACTACATAGCCAAAAAGGCGTTAAGAGTTGTTAACCTAATCTTACGTAGCTTTTTCTTTGGTAATATTACTCTACTAACTAGAGCATACAAAACATTTGCTAGACCAATACTTGAATACAGCTCATCAGTCTGGAACCCATATCAATATCTGATATTAACACAGTTGAGAAAGTCCAGAAATATTTCACAAGAGTTCTCCACTCCTCTACTCATTGCAGAATACCTTATGCCACCAGACTTGAAATTCTAGACCTAGAAAACCTAGAACTACGCCACCTTCGGTCCAATCTAAGTATAGTATATAAAATCATACATTTTAATGTCCTACCTGTCAATGAATACTTCAGCTTCAACCATAACAATACAAAAGCACACAATAGATTCAAACTCAAGGTTAATCATACTAAACTTGATTGCAGGAAATACGACTTCAGCAACAGAGTGGTCAATGTCTGGAATACTCTACCTGACTCTGTGGTTTCTTCCCCAAAACCCAAAAACTTTAGCCTGAGACTTTCTACTATTGACCTCACCCCTTTCCTAAGAGGTCTGTAGGGGGCGTGCATAAGCACCTACCGTCCCTATCCTATTGTTTCTTTTATTTTCCTTATATGTATCCATATATTCATAACTATGTTTTTACTTATACCTATTATCTTGTAAGCAATTGACAAACCAAATAAAATTAAAATAAATGTTAGAATTCTCAAAGAGATGTAAGGAAACATACAAAGATTTTGTGTAATTTTTTTTTTTACATATCACCAGCATCGGAATAGGATGGAGAAATGACTTCCATCTGCATTTAGAAGTAGAGACAGTCAAGCAGACAGCTGGTGCAACAGACCAGGAGAATTCCAAAAATGCGATTTTAAAATCAAGATGATGACAACAACAGTACAATCATGTGTTTTTTGTGTATGTTGTACATGTGACAGAGATTAAAAAAAAATCAAGTTGGTGGCTACAAGTGTATTGTCACACATACCATATTATTATTCTTAGCTGCATCCCTTGGGCATCTCTGCAACAGATATATTTACTCATTTGAATACATTGCTGGGGAAAAACAGCTTCTATTGCTTTAAAATGTGGGTAAGGATGTAAGTAATTAGAATCACTATATATGGAGAGAGAGAATGTTTGCATTCCTCCTCAATACACAGAATCCTGGGGGCACAGTAATACCCAAAGAATGTTGAATTATGTTTGCATCAATGTTGAATAATGTTTGCATCTATTCAAAATAGGTAATTCTAGTAACAGTTGTTTAGATATGTTTAGATGGTGCTGCTGAAGCTGGTAAAATAAATGGGCCCCTGCCTGATATGAATCTGTTCCTCCTGCTTTTGCTGCTGGAAAAGAGATTCTACAACCTTGATTGTGCTTCAAAAACTTGCAACATTGAATTGACCAGAAATAGTAAAGTTTGCCGAAAGAACAGCTTATGTCCTCCACAAAAACGAAGTCAATGGTTCAGTGTTTCTACTTCTCTTGAAAACAATAGCCTTGGATACTCATCCAGGCAACCATGGCTATGTCTAGAAAGCATGAAGAACTAATTATAGGCTCCTTCATATGTAAAAGATGATACAAAATAACAAAGCCCTGACTTTTCCATAGTATATTTGAAAGGGAGGGGAGAAAGCTTCAAGAAAAGCTTTTATTCCCCTCCCTCCTTTCCTGCCATGAGAGCAGATTGAATGCACAAATATGTGAGGCTGGAAGGTAACAACTCCCAAACGGATCTATCCTGAGTTTAGCTTTGGGCCTGTTTTGTGAGCTTTCCTTGGGAAATTATTGGAATGGATGCAAGAGCCCACAAAAGGATCCTGATACCCTGCAGAGCAAAGATAGGCAATTTTATTTTTGTCCAGGGCCAAGTTCCCTCAGAGATAAACTTTGAGGGACGTTGGCTAATGGAGAACAGCACTGCAGAAATTAATAGGAAGAGCAAAAATCTAGTGTATCCCATTTCAGCCTCTCTGGCACTCCCTGTCCCCTCTCTTCCTTTTATTCTTTTTCTAATTCTTATTTTTGCCTGTTAAGCAGAAGCCGCAGGAATGGGATAAATGTTACCAGAAGTTAGAACTGAGAATCCCAAATGAAATTAGGCTTAAAGTCACATTTGGTTCTAAATCACAGGTTGAAACAGTTCCATGATTTCAGCTACAAAACAAAAGAGAAGATTTTGAGCTAATGTAAAAAAATGACAGTATTTATTGCAACATGAGACTTTATTGACACGAGAGATTATTCCACGAGGTGCATCGTGAATGAGGAAATTGTCGGAAGTTTGCATTTTGCTTTTTGTTAACAACTTTCGAGGCTGGTATAGTCACATGAACTACTGTACATTAAAATTTTAATAACAGGATGTACAATAAAATGATCTTTTAAACAGAGCTTATAAAAGTAGTATGTCTGGTTTGGTGCTCCTGTTACTCATCTGCAATTTAGTGTATTCTCTTTGTGACAAGAAGATGGGCTTGTGCAAAAGCCACTGAAGCAGAGAAGCCAAGAGACAAGCGAAGTTACCTGCTTCCTACAGAGTTATGCAACAGTGCAGCTGACCACATGGAGGAAAGCAATATGGGAAGCACCATTCCATTCACAGAAGCACTAACCCAACAACGTGAGGGTGCAGGGAAATTACAATGGTCTATGCAGCAGAGCGTGTAAGAAGACAGATGAGGTGAAACACATACAGTCAGAAAATCACATCAACTCACTTCTTCTGCCTTTCTGGGATGGGCCACTTCTGAGCCTGCAGGTGGATGATTACATGATTGAAATGCTTCTGTCATTGATCAGAAAACGTGCCTGTTCATGCAAAGCTAGCATGCCAGGGAGAAAACTGGGCTCGAAACCCTGACACACTGGTCTTGTGCATGCATGCATACATCCTTTTAGAAAGCAAAAGAGAGAGGAAGTTTCCAAGTATGTGATCATCCACCTAGAACCTGGAAGGGCTGCAATATTAGATCAACCTCCTGATCATACCTTAGGCTTACAAGTGCCATCCCAAGAAGCCATTTACCCTGTAAATGTAGAGGATTGTATGATCATCGTAGAAGAAGTATGGGCAATTGAGGGCACACTTAATTTTCAGAAAGTACTGTATGGCGTGTTGGTTGGGTATGGGATAACAAGAAATTCTTCTGTTTCTTGAAGCAGGAAGTGACCTCTGCTTTTGGAAACCTTAGCTGATTATTCTCTTGCTTGAGGAGCTTGTGGACGATACGATCTTCATGCTTGAACTCCCCCCACCATAGGTGTATCCGCCCCCTGTGAGGCTTCCAGATCCACTTAAGCTGCCCCCGCTACTAAACCGGCTCATTTTTCCTCCCCCAACACTAATGTGGCTGTGACCGCCGCCACCGCCGCCACCACCAAGGCTTAATCCACCGGCTCCTCCACCGATAGTATATCCAACTCCTCCTCCGGCTCCATAGCCAGATCCCCCACCGACACCATATCCTCCAGCTCCTGCACCACTGATGGTGCTCGAGCTGCTGATCACAGCTGTGGATTGAAAAATCATACAAGAAGTCAGTCTGGTTCACTCAAGAGGACAAAGGCACTCACTAATTTAACTGAAGGCTAGATTGTGTACTTACAGATATTGACAGGGGTTTCAAATTCTCCCGACATCCTAAGAGAGAGAAGAAAAATGAAGCATTGAAGCCAAGAACAAATTTTGCCATCAAGAAAATTCTATAGCTCTCAGCATTTTCATGGCTTTCATAATGGCATCCAATTTGCTTCAAAATAGCTTCAAGGAGTCTTTCCTGAATCCTGCAAATTTACCACTCAGGGCCAGAACGTCAGGTTATTATGTATGAGCTGAGTATTCTCAGGATAATGAGATTCAACCACACAGGTCTGTACAGTAGCATTTTCATAATTCATGGTTTTCTAACCAGTCCTATAGTAGCATTTAAGCCAGGGGCGTCAAACTCGATTTCATTGAGAATCGCATCAGGTGTGTTTGTCGTTGGGGGGTCTGGGGTGGGTGTGGCCAGGATGGGTGTGACCAGCTCGATGTCACTCATGTTAAGGCCACCTGTGGTGTCCCGAGTGCTCTGACAGAGAAAATGGGCTCCTGAGCTCCGTTTTCAGCTTCGACAGCCTCCTGTAAACCTCTGCCAGTGAAAATGGACCTCAGGAGGGCCCTCCTGAGCTCCGTTTTCACTGGCAGAGGCACTGTGGGCCAATCCTTCACTGTTTCCAGGGAGCCCCCACGAGCCAGATCTAAGCACCTCACGGGCCAGATCTGCACTCCAGGCCTTGAGTTTGGCACCCCTGATTTAAGCTATCTCCTTTTTGGCTTTAGTCTTGTATCAACATATTTCTCTTTCTGCTGTTCCAAATAATTTTCTCTAGAACTATGCATTGTTGTTTCTTTTTTAAAAAAAATCTATCTACATTATTGGTTAAAGAGATTGTTCAAGTCCCCACCCATGTCTATTGCACTAGGCGATCTATGGTCTATAGACAACCACCTACAAAACTCAGATCTTAGCAATTGGTCTTTTGCATATGAAAATAGGCAAAAGAATCTAATATCCTGGTCAATTACTTACCGGCATTCCTCTCCCTCTAACAGGGTCCTGTATGTAGCAATCTCAACATCCAAGGCCAGCTTCACATTCATCAATTCTTGATAATCCCGCAGCAGGCGAGCCAGCTCGTCCTTTGCTGTTGTTAGGGCAGTCTGGAGGTCAAGCAACTTTGTCCGAGCATCTTTCAGGGCTAATTCCCCACGTTGCTCAGCTTCTGTTAAGTTGGAATGCAGGCTGGTAATCTGAGAAAGAAAGAGACAAATGTTCCCTGAGATATCACGTTTTGTGTACATGGGTGCAATTGGCAATACGAATTAATCAATTAATTCATTAATTCAAAGCGACTTTTTAGTTGCAGCACCAACATTAACTGAGTATTCTTTCCAAGCCCCATCTTTACTTTTAATTGTTTCTTAAAGAAGAATGCAAGATCTTCGAGAAAGAATCCCATTAGTAGTTGAGGGGATTTGTTTCTTTCTGTTGCTGTTGGGTGTAAGGTATCTGCTTTGTTTCTTGTGGTTTATTCATAGTAAGCCACTGCTTCTTTAAAAACACTATTTTATGGTCTTGCTATTTCTACTTCAATTAAAATATGTCTTTCTCCTCCCCCACCCCAACAAAAAAAAAATCCCCAGGTGGTTTCCATATGTACTGGATGAAGCGAAAATATTCAGGTGGGAAAAAATAAGGTGAGAATACCACCTGCATAGTAGAAAATGGGATTCTGAACCTGAAGCCCTGAGGAACCTTGAAGATATGCTTTGAAAGCAATTACAAATGGAACTAAGGAAATCTGGAGAAGCCATCAGACACCTAAATGGAAGATGACCCATCGCTCTTTCTCCCCAGAAACCATAGAAAGTTTTTAAATAACTAAATAAGAAAGACTAAGGAATTATTGAAATATGAATTGCATTAATCCTGTTTAAAGGGGGAGAGGGGTTGTGAACCTAGGCAGTTACAAGAGTTGAATCTTCGACCATCCTAAAGCAATTAATTTTTTCTTAGAAAAAGAAATAAAGAGAGGGGAGGAGAAAAAGGGAGGAAAAAGGTATGCCTTACTGCTTTCTTCACAATTTCAATTTCAGAGCGAAGTCTTTGGACAAACCGGCTCATATCTGCAATCTCATCTTTGGTTGATTTCAAGTCATCTCCATGTTTGAAAGCTGTACTTTGCAATTCTTGGAACTGAAAGTCAAAATGGAAAGAAATTATCATCTTGTGCATCTTAAATAAATTCTATTCACAAAATGTTCTTTATTCACATGCATAAAATAATTGGTATTGGTTGCAAATGTATGCAAAAAAGGTTGAGCGTTCAAAGTACTTGAAAAAGAAAATTTTGAATTGCATAAGCAATAGATGAAGAGTAAAAATTTATTTACAGGGACAGAAATATATTTTCAATAAAGGAATGCATATACTGAATACAAATCTATATGCAAATGTGTTCTCAGGGCAAAAAGCAGATTGTTGGGAACCAATCCAGAAAGCTGGAAGACTCTCAAAGACAAAAGAGCTTGCTTACAAAATGAGCAGAACATACTTTTCCACTTGAGGCAAAACAGAAAGGTACAGTACATTGTATGCCAGGCCATACATTTTTTTTTCTAGCAGCTGAAACATCTCATAAATACACCCAAGATGGGGAAGGTTACATTTTAGAAAAATGAAGTACAAATGGAAGGGATGATGATAACTATTTATTGATAGTAGTCATTCACCAAACCATTTTTGGGTGTAATATGCCCTATGTGTATGACGTAAAGATAGTGCTCCCTGTATCTTCTGAAGTAGATTAGATCTTTAAAAATATGATATAATGATCTTATGAACCTCTTTGGGCTGCCATAAAGACTGTTGTTTGATTTTCTTGCAAAAGACTAACTTTCTGGACAAACTGCTAGTTGGTCCTTTCAGATTTCAGTAGTTCTTAATTCAGGAGCATCAGAGAGCATGAAATTATATTTTGTTCCAGTGTAAACATTGAAACCCCTCAGAGATTTGCTGTATAACTGAGGGGACTTTTTTGTCATTCAAGGTAAGATGAAATTACATCTGCTTTGGCTAAGGATCCTCACCTTAGATTGATACCACGCCTCGGCCTCAGCTCTGCTCCGATTGGCAATGTCTTCATACTGAGCTTTGACTTCAGCAATGATGCTGTCGAGGTCCAGATCTCGGTTGTTGTCCATTTGCAGAATAACGTTCGTCTCTTTAACCTGTGAGTGCAGCTGAGCCAGCTCCTGCCAGAGTTTCAAGCAATGCAATTGTTAAGGGGAAAACCCCTGATCTGGAACCGTGACTTCAGAGTGTGTTCGTGCCCTGGGATTAACTTGTTAGACATGTATCTACATTGAAAGGAGCTCACAGGAAAATAATTATATGAATGATTTTCCAATAAAGATTCCAGATCCTTTATTGAAGCAGATATCCTTTACAGATGGGATTCCTGTCATTATATATGATTTGGAATTCTCAGTATCACTTTGTTCATAGCTATCAAAGAAGAAGTGGCAACAACCACCATTCACTTCCAGGGGGAAAAGATGTGATGCTTGTTGGCCTCACATGGCATGGGAGATGTGAATCTCTCTCTGAAAGCCCATTAAGATGTCCACCTTTTCAGGTATCCTTGCAATACAGAAAAGTCCCTCCTCAGCTCACCCCACACCAAACAATCTGATAAGGATGGATTTATTTTACCTAGGATTAAGATAATAATTGATTTGAAAGGAGTTATTCAGGGTTAATGAATTCATAGGACAGCTTTTATAACAGGTAAAGGACATGCTTATGCAGGCAGTAAAACACAGTCAGGAAGCTCTACATGGGATGGCACGCATTGCTCTAGCAGGGGCATGCATTTATTGGTCACATTTTGGAAAAATGAATTGCTTTAGGTGCTAATAAGGCAGAAGTGATCCTTACCGCATCAAAGAGCGCTCTTAAGAACTGGATATATTGAGTCAAGGAGTCAGACTTGGATCCCAGATCAATCTTGTGCATATATGAGCCGTCCACATCCTTAGGAAGAAACAGGTGAATACTATCAGGACAGAGCAGGCAATGATGGGTCAGAGCTTTAAATTTAACACAGAAATTCCTGCTTTAAGACTTTTTAAGGAAGCAATATTCTATGCAGGTACTATACCTGGTATATAATACAGAACAAAGCATTACTTATTTATTTGTTCGATGAAGAGCTCGCTTTGTGGAACTCAAGCCTGCATCTATAGTGCTTGAGCTTCCTAGCATTCCGCATTAGAACTAACCTATATGGTAGGTTGAATTGCTAGAGAGCCAAAGACCCAAATTTATCTTGTGAGCTTCCATGGGTGTGGGTAGACCACAACCTGGCTCTCCCCAACTTTTATCCCAATACCGTAACCATTACCTCACACTCATTCACAATCCATAGTGATATCAGCTGTGGTGGACGTTGCAAGAACACATCCTTATAATTAAGCTGCACTTTTAGAAAATAAATATACCCTAGGTTAGAAACCAACAATTTTTAGTGCATAGATATGTGAACTTTTGGAAGAGAGGTTTTTTTTTTAAAAAAATGTGCTAATAGCAACAATCTGTACCTCGGTCCTAAGATAAGCAGCACATCAATGGTTCAGAAATGTTGGTGTTGGATTTAACACAGGAAATGGGGTAATTGTGAATGCCAGGCATGTGAGATTATCAACTTTAGCATTGCAAATAGATGCGTAAGTGCAAATGAGTGGGGAAGTATAAGCAATAAAAAAATATGATTGTAGCTTCACGTTTCCATGTGTTAATATGTTAATATGGACCGCTTACCTTTTTGAGCACCACAAAATCATTTTCACAAGCTGTCCGTTTGTTAATTTCATCCTCATATCTGCAATAGGAATGAATTATTACTAGTACTGGTAATATTAGCTTTATTCAACCGGTTGTTCAAATGCATACAAAATCTTTACAAGCCTTACTGAATATATAACTTTATGACAATCTTCTATGGTAAATGAAATCAGGAGGTCTTTGCTTGCCCTAAGTATCAGCAGAAGTTCTGTAAATTCATATGAGACTATTATACCTGGCCAAATGCTATGCACCGGATCATAGATGGCAAATCAACTAGGTATAAATTGAAAGAAGACTGCCCCCCCAGCTGCAAATAATGAGAAGGGAAAACAAATCATGAAACTATAGTGAAAAAAATTAGCTTAAGAGCAATTGCAGTAATTGGGAGGAAGGCATCTCACATTGCTTTGCCTTCTTGACAGAAATCCACATTATCCACACAACATCAGCTACTTTTTTTTTTTCACTTTTACTTACTTGTTCTTGAAATCTTCCACAAGTTCTTGGGTGTTCTTCAGTTCTATGTCCAGGTGGTTTTTATCATTGCAGAGGCTGTCAAGTTGCCTTCGAAGAGTTTCAATGTAAGCCTCATAAATAGGTTCAAGATTGTCTCTTAGTGCTGGAGAGCCTTGTTGGTACAGAAGATCCCATTTAGTTTCCAGGACTTTGTTCTGTTGCTCAAGGAATCGCACCTAAAACCCCACAAGGGGAAGAGAGAGAAGAGGGACCTCAAGTTATCTTTCTTCGAAGAATTGCCTTGAATCCATTTGTTTGTTTTGCAGATTAGTTCCTACCCTGTCTATATAGGCCTCTCTCTCTTCCCCTTTTCCTTGCAATAATGCCGTGAAATAGACAGGCCTCAGAGAGAATGATTGGACCAAGACACCAAGTGAACTTCCATGGCTAAAGCTGGGAGCTGAACATGAGTTTCCCTAGCGCCAATGCAATTCTTTTATCATTCTTTATCAGATTAAGTGGAAAGGCCCTACTGAATCTCTGCTGATTTCTCCATGTAACAATATTCTCCATGTCACTTCTGAAACAAAATAATAGAGTTGGAAGGGACCTTCTTGGAGATCTTCTAGTCTAACCCTCTGCTCAAGCACGAAACCCTATAACATTTCAGACAAATGGTTTGCCAATCTCTTCTTAAAAACCTCCAATGATGGAGCACCCATAATTTCTGAAGGCAAGCCATCCCACTGTTTTAATTGTTCTGTCCTGAATAGTTAACCCTTCCTCCATCCTTTCCCTAATTTTAAAAATTCAAAGTATTGAAAATCAATTTCCACACAATTTCACCACACCAACTGATTAAAATTGGCATAGATCCTTTTTTTAAAAGGAAATAAATAGGAAGTTAAGTTGCATTTTACATCTATATTTTGTTTCTGTAAAAGCCCAGCAATATATCTTACTAGGAATGATTTGAACATGAAATGATGTAGGGAAGCAAAAATATTCACCTTTTTGGAAGTATACAAATCAGGATTAAGCCATCCTGTCTTCGCTCTTAACCCAGTCAATATAATTCCGTACCTACCGTTGCATTTAAGGCTGCTAATTTGATTAGTGGGGCCTAAGAAGGTCACTCCCACACTCAACTAACTATTTAGGCTGAAACTTCTTAGGTTGAGATGTAGACGAATGAACTATTTGACAAACTAAGATTAAGTCTTTCCATTTGTATTTTTACTTCACTGGTTTACTAGTCAGAAAACTGTAATTCCTATGCAAGCAAACAAGTAGCTGTACATGGCCTGAAATCTTAGAATTAAGAAGAAATTTCCCAACAGTTAGAACAATTAATCAGTGGAACAACTTGCCTCCAGAAGTTGTGAATGCTCCAACCCTGGAAGTTTTTAAGAAGAGATTGGACAACAGTTTGTCTGAAGTGGTGTAGGGTTTCCTGCCTAAGCAGGGGGTTGAATTAGAAGACCTCCAAGGTCCCTTCTAACTCTATTATTCTATTTTATTCTATTCTATTCTATATCACTTTGTTTTATTCTATGATCTGCCACAATTCACAGACAAAAGCTTATTATTTTGCTACAAAATCTACTATTGAAGTAAATCTAAAGAAGTTGTCTTTGGAGTACATTATGCTTTGAAGCTGCTATTGCTTCAAAAATTATTCAGAAGGACTTCAGAAGCAAATCTATACCCTTCCCCAATTCATTAAATCAGCTATGATTCCCCCCCCCCCAACTTCTACCTAAGCCAAGCCTGGGAAAAAAAATGTGGCTGCTTTAAAAGTCACACTAATGATATGGCTGCTTTAATAAATCCACTCAGTGGCCAAAGCATAGGATAGTTTTCTCAATGGTAGTTTAGGGTGGGATTGGTGCTAAATAAGCATGGAAAACCATGTTTAATGAAGAGGTACTTGAAATAAATTTGGAAAAGAAAAAAGATTTTAAAAAGATCAAAAGAGCTCTTATCTTTCTTATTCATATTTAAAACCTCTTAGGATAAAATTAGAATGGCTTATAATTTGAAAGGGAATATTTATTAATGCTCATTAAAGAATGATGTATCTTTATAGTCATCCAATGCTCTAATTGATATGTTCTCCCCTTCTCTGTGTCCTCCTCCCCTCCCCAGAATTCAGGTTTTTAAACTATGAGAACAAAATGTTCATTATGATTCTGCTATATTTCTTGGGTGGCCTTGGGCAATTGACTATTTATCTCATCAGAGCAGCTCCTTCATCTCTGAAACAAGAGTAATAGATAATGAGGAACTTAGCCTTGAGGGATGTCGTAAGAATTAACAAGATAATGATTTTCAAAACTTGGCACCAGAATGTAGTGCAGTTGCCAGATGCCTGTAAATTTTTATATTTTGCATGGGAAAAGATATTTCTTATTTAGCCAGAAGGTTTTTCCAAGTGACAATGTTTTTCAATAATAGTTGTAGCTATCTTCAGAGAGATATACTGCTACTTGGAAATACAAAACTATGTATGACTGGCAATGCTTGGTATGCATTTTCGTTCCCTTTATCCTCAATGTGAAAAACCCAATGGAGAATATTGTCTCCCTCATCTCGTTCCCTCGACAGTGGAAGTACCTCAAAAGGCTGAAACAAGAGTTGAGTATAAATGAAAGATTTCCCCCCGAATGGAATTTGAACAAGTTTTAATATTTTTTTTAAAAAAACATTGTTATTATTTCTAATAAATGTATGATGAGGCAGCTATAAGACAAATCCTAAGAAGAGGATGGCATTTTATGCATCCAGCTTTGATCACCACAATGTAAAAAAAGATGTTGAGACTCTAGAAAGAGTGCAGAGAAGAGCAGCAAAGATGATAAGGGGATTGGAGGCTAAAACATATAAAGAATGGCTGCTGAAACTGGGTATGTCTAGTTTGATGAAAAGAAGGACTAGGGGTGACATGATAGAAGTGTTCCAATATTTCAGTGGTTGCCACAAAGAAGAGGGAATCAAGCTATTCTCCAAAGTACCTGAAAGCAGGACAAGAAGCAATGGATGGAAACTCATCAAGGAAAGAAGCAATCTAGAATTAAGGAAAAATTTCCTGACAAAACAATTAATCAGTGGAACAACTTGCCTCCAAAAATTGTGAATGCTCCAACACTGGAAGTGTTTAAGAAGAGCTCGGACAACCAGTTGTCTGGAATGGTATATCCTATGACAATAAGAATGGTTTGACAATTGAGTAATTAGGCAATGGGGAAAGGATGACTGGATTGAGAAAGGAAAGAAAACAGAAAGGGAAACAAAACTGAACTGATATGAGGTGAAGCAAGAAGATCATTAGACAGGGAAAAGTTAAATTCACCAGGCAAGCAGTGTTTCCTACCCCCAAAACTCCCTATAGAATCGTAACCTTCAGACTTATTCTTCAGAATAATTTTTTATTTCTGCAATGAGCAGACGAATGGACTCAGTCTAAATAACCCCATCCAACTCTATAATTCTATATACCAATGACCTGGAGAAAGACATCTGCCAGTATTTTGGAAAGCAATGAATGAGGGCTTGGCAGAAAATTTAGCAGGCACATGTCAAGTATAGATTTAATGAAGGGAAGACATACAGCTATTTAGCTGTTACTGTGGTATGCCCCTGTAGAGGTATATTGATACAAGGGTTTAGAAGAGAGCTGTATAGAAAACCCAGTGAGGAAAAGCTCTTAATTAGATTTGCATAGGGCTAAACTACGTTTTCAGAACATTAAATTGTACAGACAGCCCTTCCTAACCTGGTCCATGTTAATGTTCTCGTGCAGGGGGAAGGGAAGGAATAGCATATTTTTAAAGCTCTTTCATGTAGGACACTTGATTCCAGTTTGCAAAGTGTAGATCATTAAAGCAATTTAATTTTTAAATATTGTGTGGGTGGGGGGGTGTATTGTGGGTGTATGCATCTTCAAGACAGTCTTGAGTCATGGTGACTGCCTAGACTAATCCCTGCAATATTCAGGTTGCCATTGTCCAAGGCCAAGAAAGTGATATGGGCTCTAAGTAACTTAGCTACTTTCATATCCAAGACAGGACTAAAACTCAAGGCTTCCCAATATCTAGCATGATGCCTTAACCACTACACCAAATTTGTTTTTATTTATTTCTATTACATAATAATGATAATACTTTGGGGGAGTAGTTTATGAATACTAGCAATAAATGTTTCATAAAACATGTTATGAAGATGAACATGAAACATGATTTTCACATGCACGTGACCAAACCTGTGATTGAGAAACACCTAAGAATGAAGCTGTATATATCATTAAGAACATACTATTGTTGTATAATATGTCATTAAGAATATACTATTAACTGCATAATTCCTTAGAACCATTTATATTAACCAAATGAGTCTTCAAATTACTACTATCAAATTAATTCAAAATGGTTGCAATAAATTGCAGCATGCCTACTTCTCTAACCCCTAAATTCCACCACTTTCAACAGTTCTGCATTTTAATTTCCACACTCTAAAAATCTTTTTAAAAGTTACAATTGTTCATTTCCACCCCAGTTGAAATGCATGCAAAGCAGACCTTGTTTAAAAGCTTTTATATTTCTTTTATATATAGAAAGTAACCTCTATTTCAAAATGTTGTAGATTTGCTTTGCTAAAATTTGGCTTGTGTTTACCCAGCAGCTTTCCTCTTATAAGAAAAGATTTCATTTAAAACTATGTTTAGACACATATTCCAAAGAGAAACCAGCTCTTTGAAATAGTGATGATTAACCTATTCATTCTGGAGACAATTAGCTTTTCGGGAATTAAATAGGTTTATTTACTAGATATACCAGAATAGATTTATATCAATGTCACTATAACATTTTATTTGAAAGAAGCTGCCATATATATTAAGTGAAGCCAGCAACGAATTTAACAAGTATTATGGGGGTGGATGTTAATATCTCTGGCAGAAATAATTCCTAATTCCTTTGGTATAAATAAGGATTGAAATTAGGAGGAATTTGCACATACCTTCTGCCACCAAGTTTACTAAATTATGCAGTTGAATGCTATACCAGACACTAATCTTCAGATCAGCATATCTCAACTTCAGCAACTTTAAGATGTGTAGACTTCAACTCCCAGAATCCTGGGAGTTAGCGAGGGAATTCTGGGTGTTGAAGTCCATACATCTTAATTGACCATGTATTCCATGACAAGATACCTTTTCATCTAGTATCATTACAAATGTCTAACCATCCTTCTTTGATAATTTCCAAGGAAAATATGAACTTTCACATTTATAGTTAAGGTATTTCATTACAGAAATACCCTGAAACCTAAGAATTTCTTCCTAGTACTTAATTTAAATGTACAATTTAAATAAAGTTACTAGTTCTTTTCTCAAGTGTAGCTTCCCACCATCTGGTGCTCTCCAGATAGGTTCGATTACAAATGTCATCGTTCCCAGCCAACATAGGCAAAGGGATTGATGGAAATTACTGCCCAAAATACATGAAGGAAACCTGATTGAGGAACATTGCCCTGCAATTAAAACAGCAGAAACTCTAATCATTATAGCTTCGGTCCTTTTGTCTTCTTTATGAAGTCAGATTTTCATAAGCTATAGAAATCCTGAGCAGCGTCACTCTACCTCCAGGTTCTAAAAGAAAATCTCCCTTGTTTCTTATTTTCAGAACAGCCTTGAACCCCTTGTATCTTCCTAGTGTTTCTTTTTGCAATGCAATGTTCTCCCTGCCCTCCATCTTACCTTGTCAATGAAAGAGGCAAACTTGTTGTTGAGGGTTTTAATCTGTTCCTTCTCTTGCACCCGGACCCTCTGAATCTCAGGATCAACCTCCATGTGCAGAGGAGTCAGTAAGTTCTTATTCACTATGACGTTGTGGATTCGCCCAGGTGGTGGGCAAGGCATTGAGCCTGAAAGTGCATATCCTCCTCCACCACCACCAACAAAGCCTCCAACATGACTACCTAGGCCAATGCCACCGCCAAGGGCAACCCCGCCACCATAACCTCCATATCCTGTGCTATAACTGCTGAATCCCAGACCACCACCCAAGCTTCTTCCATAGTGAGCTCCTCCACCACCACCGGAAGCTAGGCCCATAGAGATCCTCTTGCTTCCACCAACGTTGTAGAGACTTCTGCTGCCGAAGCCACCACCAAAACATCCCACTCCTCCGATGACAGAGGTTGAGCTGTTGCCCACTCGGAAGCCACTGTTGGAGACAGAGTAGTTCCTCCTTCCCCCCGCTGAAAATGATCTGGAACTGAATTGCCGATTCATGGTGCGTCTGTGAGAGGGAGAACGGCAAGGTTGTGAAGCAGAAACAGAAGAGTAGAGATTAGAGGAGACCAAGAGCCCCCCTGTGATGTGGAAATGGGAGATGTCTCCTTATATGCATTCAACGTCTTGGGCTTGGTTGCATGGGAATGAGAAGAGGAAGGCAAATATTCAAGGGCTTGGCTTGCCTTCAAGCAATGAGTTCTACAGTAACGGCCCAACATCAAGTGCAACACACCTATCCGATAACTTTAATTTGTCCAAATTGCTTGCCTTGCAATACCAGCTTATTTGCATCCCTTTCATGTTCACCATTACCATGTTTGCTTTCTTCAAAGAGCTTTAAGCTATGGTACACAACTGAAGATTAATGCAAGGGGGTACAACTGAGGATACTTTCCTCTGTGCCAACAAATACTGTTGCACATAAAGAACAAGGCACGGATCTGGGTGTGTGATGCTCTGCAGAAGTTTGTAGAAGTCTTCTGAGCCAATCAGCAAGATCACATAGAGAGATCTAAGAACACGTTCAGCTCTAGAAAATTCTGCAAAAGTTCATTTTAGTGGGGAACCCCATAAGAGCATTTGTGTGTTCATATTTGTGTTTGTGTGTGCATGCGTGTGTTATTATGAATCACATAAATTGTGTCATGAGGAATCTATAAAAGAAGAATTAACCGTATTGCACCTCCACATCAGTTTTTCCCAACATTAGTTTCTTTGGATGTGTTCACCTGCAATTTCCACAAATGGCCACTACCACAAGCAATGTTCAGAGATGAGTCTCAGGCTAAATACTTAAAGAGCATCAAGATGAGAATGAGTGATTTTCTATAAATCCATGCAAATGGCTCAGAAATAATAGATTGAGCCATTTGAGTAACATCATGCCTTTCTTAGGGCTGCAGCATCATTGGAACTATACAATATTTTATCTAGAGCTATGGCCATCTAAGAAGATTTTGTGTAACACTACAATGCAGGCACCTTGGTTAAAGGAATACTATAAACAAGTTCATTTTAAATAACAAGTTGTTTTCAAAGGTGATTTCAGGACTTTGGGGTGGTTTGGAAAACCATGTTCAGCTAAATGTTTCCAGCTACTATTCAAACAATACCAAGTACTCTACTAAACCACAACAAGTAATAAAAGTTCCCTTAATTGCAAAGAATCTTCAGGGCAAAAATGTCTTGCACCTAAAATATTATGTATTTAAATAATGATCTTTGCCTGCCTGGGCACAACATGCAAGGAACAGAGATCTTTGTAAGAATCATTTCCCAAGCTTGCATAGAAACAAATGCAGCCAACAGAATGCATCATTAGAAAAGCTGAAAAAATGTATACAATATGATCTATATTCTGGCTTTTTCCCCAGGCATGGAGCAATGGGGAGAGAGAGCCTCTTATTAGATTTTTCATGCTACTTTCCATGTGGTCTTCTCTTCTGAATACATATAATTCTTTGTGTTGTTAAAACATTCCTGATGTTTTCAATGTTTTATGATGACCAGAGTCCGATAGCCTTATACTGTAAATATGCTAAACAAACTAATAATCCCAAGCAATTCCATCCAACCCCCAACTTTCTCCTCTGATTAAGTGATGACATTTTGCTAGTAATTTAATTCAGCCAGTTGGGATGGATAAATCAGGGAGTAGCTAAAAGCAAGAAAACAAAAAATGTAATATGTCCTCTTCAGAACCAGATCTGTTCAAATGTCTTCACTAGTCTTTCATAACTGCAAACATTACAAGTGTACACTTGCTTTTCACACCTTTCCCTATAGGCCCTGTACATTTTCAGAGTAGCCATTATCTGGGTGGGCAAATTATGGATGTTTATGTTAATTGATGGATGTTTAAACTTGAAAAACAATTTGACCAGGAGCTGAGCTTTTCACTAGTATCAAGTACTGTGAAACCCAATTGCCTGTGTGCACCTCAAAGGTCTCACTTCTTTCTCAGCCACAAAATCTCTGCACCAATGGCCTAGAAAAAACACCTCACACAAATTTCTGTTTTGAGGATACATCTCTTCCCCTCTAAAGTGTCACCTGCTGTGGAGATGACATGCTGTTCCTCTACTTCCAGATTTAAAGAGGCAGGTGTTGTTATTTATACAGCCCAAATGATACTAGGAAAACAGAAGAGAGGAAAGGGTTCTGTTTCAGAAAATTCCACCAAAAAATCTGCAGAAAATCCAAGCATGAGTAGAAAAACTTCACAGGAGGCCAATTTTCTCCTACTCCTTTTCACATTTATCATTTTGAAGATCTCGTCAACTCTCAGTGGCATTTATCTTTCCCCTCAGCAACATCCATAACAAACCATAAAATGATGACATGTACACAATGGAATTTTGATAGAAATGATACAATTACATACTTGCATTGTTTCTTCTGACTCAAGTATGTAAGCAGCACATTTTTTGTCCTATTTTGTTGATTCTATCTCTCCATGTTTTATTGTGTAAACTTATTAGGTAACCATTTCTATGCATTGAACTTTTCTTACATTTCTCATAATATATTCAATTCTCTAATCCATATAACAAAATGAGCAGGGCGTACTCTTATGCAATGCCTTTTTAGTTTCCATTGATAAACAGAGTAGGGATACAGCCTATTAATACTTTCCTACCACCATTAATACAATTTTGAAATGTCTCCATCCAATTCACCATCTTTTTATAACATTAAAGTATTATAGGTACGAAAAAGATAAATAACTTGTTTTAATTTTTTATCATTTATGTATAATTTGCAATCACATTCTCTCCATTTTCCCTGTGAAACACAATTATCTTGCTTCTTGTGCATTATTTCTCAGATCTGCACTAAATATATTCTAATCTATTTAATATTTGCTGAATCATATTCTGAATCATATTCTCAGCCAACAACATGGTATTATCAGCATATAAAAATCCACATGACCCCGGCCAAACTTTAATGTCACCACAAACATTCCATTTATATATATATAAATGGGCTTACCAGGGTGTTGTAAAACAAGTATATACTCATTCCCCGGTCTCAGCTGATCTGGATGAGAACCAGTGGCCTAATGGCAATTACAACTGCCTCACATGTAATACTTCCCTGGTTCGAATCCCAGTAAGGGTATGGCTAGCTGACGAGAGCTAAGAGAGCTCGAAATAGATCTATCCTAGTCTCCCTTGTTTAATTATTTATCAGTTCAAAAACCTAACACACACACACACACACACACACACACACAGGTCTTGGTGTGCTCGGGTCTTTTCCCGTGTAAGATTGAGAGTATCTTGGAACATTTCGACGAGGTCCAACTCGCCATCTTCAGGCTGGTGCTTTCGGCTTCGTGCTTGTGCGAGCAAAGCACAAATATATATATGTGCTTGGTCAGAGGGTTGGACTAGATGACCTACAAGGTCCCTTCCAACTCTGTTAATCTGTTAATTTATCACACACTTCCTCTAAGTCAACAAAGACTTTATTTCTTACATTATTTACTTAATTCCCTTTTACCACCCTTAATTCCTTAATTTGAGGTAGAGTCAAAGCATGACTGAATGGAGCTGAGTAGATTCTTTTTTGGGTGCCCCAAGAGAGAAATATCTACCACTACCAAGGACTGAACTCTCAACCTTCTGAGCGGGAGGTGAGCATCTTCACCACTAGGCCACCACGCCGCTCATGCATTCTTTACTAACCTGCTCAAAAACAGAAATCTAAGCTACCAATCTATCCTAGCACAAGACCAGATTGCAATTTCTCAAATTTTACTCTTTATTACTTCAACCAGAATTCAACCAAACCCCTTCCCAAGCATCCTTAAGAAATTCATCCTCTCGTTAATTGATTTATTTGCTTTTACTCTTTGCTATTTTTCCTTCCATTCAAAAAGATAATGATTTTCTTCCCATCATCAGCACAGATACAGATTTCACCTACATGTTTTAAAAAGTGGCACAGCCACCCCTCAGCCAATCACATCACATTTAACATTTCTCCACTTCCTCAGTCTGTATCTGCAATCTTTCTATTTTTTAGCACTCTTGCAGCATTTCTAAATATTTTTTTCTATCATTTTTTGTTGGATACTAGCTTTTATTTCAGTTCCACACTTAAATATCGCATGATTATTCCCATGTCAGTTTCTAAGAAACCTTCCAAGGTCTTAAGGTCTTCCCTCATCTCAATTTCATGACTTGCATTTTTAATCCCATTTACTCTGCTCAAGGGCTATTGAACTCTCTCCTCCCATTTTCAGAGCCACGGTTTTTTTTTTTTCAATCAACATCATTCTGCAGTTTCTCTGCCTCTTTTAAGCTTCACTTAAATGCACTGTTGGATTGCATTGGGTGTGGAGCAGAGGTGGTATTCAGCAGGTTCTGACCAGTTCTGGAGAACAGGTAGCGGAAATTTTGAGTAGTTCGGAGAACCGGTAGCGGAAATTTTGAGTAGTTCGGAGAACCGGTAGCGGAAATTTTGAGTAGTTCGGAGAACCGGTAGCGGAAATTTTGAGTAGTTTGGAGAACCGGTAGCGGAAATTTTGAGTCATTTGGAATACCACCTCTGACTGGCCCTACCTTAATCTCTTCTCTGCCTCTCGAACCCCAGCTGATCAGCTGGGTCTTCTTTTGTTGCCCTGCACAGGAGAACAGAACTGAAAAGCAGGTTAGTGGGGTGGGGAGGGAGGATTTTGCAGTAATCTTCCCCCTGGAGTGGGGAGGGAATGGAGTTTTTTCAGTATTCTTCCTCTGCCACGCCCACCAAGTCACACCCACCAAGCCAAGTCACACCCACCAACCCAAATCACACCCACCAAGCCAAGCCACACCCACCAAGCCACGCCCACAGAACCGGTAGTAAAAATATTTCAATCCCACCACTGGTATGGAGCGTCAAGCATACTGAGTTTTTCATTTGTGTTTGCCTTTGGAGAGCCCTGCTTTCCATTATAGCCATGCCTTGATCTTTCTAGCTTGGTCTTTTCTTCACTGTCTGGTTGTTTTCCTGTTCTTGGTCCATGTTTATAGATGGGGACGTCTCTGTTAGAAGATCACATCTTGTGCATAAGCATGCTGGTGCTGGAACCAAGGTGTGTATGAAGAACCTGACAATGGCTGAGATACACAATAATACCATACTTCCCCGAACATAAGACCCTGTCTTACTTTTTTATTTTTGCCACCAAAAAAGGCACTAGATCTTATTTTGGGGGGATGTCATCCACTGACTAACCTCACTTGCACATGTCACCACCGGCCTCCTTTTCGCTGTCAGAGGCCTTCAGAAACTTCTTCTGCAGCCAGCAAGGCTTTCCTGAAAGCTTTTGCAGCTGATAACAGAGCTCCAGATCGATCCAGAGCTTTGTTATCAGCTGCAGAGGCCTTCAGGAAAGCCTTCCCAGCTTTGCCGGCTGCAGAAGAAATGGGCCAGCAAGGCAGGTATCAAGGTGTGCGAGGCCTGGCTAAAATTGTCCAAAGGTAAGCAGTAGGGCAGCTCTACCACCCCTACATCTCCAACCTAGCTTAATTTCTGCTGGTACATTCTGGAGTGGGAGGGATCTTCATTAGGCTTATTTGGGGGGCAGGTAGGGCTTGTATTGAGTGCACATATAAAAATCAAGCTAGGACTTACTTTCAGGGTAGGTCATATTTTTCAGGGAAACAGGGTACACAAGTTGGGAATTGCAACCAGGAGAATGTCTGTGGATATTCTCAATCATCCAGGTCATAATTGTCTGAAAGGTGCTTTTTCAAAAGGCAACTGGACTATTTTTTCCTTGAGGAAGAAGGAGAAAATGCTTCATTTCTCATCCAAGAAGTTTCATAAGTTGGAAGTTTCTTGGATGAGAAGCGAAATGTTTTCTTCATCTTCCTCAAGGAAAAAACAGCCCAGCTGCCTTTTGAAAAAGCACCTTTGATGCAAACAGGCATCAGTTTGACGAGAGACCAAACAGGCATCAGTTTAGTTTTTGTTTCCCTCGAGAACCCACAGCTAATAAAATATATTATGGTTTTACGGGAGGCAAGACATTCTTGCTTTTATGAAACCATCAAAAATGCTGTAATAAAAACAACACTTTTAATTTAATTGTTGAATTATGATTCATCTTAAATAGTACTAGTTGTTTTGCATAATTCTTTTATTTAAGGATTCGTATCAATGTTTGGTATCTGTGCATTTTTGCAATTGTATGAATGTGGCCCATTGATTAGCACATTTTTTTTGTAATGTGGCCCGGGAATTCATATGAATTTCAGATCCCAGCTGTAAATGTTATACAGGCAGTCCTTAACTTACACCAGTTCTTTTAGTGACTGTTCAAAGTTACAAGGGCACTGAAAAAGTGATTTATGACCATTTTTCACACTTATGACCATTGCAGTATCCCAATGGTCATGTGATCAAAATTCAGATGCTTGATAAATGTCTCATATTTATGATGGTTGCGGTGCCCTGAGGTTATGTCATCACTTTTTGTAACCTTCTGACAAGCAAAATCAACGAGGAAGCCAAATTCATTTAGCAACAATGTTACTAACTTAACAACTTATAGTGATTCACTTAACAACTGTAGCAAGAAAAATCAATGTAAAATGTTTTGTAGATGGCACCTAGCCCCAACAAGACTGGCCAAAATGTATCCAAACACAAAAGCAGTGTGTTGGAAGTATAAATATAAAGAAGGAACGTTCTTCCATATGTGGTGGTAGCGTCCAGAGGTTAAAAAATATTGGAGGAGGGTACAAAGATGGTTATCAGAAATTACAAATTAGAACTAGAACTGGAAATATTTTTATTAGGAATAATTAAGGGGAAATTGAGCAAGGGCATCTGATACATCATTATACATATCATAACCGCGGCAAGAATAGCCTTCGCACAGGGATGGAAGAAAGAAAAGATGCCATCTGAAGAAGACTTGACACAAAAAATAATGGATTGTGCGGAACTGGATAAATTCACAATGGAATTAAGAGATAAAGATGATTCGGACTATTATGCGGTTTGGGATAGGTGGTACAAATGGGTGAAGGATAGAAATAAGAGCTGATATTTATGTATAAAAGGAGATGTGTGTATTAACAATGACACGAACACTATTAATATGAATAGAGATTTGTATTTTTGTTTTTAAAAAATAAAATATTAAAAAAAAAATTGGCAAGAAAAGTTGTAAAATGGGGCAAAACTCACTTAACAAATGTCTCACTTAGCAACATAATGTTGGGCTCAATTGTGGTCGTAAGTCAAGGACTGCCTGTATAAGACCATAATCCATTTATCCTATTTTCACTCTAGTTTCTTCTCATCCTTCCTTTCCCTATATGGCCATTCCCCCCAAGACAGGTACTATCATATCCTGGTAGTAGCAAAAATTTGTCTGTCTCACATTCTAACTCTTGTATCACTCATTAATTCTCTCAACCCTCATAATAAATTCCAGATTAAACCTATTTTTATTCATTATCATTGTAGTTGTGTGGACCGATGAATAGACTTATAATTACACCATGTATCTTAGTTGCCCACTGACCGTTATAATTTTCATTCATTTTTGTCATTCCCAATGGCCCAATGGGGGTTTTTGTCCTGCATTTTTTGTTCTGTGTCTCCACATTCATCTATTCATTTTGCATGACATCATAATTTCCCCCAGAGATTGGCTTCATTCACAACATTGCACCATTTATCCCAACTTGTTCTCGGTTCTGCCATTATTACCATTCAATGGAAATCCCAAAGGTACTTTTTCCAGAAGGCCACTGGACTTTCTTGGGGGTTTTCTTCTGAAAATGTTTTGCTTGTCATCCCAGAAGCTTCTTCAGTTTTAGCTGACTGGTGGGGAATGGAAAGTTAGAACCAGTCAGTTGGAACTGAAAAAGTTTCTTGGATGAGAAATGAAACATTTTCAGAGAGAGAAAAAACCAGAAAGTCCAGTTGCCTCTTGGAAAAAAGCATCTTTGGGACAACCATGACCTGGATGATTGAGAATCTCCATAGACATTCAGTAAAAAGCAACATGCAACTGTTAAAAATGAAGACGCCCTACTTTCAGAAGAATCTATAATATAGTAGATGACACCAATTCAATCAATTTTACATGCATTTCAGCCCTTTTAATTATAATTATACCTTCCCTTCCCTTCATGTGTTCACAAGAGCTGGCTGCCTTCATTCAAGTTTATTACATCCTTCCTCTTTTCTTACATTCCGAGTTGCATTCTTTCACATGCCAATTGGCCCTATAAATGTTGATCTCCACTGCTCATGATGGGCTTGGCCAACTGAAGCTTTTATGTATCATTAGGGAACCAACCTTAGTCACATCCAGGCCATGTGCACGATTCCCTACAATGAGGTCAGCATCAGTCAATTTCTACTCATTTTGACCAGGAAGCCAGAAGCACAGTAGAAACTATCTTGCAAGCCAGTGTATAGTTGCTGCAATCCCACCAGCTAAGAAGTACATACAATCTAAAAGGTGCTTTTTTTCAAGAAGGCAATTTGATTTTCTGTTTTTTCTTTGAAGACTTTTTGCTTCTCATCCAAGAAGCTTCTTCAGCTCTGACTGGATGGTGGGGAATGGAAGGATTTATGCTCCTCACAGACAGCTGGTCATTTGCATTCTTTTAGAGATACTGTCTAATAGCAGTATGATCAGTGTTAAGAAAAAGGATAATTATAGAGTTAACGTTATTTACATTTCAATTAAATCAAATGTAGCATATCTTCTGACCTCACTTTTAATGTCTTTCTCCTTATCCCACCCACTTTCTGAACTGCACAACCCAGTATGCTGCCCAATAGCATCCTCCTGCCACATAAACTCTGCCTCTGATGTAGGTTATTCCACTTCCTAATGTTAAGTGGGACAATCTCATGTTTGAATACTCTCATTAAATTATGGAATTTATTCCATGATTTTACAAGCCTGTGGCCCTTCCCAACAGAGAAGATAAATCTCCCAAACCATTTATTAGGAAGAACTTTCCCCATGAAAGTTCAAGAGGAATGCATCCCACCTTTTTTCTGAATATTGAAATATCTCTCAAACTGTCACTGGCTTAATCTGAATGGTTGATTGATTGATTGATTGATTGATTGATTGACTGGCTGATTGACTGATTGATTATGTGTCATCAAGTCATTTTCGACACCTAGTAACCACATAGATAGATTTTCTCGGTGATAATCTATTCCTAACCTAATCCTTCAGGTCTCCCCATGGTGCTTTCATCACCATTGCAATGAAGTCTATCCACCTTGCTGGTGATGGCCCTCTTCTTCTCTTTCCTTTCCCCTTAGAGTCTTTTCCAGACAGCTCGGCCTTTGCACAAGATAAAAGAAGGAGAATTTGAGCCTGGCTATGGGTGCCTCAAGTGAGAACTCTTGTTTCATGATCCATCCAGTCTCTTTTCTTGGCTGTCCACAGTATTCTCAGACATCTCCAATTCCAAAGTTAAAAAGAGTCGGCATTCTTTCTATCCTCCTTCTTCAAAAATCCAATGACTGTCTTGCCTATCACGAATTAAACCCAAGCAAAGAAAGGAGAAACAAACTGGAGACAAAGGGGAGGTGGACTGGCTTACTTTCCCAAGTTAAAAAGTAGCATAGGTAGTCCTTGACTTACGACCACAGTTGAGACCACACTATCCACTCCTAAGCACAGTGAGCTATGCCTGATTTTACAATCATTTTTTTCTCTAGTTATTAAGCAAATCACGGCACCTTTTAAATGAATCGTGCAATTGTTGAGTGAATCCAGCTTTCCCCATTGATTTCGCTTGTTGGGAACCAGCAGGGAAGGTCAAAGATGGTGATCGCCTGGTCCCAGGATGCTGTAAATTCATGCCCATTGCCAAGCACTCAAATTTTGATCCCATGGCCCTAGGGATATTGCAATGGTCATAAGTGTGAGGACTGGTTGTAAATCACTTTTGTAACGCCATTGTAACTAGGGTTATCCAAAAAATGGTTGCAAGCTGAGGATTGCCTATAGAAGGATGTAATATCAAGAATGGATGGAAATTGAACAAGGAGAGATTTAACTTGGAAATAAGGAGAAACTTTCTGACAGTGAGAACAATGGAACAGCTTGCCCTCAGAAGTTGTGGGAGTGTCATCACTTGAGACTTTCAAGAAAAGGTTGGACTGCCATTTATCAGAAATGGTGTAGGATCTCCTGCTTGGGTGGGGGGTTGGACTAGATGACCTACAAGGTCCCTTCCAACTCTGATTATCTTTTATCTGTTATCATTAAGCTATATCTGGATCTACATGTTTTGGTCAAAAGCCAAGGAACTATTTGTCATAATGACAAATCTACTGTGACTGGATGGGAACTGATAGCTGCCTTCTGGCCCTCTCTTTTCTCTGTGAATAGTAGCATTCTCTGTCATCCTGGGCCAGCTTAATAGACAGCAACTGCTTAATGATACAGGACTGAACATGACTGAGCAAAAAGATGTGCTCCCCTGATAGCATCAAATCTTTCAAGCCTGAAACTCCTTCCTGGCCATGCCGGTACATGTTTGACTCCGAGATAGATACGGCGGCGTTTCACTGAGTGGTGCCAAGGTCGGGCCAAAAGTCACAATGTTTCTCCATAGAAGAATGTAGAAACAAGTCCATCCTAAAATTTGGCCACAGAATGCACAACCATTAAGGTGTAGCTTGCTCAATCTAAGTCAGGGATGGACAAAGAGCCACCTGCAATGCTGGATGATGGGTTGGGTGTCATATGGGTGTCATATACACCAGAGTGCTTTTTTTGAAACCCAAGCTGCACAAATTTGCCCAGTGATCTAAAGAAGCTGAGAAAGTTATGGAGGAAAGATAGGTCTTTTTTGTCACTAGGGGCTGACATAGTAGCAACATTCCAATATTTGAGGGGCTGCCATAAAGAAGCGGGAGTCAAGATATGCTCCAAAGCCCCTGAAGACAGGACAAGAAGCCATGGATGGAAACTAATCAAGGAGAGAAGCAACTTAGAACTAAGGAGAAATGTCCTGACAGTTTGGACAATTAATTAGGTGGAATAGCTTTCCTTCAGAAGTTGTGGATACCTCTTACTGGAGGATTTTAAGAAGAGATTGGACAACCATTTGTCTGAGTGTATAGTTTCCTGTCTGAGCAGAGGGTTGGACTAGAAGACCTCCAAGGTCTCTTCCAACTCTGTTATTCCATTATTCTGTTATTGTTGCCTGCTCTTCTTAACAGTGTTCAGAATTTCAGTGGCATAGCAGGAACAACAAGCGCAGTAAAATCAGAAAAATAGAAGAAGAGCCTTTGGCTGCCATCTAATACAATATTTAGAAAAAGGAAAATCCCTAAAATTACTTATCAACATTTTAATGATTGTGTGCTTTCTGCAATACCCAGATTTTGCACCTGGAAAGGTCTGTAGTTCCTACTAGGCTTTGCAGAAACTGGGTCATTTAAAAAAAAATCGGCAGGAGTTGTTATTGAGAAAGTCCCAGAAAATTGCATGAAACTTGAGAGTTACAGGTTGCCCATCCCTGATATAAAAGATATTATTCTCACTTGGAAGAAAATAGAGTGAGTTAACATTATTTGGGGTTGGGGGGTGGGTTTCTCCCAAGGGGGCTCTGCTTTCTGAAAAGGAATAGCTTACATCTTAGTGTGTAGTATAGACAATTTCCAAGACTCCATTCTAGTATCTCCTCTTAGTAAGGACTTCTTTGCTTGAGACAGTGAGAAACAATTGCCAGTCTCAGCTACTTGGCTTGAGGTCTATGTGCTGCAGTCCTGCCTAGCATTTTGTAAGGCCATAGGGGTTTTCAGCACACTCAATAAGTCACCTTTGTCCAGGGCTTCTGATACTCTTCCACTGAGAACTGATGGTGTCTATAGAGCCTGCAGAGATATTCTATCTCTGGCCAACAAAAGAAAAGAGAAGAGAGTTTTGGGTTGAAGTGAACTCTACACGGCAAGCATCCAATGTCCAGAGTAGCAGTGGTGTAGCAAGGCTAAGACACCAAAGCTTTAAAAAAAACCATTTTTTAAAAAAATATTTTTAAAACAAATTGGTATCTCAGATCAAAGGAGATACTGCCTCATCCTTGTCAAACCCATCGGTCTTAACAGTTTTGGAATGCCAGTAGTGCAACACACAGTAATTATCAACTGTCCCTGGGTAATTATCAACTACTTGGCATCCAGGAGCACCTGACATAATTTGGCACCTGCTAAAGCAACCTCCTCTGTAATGTTACTCTGTGCTGCTCCCTGTTGATGTACTATATGGAAGTTCACAATACGGACGATCATAGAGCTGGAATAAGTAGAGACACAAACTGTATATGAAACCAGAAATTAGGAGAAGCTTTCAATAACCAATACTTGTGCCCTGAGCTTCTATTACACAAAGAGATGGTTTATGTTCTTATAAAGTCTGCTGATCAACAAACAGCAAATAGGATTTTTAGTGGAAAACTATTTTAATTGCCAATCCAAACAAGTGCAATTTGTCCATTCTGGCTTATTAAACAACAACAATTTTAATAAGCAAGACTGGATAAATTGCCATTGCCATCACTACCTATTTACTACAGGTGGCTACCTTCATACAACATTATAAGCAAGAAAAAAACCACCAGGTTATTGGTTTGCATTGTGTTTGTATCAAGAAAGGGTGATGGAGTCATTCAATAAAAGCCTTCTTTATCCCTCTATGGATTTAATCATGTGAGGAAAGAAAAAGAAGTAACTCCTATTCATTTCAGGTTTGTTGCACTCCTTAAAACAAAATTAAATGCCATCCTATTCCTGTGAACAGAGGCAGATTGCAATTAGAAGGAAACACAACAATATCCCAACATTTTGTTGCTGGAGATGTTCTGGTCTATCAAAAATGGTAGGGGTGCTATTTTTTTAAAACATGGAAATGAAAATAGGACTAATGGGAGGACGATATGATACCTTCATGCTGATGCTGGAAATTAAATTATGGAGGAGGACTTTCCGGGTCTCTCACACCAAAAAAAAACTGAGTTTTTTGATACCTGAAAGCTGGAATCATTGGCCTGTTTGTTTCAAAATATGCTAGGAATCCCAGTCACAAACTGGTTCAGATCTCTGCAGATATACACTAAGGCAGGGGTGTCAAACTCAAGGCCTGAGGGCCGGTTCTGGCCCACAGGGCTGCCCTGGAAACAGTGAAGGACCAACCCATGGTGCCTCTGCCAGCAAAAATGAAATTCACGAGGGCTGTGCACGGCCCTCCTGAGTTCCGTTTTTGCTGGCAGAGGGTTTCAAGAAACCGTCCCAGCTGAAAACAAAGTTTGCAAGGGTCATGCATGGCCCTCCTGAGCTCTGTTTTCACTGGCTGAGGGTGCAGCCAAAAACGGAGGTTGGGAGCCTGTTTTCACTGACAGAGTGCTAGGGCCACTACTGGCACCCCGAACACGACTGACATCATGCTGGACATGCCCACCCTGGACACGCCCACACCAGCCCCCTGAGGTCAAACACAACCCTGATGCAGCCCTCAATGAAATCAAGGGGTGTGATGACCCGGGGCGTGGCACAAAGGCATCACAGTCACATAAGTAAGAATAGTTCCTTTAATACCTCCAGCTTTTCTCCCAATGTCCAGGTTACCTTCAGCTGGAGAAAAAACTTTCCCAAGAACAGTCTTTAAATGGAGGAAATTCGGTCTGAAAACAAAGTACATACATCTGTAAATAAAAATCCACACAAACTACGCTGCAGTAATTAACTTGACAGGGCAGGAGAAGGAATTCCAGACTTGAAAGGCCAGTCAAACACACACAGTTGGGAAGATGCCAAGAACCCACATAAGCCTTGACAATAACAGATAACTCACAATTTGCTTCCAACAAGTTGCTGTGCGTAGCTTTCCTTTTAAAACACTGTGTTCCCCAGCTGTAGCTAACAAAGGGAATCAGGGCTCTTTCCTCCCCTGTAAGCCATGCAATTCACGTTGCTCCCTTCTCTGTTCTTTCCACCATGTCCTAGGATGAAGAGGGGGTAGGCCTGGGTCTTCCTCTGAATTCCCTCTTCCTTGCTCTACCTCTCCCCTGCTCTGCCCAGCCCAGCCAAACTGTGCCCTTCCCTAGTTTCTTCCACAGCCAACAAAGCCACACTCCCACTCCCTGTCAGCTGCTCAGCCTCCCCCTCAGAATCAGATTCCAACAGGGGCATGACAAGGGGTATCAAAAGGAGTAGTTTGAAGACTAATGTATTTATCATTCTATTAGTCTTTGTGGACATATTTATCATCATATTAATCTTCGTGGATGACTACCCACTGTATCAGATGCAGAAAGATCCTGAATTACAGAATATTTGGGGGAGGATTGTAAAGAGTAAGATCATGTAACACAAAACATGCAGTCTGCATTGGCAATCATGTTATAAGGAGGGGTGGGATTCAAATTTTTAACAACTGTTTCTGTGGGCATGGCTTAGTCAAAGCCTTGAAGAATCACTTCGTCCGTGAATCTTAACGCTTCCCTATTCAGTAATTTCTTTCCTTCATCCCATCTCCATTCTATTTTGTTCCCTCCTTTTATTTCCATTTACTTTCAAGTAGAGTTTCTCCTTGCCCTAAGTCTAGCTTCTCTTCTGCAACCATCTCTAATTGCTCTCTGGTGTAAGTCTCTTTCTAATGAACTTGAACAGTATCATGGCAGAGGAGTGGGCTGCCGATAGAGGACAGACTTCGTGCTGTACTTAAGGCTAGGACTTGGGAGCTTATGAATATGTGAGGTAATCAGTGGATTAGTCATTCTGCGTGAGATAGGCAGCCTCTAAATTTGATATATATATAAACAAACAAACATCAAACAAATATAAAATGGTCCTTTTTTTCAACACCCTAATTAACAACTAAAAGCCATACACAGCCAGGAACCACACTCCAGAGAGAGAGAGAAAGAAGTTCTGTGATGATGGGGGCTCCACATGAGCCTGAAAGCTTTGGAAGAATAAACCTTTGGTCCCAGTAACATTTTATTTATTTATTTATTATTTATTTATTTATTTATTATTTAGTCAATTGCTTACAAGATAATAGGTATAAGTAAAAACATAGTTATGAATACATGGATACATATAAGAAAAATAAAAGAAACAATGGGACAGGGACGGTAGGCACATTGATGCGCTTATGCACACCCCCTACAGACCTCTTAGGGAAGGGGTGAGGTCAATAGTAGACAATCTAAGGTTAAAGTTTTTGGGGTTTGGGGAAGAAACCACAGAGTCAGGTAGAGTATTCCAGACATTGACCACTCTGTTGCTGAAGTTGTATTTCCTGCAATCAAGTTTGGTGCGGTTAACCTTCAGTTTGTATGTACTGTTTGCTCTTGTGTTGTTATGGTTGAAGCTGAAGTATTCATTGACACGTAAGTCATTGCACTGTATGATTTTATATACCATACTTAGATCAGACCAAAGATGGTGTAATTCAAGGTTTTCTAGGTCTAGAATTTCAAGTCTGGTGGCATAAGGTATTCTGCAAAGAGTAGAGGAGTGGAGAACTCTTCTTGTGAAATATTTCTGGACTTTCTCAACTGTATTAATATCAGATACGTAATGTGGGTTCCAGACTGATGAGCTGTATTCGAGTATTGGTCTAGCAAATGTTTTGTATGCTCTAGTTAGTAATATAATATTACCAGAGAAAAAGCTACGTAAGATTAGGTTAACAACTCTTAACGCCTTTTTGGTCATGTAGTTACAGTGGGCTCTAGCCCTTAGATCATTAGAGATGAGTACTCCAAGATCCTTGACAGAGTTTGGATCATCAACAAGGTCTTGACTATTCAGCCTGTATTTTATTTTCTGGGGTTTTTTGCCAAAATGTAGGACTGAGTCAAATTGTAGCTTAGTGCTTTTTTTGTCTTCGTAACATAGTTCCTCAGTAAGATTTCCACCATCATCCCCCCCAAAATAGAAGCTACTTGAGAAAGATTATAGATTCTTCTGAAAGTAGGACTTCATCATTCTTAATAGTTGTATGTTGTTGCTCTACTTGAGAAATTAGATTTCTGTGTATTGTGATATCATTTAGACACAATCTAGTCTTGTATTTCTCAGGATATGCAGAGTTCATACTTGCAACTTCTAAATGAGTCAGCACAGTACTTGATAGTTCCAAAATATTCCAAAATGCTTTTTAAAAAAAAAGAAAAGAAAAATATGCTTAGATTTTTTTTCAAATATGCATTTATTTAAATATTTAACATGACATTTATCTACAGACATTTTTCGATTTACAGATAGCTACAAAACCTACATGGCATAGATTTATGAGTGAGGACGTGAACCCTTGGTTGAACCATAACTCACATTAAATTATCTATCCCAGGACACTAATTCAAGAGAAAGGGGACCTGTGGCCCTTCATATTTTGCTGATGAAGCTATAGCTCAATCACAAGGTCTTTGGCCATAGAAATGGTAGCAGGTTGAATACCAACTCAGTTGGAATTCCTGTTAGAGTTCCATGACCTGAATGTCTTCCTTTTAGCAGCTTCCAAATTGACCATGGGCCAAATGGAAGAAAGCCTGAATTCCTATATAAATAAGTTTTTAATTCCAGTGGTTTGGCACGACGAGGCAGAATTAATATCTTGGGAGTACTTGAATATCATTGATGAATACGCTGTAGATTTATTATTTATTTATCAAATTTATGTACCCGCCCATCTCACAAAGAAATGACTTTGGGCGGTGTACAAACAGGGCTAAAAAACAATTAATTAATAAATGGCCGGGAGCATCACAAAACCCTATAATTAATATATCAGGCTTCAAAGGAATTGTGTCCAAATCATTCAGTGGGTGTATGCATTGCAGAAAAAGCCTTCATACCACAATTTATTTTCTCCCAGAAGTTTCACACAGAAGATTTGGTATGTATGTAGGTCACAGTGATAAAACAGAATATGTTCTGCAGTATCCATACTCCATCCAGTTCTGAAGGGCTGGATACTCTTAGGGCTAGATGAAAAATGCTATCCAGCTGGTTCTGATATGATACAAACTGATTTGAGCAGGCTTGGCTTGCAACACTCAGATCATATTGGAATATAACAAATACTTTTTAATATACTTCCTTGAAATAAAGAAATGCTTTTCAATAGAATGCAGAAGATAGAATAATAGGGTTGGAAGGAACCTTGAGGCCTTCCAAATTCCCACTAGCTAGACTATGAAGATTAAAGTCCTTTCAATTTATGTGTTAAGACAGGCTGATTGATCTACTTGGTTTTGTTGTTTTTCTGTCTGTAGGCTCAGGGGTCAAGTCAACTAACTGAGAATAGAATAGAATCATGGGGCTGGAAGAGACCTTGGACTTCTAGCCCAACCCCCTGCCCAAGGCAGGAGAACCTATACCATCCCAGACAAATGACTGTCCACTCTCTCTTTGAAAACCTCCAATGATGGAGCACCCACAACTTCCACAGGCAATGCATTCCACTGATTAATTTTTCTCACTGTCAGGAAATTTCTCTTTAGTTCTAGGTTGGATCACTCTTGAATGATCTTCCATCCATTGCTTCTTGTTCTGCCCTCAGTTGTTTTAAAAATAGGTTGGCCCCTTCCTCTCTGAGACAGCCCCACAAGTACTGGACGACTGCTATCACATCATCCTTAACTCTTGTCTTCATTAAGCTAGACAAACCTAATTCCCTGAAGTGAACACCACATGATTTAGATTCCAGATTCCAAATCATCTTCATTGCTTTTCTCTGCACTCTTTCTAAGTCTCAGCATTTTTTTTTTGGAAAAGTGGTGAACAGAATTGGATGCAGTATTCCAAATATGGTCTCACCAGGGCAATATAAAACAGTACTATCACTTCACATGATCTTGAAGCTATCCCTTTATTGATGCAACCTAGAACTGTGTTAGCTTTTTTCTGTAGTTGCAGCACACTTCTAAGCTCAAATTTATGTGGGGTGGTCTACTAGGACAGCTGGAGCTGTCTCACAGTTGCTACTGTTCTATAAAGCCTCTTGTCTCCAAAAGGTATCAAAATATATATTCCTAGGTAGATATCAGAATATGTATTTTAAGAGATGTATTTAAATATAAGAATGTTATTGGTTCTGCATTTTTAAAGAAACTGATTAAATTTTCAATGAAACTTTTTAATCCAAATTTTCTAATGTGTAAGCCCACATTGATCTGTACACTAGGGAAACTGCATGTAAATTAGTATGCATTATTTTGTATTTCTTAATTTGTAGCTGATGCAGATATAGGAGGAAATAAATTTAGAGTTGAATACATGCAAGTGAATTGGCTATTGGGAAATTTAATTAACTAATACTAACAAACATGGATCAGCAGTAGACTGGTTGAACTAATTCATAGTTTGAATTGGATTTAAATGCAAATTTTAAGTACATTGAAAATGTAATTCACATGATGAATTAATTGGTAGGTCATTTAAAAAATGATTCTAAGTAAAAATAAACTGACTCATCTCTCAGTTCTTCCTCAAGAATCTATAATTCTTAGCTATTGTTTTGCAAATCATCTTTAGCTTTACTTTTTCAGTCAGTGTATTGAGTATCTGTTAGGAATCTTTCCACCAATTAGTTGGGTTAGCAATATATAAACCAACAATGTATGTTTGTAGCTTTAAGACAAAATCACTGTATTGATTTATACTATATTCCGACTGGTTGATTATACCATGAATTACCATAAGAGGGAGCTAGAGATCATAACTTGCTCTCTCTGACATTCTGTCTCTCTGACATTCTGTTGCTATCTAAGGTTCTCTTTTGTATTTATGCTGTGCTTATACTTTGATATTTTTGTTTACTGTAAATGACAAAGGCAACCGGTAAGAAGACTTTGTAATTGGATATTCTTTGGACTGCAAAACGTATATGACCTGGACCATTTATTGGACTGTGCTATTTCTTAAAGTAAACTTTAACTCAATTTAGTGTATCTGTGTGTGGCTGAATAATTATTCATAACTACTCTCATAAACGTTTCCTTGTGCATATTCTTGTTACTCAAGGGTTATTCTGTACATATCATAACAGTATTACATATCATATTTATTTGAAAGGAAGACAATCTTGAATTTAAGATGACCTCTATGTGGTATCCATTTTCAAACCATGATAGCCAGCTTTAAACAAAACAGATGCTTCCTCCTTTAATACGTATTGCACATATTTGTGCATTTGTGCATGTACAGTATGTGTGCACATACTGGCTGGAGGCCACATTTCAAAATAAGGCAGGTCCAAAATGAGGAAGAAAAAAGGGAAGGGAGGAGGCTGAAGAGGTGGTGAGAGGAGAAATAAGTGAGATAGGGTTAAGAAAGGAAAGAGAGTAACAGAGAAAGAGAAAGCCCAGTAGGTATTTGGACCTTACCCAGCAAGTATAAATCTACAATAGGAATGTTGTGGTAATTTTGAAATCTTATTAAATTCAGTTCATAGGCTGCTGCTGGGCTTGGAACAGATGACTTTAGTGGGGTGATGGAAATGGGTTAGGACTAGGGTTAAAACTCACAGGGTGTTCTGTATTCTATACAGTGGTAGATTTGTCTTCTGTACAGATGCAGATAGATAAACTCAACAAAACATCCATAACGAAGTACTTTTATTGGTTCATCAGGTATCCTCATAACTCACATTTGTGATGAAGTTCTTCTTTAATGACCAATCCTTTGCATATCTGTTTTGTAGGTAAAAAGATGATTATCTTGTATCCTTTTTCCCTCATTTTGTAGTGGTAGAAGTAGAGCAGTTACCATGAGCCCATGAGTTCAGCCAAGAGTGAGGAAAACTCCCCCAACCCCTCGAGGGTCAATTTAGTGACCAATCAGGATTACAGATGTGGCCACGTGACATGGACTACATTTCCTAGGATACCTTAACTACATTTACCATGATGCATTCCCTTAAGGGGACAGCTCACAATTGCTACCTAACTATCCAATTCCCATACACTGGCTGGACGGCACACAGGGCATTGGAGAAAGAGCTCCCTCCCACCCCCCATACACACACACACACACATTCACACTTACATTGGCAACCCAAAAACTTTGACAGAGGCATTTGTGCTGAGTTGTAAGGAAATTCAAACCTATGCATGCTTACAATGTCGTAAATCCCATTAAGACCAATGGCTTTTCCAAATGAATATGCTTGGGGTTATCAGACCTCGAGAGAGATGAAAACTATTCAAGAGGAGTGGGAAGCCTAAATGCCCTTCCTACCCATTTCTCCGGTTACCCTCCATAAGGAGGATGAAATGAAAAAAACAATGAATGAGGAGCAGACATCTTCATTGTTATCCCTTTTCTGCCGCTCACTGGTATCATTGATATCTAGGTATCCTGATTCTCCCATTCATCTTTTTCACTTTGAACAAAATCTGCTTTGAATATAAGACAATCCTCCCACTTCAGAGATAAGTAAAAGTCTTTTTGGTTAACCTCCTGCTTCTCATCTTGATTTTCAATGGCTACAGTTTTTTTTTAAAAAAACAAAACTTTAAAGAACACAGGCTTACTTGGAGATCAAACATTCTCTTTGCCCCTACACAGAAGGTTTCTTGAATCTCCTGAACCACAATCACACCTTCATCTTCAACTTGTTATAGACAATTCATCCTGTCTATGGGTATTCTGACCTATTTACCCCCTTGTAAATCTCTTGTTCCTTGTTTTAAAACTCCTTTTAAAACATCTGCAAGAACAAAACCATAATCCTTCTGAAGAATATGCAATTCCTAGCCGCTCTTCTGTGTAAGACCATGGTCTTTAGCACCACCAGCATTGTCACTTCCCAAAACATAAGAGTAGTATTCATTAAGGAAATCTCTCTTCAATGAAGTCCTTCCCAGACGTCATTTAAACTCTGCAGGTATTTCCTCCATGTTCTTGCAGTGTCATGCTCTTGTATTTCTCAATGAGGTTGAAGGGGCAGATCCCTTAGGTTGGAACTGGTTTGAGTCTGAATGCTAAAGTGGATTGTAAGCTTAGCAAGCAAGCATAGGAACTCAGCTCTTTTCCTTCCCTCCATGTTCCTTCCCCTCAGACCCCTCCTTCTTTGGATATTTCTCCCTAGGATTCCCCTCTTCTCTCCACCCCAACCTCCAATTGGGGTTAGAAATAACCCTTTCCCAGCAATTTGGGAGATGAAAAACATGCTATATCAGCATTTGGCAAGAAGCTCTTTCTCATGCTGCTGTAACATCAGTGCCAGGAGTTCAGTGCCAGGAGATATTTTCCTCTCATTCAATGTGATGAGAGAATTTGCTTTTGAAAGTCTTCCTAAGGGGGGGAGGGGAAATTGGAAAACTTCCCAATGTGCTCTTCTGCTTATATTACTACAAAGTGACAAAGGGGGTCTATGTTGATATCCAGCCTTTCACTGCACCGTCATCATGCTGGGCTCTGGCTCCCTTGATCTATTAAATGCTCATATATTTCTTGGAGTGTTGTGTTACCCTCGCTTGAGAAACTCCGGGACAATTTTTTATTTCCCCTGGAGAAATTCTGAAAATTCATTTGTCCCCCGCCTACAAGTTTGGAAGGGAATTTGGAAAATCCCTCTGGGCCCAGATTAGATCTGATTTGTCCTCTTGGGCCATTTGGGGAAAGAGCCAGATTTGTTCCTAATCTCTGAAATCAGAAAAGTTTACTATTTTAGCCTGAATTGTGAGAATGCCATGTCGGAGGCGGGGGGGGGGGGGGGGGGGGGGGGGGGGAGAGAAAATCACGATGTCAAACTTTTTTAAAAAAAATATTTTTGCAGTTGGGCTGTTGCTTTATTCAGGCCAGATCGATCATTTGAGCAAAAGCACTTTCTGGTATGAAATCAGTACCTCGTCCCTGTTGACAATGGTATATTTATTTATTTATTTATTTTATTTATTTAACTTTTATACCGCCCTTCTCCCTAGGGACTCAGGGCGGTGTACAGCCAATCTAAAAACCCCAACAATACAAAAGTTAAGAAAAAGATTAAATTAGATTAGGCCGAATAAAAAGCCCACCCCACCCCCTTAAAACCCCCTAATTAAAATTAATGGAGACACATTAAAACCCTCTCTCTTATACTTGTAGTACTGCCCATCAGTGAGGCACCAGAGGTAAACGAGATGAGCCACAAATGAGTCGATCAGTTGAAACCATTTTGTAAGGGGGGGGAAATGTTGTAAACCAAATATTCCTAGTCTCCTATTTCTCTCTTCAGCTATAGGTCCTCCATGTTTGAGTTCTTCACTGAGGAAAAAAAGCATTTTAGCTGAAATGAACACCCAAGTGTAAAAAGAAAGAAGACACCAGCAAGAAACAAGTTATCACAATGCAGTTTATTTGCAATTTCAAGCATGAAGTTATGGAGAACAATAGACTGAGCAAAAGAAGGCAAACAGTTGCTAGTTTATTTACAACAAGCATTTGGGGACACTTACAAAAATAAGCCATACAAACTATTATGCATTTTTAAAATGTTCTTCATCAATTGGGAAATTTATTTAACAGTTTTTTTTTTTAAAAAAAATCATCTTGCAGCAGGGAGAGGGGGAAGGTAACCAAAAGAATACTAAAGTTATTTTTCTACGGTTGATGAAGTCAAATGCTATGCTTCTTCCAGGCACAGAACAACAAAAGGCATCCTTTTAAAAGATGGCTGACCTAAGCACTTGTCTTCTAATTCCCTATTAAACAATGTGTTGTTTTGACTGTGTATATTCCTCGGGGTATTGGAAGAGGCCTGCCTACTATTACAACTGAATTAAAACACAGGAGTTCTTTGTTTTCTGTTGGCAACTACTACATATTGTTTCAATCAGCACATCCATTAAATTGCTCTTTCCATTCTCAAATGCCATTTCAGCAGAAGGCTATCACATTTTTAAATGTTCTGGAAAACCAAAAATATACTAAGCAACATGCACCAAACAGAGCAATGGGGCTTCAGTGAGAAAAATATAGGCCCTGATGACACAGACCAGTTTGGGTTACATTTTCCTCCTGCTTTCAATGGAATTGAAGAGGATATAATTATATCGCATTCATTTACTGATGCAAAGCACTGGACAAAAAGAGCAGCACAAGAAATTGCAGAAATATGAAAATGGAAGTGAAATTATGACCATAAAATGAATGTCAATGCTGGAAACAATTCAGTGGGGGTTTTTTTAGTGCTTAAAAACAACCGAAACAAAAGATAAGCATTTTCCCCATCCTGTTGATTTCAAATATGGAGAGTGAACCAAGTACTTAATCTCCCACTGAAATCATCAGGGTGTTTTTTAAAAAATTGTTTGATGCGGTCAGATTTTATTCCTAAAGTTTTGCACCATAAGAATAGTATTTGAGGCAGGGAAGGGGGTTCCTTAGTCAGAAGCCTTGGGCTTGGCTTTTGGATTTATTTGCTTTTGGCTAAAATCAGCCTTGACCAGATTCCAGATTTACTGATTTTTAAAACTTGCTTGCCAATTCATAAGGTGGTGGGGGAGGGGAGTTGGACTAGATGATCTACAGGGTCCTTTCCAACTCTGTTAATCTGTCTGAATTCCTATCACAAAAGGGCATCGTCATCCTTTTGAAAGAAAGTAGGGGAGGAAACCATCAATTCTTTCTGTGGGGTGCTTTAATTCATTCGGTCTGTGGGAAATGTGGTACTTCTTTACTGAAGGCAGGATTGCAATAACCAAGAGAGTAAAAATCAGAGACGCCTCGACAGCCACAAGTCACATTGGTTGGGAAGGAAAGAGACTTGTAACACAGACACTGCCTGGCGAAGGGGTGACACGAGCCATTTCTCATGAATGGCCAACACCTGCTCAGAAGTGTTCATTCAGGAGACAAGGGACAATATTTGTTCATATTAAACTTCTCAGGGGGGGAAAAGAAGAAGAAGGATGACTAGCTTGGGGACTTGTTCTGATGCTGGCTATTAGGAGCTTTTTTTTTCCAGAATCAATTGGCAATGTGTTATTTATTTTTTATCTGACCATTTTTCGGCTGGACGATGAGGTTGTGGTTGAGACATATTTCATGCTGGAAGAGCCTCCTCCACCTCCAACCCCTATCCCCCCACCATAGCTTCCAGTGCTGTAACTGCTCCCTCCAGTGCTTATACCAAGGCCGCCAGCACCAACTCCTCCCACCGTCAGGCCCAGGCTGCCTCCGGCACCACTGCCTCCCCCTCCTCCCCCAATCCCCAGGCCAAATCCTCCACTGCTCACACGACCGCCTCCGCTCATGGTAGATGAGCTGCTGATCACCGCTGCAAGAAAAACACAGGGGCGTTATTGGACTTTGTTCCAGCTATTGACTTGTAGCCCATAAGAAGGAATAGATGACCATCATACACAAGTCTTGGGGACTACAAGGGCATATCTGAGTCATTTTCATATTCCGGGATGCTGATTTCCCCACTATAGTCCCCCGTCCTGAAATTATCAAACAAATTCCCATCCAAATTCTAACGAGGTACGATCCTGCTTAAGCTTTTTAAGGTTACAGGTGCTGCCACCTATTGAAGGCAACATGAGTAGCATTGCTGCCAAATTGCTCACTCGAATTTCCCATCTAGGGTGGGGCTCTGCTCAAAATTAAATATCAAGGGATATCTCTTGTAGTGCTCATAGAGGATGGCCTTGGAGAAAAAAATGGAAGATCTATTACCAAGGCAATGATCAGATAAGCAAGACTTTAGCCCAAGCAAGGAAAGTGGCTTATGAAAAGCAGGAGACTCTATATCATTTCTAACAGGTGGATTTCCAGTCTCTTCTTAAAAACCTCCAGTGATGAAGCACCCACAATTTCTGAAGGCAAGTTTAATTGTCCTCACTGTTAGGAAGTTTTTCTTTAATTCCAGATTGCTTCTCTCCTTGATTAGTTTTCATCCATTGCTTTTTGTCTTGCCTTCTGGTGCTTGGGAAAATAAATTGACCCCCTCTCTTCTTTGTGGCAGCCCCTCAAATACTGGAATACTGCTATGATATCACTCCTAGTCCTTCTTTTCTCTAGACTCAGTTTCTGCAATCCTTCTTCATATATGTTTTAGTGTGCAGGCCCTTAATCATCTTAGTTTAGCTTAGTTTATTAGATTTTTATACCGTCCCCTCTCCCAAAAACGGGACTCGGGGTGGTGTACAGCCAGCTAAAACAGAAACAGTATAAAGTTAAAAACAATTTAAAATGATTAAATTAATGGCCAAATATAAAATTAACAAGTATAAAAACTGATAAAAAATTAAAAAATACCAAATTTAAAACCCCACAAATAGTTACTGGGCCAGGCCGGCCTGTTGAAAAAACAGGGTCTTTACTGCACGCCAGAAGGTTTGAATGTCGGTGATGGCCCGTATCTCTGGGAGCAAGTAGTTCCAAAGGGAGGGAGCCCCCGCAGAGAATGCCCGTGCCCTCGGGGCCGCCAACTGGCATTGCCCAGCCAGCGGAACCCCGAGGAGACCGACCCTGTGGGAGTGCACTGGGCGGCGGGAGGCTGTTGGTGGCAGCAGGCGGTCCCGTAAGTACCCAGGTCCTTAGTTGCTCTTCTCCCAAGGTCTTTCTCATATGCCGTTGCAGACCTACCTTTATAAGGTTAATACCTTCTAATTCCTTCTTCTGTTTAGCAAATAGATAGTTTTTGTTTCAGTTTGAATGGATCACCACTTAATCCATTTTACTTACCTTTTCTTAAAGCCTTATGTCTCACTTTTAATCTAAATTATTATTTTCATCAATAGTATAAAATAGGATAGGCACCCCCTTCCCCTCCCCACACACACACAGAGTATAGTATTTCTTATTTGATCCTCTTGTCAGTGATAGAGAGTATTTTTCGAGATTTCTAACTTATTCAGTATTAGTATTAAGCAATAAAGTCTGTGCAAACAAGTGTATTATCATGGGCCTTCATGGCTAATTAGCATAAATGAAATACTTACACATGCTGACAGGGGCAGTGAGTTCTCCAGATATCCTATAGGCAAGAAAGAAGAAACAGTGTGTATATAAGTCATTTACCTTTATCCTGTGTAGCTCAGAGCCTATAAGGCCCTGTCCTTGCAAATAAAGATCTTGGGGAAAGTATCAAGTGAAAATGAGGAACAACTTATCATTGTAAAATCTCCATCAGATGGGTGACCAAATAAAGGAAAACATGCTTTGTCTCCCCCCATCCCATCCCATACTTCTTTCCTTGCATTGTCTAGATAGGAATTTGGGGAGTGGGATATTGATGTATTTGATAAATTCCTGCTGCATTTATTCTTTCCTGCTTTTGGATTATACTGTATACCAAAATTGTCTTAAATAGCTTCCTACTTCTGGAGACTCCCAGCAGTTGACATATTTTCTTCATTGACTGGCTCCTGCTAGCTTTTTAGCTATTATTTAACCAGACCTTCCCATTTTTGTCTGTCTTTGTCTATAATAAAGATTTGATTTGATTGACCCCTCTCGTTTTTTTTGTTATTCAACAGAGAGGGTTTACACACATAAGTAAGCCACTTAAAGCTTAACTGGACTCCTGAAAAGAAGAATCCACATCCAGGGATGGGATTCAAATTTTTAACAACCGGTTCTGTGGGTGTGGCTTAGGTGGTGGGCGTGACTTGGTGGTCATGTGACTGGGTGGACGTGGCTTGGTGGTCATGTTATTGGCTGGGCATGGCCAACTCAATATCACTCACATCGAGGCATGCATCTCCTCGCCTGGCCTCTCATGACTGTGGGGATGCTGCAACAGTCGTAAGTGTGAAAAATCATCATAAGTCACTTTTTTCAGTGCCATTGTAACTTTGAATGGTCACTCCACACAAGCAAAGTATCAGCAAAGGAGGAAAAAAAAAACTCCAGAGAAGTTCCTGAGACAGGAAGTCTAGTCCTGCCAAGGTTAACAGAGAGGCAGTTTCTGTAAGCAACACCAGAACGTTTCCTTCCTGCCTTCCTTACAGGATTAGGCCAGTAATTTCTTCTAACAACTGGTTCTCCGAACTGCTTAGAATGTTAACAACCGATTCTAGCGAATAGGTGCAAACTGGTAGAATCCCACCGCTGTCCACATCACACCAGTTCAAATGAATCACACTATGGATTAGTGCCACCAGTGAACAAAGCTGTAGAGTTACGTTTTTCTTAGGAAAAGCATAAAACAGAGATTTTGCATATGCCACTACAGATAGGTGAGTTCAAAAGAACCCCCAGGATTGAATGCTCTGCAACTAGAGAGAAATCCTTTAAGTTAAGAATCTATTTCTGAGAAGTTGCTGTAAAAAAAGTCACTGGCTTCAGACTGAATGGAAAAAAAGAAAAAGAAAATGGCCTTGATGGGCTGGGGCTCGTTTGGTATAATTGGCTGCTATCCCTGCCAGCCAAAGGACGCTTACAGTTTCTCTGCCTTTCCTTCCTGATAGAAAAAGCAGCCATTTTATTAAACAAATTAAAATGGGGGGGGGGAATTCCTAGGGGAGGACTTGTGAGAATTAAACAAGCTACATCCCCTTTTAAGGGATTGTGCAAGAGGCAAGGCAGGTGCATAACACTTACACACCATCTGAAGCACACCCCTAAGCTTGGAGGAGGTCACACGAAGGGATTAGGATTCGGGAGGAGACTGAAACAGGTTGCACAGTAGTCTTTTGAGCCGGCTTACAGTGGTTCACCCCTCCCTCAGGGGATCCTGCCCTCCAAGTCTGAGCAGAACAAATTCCTATAGCTCCCTGTCTACTGCAGACTTAACTGGAAAAGAGGGGGAAGAGGAGTCTGCCCCTCTCTTGCTGGCAGAACGTATATTGCAGCCCTGAGGAAGCAACCGGCCACAAAATGGCCGTGCCCACTCTGTGGCTCAACTAGGAACCCACAAGAAAGCATTTTGCGACTGTGTTGCCACACAGGTGATGCAACGTCTCTACCATCTTCTCACGGGATGCAAAATTTATATTCTGTACCCAGTTAGCATCGTGCTCTCAGGAACAGCTGCCTTGATAGAACAGCCTTAAGAGTACCCTCCTGAGGCCAAAGTGTTCATCTGCTTTGTACAAAAACATTGTGAGGGAAGACAATCCTGACCCTTATTGCCTTTCAGGTTTATCCAAATGGCAACAGGAGACCAGCATAGCATTTGTTGTTTTTCAAGGTCAGAAGTTAACCAGAGTAAAGTACATGAACAAATGTTGCTAAAATTGTTGGTGTGCCTCTGGGTATATATAGATTATCCCTTTTTTACATCTGTATAACTACTGGCAATTATTTCACCCCAAGAATAAAATACTTTTAGTTCAAGGGTTACTACAGTATAAGATTTTTCCAATGTACTAAATCAGACAGTGGCCTGAAGGAAGCCTCACAAAGAAACTGTACCAACACACATAAGCTAGAAACAATAGATGTTCTTCAGGCAGATGCATTTCCTAGTAATTCTTTTTTTTTTCCTGGTCCATAACTCAACAATTTTAGATCCTGGACTATTAGTGAAGGTACACCATTATTTTCAATATCTAAAAGTACTCCTTGCTCCTTCCTCTATCAGGTTGCCATGCTCCATTATTTTAGCTATGACGGGCAACTATGGGGTTGAACACAATGAGGCCTGATCTCCATTCTTGTGGGCACCAGAGCTGATTTATGGTTTCCAGGACTAATTGCGGCTATATCTTAGGGATATGGAAAAGTACAATGCGGTTTGGCCACCCTTCCTTCAGTAGCTGACAGAATTCTAGGAGTGGTCTTATAATTAATGCCTTCACTAGATTTTCTTGTTCAACAAAATTCAAGGTACTGCTGCAACCGACACCATGTACCAAAACCCAACCTACCATTGAAATTCCCAGAATGCCATGGATCCACACTATCTCAGAGGGATGAGGAAAATGAACAACACAGCCTTTCTGCTCTGACATTGGTGGGAGCACAAAGCCAATTAAGCTCCCAATGCACGTCAACAAATGAAGTGACCACAAGAGGTCACTTTGCCCAGTTGCCTGCTAGCAAGTCCTTCTGCTACCATTAGTTCATCTCATGCTTCAAAGCATGGGTTAAGTAGTGGAGGACAAAATGAAAACTAGGAGCTCTTCATATTTAAAAACAGATTTTCCTCATAAGGTTAATAGTGTCCTTTCAGAAAAATCAAGGACTTTAAATTCTTTATTTTTCCCATTGTCCTGCCTCATGGTCCCAACAGGGAATGTAAATGGATTAAGTTAGAAGTGATTTGGACCCCTAACTTCTTGAGCACAAGATCCAAAACCATTTCAGACAAATGGCTGTCCAATCTCTTCTTTAAAACTTTCAGGGTTGAAGCACCTACAACTTCCGAAGGCATATCCTTCCACTGATTTTTCTCACTGTCAGGAAAGTTCTCCTTAGTTCTAGGTTCGATTTCTCTTTGATAAGTTTCCATTAATTCCATTCTTACCTTGCCCTCAGGTGCTTTGGAAAATAGGTTGTCGCCATCTTTGTGACAATCTTTCAAATATTGAAAAAGTGCTATCACGACACCCCAGTCCTTTTCGTTAGACTAGACATACCCAGTTCCTACAACCATTTAGCATATGATTTAGCCTCCAGACCCTTAATCATCTTTCTTTCTGTTCTTTGCACTCCTCTAACATCTTTTTTGTATTGTGTTGATGCAGCTGCTATCTTTCTTTTGAAAGGATGAGAGATCTTTTCTTGGACTTAAACAAAATGGGTTTCGAGCCTTACCCAAATATCTTGGGCATATCTTGCAAACTCTACAAATTATATAGACACCCTCCATCATTTCTAGCTATCTTCTACTTCCCCTTTCAATAAAAGCTCGTTGATTAGAGTGGAATGGGAAAGAGATTGGTAAAGCCGTAGATGATCTTCTAAAGAAGAACAGAGTAGCTGTCATCTCCTCCTCCATAATCATTGGATTGAAGACAACACAATTCTTGATCTGGCAGTTTAGGGCAGCTTTTCCCAATCTGGTTTAGACCAATCCATATTAGCCCTAGGAAATTAAAATATGTACAACCCATCTGAAAGGCATCAGATGGTAGGAGACTAAGTTATGGTATGAACCAAAGCAGCTAACTTAGAAGAAAATATGTCAAACATAAGGGAAGTTACTTTAGGGGTAAATGTACACACATTTGGATTGCAAAGTGGTGAAATCTTAGAATGTAGAGATATTGCAGAGAGAGAACCAGATTTAATTCCCAGCACACGTTTTATGTGGAATGCAAGCCTAAGGCATATTTACTTTGTTTGATATTTCTTGAGGAACATACTTGAGAAAAGATTGCTTCTATATCTGTGCAGTATTTTCTCTTCTGAATTTTCACCATTAATTAAAATATCAGGGGTGAAGGATAATTTTATGTGTCACTCTCCAAGTCAGCAATAAATTCTTACTATGAATAATGACTAAGCAGTATTATAATAAACATAATGACTGCAATTAATTCCAGATTGTATAGGAAACATAATTTTAGTTATTTACTTGTAATTACACAAGCATATATTATTTATTTACATTCTTAAAAGCCTACCCCATGCTAGAAACATCCCTGGCTAATGTTAATGCAAATTATGGATGTGTGGAAATGTCTTCCGCTATACTGATGATATTGAACAGCATGTAGTGCTTCCTAAATATGACATTGAACCTTCAGACATTTCAACATGGTTGGAAATGTGCCATAATATTTGCATGCACACACACATACACACACACACCTGCCACATTCTAAACTTCCTACTGACAGCTTGAGAATCACTTTTATTTACTAGATAAATATACCATAACATATACTCTAGATTTGGGGAAAAAGCTAGACATAATGCTTAGGGAGGCAACATATTTAGGGGCAGAAAGAGAAAATTCATTTTAGCTACAAAACATTTGATATCACTTTTCATTGATAGGACTCTTATTATTTCCCATGAAAATTTTTTGCTATTGCTGAATTTGGGGGAAATGTCCTTTATATAATGTCCTCTCTTTGGAGCCTTTTAGAACTTTATCCTATGCACTGAATTGTGCGAGGCAAAAGGAAACTGAAAGAGAGAGAAAGAGGAAGAAGAAACTGCTCAAAACTGAATAAACTAAGGATCAGACCCAGGGACAGGATGGCTGAAGAAAGACAGCCTTTTAAGAAGGATGAACTAAATGCAATTTTCTCTAATTTGGCATCCACAAAAGGTACTTATTTGTCTCTGATTGGAAATTCTGGTAATTTCCTAAGAAAAATATTGGTGGAAAAAACCTGCAGAGCTCTGAAAAGAGAATCAATAGAAAAACATACTGGCTCCAAACCTAGGATAAGATCTTTGTTACAGGCCGAACAAGAATGACAGACAAACAAACAAATTTTAATGGGGAAGGTAGTGGATGCACAGGCTGTATTTCATACACAGTTATATAAAAAGCAGAACAGCCAAGATGACAGGTATCTGTTGGTATATTCCTATGTTTAAGATTGGGCAAAATCGACACACAAGCAACATGCAAATAGGTCTGTTTCACTCAGAAACACAATACATCGCAAGAGGGCACCCACCTGCATTCTTCGCCTTCTAGCAGCGTGCGGTATGTAGCAATCTCAACATCCAGAGACAGCTTGATATTCAACAGCTGCTGATAATCACGCAAGAGACGTGCCAGCTCATCCTTCGAATTTTGCAGGGCCAGTTGCAGGTCGCTCAATTTCACGCGGGCATCTTTCAGGGCCAACTCCCCACGCTGTTCAGCATCAACAATTGCTTTTTGAAGACCTTCAATCTGGATACATTTGTATATTAATTAGGTTCTAATTTCATGATACGTGTGTGTCATAGCATGCGTGACTTCGTGAAATATTAAATAGGTAAAGGTAAAAGTTCCCCTCGCACATACATGCTAGTCATTTCTGGCTTTAGAGGGCGGGGCTCATCTCCGTTACAAAGCTAAAGAGACAGCGCTGTCTGAAGACGTCTCCGTGGTCATGTGACCGGCATGACTAAACGCCGAAGGCACACGGAACGCTGTTACCTTCCCACCAAAGTTGTCCCTATTTTTCTACTTGCATTTTTACATGCTTTCAAACTGCTAGGTTGGCAGAAGCTGGGACAGGTAACAGAAGCTCACTCAGTTACACGGTGCTAGAGATTTGAACCGCCAAACTGCCAACCTTTCTGATTGACAAGCTAAGTGTCTTAGCCACTGAGCCACCGTGTCCCCTCTGAAGTATTAAATATAGATGTCTTAAGAATCCATTGGTAAGAGTCAGCACTTTGCCTCTCATTTCTGTTATAACAGCAGACCGCTAAGTGTTTACAAGAGGATTGTAAACAGGATTGCATTATTGTACACTGGCTTTTATTTGGACCACAGAGCCTCAAAAAAATCAGATGGCAGCATTCAATTGCTCCCATTACTCTTCAAATCCATACTTCAACAAGGATATTGATAAAATAATGTTTTATTAAATTGATGGGGTGAACAGATTCAACAGGACTCATGCATCTTTCAGTGGACGTTCAAAATCTTGTTGAAAGGCCACTGGGCAAATTCAATTTCAGCAAAATGAATTTTAACAAAATATGTAACTCAAGGGATTGTAATACCAGCAGTCCTTGACCTATGACTACAATTGTGCCTAAGTTTATGTTATTAAATCAGACATTTATTAAGTGAGTTTTCCCTATTTTACATCCTTTCTTGCCATAGTTGTTAAGTGAAGCACGACAGTTGATAAGCTAGTAACATGGTTGTTAAGTGACTCTGGCTTCCCATTGACTTTGATTCCAACATGTCCTTAGGACACAGCAATGGTCGTAACTGTGAACCAGTTGCTAAGTATCTGAATTTTGATCACATTATCATGGGGATGTTACAAAGTGTTTTACATAAGTGTGAAAAACAGTCATAAGTCACTTTTTTCAGGGCCATTATAACTTTGAACGGTCACTAAATGAACTGTTGTAAGTTGAGGTCTACCTGTACTCTCTCTCCTTCACTATCCCTCTCCATCAACAAATTTATTCTTTGGCAAACCACCTCGGAGTGAGTGCCACTTTCTGTTCCTAGACAACCTCCAACTATGAGACTTAACAGGGCAAGAATTATTTATGTTAATAACATGAACATGTGCTTAGATAATCAAAATGTTTACTCTGGTTTGATGGGCCAAGGAAGCCTTTCATGGTCCTCTTTGCCTTGTGTGCCTAATCTTGGCCTAATTATTGACAAATAAGCTATAGCACTTAGAATTATATACTGCTTTATAGTGCTTTACAGCCTTCTCTAAGCAGTTTACAGAAGCAGCCTATTGCCCCCAACAATCTGGGTCCTCATTTTACCCACCTCAGAAGGAGGGAAGGCTGAGTCAACCTTGAGCTAGGTGGGATTTGAACTGCCAAATTGTAGGCAGTTGGCTGCAGCAGAAGTAGCTTGCAGTACTGTACTCTAACCACTGTGCCACAGAGGCTCCTAAATACTTTCCCCACTAAAGATCTTGAGGAAATGCATATAGCATCATAATATAAAACATATCTTGCATCTTGAATTTTTCATGCATTCAGAAAAACAGGTGCAGGGAGTTTGATTGTGGGTTTGAGCTTTTATTGGCATAGCCAACGAAAAGTAAACCTGGAAATTATGAAATACTGCATCTTCCTGCAAATGAGAGACTGAAGCTCTCTGAACCAAGGAATCATGTAGTTATTACAAGTCACATAATATATGGTAGCGCAATGGTTAGAATGCATATTGCAGGCTAACTCTGCTGACTGTCAACAGTCTGATCCTGACCAACTCTAGGTTGACTCATCCTTCCATCCTTCCAAGGTCGGTAAAATGAGGACCCAAATTGTTGGGGGGCAGGCAATACGCTGACTCTGTAAACTGCTTAGAGAGTGCTGTAAAGCTTTATAAAGCATGTCTACGTGCTAGTCCTATTGCTATTCAACTTTGAGCAATGTTTTATTCAAATCAAAGCCTGAGTCTATTTCTATGCATTTTGTAAATAAATTTTGTGTTTCACTTATAAAATAGAAGCTAATATTGGCATAATAGGGTCACCGAGTTTCAGATATTATTCAAGCTATTGTGTTTTGTATTACAGAGCATTTTTGGTAGCAAATTCATATTCAAAAGTATGCAACAATTTAAATGTGAGGTTACTAGAATTTAGATTAATGAAGTGAAGCTATATTTATCCAAGCAGAACAGCAGCTGGCACACAGTCAAAGATGGTAGTGCATGACTGACAGATAGTCCTGAGAATCAAAGAACATCTCTACATAACAGTTCTTGCAATATTTCTGCTCCACTTCTACTGTAGAGGAAGAAATAGCAGCTTAGAATATATCTCTGCACCAGTGGTGGGATTCAAATTTTTTTACTACCAGTTCTGTAGGCATGGCTTGGTGGGCGTGGCAGGGGAAGGATACTTAAAATCTCCAGTCAAAGGTAGCATTTGCCAGTTCTCCGAACTACTCCAAATTTCCACTACCGGTTCTCCAGAACTGGTCAGAACCTGCTGAATATCACGTCTGGTTTGCATGTTGTGTCTCAATCTGGTAGGCCCGAGTTATAAACAGTTGGGGCAGGGGAACAATATCCTGAAAATGGTGGCAGAGATCATTTAATCAAGGAACTATCCAACTTGAATGGATATGCTTGACCACTTTTCCTCAGAAATAAATCCTGTTGAAATTCGGTGAAAAAATGTTCCTAGCATACATACATGAATGAATTGCAAAATAAGGTGCAAGCTAAGAGTAGATAGACCTGTAACAAAGATGAAAAAAAAAGAGAACAGAAAAACCCATGCAGACAAGAGCATTGCTATATTCAAATGGCCGCTTACCACTTTCTTCATATTGTCAATTTCTGCTTTTAGTCTCTGGATATGCCGAGTCAGTTCCGCAATCTGATTCTTCATATCTTTCAGGTCATCCCCATGACCAACAGCTGTGCTCTGAAGTTCCTGAAACTATAACATCAAAAGAAAATCCTTACGACTGATGGGAAGCAATACCAGCTTCACAAATTAGACAAGAGGCCTTGGATATAAGGTGAGTTCCGTGTGTTACCTTTCCCTAGAAAAAATTTGCCGAATTTGCCACATCTAAACCTAAAAGTGATTACAAAACAAAAAGTGGAATCTAAATATTTGCCTCGTAGGAAGAGGCAAAAAAATTAAAATAAAACCCTTTCCAATGTTATGTACTGAGAAAATGGCATCATAGTTTGTCTTTTAGTAAAGCTCAGTAGGCACTAGAACTTTGTGGTTAAAATGGTAGGTACAGAACTTGTAATTGCATTATTTCTCATGAGAAATTGCAAAGCTCCCCCATTGGCTTCTCATATAATAACGTGTAAGGTTTTTCTGTTCTTCCTAGCAATCCAAAAGGTAATGCTTGTTACGACCTCATTATAAAAGAACCTACGATATAAGATAAATGCTCTGCATCAGATTCAATTCATTTAAAGGGTTTCTGAAAAAAAGAAAAGCCCATTGGAAGTGTAAACCTATGGCCTGACTATCAACCCTCTCACTTCAGGCTTTCCTTCTCGTTGATTCCAGATTAAGAGGATAAGATTACCTTAACTCCACAATCGTCGCTGGAGTCTTACCTTGCCTTGATACCATGCTTCTGCCTCAACCCGGCTTCTGTTGGCAATGTCTTCATACTGTGCTTTCACTTCAGCAATGATACTTTTGAGGTCCAGATCTCGGTTGTTGTCCATTTGCAAGACAACATTGGTGTCACTAATTTGTCCTCGGATTTGAATCAATTCCTTTGTGGAAAAACAAGATGCTATTATCCATCCATCCAGATGTTTACCAGATTGTTACTCACTAATTCAAGTTCATCTTAGCAACTGAATCATACAAAAATATTCTGTGGAAGCCAACTCAGAATAAAGGTTGTGCCTCATTTTGGCAAAGCAGGAAGTTGTCAGTAGGCTGTCTAGTTAGTGCTGTCATCACTGACTACAGCATCTCCCTGAGACTCTAGACGGAGGTTTTTCTAGTCCTATCTAAAAAGCAGTATTTCAACCTAGGAGTTAGGTGCAGAGGTGGACTGCAGCCAGTTCGCACCAGTTCAAGCAGACCAGTTGTTAAGATTCTGCACAGTTTGGCGAACCAGCAAATCCCACCATTGGCCGACCCCGCCACACCCTATCTCATCTTGTCTGCCTTGGCCAGTGGCTAGAGTTACGCCCATGCCCAGCTAATCTCTGGCTCCTACGCTCATTTACCCAGACTACATGTCCCAGCTAATCTCCGTGCCTTGCCCATTCTGCTCACAGCTGCTACCCACAAAGTTAAGGCTCTCAGATGAAGGGCCACCTTGGGGTGGACAAAGCAAGTCTTGGCCACCTTTCAGGACTGACTCTCGCTTGAATGTTGCCCACTCGCCCTTTGCCTCAGGTCAGGAGATGTGAAAGTCCCTGGCTCCTTCCCCAGGGCCACCGCTCGCATGCTGCCCACTCGCCTTTTGTCTCAGGTTGGGGAATGTGACAGTCCCTGGCTCTGGCCTTCACCGGTGCCTCTGCCTGCATGTCAGACCTTCGCTGTAAAAACAGTGCAAACCCCATGGACTAGAAAGTAAAGCTGATGGCGGGGAAGGAAGATCTACTCCTGGTTTGCTGCGCTCAACCAAGGACCACCTTGGTGGGGGTGAAACACACAGCGAAGCTCGGTCCCCTTTTGGGCCCAGCTTTGGCTTCTGGTGGGGGGCTTCCAGGTGTGAGGCCTGAGAGAAGATGCCTCTCCCAAGGGCCGCCTGCTTGGCCATCCACTGACCGGGCTGGCCTGGAAGCAGAATGTCCCCTTATTGTAGGCTGGATGCGGGACCCAAGGCAGAGCAGAGGTCAAGCAGGCAGCAGCTCAGAGCAGGGCCCAAAAGGCTGTCGAGCCTCGCCGTGTCCCTCCCACACCGAGAATCCTACAGTCGCCACCTCTTTGCCAGCATGAGAATCCTGCAGCTGCCACCTCTTTGCCAGCACAAGAACCCTCCAGCCACTGCTGCCATCTCAATTCCAGCTGGCGAAGTGGTGGCTGCTGCAGGTCCTTTGCACTGTCAAAGAGTGGGGGCTGCAGACTTCTCACATTAAAAAAGACCAGCAGCTGCAAGATTCTTGCACTGAAAAAGACCAGAGGCTGCAGGCTTCTCACGTTAAAAAAGACCGGCAGCTGCAGGCTTCTTGCACTGAAAAGGAGCAGCATCTAATTTTAGTCAGTGTCCAGGTAAGAATGTGATTAAGTTTTGGGCCATAATCCAGAAGTCTAGTTTCTAGAAATCCCTGTAAGTTTTAGTTTTCTATTGAATATAGGGTTCTATTATCAGAAATTTTCATACCACAGTTTAGCTCTAGTCTAGTTTTATTTTTATTTTATTTTTCAGTTTTTCATTCAAGCAAAGCTTAAGTTAAAGAAACTTGAGCAACCTTTTTAGAAATTTCCCAAGCTTTCACAATAGAAGAGAATATGGCTGTCAGCATAATAATATGGATTTTTTAACCTAAGGATGAGGAAAGAGAACGTAGTAAAACCATTCAAACTAACTAATCTGATTATATCATTCTTACGTCTGGGAACCCATTATTAAAAACATTCTGATTCAGAACATCAATTAAAAAGTACACTTTTTTTTTACAGATAGCACTTTCTCCGTCACTGTTTTTAATAATAATCGGCCTCATATGTATCAAATTGTTTACTGTTTCAAGAAGACATAATTGATTAGTGGGCCTGACTGATTTCCTCTTTCTCCTTTGTCTTTCAATGGTGCCTCTACACCAGGGCTGTCAAACTCCCGGCCCACGGACCAGATGCATCACGCACTGGCCACGCCCACACCCAGGTTAGCAAAGGGGGGAAAGTACCAATACGTCACGTGATGACGATGTGACGGCGTGAATCTGACACCGCTGCTCTACATTGTGTGTTAATCAACACTTCTTTAAACCTATTAAAAGAAACTATATGTAGCAGTCAGGGGTGGGATGCAAATATTTTTACTACCGGTTCTGTGGGTGTGGCTAGGTGGGCATGGCTAGGTGGGCATGGCTAGGTGGGCATGGCCATGTGACTGGATAGGCGTGGCTTCTTCTTTTTTGGGGGCAGCACCCCACCCACCCACTCCATTTTTTTGCCTCCTGGGCCTCAGGGAAGCCTCCAGGGCGAAGCAGTAAGACAGCAAGGGGGATCCCAGCAGAGCTGATCATCGGAACAGCTGGTTGTCGGGAGGAGGGGAAAGAAATACCGGTTCGGTAGAACTGGTAGCTATTTTTTTACAACCGGTTCGGCCGAACAGTGACATTTTTTTACTACCGGTTCGCCCGGTAGAATACCATTGCTGGTATCAGTACTGCAATTAGGTTCGCACATTACATCATGCCAGCATTAAAGAAACAGCATTACATCTTAATGCAAAATGTTGTCCCAGCTGACTGTGATTTAATCAACAAATCTGGGCCAGCAAAATAACATCTTAGCCTGATGTGTGAATCCAATCAGGACGCTCCCAAGTCCACATAGTGGATACTGGCCTTCCTCTCCCACAAAAGAGCTCCAAGATTTTGATCTAAGTCCCCAGGAATTTTTTGAAATAGAATATGGTAATTCGTAGGATTGTCAATGAATCACACTTGTTCTACTTTCCTGGCAAGATCATCCCATTTCTTCCCTAAATGCAATGTGATTTCTGGCCCTGAAGAACTTTTCATTACTTTGGATTCAATGACAAGAACATTCAACACTTACAGCCTCAAAGAGGGTCTTCAGGAAGTTGAGCTCATCTATCAGCCTATCAGTTTTTGCTTGCAGGTCTACTTTTTGCATGAATGAAACGTCAACATCCTGCAAGAATGCAACACATACCAAAATTACATAAAAGCAGTCCAAGGATTCCTAGACAGCTGCTTCATACCACTTTAGACATTCCATTTATTTAGCCCATAGAGTGTACTCCAACTGGCAGCATTTCTTCAGAGTGTCACATAAAAGTTTTGTTTTTAATTAATAAAGTGGGCATTAAACTTATGCCTTTTTACAACAAAGAAAAACGTTGGGGAACAGGAGTCCTCTAAATGTTTTACATCACATAAAAGGGATGGAGAAATTGAGGTCCTTCAAAAGTGGCTGAATTACAATCTCCAGCAGCTGTAGCCAACACAACTAATGGTAAACAAGACAAGAATTGTAGCTGAACATACTGTATATGGAAGACTACAAATTATCCAATCCAATTCTACATTGCTGCAAGGTTCTGTACAATGCATATTTCTATTTAGAATTGTCCCTTTTAATTCAACATCTAACTCTGAACATGCAACTACAAGCTCACTGCCTAATAAATTAATGCAAATTTAATATCACACATCAATAGATAAAAAATAAACACTTCCTTACAGTGATGTAAAATGTAGAGCAAAATTTTAAGTTGTAGCTTTATCAGTAATCATTTTACATTTAATAGTAAATGTGAACCTTCCAATGAAAAGGCCATAATTATTTTTTTTTATAATCTTGCTCCAATTTCTTGCTTTAGCACAGTAAAAAGTGAATGGGTTTGCAGGTATTAATTGGCTCTGATGACCATCAACCAAAGTGAAGAATGAGAAATCATAGGAGTTGTGTCCAGCAATGGCTGAAATGCTGTAAATTTCTCAGCCTAATTAAGAAATTTATAAGACCTTGAAAAAAAGTCTTTTCTCTGTATATAAAAATATCCCACATATTATTTTTTTTTCTTAATTCTTTTGTTTTAGGATAGTCACCTTTTTGATACCAACAAAGTCATTTTCAGCAGCGGTGCGTTGGTTAATTTCATCTTCATATCTGTGAAGAGAAGGAATATAAACTTTCAGTTCATTTCAAAGAAAATATCAGGCAGAGAAAGGTGCCAATCAATAGTCTTCAATGGCCTTGACAAGGTTGTCATAAAAGCTCTTCTTTTAAGGAAACAAATTGTCTATATCGGTTTTAATTTAATTTGTCGCACAGCAGCCATATCAAAAGAAAAAAGAAGACTTTTACTCATTTTACAATATTGAGTCAAACCATCTGCAAGGAATATCAAGCACGAATTATAAATATCACTCCTGATTGTCATACAGAGATGGCATTTCATTAAACTCACCAGCATTTATTTTACATCTCATGCTTGAGGAACCTGAGTTTCAATAGTTTATCTCCTTTAAAACAGTATCTGACTAGTTACCACTCCATTATGTTGGCTGCTGGAACTTAGCCAGCATTTCTGTATGTGAAGGATTGTCATTTTTCATCATTACTGCCAACAGCAGGTCATTACAAGTGTTGGATGTCGATGTTTAAATCAGCAGCTATTTATTTCTTATGATTTATACCACTTTAATCTCAGTTGATTCTAAGCGATTTGACTAAGAACATTCATTTAAAAAACCTAAAAACTGTACTGAAACAATTATAGTGAAGAAATTAACACAACATAATTCTGTCAACATCCATCAACATTAATTCATGGCACTGCAATCTCTAACTGAGTGGTCGCCAAGACTTTGCACGATAGTTGAGGTTTCACACTTTTGGAATACCATAATGGAAAGGGTTATTCTTGCTTCATATTACATATGTAATACACTGTGGCTATGTAACACTCCCAATTCAAAGTTCTGCTATAACCTCGCCAGTCAATTTACATTTTTCCCCAGGTTGGCATAAAAATGATATCTATAATGCTATTGTATAGTTATGAAAATTACATTTGCATAAAAATAGTGGAATAATTCTTTTTTTTTTCATTTTCCTATTTATTCTTGTCTTTTTCTTTATCTTCATGTTAGCTTGTTAGTCCAAAGTTTTTACATTTTTAATTGTAATTGTAAAAAGAGCAGTCATTTTTATTTGTAAGAACAGCCCTATAATATATGGACATAGAATAAGCACATACAGCATGAATATTTCACTTCTATTGTATCATGTACTCTGTGTGTGTGTGTGTGTGTGTGTGTGCGCGCGCGCGGGTATGGTTTCACCAGTTTTCAGATAGTATCAATATTCTTAATTTAATCTGAAACAACATCTGAAAGCTAATAATTTAAATAACAATCTTCCAAAGTAAATTCAAACGAGGAGGCAAGTAGCCTTATCAAATATATCACAAGTCTGAGTAGGCATTAGAAAGTTTATGGTGCTACACAAAATTGTTGTTTTTGTTATAAACATTCTTATTCTCACTGGTTATTCTATAGTATTTTATTACTATTCCATTCGATTCCATTATTTTTTTAAAAAAATAAAACATGTCAGTTCCATTTCATTGTAACTGTCTCCTCAGCACACTTGATATAATTGCTACCAGAAGTTTTCATAAACTTCAGAAGTGTTCAGTTCATTTTAATGAACCGTAACTGCTTGCTTTAATGTCCTCATTTTTTTGATAAATCAAAAATGTCTCCACCCTAAAGCACAAGCTCGAGTTCATGCCAAAATGCCACAGGCACACAGCTATCCGTTGGGCATAGTTCCAAGGAAGACGAGTAGGATGGGCTGCTGCAGCTTCTTCACAGCTTCCTCCTGACTCACAAGAGTATTTCACAAAGTAGTTCTCAGGGGTCTGGGCAGAACCTTTTGAGGGAGAGGGGGATCTACAAAGTCAAATTTTAAATATTTTAAATATTTCTCAGTTTTCATTTCCAGTACATATCAATAAATATAGTCCACATAAACCAAAACTCTTTGGGGTCCTCAATCATTTTTAAGAATATAAAGGAACCCTGAGACCAAAATGTTGGAGAATCACAGCTCCGCTAAAACCTTCTTGCAGACAGCAGGCAAACAGAGCATCTAACATTCTTATCTTCTGACTGTTTTAGTTTTTCATAAGGGAATATATTTTTCATAAGGGAATATATTTTTTCATAAGGGAAGGCCTTAACACTTTTATGCCCCACATGCACATTTGCAGACTAAATGGTACAGCCATCCCGACCCTTCTCATCCCACCGTTGCTTAAGTAGGCCTTGGAATCCCACTTACTTCCTTCTGTAGTCTTCCACAAGATCCTGTACATTTCTTAGCTCTCCATCCAACTTTACCCGATCGTTTGTTAACTGATCCACGTTCTTTCTGAGGTTAGAAATGTAAGTCTCGAATAATAAATCTATGTTGAACTTTGGAGCTGAGCTGCCCTGTTGTTGCAGAAGATTCCATTTTGTTTCTAGCACTTTGTTCTGTTGCTCAAGAAACCGTACCTGAAGTCCAGAGAGAAAGAGAGAGAATTGCTTTTAGAAGCCCTCTTAGATTGGAATGCACACCTCGTTGTATAATGAGGACTAGCAGCATTCAAATCAAGGGATGACAACCACAGTGCCACAAGTGCAGCAAGTCAACCAGGAGGTCACCCAAATCCTTAATAGAGCTACCAGATCAACCAGGTGACAGCAGCAAAGATTTAGAATCTTGTACCTTTATTTCCTGTCATCCAGAAGTAATCCAGACGTTGCAGCTGAGATCTTATAGCTGTGTCATTAAATCATGTATGTGGACAAAAAATATATTACTTTGTTGGATTGTGGATACATTGGTTTTGTACTTATTAGCTAAAAAAATAAGGCTAAATCTGTATGCTTCCACTTGTGTTCTTCAGGAAAGTTGGAGTTCAGCACCTATCATCCCATTAGTAATCTGTGCCCTAGGGAATATGGAGCTGGGCAAAATTACTTTAAATTACTGTATCATCTTTTCTAAAAAAAATTCTTTGGCATTAATAGTGCTGCAAACTGAGTAGGAATAAATAGTAGCAAACTGCTATAAAATAGCTTTCTTTATATCAATACATGAGCAATTGGCAATCCCAAAATGATGATATCATTAATTCTGTGCTGAATCTAGCATTTTCATGACAGTCTAAACACTTACATGGATGGTTTGCATTGTGAGGATTGCCAATTAATTTTGAGAAAAAAGAGAAGTATAGGTATTCTTGTTATATTTAGCACAAACCAAGTGCAGAAGTTTTCTTTTTCCCAGCAAAAACATTCCTTATTGACACTTCACATCAAAATTCTCAGAAGGTAGTTGAGAAGCTGCAGTTTTACCAAATCAGTGGGTAGCTTCAACAAAGTCTAAAAGTCTTTGTAAAGTATAATTGATGTGCCTTGGAGCAATTCTGCCTCTTGTCATCAAAAGTATACAGAACCATCATTACTGCCACCACAATTACATCTATGAGTATAGGGACTTAAATTCTGTGCAGAGGACTGTAATTTCTGTTTCCAAAGACGTTCTGACTATTGCTAAGACTGGCTACATTATGGGTAGTCCTCGACTTATGACCACAATTGAGCCCAGAATTTATGTTGCTAAGTGAGAAATTTGTTGAGGTTTGCCCCATTTTATAACTTTTCTTGCCCCAGTTGTTAAGTGAATCACTGCAGTTGTTAAATTAGTAACACAGTTGTTAAGTGAATCTGGCTTCCCATTTGACTTTGCTTGCCAGAAGGTCACAAAAGAGGATCCTATGACTCCAGGATACTGCAACTGTCATAAATACGAACCCGTTGTCAAGCATCCAAATATAAATCATGGGTCCATGGGGAGGGGACAATGGTCATAAGTGTGAAAAATGGTCATGTCACTTTTTTCAGTGCAATTGTAGCTTCAAACAGTCACTAAATGAACTGTTGTAAGTTGAGGACTACCTATATTTTAAGAGCTGCAGGCCCAAAAATATCTTCAAGCTTGAGTTAAAAATCTCTTCAGGAGAACTTGTATTCAAATTTGCAAAAAGATACTTGGAATGAAACATAGCAATTGCTGCTTGAAGATACTATAGACAACAAAAAACAAATAATCCTGTCATAGATGTAAGCGATTTTTTTTTGGCCAACTCCTCTTCCTATGGAACTCTGGGAGTTGTAGTCTTATATAAAAATATGTGAGATGAGTGGTAATGTAGCTGCTGAAACTATATGATTTCCTAAATGTGTTCCATGAACATTGCATTGTGAGAATCCTGATTTCACTCCTCCAGCCTTGGAGGAATTGCAGGAACTTGGAATCTTGGAAATTTTTGCAAAAGAGCTTTCAGGTCACAATGTTTAAAACCTGAAAATTCAGCTCAAACAGTTCTGCAGCTTAATCATAAGTAGTGTTGTGAACTGTGATCTCTGAGATTATCAACCTTAAATAATCTCTATTATAATAATAGTAATACTAATAATATAATAAATAAGTTCTAAGTAACCCCCAAACCAGAAAACTCTCTCCACTTTGCATGATCATGCAAATGTTGCAGACCTTGGACAGCCATGCCACCTTAAATGCAACCTCCTGACTGCCAAAGTATTACTTTTAACTCCATCTGTCTTTTCAGAAATTACATGTTGGGTTTGGAACGCTCGTATCTGTCCTCATTTTCATCCAAGAAGCACTCGGATGGCTCATGTATCCATTTCTCTCTTGCAGTCTTATTCACAGACTTCGTCCTTGAAACTACCTGCAAAGAACTTGATGATTGACTTAACGGACTCACCTTGTCAATGAAGGATGCAAACTTGTTGTTGAGGGTCTTGATCTGTTCCCTTTCCTGTTGCCGCACTTTTTGAATGTCAGGATCAATCTCCAAGTGCAATGGCGATAGGAGGTTGGGATTGACAGTCACTTTCTGGATGCCCCCAGGGGGAACCATGGGCCCCATTCTTAGTCCACCATCATAGCCTCCTACTCCTACTCCTAAACCAAAACCTCCAGCTCCATATCCATAGCCACTACCAAATCCTCCTCCACCACCACCACCACCATATCCTAGGCCACTCCCAAAGCCTCCCCCAATGCCACTATGGCTGATTCCTAAAGAGGTTCGTTTGCCACCCCCCAGATTGTAGAGGCTTCTACTACCAAAGCCCCCACCCAATCCTGCGCTTCCCTTCACACCACGGGATAATGAAACTGAGCTGAAACTAGCTTTGGTCCCACTGGGAATGACAGTAGTGGAAGATGTATATCCCCGGGAAGTCCTAATCCCTCCCCCAGATCTAGAACTGAATTGCCTACTCATTGTGCCCAATTCAAAGAGTGCTAAACAGAGCTGAGCAAAAGCTGGGCTACAGAAGGAAGGAAGGAAGGAAGAAAAAGAGAGAGAGAGAAGGACTGTACACCCCACTCCAAGGTGCAGATTTGGTTTCCCCTCTATATATACACACACATCTATATGTGGAGGTGGCTTGGCTGGAATTAGGTAAGTAATTAAGAATCAGATCGTTACTGGGCTGGGTTATATCTGGCAGCAATAAAAAAAAATATCTTCAACTTATCTTAAAGGTGCCTTTGAACTGAAGCGCTACCTTAAATTGCTTAGCTTGCAGGCTTACATGACACAAAACCCATGTAAGCTAACCAATTAATTTACCCACCGCTGCCTTTATGCATAAACAAATAATAATTCAGAGCTGACAAGAAGGATTTTTTTTAATTCTTAAAAAATCATTTGCTTTAATTGTAGATGATTATTAGGTGCCATACTTCAAAGCTATGTAGAGGTTTCTGCCCCACTCCCCTGCCACCATTGGCTGAAAATCTAAAATCTGTAGCACAGCACATGTATTGCAGGTGGTTGATAGCTTTCCCTGAGGGGAATTTGATGCAATTGTCTTGCTTACCCCTGTTGAAAATGCTTTCCCCATTTCTTGGAACAGGAACAGGTGTTTTTCTAGCCCTAGGTCAATCTCATCCATGCTTTAGGCAACAAAACTCCAGCTTCTGGTCCTATGAGTCAGAAAGGCTACCTTTCGTCCAGCACTGCCATCAAACACATGCTTCTTTCAGCTCTTGTGATGTTGCTGAACTACAACTCCCAGCAGATGTAATCAATATAATCAATGGTAAAGAATGTTGAGATTTTTAGTTCAACCACAGCTAGATCTTATATAGGGCCTGTTTAGCTGAACTACAGAGAAGGAAGGATTCCCAACTCAGTACCTTTTCACTGAGGTCTCAGATCTGTTTCACTTCCTGTTTCTGATCTTTCCTTAAAATGATTAAGACCATACCATTGTTTTGAATCTGAGGGTTGCCCTTAGTTTGAATGGCAAACTAAAGTTTTAAGGTCAAGCCAAGATGCTAAGACTATTGACAGTGATCTGAGAAGTACTGGGTTCTGAAAATTGGCCATTTATGCTACACTTTCAAGAAAATGCCTCATCTATTCCAGAATGCCCTCTTAATTTAATTTGGGGAACAATCACCCAAACTAAGCCAATCTTCCAAGTGGTGAACCTACCTTACACCAATGAAGCACTTCATCTGCTTGTATAGAATCTTCCTCCTACAACTGCAAGAGCAGACTTTTCTTTCCCCATGAAACCTGCAATGGATAGCCACCAACCAGTGACAGGACCATTGGGAATCTGACACAAAAAATAAGGCAGCAGCTGAAGGCCTGTTGTCTCTAATTGTAACAACAATAACTGTTTTGGAATGTAATGCACACAGGGAAGGCATCAATTCTTTTCATTCAAGGTCCAAATCTAGAAGGTGAGCCTGTGGGAACAGCAGAATTTAGCAGCCTCATATTTGGTGAGGAAGCAGCATACTTTCTGAAATGATGAAACATGAATAGCTACAAATCAGAGATCTCCCACCCTACTACTACCCAACTCCTGCAGCCCCCCAAAAAGTATGATGCATATCCTCTTCATCTAGCTCAGTTGGTACATTTCTGCAACCCATGTTATCTCCTGAGCTAGCAAAATCCTAACCCTGATCACATATGCTGTCTAAATATCTTAATATATATTAGGCATCATTTACTATTCAAATACTCACGGGCAAAGTGCTTTACACCTGATGGAGAGCATGACAGGACCTGATTAGCAGCTACTGTTTTGTAAAAAGAGATTTAAAACCAGAACTCAATAGCTTCAGCTGGAGGTAAACGGGGCTGCAGCTCTGAAATGAAGCAAACAGAAAATTCAGCTGTTAGAAGCAGAAGATTAGACCTGCCTAATCTAAGAACTTCATATTATCTGACTATTTCAACAATCGACATACCCTTTGGTTTTTGTAGCTGCGTCAAGTTCATATTGAAATCCCAAACAATCACTAAGAGCCAGTTTGGTCTAGTAGTTAAGGCACCAGAATATTCAAGTTATGCCTTAGCCATGAAAGCCAGCTGGGTGACCTTGGGCCAGTCACACACTCCCAACCCAACTTACCTCATGGACTGTTGTGGAGGAAATAGGAGGAGGAATATGTATTGGATATGTTGTTTGTAAAAAATAATAAAGATGAGATATAAATAAATAAGTCAGTGTTTCTCAACATTAGCAACTCTGTGATCTGTAGACTTCAGCTCCCAGAATTTCCTAGCCATCAATGAATAGATAACCTGAAATTGAATCTTAATATTATTTGCAAAAAACAAGAAAAATATTGAACCTACTGCTACTTCCTTAGTTAATATAAGAGTTCCTTGGGGACCTAAAAAACATCACAATTTCTTCAAATCAACCTCACTCACCTTCATGAAACTATTCTTGATATGTTATATGTTAATACAACTTAATATGTCATATATTAATATAGTATAAGTATATATGTGTTATATTACACTAAGCTATAACTGTATCCCCAATCCTTACATAAACCATATTTTAATGTTATATATTAGGACCTGTGGGGTTTTTTAAGATAATGGGCAAATGAAGCAATGCCAAATTATATTTGAAAACTGGCAAGAAAATACCCTCTTGACAATAAGGTTGGAGGAAATTAATATCACTGAGGGAAATCCACCCTAGCCTTTAGCAATGCTTCTGTTGAATTGGTAGTAATTTTACAACACAGCATGTGTTCAAGTCAGAAGCTGGCGGGAAAGACCAAACTATCTGGGGCAGATGAGTCCTATTGGATAACATCCAGACCCTGGCCCATTTTGCTGCTTCAAACTGTCATTTGCCTGAGGTAACAAAGGGAGAATTTTATTAAAATTCCTTGCGGGGAGAGGTAGAATGTTTCTTTTAGAAAGGAAGGAATCCAATCCAATACCTATTTGTTGCTAATACAGTATTTAATTCGTGAAGTCTCCTATAGAAAGATCTGGGGAGAAAAAAACCACTAATGACAAAGATATCATAGCCATTGGGCTCCCTGATATCATAGCATAGCAGTTTTGCTGTCTGGTTAGTCCAGCACACAGTCTCTTTCTTATGAATGTGTTTGTTACACTCGTTTATATGGTAGATAGTACAAATAAGGCTTATCCGGAGATTTCAGAAAATTTATAAGTATAAAATGCTATAAAAGCCATCAGATACTGAATAGAAGAACACATGGACAATCAAATCCAGGTTAACTATGTTTTTTAAAAGCAGTCAAGTATCATCGCTAAAATTCAGAAGTTTGACTGAGGATTATTTTACCCAGTTTACAGAAAAAGACAATAGTAAAGGGGGCCAAGAATCTCTGGTGGCATTTTGTTCCAAAGTGTTGGGGCCATCACAGAGAAGGCCCTTCTTTGAGTCCATATCCTTTAACTTTTCACAGGGCTGGGACTCTTTCATTACTACAGGAGGTTGTCAGGATCCATTTGGATGGTTCCTTTTCCCTCACTTGGCATCTTGCCTATTAATAAATTCCAAAATGATGTTGGTTAGTTTAAGTCTGCCAAGGAAATATTAATTTCCAAACATTACTTCATTGCCCAGTGGTTCTCCCAATTAAATGGTAGACAATGGTAGCATTTTATTTTGCAGTTACAAGCCATAAATAATTGTGGTACCTCATCAGCAAACAGGCTGAGTGGAGAGCCCTGATACAAAGATATATCAACTTCAATGCCAAAGAATATGCACATACAATGGTGTCATGGTTTCTATATGGTGGAGTGAAGCTATTTCGAGAAGTTTTACTTTTGATATTTAAGTTTCAAGCATCTGTGTGTGTGTGTGTGTGTGTGTGTGTGTGTGTGTGTGTGAAATATATATATATATATATACACATACATACATACATACATATATATATGTTTTCTTATGTTTCCGCGGGTATTTATATGTGTGGTATTTAGATTTCTTCGGGTATTTTCCCATGTAATATTTGTGCTTTTATTATAGCGACGTTTCAGCAGAATCTCATCTGCCATCTTCAGGCTTTTCAATTTTTAATTTTGTGTGCCAGGCTTGGCAGTCATTTTTTGTAAAAATGTAAACAAAAAGCGATTGCCAGCCTGGCACACAAAATTAAAAATTAAAAAGCCTGAAGATGATAGATGAGATTCTGCTGAAACGTCGTTATAATAAAAGCACAAATATTACATGGGAAAATATCCAAAGAAACCTACATACCCCCCCCCACATATATATATATATATATATATATATATGTGTGTGTGTGTGTGTGTGTGTGTGTGTGTGTGTGTGTGTGTGTGTGTGTGTGTGTAAGGTTTTTAAGCTGATAATTTTAAATAATAAATAAGGGAGACTAGTATAGATCTATTTCGAGCTAGTTAGCTCTCTTCAGCTAGCCATACCCTTACTGGGATTCGAACCAGGGAAGTATTACATGTGAGGCAGTTGTAATTGCCACTACACCACTGGCTCTCTCCTTATCAGCTCAGGCAGGGGAATAAGTATATACTTTGTATTACAACACCCTGTTAAGCCCCAATTAAGGGAGAAAGCATACTGCTTTCTTTTCTGTCTTTCGGCTCATCACCAGAGACCATACCGACAGAAAGCTATTTGTTTCGTTGTCTTTTCTTTACATGTGTGTAAGGTTTTTAAGCTGATAATTTTAAATAATAAATAAGGGAGACTAGTATAGATCTATTTCGAGCTAGTTAGCTCTCTTCAGCTAGCCATACCCTTACTGGGATTCGAACCAGGGAAGTATTACATGTGAGGCAGTTGTAATTGCCACTACACCACTGGCTCTCTCCTTAATTGGGGCTTAACAGGGTGTTGTAACACAAAGTATATACTTATTCCCCTGCCTCTGCTGATAAGGAGAGAGCCAGTGGTGTAGTGGCAATTACAACTGCCTCACATGTAATACTTCCCTGGTTCGAATCCCAGTAAGGGTATGGCTAGCTGAAGAGAGCTAACTAGCTCGAAATAGATCTATACTAGTCTCCCTTATTTATTATTTAAAATTATCAGCTTAAAAACCTTACACACATGTAAAGAAAAGACAACGAAACAAATAGCTTTCTGTCGGTATGGTCTCTGGTGATGAGCCGAAAGACAGAAAAGAAAGCAGTATGCTTTCTCCCTTAATTGGGGCTTAACAGGGTGTTGTAACACAAAGTATATATATATATATATATATATATATATATATATATATATATATATATATATATATATATATATATATATATATATATATATATATATATATATATATATATATATATATATATATATATATATATAATATCTGTAAGTATCTGTTCATTCCCAAGGGCTATCCTAAACAGAGTGATCTCCTGAGGCCAAAATCAATAATATACATAGTATTAAAACTCTTGTACCTGTAACTTTGAAGTAAACAAAACAGTAATTGTAGGGCAAAAGTCTTTCAACTAAGGTGCTTCAAATGAGCTAACTTACAGAATGTGTCCAAAATCCAAGAGCCATGATTCCCATAGGATTGTATTTTGGCAAATTTGTGGCTGCTTCAATGCTGTTGTATAGCCACATCATTACCTAGAACAGGGATGTCAAATTTGATTTCATTGAGGACCGCATCAGGGCTGTGTTTGATCTTGGGATGGGTGTGGCCAGGGTGGGCATGGCCAGTTCAATGTCACTCGTGTCGGGGGCACCTGTGGCAGCCCGAGCATTCTGCCAGTGAAAATGGAGCTCGGGAGGACGGCCCTCCTGAGCTCTATTTTGCTGGCACAGGCTTCGTAGGCCGGTCTTTCACTGTTTCCAGGTGGCCCCACAAGCCAGATCTGAGCACCTTGAGTTTGACACCCCTGACCTAGAGTTTCAGTAGATCCATCCCACACTAGCCATTTGAAATCTGGGTAGATTGGATCTTCATTATGGCCACTAGAGGTAACCCTGTTAGAAAAGAAAATATCTCTGAAATGATGGCCCAATGGGTTACGGTTTGTCTAGTGACAATTAAAACTGAAAGGTCACTAGTGGAAACTGTTACTCTTGACTAGGGTTGTCAAGCTCAATTTCATTGATGACTGCCCCAGGGTTGTATTTGACCTCAGGGGGCCGGATGCGCATGGCCAGGATGGGCATGGCCAGCTTAACATCACTCATGTGGTGGGATTCAATTTTTTTTATTACCGGTTCTGTGGGCGTTGCTTGGTGGGCGTGGCAGGGGAAGGATACTGTAAAATCTCCAGTCAGAGGTGGTATTTGCTGGTTCTCTAAACTACTCAAAATTTCCACTACCAGTTTTCCAGAACTGGTCAGAACCTGCTGAATACCATCTCTGGTCAGGGGGCACCTGTGGTGGCCTGGGCAGAGCTGGGGGAATCCTTTGCCAGCGAAAACGGAGCTCCATTTTTGCTGGCAGAGGCACCATAAGCTGGTTTTTCACTATTTCCAGGATGGTTTCACGGGCGAAATCTAAGCAGCTTATGGGCCTTGAGTTTGACATTGCTGCTCTTGACTATTGCCTGATTTCACTAGGGAAAATACTGTATAATGCAACTTGATTTGCATATTATTTAGCAAAAGAGCAGAGATTACTTTCTTTTAGGGGTCCTTCATTCAGCCTGGTGCTAGTGAAGCATCACAATTGATGAAATGTTTCTTGTTTCCAGTGACTGAATACATTTCTTCTTGTTCCTGTTGTTATTACAGTATCATTTTATCCTCCATTGTTTATATGTATATAGCTTAAGGCAGCAAGCACACCTAATTCTCCTGCCTCCTGTTCTAATTGTTTTCCTACCATTGTCAGGTTAATTGGATAGCCACTGGGCAACAGATGTTTACAAATTATTATTTCAGTGACAACAGCTTCCTTCCCACAAGGCACGCTGGTCACCTAATGAGAAGATTGAGAAGGATTCTTTTCTCCATTTTGCTGGTTTCAACCACTTGCTATAATTTATAGTAGTGTTTCTCAACCTTGACAAATTGATATGTGGACTTCAACTCCCAGAATTTTTCAGCCAGCATGGCTGGCTGGGGAATACTGGGAGTTGAAGTCCACCAGTCATAAAGGGGCTATTGTTCCCCACCTCTGTTCTAGCCAAAGAAGAAATTGAATTGGGTAACCCTTCTTTAGGCCTGGTAGATGTCTAGAGCACTCAAGGCTAATAATCTTAAACAACCATGGTGAGAGGTAACCATGGAAATCCTTGGATCAATCATTTAAGCTGGTCTGTGATTTAGAGCTGGGATGGGCTTGCCTAAAAAATAAAATAAAACCGATAATGTTACAAGAAAAAGGTGCTCATACTTAGCTAATGAATTACGCTTGTTTGAGCTCCCTAATTATATTTCCGTCCTTATTTCTTCATGCATTTGATAGGAAAAAGCAAAAAGGGCTATACCAAGGAGCTTACAGATCTGAATCAAAGGAAACCTGTGGATATGTTTCATTTTAATAGCTGACTATGTTGAATCTGCTGCTCAACTTGTGCAAATTAGTTTACCTTGTATGCGGGCTTCCTCCGTGCATATAATCTATTCCTACAAGGAGATATTTCATGAGGTTCACATCATACTTTTAGGACATCCTTATTCAAGCAGCTGTGCTATTGCTTTCATAATTTGAACCAACAGAGCAAATAGATGCCTCAACTGGAGATTGAAGACAGGAGTTACTGAAATACAGAATAACATTTTGTGAGGTCAAATTATTTGTCCACCCAGTCCAGCTTTGTCTGCTTGGAATAGCAGTGAGGTCATTGATACCATCTGCTTAAACACAAATTCTTTTTTAGCAACCCAAGATGCCAAGAGTTAAATCTATTTTTTCCCATGCAAAGCAAATTTCGTACAATGAAATTATTGCCCCTCCTCTCCTAGGTTCTGGTGCACAAGAGGAAAGAGTGAATTACTGGCCCAACAATATCTCATTAGAGATAATAACTGGGTATGAATATGTTAAAAACTACAAACTGTTGGTATAAAAAAAAAATCCATCATCCTAGCTTTTTCCTGCAGGTGCAGGGCCTGTTTTTTCAGATCAATGGATGCCATTTCACACAATCAAATGAACCCACTGGGTGCAACTGAATGGTTTTCATGTCTGCATTAATTGTGTCCTGCCACTTTTGCTTTGGTCTCCTATGCTGGCATTTGCCATCGATATTAAAGTGATAAGCGATGGACGTGATGCTCTGAGGTGCCGCTTATAAAACAAAGTCATTCCATTGTAGCTGTTTTTCCTGCATTTTCTCTGTTATTACTGCTGGACTGTATCATTGCTGTCATGGTCAAGGAAGGAAATAACTAATGACCAATCAGGCATTTGTATCTCACATGACATATTAAGGCTTCGCCACTGATCTGGATGGTGAAGATCCTCGGGCTAATTTCTAAATACTCGGTCTTCTTGATATTGAGGCCCAAACTGAATTTATTTATTTATATTTTTGTCATGATTTTATAGTGTATATTGGAGGTAGTGGACTTTGAAAGCTGTATGCAATGAAATTTTATTTTAATGTATGCCGATCAGTGTACATTTAAAATGACAATAAAGTTATTCTAAATCTAAGGCTATTGGTTAAGATAGTTTTTCCATATATGAACAAAGCATTGCCCTTTTTCCCTGGTGGCAACTGGCAGCAGACCATCAGCAGCATAGAGAAAGGCCCAGGAACCACTGTGATGCAGGTCTCACACCAAGGTAACCATGACAAGAATGGACAGCAATGGCAATAATGCTGAGCTTTGGTTGCATGCCAACTGTCATAGGAAAGCAATAGCAATAGCACTTAGACTTACGTACCACTTTACAGTGCTTTGTAGCCCTCTCTAAGCAGTTTACAGATATTGCCCCCAACAATTTGGGTCCTCATTTTACCCAACTAGGAAGGATGGGAGGCTGAGTCAACCTTGAGCCTGGTGAGATTTGAACTGCCAAATTGCAGGCAGCCAGCAGTCAGCAGAAGTAGCCTGCAGTACTGCACTCTAATCACTGTGCCACCGAGGCTCATTGGTGAACAGTGATAGAAAGGTCAGTGATGAATAACACAGATAGTTGTTGACTTGCAACCATTCATTTAGTGACTATTTGAAGTTACAACAGCACAGAAAAAAATGACTTATAACCTTTGTAGCATCCCCATGGTCATGTGATCAAAATTCAGACACTTGGCAACTGAGATATATTTACAACAGGTATAGTATCCTGGGGTTATGTTTTGCAACCTTCTGGCAAGTGTAGTTAATGGGAAGTCAGATTCACTTAACAGCCATGTTATTAACAACTGCAGCAATTCACTTAACAATTCTGACAAGAAGGGTCATAAAATGGGGCAAAACTCACTTATCAACTGTCTCACTTAGCAACAGAAATGTCAGGCTCAATTGTGGTCGTAAGTTGAGAACTACCTGTACACAGCCTGATTCACCCCTGTTGGAAATAGAAAATGCAGCTAACATATCACTACTGTAAAGGACTTGTGCTGTCATTTTGGCATGGAGCAGCTGCATCAAATTTGCAAATTTCCTTGGACATCTGTAATAGGGATGGATAACTATGCTCCCTTTATGACCTGTGGATTTCAACTCCCATATGGCTGGCATAGGAATTCTGGGAGTTGAAATCCACAATTCATAAAAGGGCCATAAACTGTCTCCATCCCTGATCTATGGTATCTTGGGATGATCCAAGGAGCCTCCCTGTTTACAATATCAAATGCCTTTGTCAAGTCAAAAAAGGCAAGTTCTGGATCTGCCTCCTGGCAAATATCATGTTGACTATATTTCATTCTGGCTGAAAGTCATACCGAGCTTCCAGGAAGTTCCTTTCTGAGAGAATGTGGCAAGTCAGTTCAGGAGAACGCTGGCAAAACTCTTGCTTGGGATGGACAGTGGAGAGATCTTCCTGCAATTTGCTTCTCTTGTTTTTATGGAAAGATGCAAGCAGGAGATCACAAAAGTTATCAGGCATCTCTTCTGTAAATCAGATGTTTTCCAGAAAGTCTTGGAACACCTGCAAGGCTTTTGGATCCAGGACTTTGTCGATCCGAGACAAATATTCATAATATAAAAGACACAGATTAACATTTTTAAAAGTAGAAACACATAATCATGGGCCCATCAGTTAGGAGTATTGCTAAATATTTTATATGACACAAATAAAAATATTTGATCTTTGCTTACTTGTAGCTTAGTGACAAACTTATCTTCCTGTGTTGTATAAAACACAAATTCTTGTTTTTTCCTCCTGGAACATGATTTGTTTATAATGTATTTTCCTAATATGTTCAAGGCAGAAGAAGCAGATTTAACAGATAATCAGAGTTGGAAGGAACCTTATAGGTCATCTAGCCAACCCCCTGCCCAAGTGGGAGACCCTACAACATTTCTGACAAATGGCAGTCCAATCTCTTCTTGAAAGTCTCAAGTGATGAAGCTCCCACAACTTCCAAAGGCAAGGTGTTCCATTGGTTGATTGTTCTCACCATCAGAAAGTTTCTCCTTATTTCCAGGTTAAATCTCTCCTTGTTCAGTTTCCATCCATTATTCCTTGTCTGGCCTACAGGTGCTTTAGAAAATAGAGAATAGAAAAGCTAGTATCTCCGATTCATACAACCCTGGAAATTCAATTAAATAGGCAGAAACCAGTGAGTACGACTAGGCTTATTTCCCAGTTGAAGCTTAGCTTATCATAAGGTGTAAACACTAACATAATACTCAATGTCCCATCTTGTTGATGAAACAGGCAAATTTCTTCTCGATTTGCTCTTATTTTTCTTTGTGAACATTCTGAATCTCCAATTTCCTGTTTAAGTGGTACTAGCAGTCTTGGATTAAGGATCACTTCTTGAATGCACTCAGCAGAGGGCTAAAAAATCTGAGATCACGTTGACTATTACCAAAGCTGCCATTATCTCGTCCAGTCCCAGCAAACCCACCCCCAAAAAAGCCTAGGGCCACCATCAAATCAATCTACATCAATGGGAAGCCCCTCCTGGAAAGCATAGTTTGGGAAATGCCTATTGTCCCCAGTAAGAGTGTGGAGACTTCTGCTATTAAAGCCAGGAAGTTCTACTTACTCTTTCCCTGCTTTTACACCTTGGAAAGGTTTAAGTACTTCTGTCCTACCCAGGAACTGACCCCGTTCTTCATCCTAAAGCTTTTGCATTCTACTGTCAATTCTGTATTGTGATGGTAGCAACCCATAAAGAAATATGCAGTTCAATAGCCTCTCCACGAAGTGATCCTTTATGTACGATTACCCAAAGTAGACTTGGTTGGACAAGTGAAATGAAAGCAATTCAAAGTATTCATGGGCTTGGTTTGGCACCATTCCAATTTTTATTGAAATCCACTAAATATTGCTAATTCTTTTCAGGACCACCTCACCCTTATTATAGCTAGCAATTCTTCCCAGGTATTTTAGCTTCAAGGAACTTTCTCTATATAATTAACAAGCTAGATGAGTATTAAATTTGACAGCTATAAATCTTCTGAAAAGCTTTGAAATGTCTTGACAAGTTTGACTAGTAATCTATGGGAATGGACAACAATTTATGTCATTCAGCTCTCCTGCCTTTCCTTCAAAGGAGCATAGTAAGAATTCCTGAACTGATTTTGAATTTTTTTGATTGAAGACAATGATCATTAACAGTGGAATAGCAGTGGAATAGCTACTTTTTAAAGTAGCTGAATAATAAATAATAAAAATATTTTTCAAGAGTTCAAGGTTTAGAGAATATAGGATATGTATAGAGAATAAAAGGAAGGACATAAATCAGTCAGTCAATACTGAGGCAGGAGGGGGGTATCTCCCAAATTATTCACAGCAAGAAGATTATTGATGTCAGGTTTTGTTTAACATTAGATCATACACTGGTTCTTAGGCCATTATAATATATATTATATTATAATATCATACAACAGAAGTGGGGAGAAAGCGGGCACAGGAAACACATTGGTAGGATAATTTCAAAGGAGATTGGCTAGCCTCAGACATCTTCATTTAATAGATGAAACTACTAAGCAATAACAAGATTTGTCCAAGGTATTACCAGCCTGTAGATAAAATCAAACTCTTTTAACTGGTTTATTCAAGGATTTCTATGAGCAACCGCTAAGTAGGGATCCTTCCTTCTGCATTTTATTTATTTATTTATTACTAATACTTATATACCGCCCTTCTCCCGAAGGACTCAGGGCGGTGCACAGCCAAACAAACCCCAATACACTGTACAAAAATTAAAAATGGATTAAATAATTTAGGCTGTTTAGAAATTTAAAAACTTTACCCCTCCCCCATAAAATAGTTAAAACCCCAAATATTCAAAATTAAAAACGTGAGACAAAATTAAAATCTTGTGTCAGCCTAGGCCAGCCTGCTCAAAGAGCCAAGTTTTTAACACCTGTCTGAAGGCTCTCAGGTCCGTGTTGGTGCGTATCTCTGGGGGCAGACCATTCCAGAGGGCAGGGGCCCCCACAGGGAAGGCCCTACTCCTGGGTGCCGCCAGACGGCACATAGAAGCCGACGGCACCCGGAAAAGGCCCTCCCTGTGGGAACGCACAGGTCTGTTGGAGATCACCGGCAGAACGTGGTCCTGCAGATAACCTGGTCCAATGCCATGGATCGCTTTAAAGGTCAGAACCAGAACCTTAAAGCGAACCCAGAAAACCACCGGCAACCAATGCAGCTCGCGCAGGAGAGGCGTCACATGGGAGCTTCGCGACGCCCCCATAATCACCCGCGCGACCGCATTTTGCACCAGTTGGAGTCTCCGGGTGCTCCCCGCAGGGAGCCCCATGTAGAGAGCGTTACAGTAATCCAGGTGAGATTTTGAAGCTCTTCAGAACATAATTCTGAGTTATTCAGTCAATAGTTGCCATGGGCATTTAATGCTGACCTACAAACAAAAACCAGACAGGCTCAGCTACTCTGCCTACATGTTTGTGGCTAAAAACAAACATGAAACTGAGTGAATGGAAATAAGGAAGTGATGCTTTCCTTCCTATCTCTTCTACTTCTTGTTTTTTTTTTTAGCATTCTCTCCCATTAAAATCAATACAAGATCCATTACTTCAACTTTGGAGCTGGATTTTAGAGATTAGCAACGTGTTCGAGAATCTAAGTGAAAGTCAAGAGGAGTTTATATTCTAGTGCATCCAAAGATGCACTAGATTTCTTGCTGCTTTTTAAGGCAGTTTTAGAATCTTGGTTTTAGACTAATTATTGGTTGTATCATTTAGAAATTGATGTGTGACGTATTCTTTTTAAAAATCTGTGATTTATTCATCAAAAATGTACTCATATAAATTGAAAGATGCACACCAATAAAAAACCCCAAGAAGGTTGGCTGCTGTTTGTAATTTGCATATATACATACACAACTCGATCAGGGCAAAGCAATAGACACAATCTACATAGACTTCTGTAAAGCCTTTGATTCAGTGGTACACGACAAACTACTCCTAAAACTAAAATCTTATTCTATCTCTGGACACCTGCATAACTGGATAGAGGCATTCATGTCAAACAGACAACAAATGGTCAAAATTGGGAGCGTCCTATCAAATTCTGTACCTGTCAACAGTGGTGTCTCCCAAGGCAGTGTTCTAGGACCAACTCTTTTCATACTCTACATAAATGCCGTCTGTGATCATATTAAGAGCAACTGCATTCTTTTCGCTGACAATGTAAAGCTATTCAACACCACAGACAATACTGCTACCCTCAAAAAGACCTCAACTATGTATCAGAATGGTCAAACAAATGGCAACTTCAAATCTCAACAAATAAATGCTCTGTCTTATATATTGCCAAAAAAATCAGAAAATAAAATACAGGCTGAATAGTCAAGACCTTGTTGATGATCCAAACTCTGTCAAGGATCTTGGAGTACTCATCTCTAATGATCTAAGTGTTAGAGCCAACTGTAACTACATAGCCAAAAAGGCGTTAAGAGTTGTTAACCTAATCTTACGTAGCTTTTTCTCTGGTAATATTACACTAATAACTAGAGCATACAAAACATTTGCTAGACCAATACTTGAATACAGCTCATCAGTCTGGAACCTACATTACGTATCTGATATTAACACAGTTGAGAAAGTCCAGAAATATTTCACAAGAAGAGTTCTCCACTCCTCTACTCATTGCAGAATACCTTATGCCATTCTAGACCTTGAAACCTAGAACTACGCCACCTTCGGTCCAATCTAAGTATAGTATATAAAATCATACATTTCAATGTCCTACCTGTCAATGAATACTTCAGCTTCAACCATAACAACACAAAAGCAAACAATAGATACAAACTCAAGGTTAATCGTACCAAACTTGATTGCAGGAAATACGACTTTAGCAACAGAGTGGTAAATGTCTGGAATACTCTACCTAACTCTGTGGTTTCTTCCCTAAACCCCAAAAACTTTAATCTTAGACTGTCTACTATTGACCTCACCCCTTTCCTAAGAGGTCTGTAGGGGGCGTGCATAAGCACACCAACATGCCTACCGTCCTTGTCCTATTGTTTCTTTTATTTTTCTTATATGTATCCATGTATTCATAACTATATTTTTACTTATATCTATTATCTTGTAAGCAATTGACAAACCAAATAAATAAATTAAATAAACAAACTGAGACAGGTCATTGGTGGGATTCATTTTTTTTTTACTACTGGTTTGTGGGCATGGTTTGGTGGGCGTGGCAGGGGAAGGATACTGTAAAATCTCCAGACAGAGGTCATATTTGCTGGTTCTCCGAACTACTCAAAATTTCTGCTACCAGTTCTCCAGAACTGGTCAGAACCTGCTGAATACCACCTCTGAGACAGGCCCTCCAAAAACTAACATGGCACGTCACCTATCTCTCTTATCATGAGTGACAGAAGAATTAGGGAGAGATTGAGAGGAAGCAGATCTTTTGGGTGCCAGTTCTCATGGCACCATAAAGATTCGCTTTCTCTGAAGCTGGAGTAGGTGGGTCTTCACCCTACTCTACTGTGAGGAGGGGGTGTGTTTACTGTCAAGAAAACAGGTATTAAAGAAGTTAGGTTTTTTTTTAAGAACCTGATCTATATTGGTTTACTATATATGGTTGCAAGCCATAATGACTCAGCACTTTACTGAAGCCATGATATTGATTGTCTACAAGAAGCAGGAGTACTATATAGCAAGAAGCCAGAGAGCAAAAGTTAGGCTATGGGCTTTTACTGTGGGCTTCTATTGTGGATGCTACTTGGCTACTGCTGCTTCTACTCGGCAAGTATCTTCATCACTTTGTAACTATATCTTTCTGTTTGCTGCATACTTCTTGAAGACAAAGAAAACTCTGCTAATACTTATCAAGAGATACAAAGCTGATTAGGGGACAGAAGTCTAAAAACATGAAAAACAATTGCAGGAATTGGGTATGTCTAGTTAATGAAAAGCCAGACTAAGAATGAAAAGCCAGACATGATAGCAGTGCTCCAATATCTAAAAGTTTTTCATAAAGAAGAGGGGATCAAGTTATTTTCCAAAGCACCTGAAGTCAAGACAAAGAAGCAGTGGATGAAAACTAATGAAGGAGGGAACCACACTAGAATTAAGGAGAAATTTCCTGACAGTGAGAACAAGTGAGAACAATTTGCCTCCAGAAACTGTGGGTGCTCCAACACTGGAGGTTTTTAAGAAGAGATTAGAGAACCATTTGTCTGAAATGGCATAAGATTTCCTGCTTGAGCAAGGGATTGGACCAGGAGATCTCCAAGATCTCTTCCAACTTTGTTATTCTATTATTCTGTTATTCTCGGGGGGAAAATCATGGCTGGGAAGATGAAGAAGAAAAGAAGTAATCCCATATGCCTGTTGGCATCTAAAGAGGTGTTTCCCACTCTTTCTCTCTCTTCTGATGCAGAGAGACCTGTTTGTTTTGTTGCCAAGGCAGAGTAAGAGTTGGAAGGGTAGCCAGCCCTTCTGTAAGCTGGCATAGTTTTCTATCCTTTCTCACATTGGATAGTAGCTGCAGTGCAGAAGAGACCCTAGTCTCTGTCTGGTTTTATATCAAGATCTGTTGTGCTTCAACTTGAGCAACAAAGCACTTTTCAAGGAATGCTCTGTTGGGTTATATGAACCAGCTTCCCTTTATTTTTCTGCAAATTGAGCAGAAAATGGGGTTTCAGAAGCTTCAAGGAATTAAGTCATTCCCCACTTCTCAACTACACAGTCAGAATCTCTTTCAAGTGGCACACGGATTTGTTCCAATGTAATGGATTGCCACTAAAACAGAAAGCGAAATATGGTTTCCAATGAGCCAGTTTGGACTAGCACAGGTCCATGGCACGCCAGCAATCAGTCCATGCAAATATCGCCCCCTACAGTCCAAAAACATTTTTGCACAGAACTGGTCCCTGTTGCCCAAAAGGTTAGGGGCCGCTAGTCTAGTGTATAAGGCACTAGGCTAGAAACTTGGAGTTGTAGTCCTGACTTAGGCATGAAAACTGGCTGGGTAGTCTTTGGTCAGTCACTTTCATTCAGCCCAACATATTTCACTGGGTTGTTATTGAGGAGAAATGGGAGAAACAAGTACCAGTTGGTTTGCCTCCTTGAGTTACTTATAAAAATAATAAAAGTGGGATAAACATAAATGATGTCCCTCTCCCTATCTGCTATACACTCAATTGAAATATAAAAGGACTGGCTCTATACTCGTGCTTCACTACAAAACTATGTGATTGGGCTTAGTTTTTGGGGAGGAAAATAAGAGGAAAAAGTTGTGCCTCTGCCTACCAGCTTCCATCAGTATTCATCTAGCTAGCGTCCTGTCAGTGTGTGAAACGGTTGAGGGCTGTTTGGAAACTGAAACATGGAAACTGAAACAGTATTTATTGTGTGAGCAAGAAGGAGACAGCAAGGAGCCTGGGTGTGGCTTAGCTCAACTGTTCTGTACAAAAGCTGGTTGCTGCTATGAAAGTAAAACTGAAACTGAAACTCCTCTCTTCTGCTTGAGTTTTGCATTTGGAACAGATTTCTTTTCAGATGGGGGGAGGTAGAACTTCTTAGCATCGTAATAATTCCGTATATGAAATAACAATGTTCTGATGGTCCTTTTGAAAAATCCTTTCTTAGTGAGCACCTAGAAGCCAAGAGGAACATACGTGCCAAATTTAAAGTTTGTAGGCTTTACAGTTCTGGAGACTTTGTGATGATGCGTGAAGTGTATATATAAAAGTGAATTTCGCTTTTATATATATAGATTTTCCCCACCCCACCCTGTACCTCTGAAACATGTTAGTGTAATAGACTTGTCTTGCATATATCTATATGTGGTCCTTCATAATACTACTAAACATAGGGCTAAAGATGGGTGTGATGGGTGTGGCTAAAGAGGACTTGGGGACAGGTTAGCTGAAGTTCCTGAAAAAAATGAATAAATGGTTGAAAGAGATGGATGGAACCTAGCTTTTGAGCATGCCTCTTTGGAATCATCAAAAGCTTTGAGTTTACTGATCTTGTGTCTCCACTTGCAATCTGAGCCAATTGAGGCATGACAAGTCTATCAGGCTGGAGGGCTTAAAAGAAACAACAGGAATGCAATCACCTCCCAAAAAGAACTATTCCGTGAAGGCCAGGTAAATAACTGAATCCGCACATTCTTTGCTGCTTTTTCCCTTGCTAATTTTAGCCCTTTATTTTAATCTTCCTGTCTGTGCCTTGCATTCCATCATTGTACTGGCACGATGGAAAAACTTCAGTGCCAGTTTCGGTTTCTTGCACACCCCAGAAGTAAAATTAGGCCTTTTAAAGAAATGATCAACTTAGCCAGGGTTGTTCTGTGGGCGTGGCTTAGTTGGTGGGCGTGGCTTAGTGGTCATGTGACTGGCTGTGCGTGGCCAACTCAATATCACTCACATCGAAGCACGCATCTCCTCGCCTGGCCTCTCGTGACTGTGGGGATGCTGCAACAGTCGTAAGTGTGAAAAATGGTCATAAGTCACTTTTTTCAGTGCCATTATAACTTTGAATGGTCCCTCCACACAAGCAAAGTACCAGCAAAGAAGGGGAAAAAAGCTCCAGAGAAGTTCCTGAGACAGGAAGTCTAGTCCTGCCAAGAACGTAATAAGGGTTAACAGAGAGGCAGTTTCTGTAAGCAACACCAGAATGTTTCCTTCCTGCCTTCCTTACAGGATTAGGCCAGTAATTTCTTCTAACAACTGGTTCTCTGAACTGCTTAGAATGTTAACAACCGGTTCTAGCGAATAGGTGCAAACTGGTAGAATCCCACCCCTGAACCTAGCTGTTCAGCCAGTCAGGAATTCAAGGTCTAGTGCTGACCGGAAGCTTATTGTAGGCAAGCAGATTATGGAAAAGTAGAACAAATATGATGGTGAGTAAATATATTAGGCTGAACCTGGGTCTATGCTGTGTAGGGAAATTGTGTGTTGTCCTTAGAAAAGAAATAGAAATAGGTCAAATCATCCACACCAGTGATGGGATTCAAAAAATTTTACTACCAGTTCTGTAGGCGTGGCTTGGTGGATGTGGCATGGCTTGGTGGGCATGGCTTGGTGTGCATGGCAGGGGAAGGATACTGCAAAATCTCCATTCCCTCCCCACCCCACTAACCTGCTTTCCAGCTCCGTTCTCCTGTGCAGGGCAACAGAAGAAGACCCAGATGATCAGCTGAGACTCAATGGGAGATAGAGAATAGATGGGGGTGGAGCCAGTCAGAGGTGGTATTTGCTGGTTCTCCAAACTACTCAAAATTTCTGCTACCGGTTCTCCAGAACTGGTCAGAACCTGCTGAATATCCACCTCTGTTGCACATCAATCTGTTCACATGAAAAAAGATTTGTTTGGATTTTTTTTGCAGAAGAAAGAGGCAAGAAGAAAAGACAGATAATAGCTACACTTCTACTATTATGTCCACTTCCACTGGTGGCATTACAGCTCAGTCTTGGCAATAGTAGATCCGATACAGGTAGTCCTCAACTTACAACAATTCATTTAGTGACCGTTTGAAGTTACACTAGCACTGAAAAAAGGGACTTATGACCGGTTATCACACTCACGACCATTGTAGCATCCCCATGATCATGTGATCAAAATTCAGATGCTTGACGATGGACTCATATTTATGACGGTGGCAAAGATCCCTTTTTGTGCACTTCTGACAAGCAGCATCAATGGGGAAGTCAGATTAATTTAACATACATATTGCCAACTGAACAACTCCAGTGATTCACTCAACAACTGTGACAAGAAAAGTTGTAAAATGGGGCAAAACGCACTTAACAAATGTTTCACTTAGCAACAGAAATTTTGGACTTAGTTATGATGGTAAGTTGAGAAATACCTGTACTCCAAGAAGAAGAAAATGGTCACAATCTGTACCCAGTATTCCATATATGTGACAGTAAGGTTTTGGGAATTGTGGGAAAATATTTAGGTTTTTTTTTTTAGTATTTATTTGATTTGTCAATCGCTTACAAGATACAGGTATAAGAATAAATATAGTTTTGAATACATGAAATAGATACTTATAAGAAAAATAAAAAGAAACAATAGGACAGGGACGGTAGGTGCGATTGTTGCGCTTATGCACTCCCCCTACAGGCCAAAGGAAAGGGAATATATATGAGAGGGAGTGAAGGAGAGAGAAACAGAGAGAGAGAGAGATGCAATGGGATTATAGGATTATAGAACTGGTTCACAGATGAACCACTATTGCTTGCTGGCTGGGGATTATGGGAGTTGAAATCTTAAACATTTGGGAGATACCAACCAGTAAAAACTTGTCTTAACTTTACTTCCAGAAGTCTTTCCATTCACCTCTAATATCTTAAAGTGTCATGCAAGTTTGCATGGCAAGGGCACATTCATATTTCACCAGCATTAAATGCTACAACCGAATCTTGATTCGCACACCTAGAAGTCAATCTATTTCGTTTGTAAAACACTTTAGGACTGGCAACCAGCCAGGGATTTCTTTAATGGCAGATGTAATGTCATCACTCTTGTTGTTTCACAGGGCAGTTTATCAAGCAAGATTAAAGAGGTGTTTCAGTCTCTCTTGTGACATATGTACAACCAATATACAGTATTTACTTTCTGCCTCCACCTAATTTAAAGGCAGGGAGTGAAGGCTTTCTGAAAATGGAATGGACTCTTTCTCATTTAATGCTTGACAACACATTAATCAGTTGGACCTTACTTTAGAATCACTGACATAAATGTGCCTAAATTTAATCATATTTGTTCCTTTATTGTTGATGGTTGCTCCTAAAAGGCAGACACGATCTATCACTTTGATAGTTCAGAGCTCTTTTGAAAGACTTTTCTTGTTTTTCAAAGGATGTTTCTATCTTCTATGTCTTTGCTGATATTGTTGTAATACTACCAGTATTTCTACCTGCTCTCTAAAATTATTAAGTTCCTTCCTAGGATTTTTATCATTATTGGCTTTGGCTTCTCTTCTTGGAAATTTCCATTGTTTGTTCTGATATCCAGTTTCCTTTCTTCTCCTTGTTCATTTTTGGCAGTCTCTTTTCACATCTGCCCTTTAACAAACCCTTTAAATTCATTACATAGTTCTTCTATTCTCTATTATTGAGATTCAGAACTTCAAAGCAATTCTCAATGTTCTTCTTCACATCTTTTTAGTCTCCATGTAGTAAAGATCAACATTAGAAGAAGGAAAAGAAAAAGTTGGGGAAGGAAGAGATGATCATGAAATTTATATTATCAGTACCAATTCTAAAGCTGGTTGTTATTCTTATTGCCATTAGTTTGGTCTTTATGTTTGATTTTAGTTCCATTTTTTCACTGCACTCCTTGACTTTTATTATTAGATTTTGTAAACCCCATGCAGTTTTGGCTATCAAACCAGTATCATCAGCATAGTGTAAATTATTGATGTTCCTTCCTCCAGGTTTAAAACTATATCTATCTTTACACAATTTATTTGTTTGTTTATATTCTAGCTTTACTATTTTTATAACCAACTCAGAGCAGTGAACATACCTAATACTCTTCCACCTTCCATTTTCCCAACAACAATCATGTGAAGTGGATTGTGCAGAGAGAGAGAGTGACTGGCCAAAGTCACCCAAGCTGGTTTTCATATCTATAGTGGGACTAGAACACACAGTTTCCTGGGAGATTTTTTTTTTTTTTTTATTTATTTTTTTGCTTGATGTCTAGTTAACTAGACCAAACTGGCTCGCCCCAATGCAGTTCTCCAAAATACACAACATGTGGGTTAAATAAGTAAGGAGCGATTATATGTCTTTGTCTCACTTCTTTCACAATGTAGATCCAGTCTGTTTTATCATATTCTGTCTGGACTGTACATAGATTTCCCACAAGGACAATGAGATATTCTAGAATTCCCTTTTTTTTTTCCTAAACACATTCTATAGCTTGATGTGATTGACACAATCAAAACACCTTTTTAAATCAGTGAATGACATAGTGACTTATTTTTGCATCCTTTAGCTTTTTCAATTATCCAGGGTGCGTTAGAAATATTGTCTCATCATCCTTGGTCTTCTCTAAAACCAGTTTGAACATCGGCCACCTTCTTTTCTACGCAGGGCTCTAATCTAACAATAACCCTGAGGATTATTTTGCCAACATATGAAATTAAGGATATTGTGCAATAGTTTGAGCAATCTCCCCCTCCTCTTTCCCTCCCACCCTCCCTCCTTCTCTCTCAGAATTGTAAATTGGAATGTACACCTACCTCCTCCAATAGGTTGGCCACTGTATCATTCTTCAGATTTGCTTGTGAGAACCTTGACTGATGATTCTTCTTTTGTTGCCATTTTTCAGTAGGTGTTCCATTGGTTCCTGTAGCCTTCCAACTCAATAATGACCAGAGTGCTGATATAACTTCATCTTCTAATATTAGAGGTTATTCTAAGTAGGTAGTATCTTTTAGGGTATCTTGGATATTGATCTTTTTACTGAACAGTATTTCAGTACATATTCCTTCCATCTTTCTTTGATCTCTTTCAATCAATTATCCTCAGTTAATTGGCACCCTTTGGCATACCACTCAAGATTAGAAATTTCTGAGTTTGTCAGCTATTAGCTTTTGACTTAGACTTGCATTAAAAGAAAGGCAAGACCAGACAATATGATACCTTACAGCCTATATTTAATTTAACATTAATTATTTTAATGTTTCAAAGCAAAAGCATAACTTTATTTAAATAGGCTGACTTTTTCTTTTTTTATTTCTCTGTCTCTCTCTGTATATATGTAAGGTTTTTTTAGTTTTGTTGGCTAAATTGTTTTAGCTATTATTTGCATTTACATTTTAAATCTATTCTTTTTATATTTTTATGATTTTGGTTTAGGTAGTTTAATAAAGTGTTTTTTTCTTTATTTACACAAAACTTAATATATAACAAGTTTTTTAATTTCTAAAGTTTATGGTGGTTTTTAGATTCCACACATTAGATACTATTATGTAATTATTTTTAAGCAATGTCAACTGTAACATTTGTAGAATGTAATACAATTATTTAGAAAGAGGGGGAAAAGAACATCAAGATTGAAAATCTGCAACTATTAGCTCCCTCAGTGTCGATGTCTCCTTCCTGAAACATACACTATGGGGGCAGTCCTTGGTGCTCTCTGAGCTTGCTTACTTTCTTGCATCCATGTCATTACCCAATGAGGCAACCTCATCAGTGCTAGACACTGAGCTACAAATATTCTCCTTTATTGTTATGTACGGTATGCATTCATCTCCAGCTCACCAGGATCTGTAGCAGCCAAGTATTAAATCATCGTTCAGTTATCACAGAAGCCTGTTATTTTGGCAAAATAGTGATTGAGTGATTCCAGAAAAGGCTACACAGGAAGATGCTTTTGTATCTTTGAAGATGCCCTGAGGTAATGGTTGAAATGACAGAGCAATAGTAGCTGAGGAAAAGAGGAAGCTAGCTACTACAGGAAAAGATAGCGTGGATAACCTTCATGTAACTTGCTGCACTGCAGCCTCCACCCCACTCCAACCAACCCCATCGCATCCTACCCATAATAACTCTGAGTTGAGGATGCAGCAAAAGGAGGCATGTAGTTGCTACTGATACTGGTACTGGAGTACATTTATGATGTTGAAAGGAAGCAGGAAACAGGAATGCTGGATTTCCATTGTTGAAAAGATTAGTCACCCTCCCCCACACCTCAGCTACCTAACTTTAGTGCAGTTTCAGATAAAATGATCACAGAGCCATCCAAATCCCAACTTAATCCTTAATGATGTGAAATTGAATTATCAGTTTCAATTATTCTCAGGCTGATCCAGCATCCTTGTGCAGGGCCACATTGTACACCTGTGTTCTGACATGCACAAGATATCGTTCATTCATTGGGAGTCAACTATTTGACCTACCTTAGGGGTAATCAAGCCTATTTCACAGCACAACATGAGATAGTTTCCCGGATACCATCCTAATTTTTAGAACAGATGCAAATAATAAGCAGGAGAGAAAACAACTGGATAATAATCATTTTGAGAAGCGAGGACTATTCCTGAGATTCTGCGGATGGCAAACTCAAAAAAAGCTAGATGCAGCATCCAAGCTGAAATTAAAATTTCCATACCAGTTTTAGGTTAACATTTCTGAATACAAAAGCAATATTTTTTCAAAATTAGACCTTGAGTAGGTTGTTTTAAAACAGCAACAACCAAAAAGACCAGCATCCAACCAAAGTTAAAGGCTTTTAAAGGCTGATGAATTCATTGACATGAAGCATCCATAGTTAAACTACTCCCATTTATCATAATGCTTAAATTTGGTTGTTCTTACGTTACACTGGTTTATTTTAATTGGGAAATTTCTGGCTTTGATGCAAAAAGTGTGGTTAATTGGCCTATTCAATGGAATATATCAAGATTGTCCACAACCCTAATTTCCATGAAACATATGATTCTGAGCAAATATGGATACACCCAGAGGGTCAGTCAATTATATCTTTCCCTAGGGTTGGACATCAGCTACAGAAGACTGCTCCACAGGTCCAGGAGCAGCAGCTTTGAGGTATTTGAGAAGTTCCTGACAGATGGTACACAACATATCAATGTTTCATCCAATCATGAATGCTCTTTGAAACCAGAGCTCTCCACACTCCAAGTATGTAGCACTGAATAGGCCAATTAACCATGAAGTTTTTTGCCTGACTGCATATTGCCCAATCTTACTATATGCTGCTTTATGGAGACCATATTTAGGGATTGGTGCACATCCCTAATGTATGCTTCCTCTAAAGGAAATCCAATTAATTCGGTGAAGCCTACTCTCAGACAAACAAATATAGAATTATAAATAAAGACTACATCTTCATGAAGAGCTATTTCCCAGAAAATAATACGTGAAGTTTGTGCAAGCCACTTCAAGGATAGTCCATTTTTTGAAGTAAAATGATATGCATGAAACCAACCATTTTTAAAAAATGAGACAACATCTAACTTGACTGCAGTTTATTGAAAATGATCAGCTCCTAAGAAAATGGGAAAGAAAGCCTAAGAAATGAAGATAGTGCAACATAATCCACAAAACTGGCCCAAGATTGAATGTTTTCAAAGTACAGTCCTCGATTCCTGATTTCCTGACCATGAATTGTTTCTTGTTCAGGATTCTGCAGGACCCTGTCTTTCTGCAAACTTGTTGAGTGGAAATGCAATGGTGGTTTGAGAGCATTGGCATTTAACTTAGCAGTACAAGTTTGACCTGCCTAACATTGACCTAGACATATACAGTGAAAACAAATAAACTCCTCAATGAATCAGGGAACTATAGCAAGACTGAAGAGAACCATTGGTCGGAAGAAGACTCCAGGTAGTGAGGAAAGCTCTCTTTCATGCACATCACTATTTGGCAGCCACCAACTAGGCCAAATATGTACAGCATACTTAAGGAAGCAAAGCCCAGGTTCGTAGTTGATTCATCTCCCCTTTCGAAAGAACTTCTCTCTTGGATGTCCTAAAATGGAATTTTAGCACTTCTCTCTTGGATGTCCTAAAATGGAATTTGGTTACCATTTCATGACTGGTCATCGAAAGCAATAGAAGTGAGATGGACGATGACCTTCTCAGCGGGGACTGGTTGCAGATTTCCTCTGGGAGGGAAATAGAGCCCGATCTTGGGCTTTAGAAGACACCATTTGTTCTTTTTTGAGTTGTCAGAATGGGACTGAAAGAGTTGTGTTTACACAAGCAGCTAAAAGATGTTCCTTTCCTTTGGGGGGAACCGGGAGAGATGCCTAATATCTTCCACTTGATTTGGTGCACGAGCTGGACGTGGTGGTTCTTCGGATGACAGTGCTGCAACCACTTCCTGAGCCATGAGAAAATCCACCTCCTCCTCCACAGACAGAGCCGCCAGCCCCTCCACCACTTATAATGCCACCATAGCCTCCACTTCCATAGCCACAGCTACCTCCGCCGATGCCACCGACAACACCACTTCCAATGCCACCACAAATGCCACCTCCCATTCCACCGCCAATGCCGCCGCCAATGCCAATGCCACCGCCGCCAATGCCGCCGCCAATTCCACCTCCAATGCTACCACGCCGCACAGCTGTAAAGAAAACACAGATTTAGTATGCACATCTTCACAACTTTAAAAACTGTAAATGTATTCAGGTGAAGACATAAGGTACTTACAGACATGGACTTGAGATCCTGAGCCAGAGAGCCTGTTTAAAGCAAAAAAAAAAAGTGATTTTTTTTTTTAACAAAATTCTCCTTCGTGAAATAAACAATTGCCCAATAAGTCAAGTGATAGTTCCATATGGTAGCCTACTGTATATGAATCATAGAATTATGATCTGCAGCTTGAAAGTGACAAGCCCAAATCACCTATCCAATTTGTTGTTTGCAAGGTGGATCCCTCCACTCATGAATGCCCATGTCCTACCTGCAAACCAAGCCACAAAAGGAGCACCTTTGGAATCCAGGTAAGGTAGTGGGTGAGACCTGGAGCACCCCCGTGGCATAAAGTACATCAACATTTCCAAAGGCAAGCCAGAACTCCAGAAATTCCAAATCAAACCTCTTTTCCCCAAATCAGGGTGTTAAATATTGACAAGACAATCTCTTAACTATTCAGATATTTAAAGAGACATCGTTTATATGATCTATTGGTAGATTTTTAGCCAGATTTAGCTTGTGGATACTTGGCCCATTTAAAACCAGACCCACTCCTTAAAGGGACCAGCAGACAAACCTGCTCTCTTCTCCTTCCAGCAGTTTCCTGTACATGGCAATTTCGATATCCAAAGCAATCTTGACGTTTAGCAGCTCTTGGTACTCTTTCAGGAGGCCAGCCAGTTCTTCCTTGTCTTTCACCAAGGCGGATTCCAAATCATTCAGTTTTTGCTTCGCATCTCGGAGAGCCAGTTCACCACGTTCCTCGACTTCAGTGATGTCCGACTGCAATTTAGCACACTGCAAGGCAATAGAGATAACAAATAGCTCTAGTTGCCACCATGAGAATCTTTTTAACTCCTTTTAAAAAAATTTTAGAATTTAGAATTTATTTGATTTGTCAATCGCTTACAAGATAATAGGCATAAGTATATATATATATAATTATGAATACATGAAATGGATGCATATAAGAAAAATAAAAGAAACCATAGGGCAGGGACGGTAGGCATGTTGGTGTGCTCATGCACGCCCCCTATAGATCTCTTAGGAAAGGGGTGAGGTAGACAGTCTAAGGTTAAAGTTTTTGGGGTTTGGGGAAGAAACCACAGAGTCAGGTAGAGTATTCCAGACATTGACCACTCTGTTGCTGAAATTGTATTTCCTGCAATCAAGTTTGGTGCGATTAACCTTGAGTTTGTATCTATTGTGTGCTCTTGTGTTGAAGCTGAAGTATTCACTGACAGGCAGGACATTGCAATGTATGATTTTATATACTATACTAAGATCGGACCGAAGACGGCGTAATTCAAGGTTTTCTAGGTCTAGAATTTCAAGTCTGGTGGCATAAGGTATTCTACAACGAGTAGAGTGGAGAACTCTTCTTGTGAAATATTTCTGGACTTTCTCAACTGTGATGAAGTATTTATCATGCTGTGATTCTGTTTCATTTGGGAAATTTTCCAGGGGCTTCTACCAATAGTTCCAAGGTTTTTCTCTCTGCACTGAATTGAATTGAATTGAATTGGTCTCCTTCAGTCTCAAGAAAATATGGCATCATGCTATGAAAACGGTAACTGCCACTTCCCGTGTTATTTCAATGCTGTGTGCAAAGCTGGAGTGTCCTCTCCTGAGCACGAGGCCTGGGTAATTTAAAACGGAGGATTAATTGTTACCCAAGCAGCAGATCCCTGCTCTCTCCACGTCACTGAAATAGTCTAATGGAACAGCAGAGCCAATACGGTTAGTTCCAGCTGCATCGCAGGAGTTACCAGAACGTGATTGTACACAGTCACAAACTGTTTCCAGGACTCTGGCTCTTGATTTTGCCTCAAGGTTGCACTAAATAAATGCAAAAATTTAAACCCACTGTGAATAATTTAATACTTCTGCACTATCTCTTGCGTGGTAGCACTTAGGAGCGAGAGATGTCCAAATCAGAAAAATAATTAATCCATCCATTAATCTGAATTCCCTGTTTCGTTTTGTTTCACTTTAAAAAAAAGATCTGAGTTTTAACTCACTCTTTTTTTCCAGCTTTCCAAATGCAAAAGTATTTTAACATAATTACCTCTAATTGCGTTTTAACATAAATGATCTCAAGATAATATCAATCTCTAGTATTAATTTCCATGATGTCATTCTTTGTTAACTTGTTACATTCTTTGTTACATTTCCTCAGTGTAGGCTTTTAATATATAAGTTCCCCAGTGTAAGCTATTTTTCTTTGGGCATCTTATTTCAGAAATATACTTTCTTATTCTTTTTTTTTTTTAAGCGGACTTTGGATCTAAGAAATGCTTCTGTTCATATTATGTGTTACAAAGCAGTCTGCCCACTATGGAAACACTGTTAGTGATCAGATTAAATCATTTCCTTAGTCCTAGGAATTTGATGATTCGTTGTAGATGCTCAGCAATGATAAAGGACCCAGCACTCTGTCTGAATATTACATATTTTTTTATTCTCATGTTCCAACCAAGATGCTCAATCCAATTTTAAAAAACATATTATTACTTTTTATTTATTTGAATGTATAAGCTGCCAACTCTAATGGACTCCTAGTTTCTGTCCAGGCAAGCCCTAAATGTCAGATCCTCTGACACAACTTTTTTGCGATTGTTCTTTTCTGAAGCACCATCAACATATAATGGAGTTAGAGAGCTAAATTGTTTTACGCTCCACTTTTTTTTTCCAATTATCGTTCCTTTAAAAAATGGGACCCTGTTACTATGATTCCTTCTGCTTTTCAATTTGGAGATTGTGAACTAGGATGCTTTCTTTCCCTTATTTCTCAAAGTATGATGGTGATTTATTTATACCATCTCTGAGTTGATAGGAAAGTGGTAAGACACTTCCTTATATCAAGCCTGACCAAGCATCTCTTCAAAAGGCCTTTTCCAGCCATACTATGGTAGACCGATGTAAACATTTTCTGTGAATGGACTTGGCACAGCCGAAATGTGAACTCTTCTTATTTTGCTTAACAATCTCCCAGTGCACTTCAGCAATCTACAGGCATCAGCATGGAAAAGACATATCTTAGAAGCTTTTTTAAGCCTTCTTTAGCAAGGCTTAACTTGTCTTTGAAGATTCTCAGTCATCCAGCTCATGATTGTCCCAAAGATGCTTTTTTTTCCCCCAAAGGAACCTGGACTTTCCCTGTTTTTTCTTGAAGACATTTCACTTCTCATCCAAGAAGCTTCTTCAATTCTGAAGAACTGAAAAAGCTTCTTGGACGACAAGAAAACATCTTCATACAAAAACAAAGAAAGTCCAGATTCCCCTTGGGGAAAAAAGTATCCTTGGGACAAGGCTTGGCTCCTTGTTCCCTCCTCAGGCCCAATCTGTATCTATGGACCTTAACTGAGATTGGGGGACAAGCCCTCATAATCAAAGAGGATTGCTGTGAAGAGATTCTTTATCTATATGGTGCATAAAATATGTGTAGCAGAACAGATGCTTTTCAGCTACATGCATCAATTCTTGAGCGTGCTTCATGTTCTCCCATGAACCACTGAAGAGCAGTTTAAAATTATTAAGAGGCTAAGAATGAAGAACACACAGTTGCACCATTGGCTCATCCAGTTCAGAATTGCTGACAATGACAAATAGCAGATCTTTATGATTTAAAGATGTATGAAGATTCTCCAACCCTACCTAAAGACTCCTAAGACATTATTCCTGCCAAACCAGTCTTCTACCATGAACTACAGCCCTTTCTTGGTACATGGCTTTTCCTTTTCAACTACTGCAAAGAAGAGTCTATCCCCAAACCAATGTAATTCACATTGCAACACCCATTCGGTTTTGCTATCTAAGCCAACAATGTCACACCTGGACTTGCATAAAGGTAAGCAATTTATCTTGTGTACAAGAAAGCTCAGCTACGATGATGCAACGAGATATGTGGTGCAGTTCTTACCACGTTGCAAGATGGGAGAAGTAGTTTAAAAGGAGTTTGGCAAGTTACAGTGAAATGTATTAAGCTACTGAGTCAGAGTGTTATCTGCCTGAGAAACAGAAATGCTTCAAGATCTTAAATCAAATGATAAAAAGGGCAATTAAAATATATGATTTAAAAAATAGGCACCTCGTGTCCTTAGAATAAAATTTTGCACAAGCTCTCACTAAGAGATTCTTTCCCTTTGTAGAGGTGAATTCAACATTCATATAGTGACCTGGATCTCCCAAGGAGATTGAATTGTAATTCTTCCCTGCACATTCCATACCTGCTTCTTGACATGCTCAATTTCTGAACGCAGCCTCTGGATGTTCCTAGTCAACTCTTGAATCTCCTGCCTGGTGTTGCGCAGATTGTCACCATGCCGTCCTGCTGTGTGCTGCAGAGCTTCAAACTGTTGGGCAGAAAAAGTGAGATTATTCATTTTGCTGCATCAGCCCAGTGGATGACAATGGAAGCAGAATAGCTCAGGGATGGCAAAGGATGGCTGAGTGAACATTTACAATTAAATTACAATTTCCAGCAGGCCCAGACAACATAGTTAATGGTAAAGGATGCTTGAAGTTGTACTTCAGTCACCTTCAAAGAGCCATGGCTTTCACACTTTATATTGATTTGACATCCATTTGATTGTCATGGTTCCCAGAAAGGGCTTTGTAATACTGACTCCATACTTAAGGTCTTAGGGCTGAGATGCAGAAGCTGCTAAATCATTTTAAGTCACATTGTAGTTGATTGAATCTGGGCATGGTTGAAGAGTCTATATAAATGATATATCAACATCTGTCTTGGATAATTAAGGACCATTTTGCCTCCGATAACTGCTTTTTGTCACATTGTTCAGAAAATGAAGAGGCTTAAAAACCTAAAAAGTTATTAAAATAGGGTCCCTCACAACTCACTATTCATGTTCATTCCTACCCTGTGTGTCAATGCTGAGATTGGGCATCTTTAGGACTGACTGGTTGCTCCTTGGTCAGATTTTTTAGGCCTCTCACTCCCAACCTTCCTCAGTCTGACCTCTTCAAGATGAGGCAGGACTGCATTTTCCAGAAACACAGCTGAGAACTTACAAGATAAGTATTCTACAACTTTGGAAGGTGCCAGGCAGGGAAAAGCTGATTTGTCCTGAGAATATCAGTCATGGTGTTGTTGCCAAGGCTTTCTTCAGAGAATTATCAGTATTGTACTTTGGTGAGGAAACTACAAATTCAGCCTTAGAAGTCTGCAGAGAAGCTAAATTTGCAGGGACCACATGGAGAAAGAGAACAACCGTTTAAATAGTAATCTCAGCAAACGAGTAGAAGCGGAAAGTCCCTAATGCAATGTTCTATGATTCTGTAGTTTGAATCCCCAGGAGTTCCTGCTTCCTAGAAAAGATAAGATAAATTAGGGGATTTTATTTCCTTGTTTCAGTACGATTACTTACCTGGGAGTGATACCAAGACTCAGCCTCCGCTCGGCTACTGCGAGCAATCTCTTCATACTGGCTCCTTACTTCATCGATAATACCTTCCAAATTCAAGTGAGTATTATTATCCATGCTCACTACTACTGAGGTGTCTTGGCCTCCGGTCTGGTACTGAGAGATTTCCTATAAAGAATCCAAAAAGCATGAGTTAGGTTGGCAATCTGCCTCACTTTTCCCCTATTTCACCACTCTTCATCTTAATCGTCATCTGCTTCCCCATTGACTTTGCTTGTCAGAAGGTTGCAAAAGGAGATCACATAAAGCCAGGACACTGCATCCGTCATAAATATGAGGCAGTTGCCAAGCATCTGAATTTTGATCATGGGACCGTGGAGATGCTACAACAGTCGTGTGGAAAAGGATCATAAATCACGTTTTTTCAGGGGTGTTGTTTAACTTTGAACATCACTGAAGGGTAATCATCACTAAAGTTGATGACTACCCATAAAAGAGAGCTAGAAGAAGAAATGGTTTTCCACCGCCCTGTCGCCACCTTTGAGGGCCTTGTTTTTAGATGGGTGAAAAAGGAAGAGAAAGTCAGCCATCTCACCATTCTAAGAACATTTGCTGTTATAATGTGGACATTTTTTGCTCTTGTAACCGAAATCACTGAAGGATGTGTCCTGTGAACCAGAGGTGGTATTCAGCATGTTCTGACCAGTTCTGGAGAACTGGTAGCAGAAATTTTGAGTAGTTCTGAGAATCGGTGGTAACCTTCCCCCAGGAATGGGGAGGGAATGGTGATTTTACAGTATCCTTCCCCTGCCACAGCCACCAAGCCATGCTATGCCCATCAAGCCATGCCCACAAACCGGTAGTAAAAAAAAATTGAATCCCACCACTGCTGTGAACATGCCCTTTATGAAATAAGGTTCTTTCTTGGAAGGAAAGCCTCATGGTATACATAAAGACAAATCTGAATTTGGGTTCAACGGGACCTGAAGACACTCTCTTTCTTCTAATCAATGAAACTAAACCATTCTTACCACATCAAAGATTCTTCTCAGGAAGTTAATCTGCTCAGCCAAAGCACCAACTCTTACTTCCAAGTTGCTCTTGGACAAATAGGAACAATCCACATCCTACAAGGATCCAGAAGAATGTCAGTGTAAATCTTCAACAAGTTTCATCCCCAGTTGAACCATATCTGAATTCTTTTTACACAAAGAGCCTTGTATGTTCCTGTTAGGTTGTTTAATTTTAAGTCTTCAGCTCTCTGTTTTTGAAAGACCACATCAGCAACATGTGAAGTAACAATACACTAGAAAATACATATAAGCAGCACAAAATTGCTGTTCCTATTCTTCATTGAGTAATTACAGACAGCAAACTTTTTCAGATCAAATCAGGTATCAGCAAGCTTCAACACATGATACCTTGCTTTTTATATAAATGAAGTAATAGGTTCCATGCAAAGCTTAGTTGAAGCAGACAAACATATTTTTGCATCTTTTTGACTATATAAACCTTACCCTAAAAGGATCCACTGTGAATTACAGTGATAACATGTTTACTATTCAGACATATCAGGAGCTATCGAATTTATAAATAGGTGCATAATCCTTTTTTTAATGGTTCAGGAGAGAGGATAATAAATTTTAATTTCAATGTCAAATTATTACTTTTAGTCAACACTGAGGACCAAAATTAGTTAGTCAACATTTCTAATTCTCTGAATTTGGCAATGCAGCTCACTAATAACAAAAGCCATATAAAGATTAGGAAAATGTGAGATGATAGATGATAGAGATTAGATAGATGATAGGTAGGAGGGAGAAGGGGGAGGGAGGGAGAGAGAGAGAGCAAAATATTACACATTCACATTTTTGTATAAACTTGATCAAAAAAAATCTTAATCTTGACAAATGGAACTTTACAAACAAAAATCTAGATATTTGCTCCTTTCTATTCATGGTTCTGTCTCAATTCAAAATACTTTTTAACATATTAGGCTCCCTGAAGATGGAAAACAAATGTATTAAGGAGATTCCTAATTTGATACCATGCTACTTTTCCATATGCAACGAGATTCAAAGATGGGCTGTAATCCTATAACAGCATCATGTAGCATTTTTGGCAAAATGCTTACATGCAGATTGTTGACCATGGTGACTTAGTTCTTGAAAGTTGGAGAAATCTTAAAGAACTATTCAATTCTGTCCCTAGATTATGCCTTCCATGTTTGTAGCAAACTGCCAGATGTTCCTCTCTCACCTTTTTCAGCACAACAAAATCATTCTCAGCCGTTGTACGCCTGTTGATCTCCTCTTCGTACCTAGAAGAAAAAGCGAAGTGAATTCATTGATTTCTTGACCAGAACTTTGAATGCAGTCATACACAGACTACAGAAGCCAAGCTAAATACTAAATACAAGAAGTCAAGATAAATACAAGATAAATAATAAGCACAATGAATAGAATGTGAACAAATTCATCAAAGAAGCACTAAGAAATTAATTCTCCCACCTTGTTCATGGAACTTCCTATGCTGATTGTAATGTTATCCCCCAACTTTATATCTATAATGTTGGACTGCAATATTTATGTTCTCCAGGGCTTGGAGCAGCACCTGCAAAGAGCATTCTTTGTGGAAAGGTTTCTCAAGAATTATGATCAGTGGCATTATTGTAAAGAGCCTCGATGGCACAGTGGTTAGAGTGCTGTACTGCAAGCTACTTCTACTGCAGCCAACTGCCTGCAATTTGGCAGATCGAATCCCACCAGGCTCAAGATTAATTCAGCCTTCCATCCATCCAAGATGGGTAAAATGAGGACCCAGATTGTTGGGGGCAATATGCTGACTCTGTAAACCACTTAGAGAGGGCTGTAAAGCACTATAAAGCTGTAAATAAGTAAGTGCTATTGCTATTGTGATCATCTGCTCATCCGTGGGACAGACTATCACTTGACTGCAAATGGCAATAGCTGAAAGGGACACAGTGGTTTGTTGTTTCTGAAGTTCTCACTTGTTCTTGTAGTCTTCCACGTAATGCTGCATACTTTGGAGTTCTGTGGACAGCTGTCCTTTCTGGCTGCGGATATTTTCAATCTGATTCCTCAAGCTATTCAGGAATTGCTGGAACTCGGCATCCAGATTCATAGTTGGGCCAATGCCTTGTGTTTGTTGTTGGAGGATTTGCCATTTGGTTTGCAATACCTTGTTTTGTTGCTCCAGAAAGCGAACCTATAAAAGAAATTAGTTGGGGGAATTGCCATCACAACTTATTGGGATAGCTGTGGGGGGAAATTAACAGCAAAGCTGGACCATTCCAGTTAAATGAACCTTAGCTTGAGAGATAGGAGCAAATTCATTGCGTTCCCTTCTCTATTTTGCCTTTCTTTTCTTTGTAAAATTGAAACTCTGATCATCTGGGGAATGAGAAGAAGATCTAAAGGACACAAGCATTTTGAGAAGTTCATGAACTTCACTGGACTTCCTTCAGCTGCCAGTGGAAATCAATGAAGGGCTTGTTCTGTATCCTTCAAACTCTATTCTGGCTCGGGCCTATATGGTTACTTGTGCTGAGCAAGAATATTCCAGACAGACTCATCTCAGAAATGCAAATGCTGCCTCTTTTTTAATAGACTACAAATGATGGACACAAACGTTTTCAGTAACAAGGCATCATTGTTTGAAAAGCTTGTGATAGTTTTGATGCTTGGCATTTTTAATCCTTGGCATCTCCAGTTACAGCTTAGGTAAGAGGCTTTGAAGGCCAGCAACTGATTTAGCCACTACAAAATATCTTTTTTTAAAGTTGTATTGAAACGTTCAGGCATATATAAGGCAATCAGTTACATTTTGTCTTATAAATTCCACATATGCTACTTTTTAAAAGTGGTAACCCTTTCTGTTATCCTGAAATTATTTTGAAAATCTACCTGCTAATGAACACCCTAATCACCTTTTCTGTTTTTCTACTCCTTCCCAGACTTTTACTTCTATTCAATTCATCCATTTCCAAAAGCCCAACAAACAAAGACATCTTAAATAGTTACTAGGGATCTTTGTAAGTCTCATGATATCTAAGTTTCTTAGAATATTCTATGTAATTTTCAAATAAAGAGAATTAGTAAATGAATTCACATCAGGAACTTTAGATGTTACTAGATTATTAAGCACAAATTGCATCAAGTTTTGTCAACTGGCATGCATTCCATGACACCAATCAAAAATGTAGCATTTTCGGTTCTGTTAACCTACCTTGTCGATGAAGGAAGCAAACTGATTGTTGAGAACTTTGATCTGCTCTTTCTCTTGATTTTTTACTTGCTGTATTTGGGGGTCAATATCTACCCGGATTGGTCGCAGAAGATTTGGATCCACTTGGACGCTGCCAATACCTCCAGATCCAAGGCCGCCGAATCCTCTACCACCTAACCCACCTCCCATTCCTCCATAACCACCTCCCATTCCTCCATAACCACCTCCTATTCCTCCATAACCACCTCCTATTCCTCCACAGCTACCTCCCATTCCTCCATAGCCTCCACCTATTCCTCCATAGCCACCACCATATCCCCCGCAGATGCCCCCTCCATAGCCAGATCCATAGGAAATCCTTGTAACTCCACCATAGTTATGGAGACTCCTGCTACCATACTGGCCTCTCATACCACCACCATATCCTCTGCATGAAGAATAGCTACGCCTGATTCCACCTCCAGTGCCTCCACCAAAAGCAGAGCATGAGCTGTAACCCCTTCTGCTCCCCTTGGAGCCGTGGCAGATGGTCTGGAAAGACATTCTTGTGTTCAGGTCAAGGGAGCAACAGAGAAAATGAAGAGGACTAGTAGCAGCTGGGACAACGTTTAAAATAAAGGAGTAGCTGGAGAGTGCTGAGCCCAAAGAAAGCCAAATCCCTCTGGATCCAGAGCTGGAAGTAACCTCCCTTTTATGTATTCCAGGGAGGTGTTGGATTTGATTTTGTATGGGCGGGAAAGAGGATATCATTAAATTGTTTTCGTGGCTTGGGGTGGTTGACAGATCTTCATCTCCAGTTTACCAAACATTGACTCTACCCATCAGCACAGCCCTTCTTACCAATAGAAAAAAGGGAAGACGAAGATGAGGAGGAGGAGGAGCACCAGCAATCATGCAATATATTCAGTGACTAAGATGTCTTAAGCTTGATTATTGTAGCTGATGAGTAGACCTGACACAGAGCAGTCGCCTTTATTCTCAATGGCGATGGTATCAGCCTCTCCATCTGCTTTTCAAATTTGCAGAGTCCCAGGGCAGGCAGCTGATGTGCAGACTGTCAAGCAATAGCCTGGCTTTCACAATACCCAAAGCACGCCCGCAATTACAGCCTGAGTATGCCTCGATGTGGAAAATCGCCCATGGCACCCTAAGAGCGGTTTTTCAACTTGCAATTCACGGAGCATCAACATCATCTCAGCAAATCGTTATTTGAAAACACCTTTGCCGGATAGGATAGAGAGGGAGAGAGAGTGCAGTGCTTTTTCAGAAGCAACCCTTACAGCTTCGTACCAGAAGCATCAAGGATCTAGCTTCAGTATAATCCGAATCCTAGATGAGGGAAACTGGCTTGCGAAAGATGAAGATCAGCTGCTGATAAAGAGGAAATGTTCACATCTGGGTGACATGAAATGGTAGGTGGAAACCTAAGAGCAATGGAGATCTGCAAGTGCCTACTTTCTTCCATAGAAATAGGCAAAGAGGAATGACAAAGAACTGTCAGGTTAAGCAAAAGCAATAAAGGGATATTTTAGAAAGGGACTACTTGTGACACCAGTTTTCATGCCCTGCTTGCAATGAAATAGCTAAATCTGTTTTTCCCTCTGCTTCTTTCTTGAGGCAAGCCTTGTATATAAGTGGGCAAAGTGACCTGGGTCAGAACGAATAAAAGAAGAACCCAGATAGGGAAGTAGTTTAGAAAGGGTGGGCCAAAGAAGCCGAAAAGGACCGTGGTGTGCTGAAGCCATCTTGTGCCAGCTTGCAAGAATCACCTGTTAAATTTTCGGGAATTTTGCAAGCCAATTGCGATCAGAGCTGAGACATGATAGCTAGTGTGTAGTGACACTATGGTGGCAATGGAGTCAGCCATATCAGTGGGGCTTGGAGTCATTGAAGGAAGGAAATGCTTTGAACAGCTCTTCCTCTTTACAATCAGTTTAGAAAAGTCAGTTGTTAAACATCACTGAGAAGAGATGGGGCTGCAAACCTTTGATCAAAATTGCTATTTGACCCACAGGGATTGTATATTTATGCTCACAATAATAACATCAACCTGAAGAGAACTATGATGAAATGTGTGTATTGTTATAATGAAATTAATTCATCAGAAGATGCTGTCTAAGCTGTACCAGGCTGTTATCGTTTACTTGATATTTATATATTCCATATATAATAGCTGGAGCCATATGACAATTTTCTTTTTTTCCCCCTTCTTCCTTTTTCATTTTTTAAAAAAAACTTATAATTAAAACAGGTGGCCAAATAATATATAAATATCCTCATCATCATCTCATCAATCCTGTTTTAAAATCCACCTCAATTTAAACCTGCTTTGGTTTAACTACTATATACACTTGAACATTATTACCCAAGACCAAGTTTCAGCACCTATTTTAGGACAGTAATTATAACACAACACCAATCATTTTAATATTAAGAAAATTGTCCCTGGAAGTATCTCCTTTACCTGCATAGAGGTACCACTGGCACATCAGAACACTGTCTCTAAAAGTATGAGCCAAAGTCTTCTCTGAGTCAAATATGACTCCTGATATTTCATGAGACACACCCTTCTAGTTTTCTTGGCAACCAGGTAGAAGTGGTTTGCCATTGCTTTCTTCTGTGATGCTTTTCTGCTTCCTAGTCTAGCTAAGCTTTGCAGGGGTTGGATTCAACTGGTGTTACTACTGGTTCGGTGACTACGTTTTGCTGTGCGTGCATGTAAAAAACCTTAAGCTGTTCCCCCCGGACAGCTGAAAAGCGCTGCGCACAGGTGCGCAACATTTGAAAAGCCTCTTATTTCCTGCTTTTTCAACCTCTGCGCATAGCAGCTGAGGTTGAAAAAGCAGGAAATAAAGGACAGGTAAGAGCCCGGGCAGGTGGGTGGGCCAAACAGCAGCAAACACAAAACCAATTGAATGTCTGCTGCTCTTCAAAGCTACTGGTTTAATAGAGACAGGCGGAACCTGTAGCATCCCGCCCCTGAAGCTTTGGTATTTCGTGGTATCTCAACCAAATACGAAGCAATAAGGGACTGCTTAACTTTTGAAAGGCAGCCAAGGTTGCCTAGGTGCTACTTGACAAAAGTAGAATAGTATACCAGTGGACATATATTTTAAAAAGCACAGGGAAATGTAGGTTTTCTTCTCAGGGAAGAAAAGTGGCATTTAAAAAAACATCTGCTTACTTACAATCCCAATCTTATAACACCCCATGTAATAGTTGCTCTAAAAGACGACAGAGACTACAGATAGTTCTTGAGTTACGACCATGACTGAGCCCAAAATTTATGTTGCTAAGTAAAACATTTGTTAAGTGAGTCAGGCCATGGGAAAGCCAAGAGTTGGTGGGCCGGAGCAGGCAGCTGGCCGCGGGACGCTCATCTTTGCATGGCGGCATCAGCAGATGGAGGCAGAGGTGAGGGACGGAAGGCAGGTTATCCTGATGCACCTTGTGAGCTGCAGGCAAGCCAAGAGATGCAAAGATGAACTTCCCACAGCTGCCCACCCGTGCTCACTCGCCACCTCCTGTGCTGGCCATGACCATCCCCCTTCACTGGGGCTTATTATTAAGAGCACATTTAATCAGGCTAGGGCTTATTTTCAGGGTACGTCTTATTTTCAGGTAAACGCAGTAGTTAAATGCTGAAAATGATGTCCACAACCTCAGCAAAATAATAATCCATTAGAATTGGCCATCCAAGTTGGTCACCTACCAGACGGGTCTCCACATCCCGTTTCTTCCAAGAAGACCACAACCAAAGTTCCTGAAAGCTACTTAAAAGTCAAAGGAAAAAAAGACAGAGTTTACCCAACCAGTTTACCCAATTCAATTCATTTCATGAGACAACTAGCAACTATTGTTATAGAGCCAGCACTTGTATTGCATTGTTTCATGGAATTGCACAGCAACTGTCCAAATGAAGTCAGAGACACTGCCATAAACTTGTAGTTTTGTATAAATAAATATATTTAACATTTATATTTATAGCAGACAAGATAGTCAGGAAAACAGGAACATCATGAGGTAAATGGAACAGCATACAGGAAGCACAGAAGAAAATGGTGGGGAAAATTGTTGTTGCACTCACAACAATCAATCATAAAGTAGATTGACTCATGCAGCACTCTCCAACCGATCAACTAACATTGTGTGCTCTGGGCCATCATATACTTTACTTTTCCGGCTACTAAATTTAATATTTAACTGACTTGAAAATGAATTTAACCATTTTAGAAGCTTTTTTTTTTTCCAGGTGAGGGAGGAAGAAGACCACTTGTTTTTGTTATTTGTTTGTCTTGCGATTTACAATTTTGTATTCCTAAATCTAGCTGGGTCTGCTGGAGGGTCATAATCTGCAAAACAATGGGTGTGTCATCCCAATCCAAACACCAATCATCTTGTTGCTTTTGTATCTGCATTAACATGTGTGCACAGTTAAAAGAGGCATGGCTTGAGCCACAAAGTTGTGCCCTCCATCTTGCGAATTTTGCAAAAAGAAACCTTCAGATGCTGGTCCACATTGATTTTGATGGCTACATGGGTGTTGGAGAGCAGGTGCATATTGGTGCATATAAGTCCTTCTGAAAATCAGAAGTCCAGACAATGTTTCTTGCAGAAAAGCTGGTTACTCTTTTGCCTTTGCTGTACTCATGGTTTACTTTGTATGGATGGAAATGAATTTATTTTCTTGAATTTAAGGAATGGATTCAAGATATGGGTTCATTCGATTTTTGAAAAAATCTATATATTTTTAAAATGAAACGATGAAGAAATTTATTTCTATGTTTCTATGTCTAGATTTAATAATAAGGAAATCTTACATTGGTATAATATGGATTTTCCCCCCTTATTCATAATTTCCTTTTTTTCCTCTTCCTTTATGTTCAGTTTATTTCATCGCTGCAACATAGTTTTTTAACTATACTGTCAAATGCACTAATATATTATTTTTGTTTATTAAACTTCACTAATATTTTAAAGTGATTTGATTGTTGATTAAATTGCCTGTCTATTAAAATGAGGGAAATATAAATTCTGTGGTTTTTATTAAAAAGGGGCATGGTTATTATTATTATTGTTCATCGCACAGTCAGCCACATATTTAGACCGGATCTGGTATTTTTATCTGCCTATTGAGCCCTTCCCAATCACCTGGGATAGACAGATGTCATTGTTTGATAGTGTTAAAGATATTGTCGCAGGATATAAGCTGTTCCAAATAAAGCTGTCTTTTGCAATTAACTGATGGTGAGAATTAATTATTATAATTAATAATACTTACTAATGGTTACTTGTAGGAGATGACCAGGCTGAGCCCAAGGGAAGGGTCAAACACATCATCATCTCAAATCCCTTCACACCCACAAAATTTAAGTCCAGCATACCTTGAATTCCATTGACTCTTATCTACTGCCAACTCTCTTTGACCGTTAATAGTTCAGTTTCTTGTAGAGGGTTTTAGCATACAATAAACCTATATATACATTCATCTGAACAGTCTAGATTCCTGGTTTCCTGCATTTGATCTTATTGTTGTTGTTGTTATTACATTTACCATTAAATGTGACAATATTTATATTACTTACATTTACATTATATTATATTAACAATACATTACATAACAACATAAAGACTACACAATAGATACAAACTCAAGGTAAACCGCACCAAACATGATTGCAGGAAATATGACTTCAGCAACAGAGTGGTCAATGTCTGGAATACTCTACCTGACTCTGTGGTTTCTTCCCCAAGCCCCAAAAACTTTAACCTTAGACTGTCTACTATTGACTCCACCCCTTTCTTAAGAAGTCTGTAAGGGGGCGTGCATAAGCACACCAACGTGCCTACCGTCCCTGTCCTAATGTTCCTTTTTATTCGTATCTATTTCATGAATTCATAATCATGTTTATACTTATACCCATTACCTAATACTTGGTTGACTGAATAAAATAAAATAAAATCCTCTGGAATGTGGTTCTCCCTCAGTAGTTCTCCCTGACATACCAGATATGTCAATTTCACTTAGCAGCAGGATGGACAATAGTGCAGGTAGTCCTTGACTTATGACCACAATTAAGCCCCAGATTTTGGTTGCTATGTGAGACATTTGTTAAGTGAGCTTTGCCCATTTTACAACTTTCTTGCCACACTTATAAAGTTAATCATTGCAGTTGTTAAGTTAGTGGCATGGTTGTTAAATAAATCTGGCTTCCCCATTTACTTCTGCCAACTTCCCCATTTGGCAGAAGTTTACAAAAAGGGATCATATGACCCAAGAACACTGCAACCATGCAAAACATGAATAAGTTGCCAAGTGTCCAAATTTTGGTCACATGACCATGGGGATGTTACAATAGTGGTAAGTGTGAAAAATGGTTATGTCACTTCTTTCAGTGATGTAATGTCAATGGTCACTAAATGAACTGTTGTAAGCACAGGTGGTCTTCAGCAGGTTCTGACCAGTTCTGGAGAACCGGCAGTGGAAATTTTGAGTAGTTCAGAGAACCGGGAAATACCCCCTCTGACTGGAGATTGTACAGTATCCTTTCCCTGCCACACCCACCAAGCCATACCCACAGAACTGGTAGTAAAAAAATTTGAATCCCACCACTGGTTATAAGCCAGAGGTGGGTATTCAGCAGGTTCTGACAAGTTCTGGAGGACCAGTAGTGGAAATGTTGAGTCGTTTGGAATACCACCTCTGACTAACCCCGCCCCCATCTATTCTCTGCCTCCCGAGTCCCAGCTGATCAGTTGGCTCTTCTTTTGTTGCCCTACACAGGAGAACAGAGCTGGAAAGCAGGTTAGTGGGATGGGGAGGGAATAGAGTTTTTACAGTATCCTTTCCCTGCGATGCCCACCAAGCCAAGTCATGCCCACAGAACTGGTAGTAAAAAAATGTGAATCCCACCACTGTTGTAAGCCCAAGACTACCTGTACTATCGAGTAACTAAGGTCAGAAAGCAGGGCTGGTTAACTTGCAGTTAGCACTCATTAGGGAAGCTCTATGAAAGGAGAAAAATTGCTCACACTGCTACGAAGAAGAGAGGATTACGCTGTTCTCCAAAACACCTGAAGGCAGGACAAGAAGCAATGGGTGGAAACTAATCAAGGAGAGAACTAATCAACCTAAAACTAAGAAGAAATTTCCTGGCATTTAGAACAAGTAATCCGTGGAATAAATTGGCTCCAGAAGTTGTGAATGCTGCAACACTGGAAGCTTTTAAGAAGAGATTGGACAATTATTTGTCTGAAAGGGTCTCCTGCCTAAACAGGGAGTTAGACTAGGAGACCTCCAAGGTTCCTTCCAACTCTGTTATTCTATTATTCGTGGATTCCAATTCTACCATGTTGGATTGTCTCCTTCCCACAGACTGTTCCAATCAGGCAGCTAGCACATGCATGTGTCTGCATGCACAGGTTATGCACCCTTTTAATGTCATTGGGAAAAGATAATTCAGAATGAACAGAAGCGAATGTTTGACATGCCAATTCAGCACCTGTCCATAGCAGCTATCTCTGTCTTTAGACTTCCATATGAGCCTGAAAAAAAAATGTGGCTGCTCTATTGAACCAACACAGAGCACATCTGTGTGCATGGGCTTCACAGACGTACATTGCTCTCATCATCTACAAATGTTAATCCTGCGTTTCTGACCCATGAAAAACAAAGCTCCAATAGCAAGAGTGTCACACCCAAATGCAAAGCAAAAACTCAACACAAAAGTATTCTAGGGTTCACCTAGAATCCAAAAATAAAGCAAGCCTAAATTTCCCACACTTACGCATTAAAGAACACTAAAGCTTTTAGGATTAATTCTGATTTGGGATCATTTTTTTCCCTAGCTTTTGAAATGGGCCTCTAAACTTGTAAAAGCTCTCAGTTAAAAGGCTATTTCATCACCATTTTTGCTCACATACCTGTGAACATGGAATTTACTTTTTTACGCTCTCACAGGGTTGCCCTGCTTGGAGTGCCGCCGCCTGATCGTTGTCGGCTGGCGGCCCCAAGGGTGCGGGCTTTCTCTGTGGGAGCCCCCTACCTGTGGAATGATCTCCCCCCGGAGATACGGGCCATGACGGACATCCTGACCTTCCGGCGCGCAGTTAAGACCCTATTCTTTAAGCAGGCCGGCCTGGCCCAGTAAATGGTCTTTGGGTTTTAAATTTAATCTGGGTTTTAATTGCTAAATTTTATACTTTTAAATTTTTAATTAATCCCTGATTTTAAATGTCTAAATTGTAGTTGGATGGGATACAGCCGGATTCGTTTATTTAATCTAGTTTTAAATTGTATTTAAATTGTATTTATTTTGTGTGTTTTTAGTAGGCTGTGCACCGCCCCGAGTCCCTTTTTGGGAGAGGGAGCGGTATAGAAATTTGAATAATAAATAATAAATAAATAAATAAATAATATTTTTCTAGTTCTATTTTTGCATTCCTTCCATTTTCTAACAGAGCCATATTTCAGGCAGAATGAATTAACTTGTCATATTTGTCTCAAATACAATTCAACTTTTCCTCCTTCCTCTTCCCCACTGAATCTAAGGAAGCTATTATTTATTTATTTATTATTTATTTATTTCATAAATTTTATATACCGCCCTTCTCCCGAAGGACTCAGGGCGGTGAACAGCCAACTAAAATACATATAAACAGAGATAAATATAGTTAAAAAAGAATTAAATTATAGGCTGCCCCAATAAAATCTAAAACCCCCGATTAAAATAAATTAAAACTTTTGTACCCCACCCCAACTAAGCAAGACATTCTTACTGGCAAACAGTAATAATGATTTTTTAAAAGGAATAGCCCATTTCATACAAAAGTGATTGGGCAGAACAAAAATTGTGTCAGCTTATTGTGCTCAAGCCTTTGATTCTACAAGCAGGTTTTTTTTTTAAAGAGAAGTTGGGGATCTGGGTTTGTTTATGGTCAGCAATGGCTGACGTGGCCATAGGGCCATCTTAATCATTACCTCTTCCATTTCTGCCCATGTGTATGTTGGATTGCTGGAAAACAGATGTGTAATCTCTAGCTTTAGGTCTGTGCTAGAGAAACGTAATTGGAGGAGGGGAGCAGGTCTTGTCCCATTTGATGAATTGGACCATTGTATCCAGATGCTGCAGAGATACTTCTAATTTAGGATAAAATAGTTTCTTCATATTGAATTAAAACCAAGCTATTGGTTTGTTGTCAAAAGACTCTAGACCACGGGTATCAAACTCAAGGCCCGGGGGCTAGATCCGGTCCCACTGGGTGCTTAGATCTGGCCTGCGGGATCACCCTGGAAATAGTAAAGGATGGGCCTGTGGTGCCTCTGCCAGTGAAAACAGAGCTCAGGAGGGTGGCCCTCCCAAGCTCCATTTTCATTGGCAAAGGGTTGCAGGAGGCCGTCGCAGCCGAAAATGGAGCTCTGAAGGCCGTTTTCACTGGCAGAGCGCTCGGCTGCCACAGGCACCCCCCTCCCCAAAATGAGTGACATCAAGCTGGCCATGCTCACCCTGGCCATGCCCATCCCCCACCCCCCAAGGTCAAACACAATCCTGATGTGGCCCTCAATGAAATAGAGTTTGACACCCCTGGTCTAGACAATTCTATAAAACAATCAGAGAAGCGTTAGGGAAGGAGGCAAGTGCTAAGAGTATTGTTCTTCTCCCTAATGCCTTGAAGGCATTCTCTGTTTCATCTCAGGCCTTCTCTAGTCAAAATCTGCCTGGGTTTTGCAGCCGGTATTTTGCACTCAAAAGTGTGTCCCGCAAATTAAAACTCTACCTGACTGCAAATCCTTTTCCTAGACATATAATTGGTCTTTGGTGAGCTTCTGATTTTATCATAGACCTATTTGGCATTTGGAAACTAAAAATGGGACAGCGTGTATGAGGCCAGTGGTACAATTAGAGTAGAGCAGGAAGAAGAAAAAACAATAGCAAGGACGATTAGTCCTTAGGCTCAGCAAACAATAGTACAGATATTTGATTTTTTGCTATTGTTTTCTGGGGGAAATACCTACTGTTTTCCTATTGCACTTATTGTTTTTGGGGAAACTAGGTGGTTGAGCCCTTTGTGTAACCCTAAGCCATGTCTCTCCATGATCCAGCCTTAGTTATTCTATAGTATGAGGCCTTATTCTTTCTCTACACAATTCAGCCCACACCATTGCTCATCAACTTGAAAAGGTGCATTAAAAGTATGTCTGTGCCACTCCCTTAGTATTGGTCTCAGCTTCAGTGTGGATGATCAAGCCCTGATGAGTATGGTGCATCTTAGGTTAAGGATTTTTGCATATTTGTGCCCCTTCTTACCTTGTGTGGGGTTTTAGAGGGAGCAGAATGAGTCCATTGCCCTATTTCCCATTTCAGAGTTTTGCTATGGTATTGCTGCTATTTGTTGGTCTGGTTGATTATCAGATCATCTATGCTGTGGGTACTTGCTGTGATAGGAACATAACTCCAGGTTTGCCAAGCTAGTGGATTGGGAGGAATTCCTTGAGGGAAGCAGCATTTCTTTCATTTCTATTTGTGGGTGGTTAAGCACTTACTAATACCAAATTGCAAAATGAAAGTGACTATCCTTCATTTAGCCCTCTCAGCAGATATTGAATCAGATGCAGTATTATCTTCTCACTTCAAGGGAAACAAAAACTAGCTACCCACAAATTCTCATGCATTTAAATCAACTTGGATCATCCAATGGCAACTTAAGGCATTCTAGAGCCACCCCAACACTTTAGCTTTTAGAGAAGAGAAGCTTTATTTTCTAGCAATGTTGTTCAGAGACCAAATCCTTCCCAACCATGCCATAAGCACAGCTGGTTTACCCCACTCCCCTGCCATGGATATAAAAATAGATCAGGGAGTGGATATCCTTGTACCACAACACGTTTGGGATAAAGTGAGAGGAATCCTTAGTATTCAAATGCAGCAACTTTTTGGATTGTGAGAGAGGGGCAATCATGTCATTTTGCAGATTCCATTTTCTGGAGATGAAAGTGCTGAAGAATGAAAAGAGGGGAATCCTAGGTATGTGATGCAGCAAAGCAACTGTCAGCTGATAATGTGATTGTGTAAGAGATATGAAGCATGGGGATCTTTGTTGTGGTTCACGGCTGAAATGAGGGATCCTTGGAGTCCTCTGAACTTATTTGTATTCTTTCAAATGTTTCATTGCCCAAACTAGATAACATCATTGGTGCACTGATACTACTACCTAGTTTGGGTAATGAAGCATCTACAAGAAAACAACCAAGCGCAAAGAGCACCCAGGACCCTCCATTATATTCTTGCAGAGCACTGTTCTTAATGCAGAAAGATGCTTTGCATTAATCCCTGGTTTAATTTGGAACAGAATGTGGGCAAATTCATATGAAGCCTTTCTATGGGAAGACTTAATCCTTGTACAAAAAACCCCTTGGTTTCTGGAAAGCTGCTTCTCTGAAATTGTTTTCCATCAAAATCTAATCACTGTTTTGTCAATTCTGTCAATTTCATACAGGTGTAACTTCAGAGTATCTGTAGAACAAAGAAAATGCAATCCATGGAGGAGGATTGTCCACTTCTAAAACAAACACATGCAGCAACTTTAATTTGGACATCATGAATACTGAATTTTGGCCTCATACCACAAGTTCTACTACTGTGGCTTCAGGACTGTACGTCTTCTCAGGGTTTTGTTTCTATTTTCATAGATTATAGAGACTATTAGGTTTAGAGTGTGGGAAAGACAAATATAATAAGAGTGAATTGTTGATACCTAACATGATTGCCCAAGATTATATGTATCCTACTTTTAAAGTAGTGCTTAAAATCAAGTTCAAAAATTGGAGTAAAAGTAGTTTAAGATTCTGAACATTTTCAATGCCTAAAATATTATTGAAATGTGAATTGTTATAACAATGTCAGTTACTTTTAAGGACATCTGTATTGTGGATGTGCAGTGATTTTCAGCAAGTTCATTTGCTGTGGATGCACCTGATAGACTCATGAAAAATGCTAGGAGCTCTGAGGAGTCTACCTCCATTTTGGCTACATTTTCCAAGCTTCCCATTGCATAGGGCTGAGATCTCTACTTCTACAACAGAGTTTTCTGTGACACAAGGCGAGGGTATCAAAAATAGAACACACTGACAGACTCTTGACTGAGGTTTTATTGAGATGCAGATAGTCATACACCCATAAAAGAGAATCAATTCAAAAACTAAACTGAGCAAAGAAGTTTTCAGTGCCACAAAGAAAGAAAGAAAAGGAAAGAAGGAAGGAAGGAAAATGGGGCATAATTCAGGCAAAGTTAAATCTATGAAGATCCCACATTATTTTTTCTTAAATGGACATGTTCTCAATAAATGCTTAATCTTTTTTTCACTGAAATGATAAGGCCCTAAAATAGCACTTAACCCTGGCTTGGTGGAACCTACGCTTTGTTCACTATAATCAAAAACTTTTCCACTCCTATCTAAGCCTGTTCCAGGCCTTCTTCAGTTGACCATGGAGAAAAAAAAATCCCAGAGTTTTGGAAATAGGGAAATGGTTCTCCCTGTCGGAGCAACACAGAATCTGTACTCCTACCACTCAACAGTGTATTGGTCAATATAAACACGCATACTTGACCTAAAGTTCTATGAAGTGAAACTATGTTTGTTATTTTAGTTTATGCAAACATAGCCTGAACATGTTTTGCCTTTGTTATTATGACTGATTGGTTTGGATTAATATCTGGGCATGAAATGTAATAATGAGTCAAGGACAAAGAATGCAAGATCTAGATATATTCTGAGAAAACAGACACAGTGGTTGTAAGAGACAAAGTTCTTTTCTCTGAAAGATGCCAAGGTTGGGTTGGGTATGCTTGGTGAAGATCATCAGAAGAATGTTTCTTTGATCCAGTACTGGGCTGTCATTGCATCTGTTACTGGTTACTTCCTGCCTGAACTCATGAAGGAGGAAGAGGAGGAGGAGGTTGTAGTTTTTTTCACAATGGCACTTCCGCAGCTAGAGGAATATCCTCCTCCATACCCTCCTCCTACAGAGCCCATTCCTCCACCACCTATGCTGCATACGCCTCTCCCACTTCCAGAACTGAAGCCACCAAAACCACCAGATGCTCCTCCAAAGCATGATCCTCCTCCGTAGCTACCACCCATTCCTCCACCAGAAGACGTCATGGAAGAGCCTATCACAGCTGGAAGAAAAAAAGAACCAAGATCATTACGAGTTTGATTAAAGCAAACATTTCCCAGTGATGGTTACAATGGAAGCAACCATGATGTTGAATATGGCTGGAAACAGCAAGGAAATTTGATTTGTCCTTAGACATTCTTTCCCAGGATCTTTTCTCTCATCCCCACTGTTGCACTGTATGGCACTGAATGCTGGGCAGCAACAACAGGGACTGAACGCTATCTCCATGCCATGGAAATGCAAATGGTCCATTGGATATCGGGAATCTCCCTTTTTGACCACATCACAAATGACACCATTCGACAGCATTTTGGTGTGGCACCAATTACAGAGAAGATGAGAGAAGGCCGGCTCCGCTGGTATGGACATGTCCAGAGAGCAGCACCTTCCACCGTGGCCAAGACAGCCTACCAACTAGAAGTCAATGGCCAGTGACCTCAGGGATAACTAAAACAGAGGTGGCAAGACACCATCAACAAAGACATGCAAGCCATGGGTCTGCACCCCAGAGACGCAGCTGACCATACAAAGTGGCATTCAATGATCCGAAAAGTGGACCCTGCATATGGGAGGAATGTGCTAGGAAGAAGATTATTTCTCATGTAAACTTGATGTCTATGCATGAAGCTCAGCTGACACTTTTTGTTGTGTTAAAAAAAAGGGGGAGGAGGGGAAACCACAAACTTGTATCTTGATGTCAGATTTAATGTTTTTAAAATTCACACATAGACATAAAGTTACCAAACAGCCATGTTGTAAACATTGTATGTGTAAGGGAATGAGAGAGAGAGATTCAGCACCATGACCATAAACACACATGTTGTGCTCTGTCCAGAGACACCTGTGGCAAGATAGATGGCTATATAAACAAACAAAATGTTGCATTTGCGACAAAGGTCATTACTAGAATCCATGGCCAACAGATGTTAACCATTGCTCCTCTTCATTATTTGTCATGAAGAATACTATTGGTTGTATTTCATAAATACATGGAGGTCAATTAATTTACCACCTGCACTATTGCAAAGTTCTGTAGTTAAATTATTACATTAGCTTTGCATTAGATTCTCCTGCAGACTAGACTTATGATGGGTTTTAGAGGAATATGACTATCGTATGATGCTGAACAAAAATCAGCTTTGTCACCATGCACATGAGGGAAAAAGAGTTTATTCTGGATTTCTCTTTTAGTTATGAAAAGTAGATTATGAATAAAAATATAAAATTAGTTTTACTTACAGACGCTCACGGCACTTTGGCATTCTCCAGACATTCTGTGAAAAAGAAGTGGTATTTATAATGTATTAGTAATGGTTATGTTTAATTGGGCAATAAAATTCTTTAAAAATGTAATCAATATGAAGAAATATCTTTAAACTTTGCTAGTACTATCTTCCACAGAACTACAATTAATGTACTGCAACATCCTTGCTTGGTCATTAAGTTTATATCTTTTAGGAAATAATTCAAGATTATTATTTAAGTCCTTCCAGTTCAGATAAGCATGATATTTGTCTCATGTTACTCTGCCATGACTCTGAGTGGTTGATAAAAATATCAAAGTCATGTGGATTGTCTCTCCATGCCATTATGATTAAATAAATCCTTATCTCAGTTGGGACATCTACATTTGTAGTACATATTCCCTGTAGGTCAATGTTTCTCAACCTCAGAAGCTTTCAGATATGTGGACTTTAATTCCCAGAATTCTGGGAATTGGAATCCAGACTTCTTAAAGTTGCTGAGGTTGGAAAACATAGATTTAGGTTTAGTCTGTTTTTTTCAACACAATCATCTTGAAGCATTCAAAAGGCTGCATTCAACCAAATTTTTCACAAGAAGAGGACTCAATAAATCTTTCTCTGGGTCTAAAGTTGCATTGGTTTCTGAGTGGCATACTGGATCCACACTCCAAAAGGGAACAAATAGGGCCAGGATAAAAAGGAACATGTGGTAGATTTTGTCATAATTTTTTGTCATTAGCAACAGCAATTGCAGTTAGACTTATATTCCGCTTCATAGTGCTTTACAGCACTCTCTGAGTGGTTTAAAAATGTCAACATATTGCCCCCAACAATCTGGATCCTCATTGTACCAATGGAAGGATGGAAGACTGAGTCAACCTTGAGCCAATCAAGATCTAACTCTTGGCTATGGGCAGAGTTAGCCTGCAATAGTGGATTCTAACTATTACTCCTATGTTGTCTCTTCATGGGGATTTGGAATACTTGTCCATCTATTACATTTCACCCACCTGCTTTCCTCTCCTTCCAGCAATTTCCTGTAGGTAGCAATTTCAATATCAAGTGCCAGCTTAACGTTCATCAGCTCCTGGTACTCCTTCAAGAGACGGGCCATCTCTTCCTTGGACTTCTGCAAAGCTTCCTCTAGATGAGAGAGCTTATCTCTGGCATCCTTGATTGCCAACTCGCCACGCTCCTCAGCTTCTGCAATAGAAGCCTGCAGCTTCTCACACTGAAAGATAAAGGAAACTTATAGAATAGTGAAGATAGCAAAAGTACTTCTTCCTGGGTCCATTTATTTAGTTATACCCTGTCTTTATTATTTGTACAAATAACTCAAGGTGGTGAATGTATCTAATATACCTTCCTCCTCCTGTTTTCCCCACAATAACAGTCCTGTGAACTGAGTTGGGCTGAGAAAGTATGATGGGCCCAAGATCTCCCAGCTGCTTTCATGGTTAAGGTGAGATTTGTATCTATGGCCCCCAACTTTCCAGCCTTGTGCGTTAGTTGCCCATCAACTACTAACATAAATACAAATACAATTATAACTGTGTCCCTATTCCTCTCTGTCTGTGCTATTTTCTTACAGGCCTGCAGGACACCTGCACCATCAGAAAATATACCATAGTGGTACTCCATAGTCCAAGGGGCTTGTAGGAGAAAACCAATAGCTAAAATAGGAGATCATGCTTCTAAGGGTCTCTTTTACTATTACCCAAAGGACATCACTGCCTCCCACTGATGATTTAATTATCGAAGTTATCATGCACTAGGAAATCTACACTGTTGTTTATGGAAAACAAGAACATTGAGGTTGTATCTTCTTGCTTGACACATTTTTTTATTTTATATTCTGTTCACACTGTTGCAATTAAAGCATCAACAGCACTAGCTCAGGCTAACCAAATGATGTTTTTACACATTAGGAAATTCTAAAGAAACTTCCCCTTTCCTCAAGTTAGTCCTACAAAAATATTCTGGCCTTACCTGCTTCTTCACATTTTCTATTTCAGCTCGCATCCTCTGAATTGTCCGGTTCAGCTCAGAAATCTCAGCCTTGGTATCTCGTAGACTGTCGCCATGTCTCCCAGCTGACACCTGCAGTTCTTCATACTAGCATTCCACACACAAAAAAAGGGAAGGTTAAGGATCACATCTGAAAACCTTTGGTAGCAAGGCCCAACTAATTAAGGTTTCCCCAAATGCTGTATTATCTTTAGAAAGCTGTCTCCAGAACAGAAGTGATTATAGCAAGTGCACTTTTTCAAACAAGGCTTGTCCACAATACAACTTTCTGAAGTACTGCAGATGGATCATTGGCCAATTTGACCAAAAGACCTTTTGGCATTTTAGTAGTTGGCAGCAGAGGGGCATATGCATGGCTTCTACAAATAGGAGTTTGTCTCTGGAAGAAGTCTTCAGCCAGATAAACCCATTGACTGATTGAGCAATTATGTGTCATCAAGTTGGTGCCAGCTCTTAGCAACCACTTAGACTTTCCCCAGGAGGATGCTTCAGATCTTTGATAAACCCATGGGCTAATTCAGTATAAGGCAGCCACTCTTTATTGTGTTTCCTAAGAGTGCACAATTTAGTGGTCAAAGCACTCCAAGAGAGCTTATACCAGATTTGCTACATATCACATACCATATCACATACCTCTCTTGACCACTAAGGATTATTCTATATTTGGAAAAGCCTGAAAGGAACAAACATTTGAAAACTCACCTTGCCCTGATACCAAGATTCTGCTTCTGCCCGGCTCTTCTGGGCAATGTCCTCATATTGAGCTTTAACCTCAGCAATGATGCTATTCAAGTCCAAGTTCCGGTTGTTGTCCATTTGAAGGACAACGGAAGTATCAGAAACAGTTTGCTGCATCTGGTTCAGTTCCTGCAAAGGGAATCCGATCAGCTTAATTAATCCAACTTGAACATATTAATTTTCTCCAATTTATTTGTTTCTTTGTTATATCCTGCTTTTATGGTGTCACTTCAAGGTGGTATACATAATGCTTTTTGCTCCCCACTATAACAATTTATGTCATGTGTGTCAGGTTGAGAAAAAGCAATTGGCCCAAAGTCATCTAGTTGGCTTCCATGCATAACGTCAAGGCAGAGCTCATCACCTCCCAGTTTCTATTCCAGCATCTTAACCACTGCATCAAAGCCATTTTCATGTTTGGACTCTGGAAAGTATGTATGTGTTGACCAGATTTTATGATCCTTATACAAGAGTGTGGTTTGCAAATTCCAAAACTGCCCACAGTCTCTCAAAACAAGGACTCTATCACGTGCCAAGGTACTTGCATTAGTGATCAGCACATTTACTTACAGCTTCATACAGACACCTCAGGAAGTTGACTTCATCTGTTAGGGAATCCAGTTTTGCCTGCAGTTCTACTTTGTTCATGTAAGCAGCATCTACATCCTAGGAGAAAAAAAAAACAGAAGACGGTTCAGTCTTCACAACTTGCCTCCAGAAGTTGTGGGTGCTCCAACATTGGAGGTTTTTAAGAAGAGAATGGACAATCATTTGTCTGAAATGGTATAGAGTTTCCTATCTGAGCAACAGGTTGGACTAGAAGGTCCCTTTCAATTCTGTTATTCTGTATTCTATTCTGCATATCTGATATTGAAGATGATGAAAATGATCTTGATTTAAAGAAGGGTATTATTTCTTCTAAAAATGGCAGTTTCAGAATTGAACCACAACATAGGAATGTTGTGGGAATATTGTTCTGTTACATAGCAAATTATATTTCTAAGAGCTTGTCAATAAATGGGAGAATGGTAGCAAAAGACTCCCGTTTTCTGTTCTATATTTTCATGTCTTCCTTCAAAGTGCAATTTTCAGTCTGTCATGAAACCATCTAGGCCTTTTAAGCAAAAGCAGCTACAGGTTTCATCAATCTCAGCTAATAGCTTCTTACTTCTTTTCCCTACTTATTACCTGCTGTGGACATTATTCAAATTTGTAGATAGTATAGTTACTCTTGGTCATTGCTACTTTAAATTAATCTCTAAAATAGTGAACCTGTTACTCAAGCAAATCCCGTTCTTTTACAAGCAGCAGCATGGAAGTGGATATTATAGGAAACTGATATCATTGGCACAAGAAATCGGGAAACAGGGTTGTTCGAATTACTACAAGTTTATTCCATGCTATCTCTAAACAAAAATATGAACTATTAATGGTCAAGGCAAATTGGCAGTAGACAGGGATGGGCTGCTGGGAATTCACAGGGGTTTGGGAGAACCCCTAGCTAAGATTCTGTGCAGTTCAGAGAAGCCCCAAATCCCACTTCTGGCTGGCCTCACCCACTCCACCCCACCCCTCACAGGAGCCCCTCACGACCTACAGGTAAGTGCAGGGTGCATGCAGAGGCTCAGGAGGATGAAAAGCGGGCCTCCCAAAAGTTTTGGAAGGCTGGAAATGGGCCTGTTTTTGGCTTCCAGAGAGCCTCCGGAGCCCAGGGAGGGCAAAAACACCCCCTCCCCATGGTGCAGGAGGCTGACTAGGCCCTGCCCACCATGGCCACGCCCACCCAGCAACTGGGCAGAGAACCCGTTGCTAAAAAATTTTGAAGCCCTCCTCTGGTGGCAGATAAGAATCAACGGAATTCTGGAAGGCTGGAATTCGGTCTCTTGTGGGTGCAAAGAGACTCCAGACTGATGAGAAGCTTGATCTCCCTCCCTTGGGCTCAGCCTGGTCATCTCCTACAGATACCATTTTAGAACTTTTTCCCCTCAACTCATAAAGAAGGAATAGGATTTACTGCAAACACATTGAAGGCAAGCATAATTTAACAGGAAGGGCACTGAGAGAATATCCTAACACTTTCAACAAGCTGACCCAATGGCTACAATCAGTGGCTCTTTAACTCAAACCAATTTCCTGTTCATCCCTTCATCATTGCTATTGAAGCCCTTACCTTTTTCAAGAGCACAAAATCATTCTCTGCTGCAGTTCTCTTGTTAATCTCTTCTTCATATCTGACAAAGAGAAAGAAAGGTTAAATTTCTCCTTTTGAGTGTCTGATACTATGGTCTCCAATGTATCATCCATTCATCCAAACTTTCCAAACTATTCCAAAAATTCTTTTAAGAATCTTTAAGTTTTCCCTTTCCAGTCATGTCTGACTCTGGGGCACGGTGCTATCTCCGTTTCTTGGCCGAAGGAGCCAGTGTTGTCCAAATACATTTTCCATAGTTATGTGGCTAGCATGGCTGTATGCCAAAGGCACATGAACTCAGTTACCTTCCCACTAAAGTGGTACCTATTAATCTAGTCTCATTTGCATGCTTTCGAACTGCTAGGTGGGCAGGAGCTGAATCAAGAATGGGAGCTCATCCCATTGCACAGAGCTCAAAATGTGAACCCGGGCTGTCAGCTTTCCAGCTGACAAACTCAGCATCTTTAACCACTGAGCCATTGCACCCCCTTGCAAGAATCTATACTTTGAAGTTAATATTAATAAGGACTCAATAGGTGGATAAAAATACAAAATCGAGTCTAAACATCTGTTGGACTGTGTGATGAACCATAACAATAACCTGATTGACCAAACATAATAATTTCATATTTATCCAAGAAATCAAAAACTCTAATTTTTCCATATTTGTGATCCCCTATTTTACATTTTTTTTTAGATATGGAAAGATATGGAATGGATTAGCCATAACTTCTAAAATGTCCTTGCAATCAAAATGCTTTAAAATCTTTTGTGGCATGCAAATGAAAGAAAATGAGAGATCAGTTTACCTTTAACTATTATGTGAATCATTCCACTTATACAGTTGATATTTCTTTATCAAATTTATTCAGGCTTATGGCCATCTAGATTAGTGTTCCTCCAGCATAAGCTGAAGAATTCTGAGCTCTGAAGTCCACACATTTCAAAGCTGGCAAGGTTGAGAAACACTGTTCTACATGTTGAAGAACATAGGTTTCCCAAGTTTGGGTATGTTTTGAGCAATGTGAAGCAAAAGATGCTATACTAAAAAAAGTTCTGGAATTCAACCCTATTATAGTGGTTTACATTTTAAGCATGTTAAAGGAGGAAGACCTCCCTAGTCCTATATACATTCCCTAAAAACTGGACAGTGCGCAGCAGCCAAGATGAAAAACGAAACAGATTATTGGTAGGATTCGGTGAATGTAGTCCACACTGATATATATATAAACCTCTGAAAACAAATATATATATATATATATATCAGGAAGGATGAAAGGAAGGAGAGAGTTGAGCTAAGATACGTTTTTCTATTTACATGCATGTACTTACAATACATGTGGTAGATAATTAAGCAGGTTCATTGAAAAGAATGAGGGGGGAATGATTCTCATTTTTAGGGAAATGAATCCTCTTGTAATGAAAAAACATCCCCTCAAAATGTCATGAGTATATTGTTTCATCTTTTTCATGAGACAGAAGAAGTATTGGACATTTATCTGACGAAGCCCAATGTTCATGAATGTATATGAAAGAATATCAAGAACTATTAATTTGGATTAATCTTCCCTTACTTGTTTTTGAAATCCTCCACAAGATCTTGGAAGTTTTTCAGTTCTGAGTCAAGTCCTCGCCTCTCATTCAGAAGACCATCCAGCTGCCTCCTTAGGTTGTTGATATAAGCCTCAAAGAAATGATCCAGATTTTTTTGACCACCAGTGCCCTGGCCCTGTTCTTGCAAGAGTTTCCACTTGGTCTCCAATACTTTATTTTGTTGCTCTAGAAAACGAACCTAAAAAGAGAATGGAGCAGAGAGCAGAAAAGCAGAACAAAAATATTCATATTTGAATAGGTTGTAGGTAACAGGGACATCTATGTATTTTTAAGCATTTGATCCTAAGATATTATTTTATCCTTTTACTTTCTACAATGATTCAGAGTAGACTGTTTAGAAACATTCTTCCCACAAATTCTTAGTATTACTGTCAGAATTCAATCCTCTATATTGTCTCTCTAGTCTAGAACATGGACCTTTTGTTGACTAATGGCTTCTAAGTCTTGTCGGCTAGTGATTGGCACCCAGGTAGCACTGAGCAGAATTTTAAATCAGATGGATAAATATTGCTTAATCCAATGGAAAACGTTAGAATTCTGAATGGATTGCTCATTATAGTGAAGACACTCCACACAGAACAATGTGTTACTTTATTTACTGCTGCTGCAAATACATATTTTGAGCTATTACCAATATTAAAACGAAGAATAATGAGACTACATCAGTAACAGATCTTAGGAATGGAATGTGATAGATTTGTCCTATTTTACATCAGTGAAATCTTTGAAGAAATATACAAACTTACTGTATTCCACTACAACAAATCTATCAATATCTGCCTCCAATACCAGCAAATTCTCAACTACAAAATTTGCATACATCTTCACAGCTGAGCCTCATTCATCTCAATGCAATCCTTGGGGCAGTACTTCTTGATTAGACTCTATAGAAGATTCCCGCATACAGCTTGGTAAGATTAAACATTTTATTGCAGAAAAGCAATGCCGTAACTAATGCAAAAGCACTTTGCATACTTAGGACTAATAATCTAAGTTTTTTCTTCTTGCCTTTTGAATTAAAGAACATGTGGTAAGTCAACCAATGATCTGCAGGACTGTGTGTTACATGTACATATCAGTACTATCAGTACCTATCAGTACTATCAGTATCAGCAAGTTCTCATATCGTTTCTGTTAATGATAAAAATTAATATCAAGACTTATGGTCAAAGTAGCTAAAGCATTGGGCACAACAGAGCAATCATCATACCAAAAGTAATTTAAAATCATGCCACCTGTTGTCGGCAACTATGGCCTTAAAATACTTCCTGCAACAGGAAAAATATGTTTTTCTTTTTTTATACTAGTGAGGTTATTCTCTTTTCCTGGAGTTGCCTATCTGATGATGAGAACAACTACATATCTAAAATAAGTTTTCATACCACTAAGCCTCCAAATAAGTCAAACCACAGGAACCAGGAGCACTACATCTTCCATAGAACACTCACAATGATTGCTAATCCAGATCTACCACAAAGGCATAATCATTGCATCTACTATCACTAATTTCAGTTCTCTCCTCAAACCATTTTGGATGTTGTATTTTTTATCTGTATTTTCCCCTACATGGCTCACAATCGGGGTCACCCCTCATATTTAGAATTACAGATCTTACTTTCTATGCTTCCATAGGATCCTTGCAGTTGGCTGAGAGATAAGAGTACTGAGATTGCAAATAAAAGTCATTGGAGAGAACAACTGTGTGTGCTATCATTACTGAGAATAAACAGTTAATGAACATAGTGATTTGCAGCCTAGGTAAAGGTTACATTTATATCTAGTACATATCCTGTAATTGAAGCCCAATAGACCTACTATCTACTTTTCTGTCCTTTGACATAATGATTACTGGACAACTAAAATTCCTGATTCTTATTGGCCTGTCTTTTCTCTACTGATGTCTTATGGACTGTATGTTAATTCTGACAGCATAAGAAAATAGCATAAAATACAAAGTAATAGCATACCAATAGCATACATTTCAACTAGACTGACAGTTAAATTTCTCTCCAGCATCCTGGTATGTAGTAATATTATTTTGCCTTTAGGCTTAGAGCAATCTTAGCGAATTCCTAGCACTTCACCAAACTACAGTTCCCAGAATTCTTTGAGAGAATAAACCAGGACAGTTATAGATTTAATCATAGTAGATGTGCCCAGCAAATATGTTTTCTTTCTCCTTCATTTCTGTCCTTATTCTCTTACGTTTCTAAAAAAAAACCCAAACCTATCTATTATTCCCTCAAGAACCACATTTTATCATTTCTCCCCAAAATACTGTATACATATTATATAAAACAAGGAATTGAGATTTAATGACAACATAATTAATTGTCAAGCTTCTAAATTCACGCCATATGTCTTGAGATTTACTGTTTTTAAAGCAATTCATAAATTCCACGTGCCATAATCTTAAATTATGCTAAAGAATGTAAGGAAAAGTTTAGAACAATAAGAAAATTATTTTTGCAATTATCTCACCTTGTCAATGAAAGAGGCAAACTTGTTGTTAAGGGTCTTGATCTGCTCTCTCTCTTCTACCCTCACTTTCTGGATCTCTGGATCTATCTCCAAATTGAGAGGCTGCAGGAGATGCTGGTTGATAGTCACCTCCTTGATGCCTCCCGGTGGGCAAGCTGCAAAGGCCCCACCAAAGCCACTTCCAGCTCCATAACCGACACCAAAACTACCACCAACTCCAAAGCTTCCACCCCCTTGGCCACAACCCCCACCAAAACCTGCACCGAAGCCACTGCCAACTCCACCATAGGAGATTCTCTTGTTGCCCCCTTGATTAAGATTATATAGGCTTCTGCTACCAAAAGCAGCACCTCCACCTCCACCTCCACTACGGACAGAACATCCACGGCTTGTGGAAACGCTGTTGAAGCTCATTCTTTGTCCACCTGAGAAGCAAGCTGAGCTGGAGCTGAATCCCTTGTTCCCTCCTGACACGCTTATCCCACAAGACTGACGAGACATGGTGATTAGGGGATAGCTGGCTGGTGGCAGTGACTTTTTCAAGCAAGATGTTCCCAGTTCAGAGTACAACTGAGCCCCTATGACAGCAAGGCAAGAATCCTCCTTTATATCTGTTCAGAGAGTTGGCTTGGGTGAGAGGGGAGTGGAAAATCTTTTTTTTTTTTTTTATTGTATTCCTGGGCTTAGGTGTGCTTCGAATCCTCCCTCTTGCACAGTGCCAGAAATTGACCTTCCCTGAAACACACCCCGAAGGAGCTGAAGAGGCTGACTGTGAACTCTAGACAACCCTAGATTGTGTCCATCACCATTCTGTCAACGGAGGTTAGGTGCTGCTATGACTACTGTGTGTATGGTAGGGCTGGGCTTGACGTTCTTTAGCCCTGTGGGGGAAATAATGCCTTAAGATACATTCTAATCCCTCTCTTTTTCTAAAACCTGATGGCAGATTATTCTTTTCAGCAAGTTCCAGAGTTTTTTTTTTTAAAAAAGAAATCCACACCCATCACTGCATCACCCATCCCTGGATCTTTTTTTCTTGAAATAAAAAAAAGAAATCCTACAAGAATCTGTCTGATTTCTCAGTAGGAAAAAAAAAAACATATTCTCAGCACATTTTTCTAAAAAAAAAGAAAAGATGTCATCAAAGTCACCTTATTTATTTATTTATTTATTTGATTTGTCAATCGCTTACAAGATAATAGGTATAAGTATAAACACAGTTATGAATACATGAAATGGATACATATAAGAAAAATAAAAAGAAACAATAGGACAGGGATGGTAGGCACGATTGGTGCGTTTATGCACGCCCCCTACAGACCTCTTAGGAAAGGGGTGAGGTCAATAGTAGACAGTCTAAGATTAAAGTTTTTGGGGTTTGGGGAATAAACCACAGAGTCAGGTAGAGTATTCCAGACATTGACCACTCTGTTGCTGAAGTCGTATTTCCTGCAATCAAATTTGGAGCTGTTAACCTTGAGTTTTTATCTATTGTGTGCTCTTGTATTGTTATGGTTGAAGCTGAAGTATTCATTGACAGGTAGGACATTGCAATGTATGATTTTATATACTGTACTTAAATCGGACCGAAGGCGGCGTAGTTCTAGATTTTCTAGGTCTAGAATTTCGAGTCTGGTGGCATAAGGTATTCTGCAACGAGTAGAGGAGTGGAGAACTCTTCTTGTGAAATATTTCTGGACTTTCTCAACTGTGTTAATATCAGATATGTAATGTGGGTTCCAGACTGATGAGCTGTATTCAAGTATAGGTCTAGCAAATGTTTTGTATGCTCTAGTTAGTAGTGTGATATTATCAGAGAAAAAGCTATGTAGAATGAGGTTAACAACTATCTGCTGTCCTTCCAGCAAGGAGCTCAAAATAGCATATCTGATTCCTGATTATCCCAGATTCATCATAATACGCTTTCTTAATCACAGAATCATAACATTGAACAATATCTATTCCAACTCTTTACCAAAATGGAAACTTTGTTCCATCAGCATCTTTGCTCAGTGCTATTGCCATCATTTGATAATCTCTGGGAAAAAGTATTTCCATTCAGTATTACTTTTTACTATAAATTATACAAATTAAAAATATATAAAAATGAACACAAGACCTTATTTTTGCTATTATTTCTTTAATACCAAAATACATGGTATTTTGCACAAGTCATGTCCTTATCCCAAGTTGGTTACTATCCAAAATTTAATGCACAGTTTGAGTTTTATGAAAAATAAATAAGAAAAAGAAAAAAATAATGCTAAGGCTTTGTGTGAAGAACTTTAGGCTGTATGTGTGAGAAAGGGGGGAATTATCTATAGTGAGGGAAAAGGCCCTTCAACTCCAAGGTAACCCACACAGTGATTAGAAAATTTCCCTTGATGCCACATTCTACCTCCTTTGTTATAAGCCATTTTCTTCCTTCCTCACCAGCCCTCAAGGGAACCAGAAGACTGAAATCTTCACCCAAGCTGTTCCCCCTCTATCCCCTCATCTACATCGTTGATGAAGATATTGAAGAGTACTGGGCTTAAGACAGAGACTTGGGGTACCCATTGCATACTTCCTTCCATGTACAGTAGATGTAGTTCCATGGAGGACTACACACTGAGTGCAATTGGTCAGCCAAGTTACGACTCCATCTGATGGTGATGCTGTTTAACGCACGTTTTTCTATCTTATCAAGTACTAGGTTATGGTCTACTTTATCAAATGCCTTACTGACATCCAAGTAAATTATATCCACAGCATATCTCTGGTCCACTAATTTTATCACTTTGTCAAAGAATGCAATAAGATTTGTCTGGCATGATCTGTTTTTGACAAATCCATGTTGGCTTTTGGTTTTGACTTTATTTGCTTCTAGGTGTTCACAAATTTATTTCTTGATTATCTTTCCTGAATCTTCCCAGGTATTGGTGTCAGGCTGATAGCTCTGTAATTTTCTGGATCCGTGTTTTTTCCTTTTTTGAAGATGGGAACTACATCAGCTCTTTTCCAGTCCTCTGGTAGTTCCCCAGTGCTCCAGGATCTGGATTTGGAATATAATTCCAGCTATTTATGATTTATTTTTAAATCAAATTTATATAGCCTATATGTAACTAAACAATTCAACTTCCAATCTTGCTCACCCAGGACTCCAGCCAACTCACCCAACCCAAATCTTTTCCCACCCAACTGACCCATCTTTCTTTTCCTTTATTGGCTTTCAGGAGTCAGGTGATTCCCTGTGGGCATCTAAGACTGATTCATTCTTCAAAGGGGCGGCTGTTCTTCATTATACTAGCCTGGTAGGCTTGTATCAAGTCAAGTGAAGAACTGTACCCAAACCTTTCTGGTTCAATCCCAGCAGGGTTGACATTCTAGTTGCAGCACAGGATTCACTAAGACACAGTGTGCATTTTCGTCATATGATTATCTATATATACATAGATCCATGGAGAAGTGGCTACCTTCAGCATGGAGATAATCCTGTGGGGAATAATTCTTTTTTTTCCTCTCATAATTACTGAGAATCACATCTCAGCATATCTTTTTGTATTTCCACCCTCCACTTTTAGTACTTGAACACAGAAAAGTGTGAAGAAACCCCAAGAGCTGATTTCAAGATGGTCAGATTCTGGTACCTATGAGAAATGTTGAAATATGATTTTTCCAATCAGCACTGCACTCCTCGTAGGAGAGATGAGAGCTTTGTACCTTCTGAATTTTTAACTTTGATTTTTATTTTTACTTGTAAGTTGTAATTTGTTCTTAATTCTGTTTTTATTCATGTGTTTATATGGTTTTATTATGATGTGACTTATTCTGTCCAGAGTTACTTAGGTGAGATGGGCAGTATAGAATTTTAATTAATAAATAAGTACAATTTAATAAGACATTGAAAGGTTTTGTTAATATATTCAAAATGAACAACTGAGTTTCTGCTCTTAAAATATAGTAGCTAAAATACTTAAAAGAAACAAAAGAAAAATTAAAATTAATACTCTATCATAACATTATTAAAAAGGCAAAGAGTGGAGAAAAAACCAATAAACATGAGTGAGGTGCCAACAAAATGGAAGGTTTATTTTAAAAGGAAGTTTTTCAATTGTCAGAACACATGCAGGAGATTCTTGTGTCCCTCGAATTGAACAAGACTTGCTAACCGTTTTTACATCATCTTTGTCTCATCCATACAACACAGAGGAGGAAACGTAAACTATTTAGCTGTTTTAAAACCAATTAGCTATTTTAAAACCAATTAGGTTTAATAGTTAAGGCCCCAGCAGAGGTGGTGTTCAGCAGGTTCTAACCAGTTCTGGAGAACCGGTAGTGGAAATTTTGAGTAGTTCAGAGAACCAGCAAATATCACCTCTGACTGGCCCCGCCCCCATCTATTCTCAATCTTCCATTGAGTCCCGGCTGATTGGCTGGGTCTTCTTTTGTTGCCCTACACAGGAGAACGGAGCTGGAAAGCAGGTTAGTGGGGTGGAGAGAGAATGGGGATTTTACAGTAACTTTCTCCTGGAATGGGGTGGGAATGGGGATTTTGCAGTATGCTTCCCCTGCCACATCCACCAAGCCACGCCCACAAAATGAGTAGTAAAAAAAAATTGAATCCCACCACTGGGCCCCAGGCTGTAAAAGCCAGAGACCATGAGTTCAAGTCCCACCTTAGCCGTGAAAGCAAGCTGGGTGACTTTGGGCTACTTGCTGTCTCAGACCAACCCACAGGGTTATTGTTGTGGAGGAGGGAGAGGAGAAAGAAGGTATATTGGACATGTTAGCCCCTTTGCATTATTTATAGAAATAATAAAGTAAATAAATAGTTTTCCTTTTCCTGACACAGTTTTTGCTAATCTAGGACAATGCATTAATGCCTGATGGCACACTATGGGCACATACTGTGCTCTTCTGTCAATAGGCACTTCCTTTCATGGGCATTTTAGCTTGGGCTGCAAGAGAGACCAAATACCTGGCTGACCCAGAAACATTTGCTAATGTAATGGTGGATGGGTAGCCTCCAAACCATTTCTCCAGTGGTGGGATTCAAAAAATGTTACTACCAGTTCTATGGGTGTGGCTTGGTGGGCATGGCTTGGTGGGCATGGCATGGGAAGGGTACTGTAAAATCCCCATTCCCTCCCCACTCCATTAACCTGCTTTCCAGCTCCGTTTTCCTGGGCAGGGCAATAAAAGAAGACCCAGACAATCAGCTGGGACTCGGGAGGCAGAGAATCAATGGGGGCGGGGTCAGTCAGAGATAGTATTTTCCGGTTTTCCGAACTACTCAAAATTTTTGCCAGCAGTTCTCCAGAACTGGTCAGAACCTGCTGAATACCACTTCTGCACTTCTCGTTTTTTATGCAGGTTTCATAAATCTACCTCTATACCCATATGTACAGTATTCCAACAGGTTTAATGCTATTTTTAAAAGTCAATAGTCCTGCTTTTTTTAGGAAGTTTTTGCACTCTTGTGAAATACACAACTGGCATTTTGATTAGGCCTTTCTCCAACTTTCTCCTACATCCTTCCTTTGCCTCTATGATTTCTCGGTGAGGCAATTATGGGATGAAGATTTAATGCTCTTTCAAAACACTGCCAGATCTATTTCTAGAATGATCCAAGAAATGCAGAGTCCTTCTGCATCTCTGACTTGTCACTCGGACAGCTTGAAAAGTAGTATCAAGCTGTTTGGTATTTGTCAAAATCCAAATGTGATTTTTTTTTTTCCAAGCACAATTTTCATGGAGTGTTTTTAGCATATATTTAGCATGTATTTCCCATCAGCTTACTGAAAAAAGCATGGGATTGCATGAATTCCACCAAAAAAACAATGTATCTTGAAACAATATCAAAATAGAGATTTCTTTATTTTCTTTTTAATTGAACTAGAGAACTGGCATGTTTTTCACTAATAAAAAGATGGTTCCAGCTGGTTGTTTACCAACCAGTCTGAATCTTTATCTGTCCAAGTATGAACCAAGGCAACTTAGTATGATTACAGGCAACTAAACATAGGCTGCAATCTTCACTTGCCAAAAACATGTTAAGGAGAGCTCCAGGTAATTGTATCTCCCATCAGCAAGTGTCTTTGAGAGGGAGGGAAATGCCAGAAAAATCCATCCACTGTGCAACTTACACTACATTAAAACTTTAAGGACCATCTCAATCACTGTCCTAGTTCATAAAGTAGAAAGGGATCAGCAAGTAGCACAATATAATTTACGTTCATTTGAAGACTAGACGGCACCATGTTAACAAAGACTCTAATTATATCCATAGAAATAAAGTGAATATCTTACATGGGAACAATTTGGTATCTATCGACTAGATTCCCCAAATGTTGCATATCAATAAATAAAGGGATGACATTTCAAATGCAAAGGTTACCTCATGAGTTTGTAAAAATAATCTCATGACATTTGACAATTGTCTGAGAATTTGCCCAAGAATTTCAAATGTTTACATTATTTCACTGAAATATCACTAATTTTCAGTTTTCCCAAGTAATCTTGCTGGACATTGGAAAGCATCTCACTAGATTTTGGAGATTTTAAGTGAAAACTTAAGATTGTCAAAACCTTTTTAATATAAATTTATTAAGAATTTTGATTACATTAGTAAAAACAAATACAAACTAAACTTTGAGAAAAGGAATAGAAAAAGCAAAAAAAAGTGCAGGAAAGGAGAAAAAGAAAGAATACATTATGGAAAAAGAAAAGAAATACATAAAGAAGCTACTTCCAATTTTCATTACAAATAGAATTATATTTAGTAACTCTTCACCATCTATAAGGTTACAAACAAATAACACTTGGTGGCAATGTCCTTTCCCTAATCTAGCCAAAACCCGTTTTTTAAGGGTAGTATAGCTTATATACAGAACTTTCAATACTGTATTTTTTCAAACTTTCAATAGGGTATCTTTTTCAGACTTGATAGCTGCTGTGCTATATCTGTAATTCAGTAAAGACAGGAAACAGTTGTGTGCTTTAAAATGGAAATTTTGAAAATAAATAAATAAAAAACGTTCGTGGGAAACTGAGTTCACTATTCTTCAATGGCCCAGCCCACATGACACTGTGAATCCATCAGTCTGACTCACTCTGAGTGTTTCAATGTAAAATCTCCAGCTGCCTCAAACCAACTTTATTATCCTCCTGATTAATTTTTCCTTGAGCTTCCCAACTTTTTTAACCTCACAAAATGTACTCCTTTCCTCTTAACCATACTCTACTTGCTCTATCCCTGATAGCCAAGGGTGGGGTTCAAAAATCCCAGCAACCGGTTCACTGCCCAGTTGCTGGGTGGGCGTGGCCATGGTGGGCGTGACCTACCAGAACTTTTGGGAGGGCCATTTTTCACCTTCCCCAGAGTCCATAGGCTTCCCTTCGGCCTCTAGGAAGGTGAAAACAGCCTCCCACAGGTTCTGGAGGCCCCCCGGAAGCTGGAAACAGGCCCCTTTCCGGACTTCAGGAAGGCCTGTTTTGCCCTCTCCCAGAGCCTTGGTTGTGGACCCTGCACTTACCTGCATTGAAAATGGGCTGCGTGGAGACTCTTGGGAGGGGCGGGGTGGGGCGGGCGGGGCCAGCCAGTCGGTTCAAGTACCAGTTTGGCAAACCAGATGCAAATTTAACATCTGGTTCGCCTGAACCAGTCCGAACCAATAGAATCCCGCCCCTGCTGATGACCCACTTCTTCCATGGTTTCCCAAAATGTGTTGGACTAAAGTTCCCATCATCTTCAATCACTTGAATTGGAGTCCAATGCATTAGACAGTCACAGAAGGTTAATCTAGCCACCATGGCACTTGCATAAGGCAAGGGCTGTACATGCTCACATAATTAGATTGCTTAATCAGGCTTTATACTGACACAAGGCATAGCTAGATACCAAAACAAGATGCAGGAAGATAGTAACACTGTTTAATCAAAAGTGATTTTAAGATGAAAACAGGCACGCCTGAGAAATTCTTATTATCTGTGAAGGTAAGGAATAAATTGTGATTTTGATCTTCCATTCAAGGTAGTGTTCTTTGAATTTGAATCATTCATTTTTCACTTGAAACACTTGATCAGTCTAAACCCTAAACCTTTTGAAAGGCTATCACCTTTTAAAATTCCTTTCATTCAAAGCAAATAGCCAAATTCCTTTTTTGTTCCTGCTTCTGTTGCCAGTGTTTTGCCCTACTTTTTTCACTGCACAGATACATCCATCTTACAACTTCATACCTGAGGCCTCAAAATATCAAACTCTGCCCATTTTCAGAGAAATGTTGAAATATTGGAGAAGAATTGCAAGAATGCAGGCAACACTAATCATTACTTAAGCAAATATAATTTTCTCTCCCTTTTCCACAAAGGAACACTTTCAATGCTACATCAGTCAATGGGATCTGGAGAACACTCGGGGTTTACCCTGTTTTTTTAAAAAAAAATTCCATTCGTTTTCACTTAAAAATAAATTAATTAATACAGCATCTCTTTTTTCATTATTTTTCAAAATATCTATTTTAGTTCTGTTCAATTAGTGGTGGGGATTAGTGGGAAAAGTTAAGCTTTTCAAACATATTATATAAAAATACAAAAAAGAAACTTACAAGCTGTCATACAGTATTTATAGTATGATCTTCTCAGTCTTCCACTTCTGAAGATTCAGTAAACAAGATATTTACATCTCCATTTTATTGCAAACATAGAACAATATTTTTCTCTTTGCTTTCTGGGTTTGGAGTAGGGAAGCCTTGTAGCCAATGTGCAAAACTGGAATATTGAGAGCACTTCCATCAAATGGTTATCACTAGTACACTTACTTTGCTGCCAGCATTAAATTAAATGCTGACAGATTAACTAATAGTGGACAAAAATATCAGATCCTGAGAGTTGAAGAGCCCCTCTGGCAACAACTACTAGCAGATCTCTATGACTGGTCAACAAATCCTGGGGAAAGGAGACTCCCAGTCTTTACAGACATTCCAAGAAGAATTATCATAGAGTGCTTTCAAAATTGCTTTCAAGGATGGCTCTTCATAGAGAATTCTAATACAAACAATCATCTGCTTAAGAGTGATGGAGCTGAAATGGGGGTGTGAGAGACTGGGGGTAGGAGGAAATTGTTGTCTGTCCACTTTTAGTGTAACTGAGAAACAACAATCCTGAAATGGGTGGAAGCTTCTTCAAGCTTCAAGAATTCTGTGTGGGAATCGAACACATGTGAGGGCTAGGCATTGAAAAGAAGGGCTATGCAGAGAATGTTAAAATTTGCTAGTAATCATACAGAAATGTTAATTATGCATGCATTTGTAGAAAAAGCAGGGATGGTCTTTGAAGCAGCTGCATGGCCAAACTTTAAGGCTCTGAAGAAAAGGGCTTCATACCAAAACTCAGACTTGAAGGGCAACCCAGTGGCAGCCTTTCAAAATAGCTCAGACAAGAAGCACCATTATACCTGACAAGGTGAAAAAGATTTAAACCAAAAGGCCTAGTTTGACTGGGGGGAAATAGCATTTGAATCCTTGCTAAATACTAAGTGCAAGACGCTCCCTGAGAGATTATTTATTTATTTATTTACTTACTTACTTACTTACTTATTTGATTTGTCAATCGCTTACAAGATAATAGGTATAAGTATATACATAGTTATGAATACATGAAATGGATACATATAAGAAATATAAAAAGAAACAATAGGACAGGGACGGTAGGTACGTTGGTGCGCTTATGCACGCCTCCTACAGATCTCTTAGGAAAGGGGTGAGGTCAATAGTAGACAGTCTAGGATTAAAGTTTTTGGGGTTTGGGGAAGAAACCACAGAGTCAGGTAGAGTATTCCAGACATTGACCACTCTGTTGCTGAAGTTGTATTTCCTGCAATGAAGTTTGGTGCGGTTAACCTTGTGTTTGCATCTATTGTTTGGTCTTGTGTTATTATGGTTGAAGCTGAAGTATTCATTGACAGGTAGGACATTGCAATGTATGATTTTATATATTATACTTAGATCAGACTGAAGACAACGTAATTCAAGGTTTTCTAGGTCTAGAATTTCAAGTCTGGTGGCATAAGGTATTCTGCAACGAGTAGAGGAGTGGAGAACTCTTCTTGTGAAATATTTCTGGACTTTCTCAACTGTGCTAATATCAGATACGTAATGTGAGTTCCAGACTGATGAGCTGTATTCGAGTATTGGTCTAGCAAATGTTTTCTATGCTCTAGTTAATAGTGTGATATTACCAGAGAAAAAGCTACATAGGATTAGGTTAACAACTCTTAATGCCTTTTTGGCTATGTAGTTACAATGGGCTCTAGCACTTAGATCATTAGAGGTGAGTATTCCAAGGTCCTTTACAGAGCAAGGTCTTGACTATTTAGCTTGTATTTTATTTTCTGATTTTATTTTATTTTTGCCAATATGTAGGACAGAGTATTTATTTGTTGAGATTTGAAGTTGCCATTTGTTTGACCATTCAGATACATAGTCATGGGTAGCAGTATTATCTGTGGTGTTGAATAGCTTTACATCATCAGCAAAGAAAAAGCAGTTGCTCTTAATATGATCACAGAGGTCATTTATGTAGAGTATGAAGAGAGTTGGTCCTAGAACACTGCCTTGGGGGATACCACTATTGACAGGTACAGAATTTGATAGGACACTCCCAATTTTGACCATTTGTTGTCTGTTTGACAGGAATGCTTCTATCCAGTTATGCAGTTGTCCAGAGATACCATAAGATTTTAGTTTTAGGAGTAGTTTGTCATGTACCACTGAATCAAAGGCTTTACAGTCTACTCAGTCTTCACACACAGTCTAAGAGAAGAAAATAAAGAAGTCCATTTCCTGAGCATCTCAGAAGAAAGATATGGCTTCAGATAAGAGGAGTTTCAGTCATTAAGAAGAGGGGATTTTTTTTCTCCTTCTAGGAAATCTATGGGGAGTGGATTTTTAAGAACAAATGAGGATTTACATTCCCAAAGATATGACAGACAACTGGCTAGTCATTAACCAGAACATTTACATTCTGGGAATCCATGAGTTTTCAGAAGAAGTTTTGTTTTTATTTTCTTTCTTTTTTCTGTTTTTCTTTGCATTGTTATTTCTTTTAAAATAACAACTTTTAAAAAGACTCTGGGAATTGGGTAGCATACACATTTAATAAAATAAATTAAATTAACCATGAAATACACCAATTGATTCAATAACATAAGAATTTTACTTCAAAATAAAGTTTTTAGCATTTGTGAATATTAATTATGTTTCTTTTTCTTAATAATTTTATTAAAAGATTTGATTACAATAGTAAACAATACAATTTAAAAAAGGGAAAAAAGCAGAAAGCATGAAAAAAAAGTATAAGAAAACAAAAGAGAAAAAGAGAAGGGGGAGAATCCTGAGATAGTAATTTCCCACGCTCATTACAACAAGTATAAACAGTTTCACTATCTTTTCACCTCCTCTTAATTAACAGGTACAAAACTCTTCAACTGTAACTCAACTTTTAACTTCAGACAGATCCAATAAGTAATGTCTTCTCCAATCGAGGGATCAGCAAAAAGTCCAAATAGAACTCTAAAATAATAGCATTAATTAACAAATGTAAATCTCATCATTTCATATCTCAACTCTTAACTGTAAGCAAATCCACATTTATAAGGCATAAAGTGGTCCCAGTGTCCTAGTAGAAGCCAAAGGCTGAAATTTAACGCGACAATATATCTTTTAAAGAGAGCAAGCTTACAAAGATCTCTCATTTTAAGGGAAAAGACAATTAGAAACTAAGTCAATTTAGATGCTGTTAGATTAATATACATAAAATGACAGTACTATAGGGGAAAATGCTTTACCACCAAGTCAACATGTTAATGCACATTTTTCCAGGCCAGATGTTAGCAAGTCCAAAAAGAATCACTCAAAATATTAGGTCTCCTTTTAACTCTGATCGAAAAAGCCAACTTTGCATAATGTAATCTTGCTTCTTGACTCTTTTGGATAATTGTTGCTCTTTCGCCTCGAATCACTTCAAAACTTTGAAAAACCTATTTTATAAGTACATCAAGAAGAAATTATTCCAATTACCTCTGGAATTAACATTCTTATTTTCCTTTTAATTTTTAAAACCTCATTTTTTTTCTGGTACATCTAGTGACAAATTCTTGTTCACATTTTCAGCTAATTGAGATTTTGTTGTAAATCCTTTTCTATAAAAGCTTCATCTGGGAACAATATATTTTCTTGTATTAAGGACTGAAGGCATTCCCTTAACTATGTTTCCATTGTTCTAATTCTCTTCTACTATCACTTCCTTAAAAATGTATTTTATATTTTGGAGGAAAAACAGTGATGAAAAGTTAACTGAATGAAGAAAAATATAATTTACTCAACTTTTAGGGTGTAGTTGCATATTATTTTTCCAAGCATAATATAAATATCAGTAAATAGTATCTAGGTGTATATAAAATGATTCAGACATGATATTTATAGAGATTATCTTCTTGTAGAAAAAGGCATGTAAAAACATAGAAAGTGCAATGTGTGGGAAATGTACTGTTTTTTTTGTCACTGACTGTGTTGACAAGCTACAGTTCTCAGCTTCCATGAATCTGGTAATGGGATACTTTTGCAATATATTATTATGAAGTAAATGCATTTACAGTATTTATACATTACAATGGCCTTGTTATTCCTTGTGAACTAACTGAAAAAAATCTAAATGCAAATAATAACAATCAGTCTCCAGGCAGAGAGGATAAACAAATAATGCAACTTAGAATTTTCCTAGTAACTTGTCCTGCTTTTCAGAATAACAGAACAACAGAGTTATAAAGGGACCCTGGAGGTGTTCTAGTCCAACCCCCCATTCAGGCAGGAGACTCTATAGTATACCATTTCAAACAAATTGTTGTCCAATCTCTTCTTAAAAACTTAGTAAAGCTATTCTCCGAAGAACCTGAAGACAGGACAAGAAGCAATGGATGGAAACTGATCAAGGAGAGAAACAACCTAGAACTAAGGAGAAATTTCCTGACAGTTAGACAAATTGTTGTCCAATCTCTTCTTAGAAACCCCCAATGTCAGAGGATTCACAACTTCTGGAGGCAAGTTGTTCCACAGATTAATTGTTCTGTCAGGAAATTTCTCCTTAATTCTAGGTTGCTTCTCCCCTTGATTAGTTTCCATCCATTGCTTCTTGTCCTGCCTTCAGGTCCTGACTTCAGGAGAATAGCTTGACTCCCTCCTCTTTGTGGTAACCCCTGAGATTAAAAATTGCTAGTATGTCATCCATAGTCTTTCATTTCATTACCTAATTTCAGCAACAATTCTTTATACTTTTGAGCCTCCAGTCCCCTAATCATCTTTGTTGTTCTTCTCTGCACTCTTTCTAGAATCTCAACATCTTTTTTACATTGTGGCAACCAAAACTGGATGCAGTATTCCAAGTGTGGTCTTACCAAGGCATTATAAAATGGTACTAACACTTCATGTGATCTTGATTCTATCCCTCTGTTAATGCAGCCTAGAATTGTGTTGGCTTTTTTGGCAGCTGCAGCACACTGCTGGCTCATATTTAAGTGATGGTCCACTAGGGCTCCAAGATCCCTCTCACAGTTACCACTATTGAGCCATGTACCACCTATACTATACCTGTGCATTTGGTTTTTCTTGTCTAAATGTAGAATCTTACTTTTTTCACCATTGAATTTCATTTTGTTAGATAGCATCCAATGTTTCAGATCAGATTGCATTATTATTTGTTTTGCAAAAAGTTTTTTATTTTTAACAACAAACATAGACAAACATAAACATAAAACAACAAATAAAACCTTCTTTCAATTATACAGTGTGTCGGTTGGTACATATTTCTTGTGCTCAATATCTATAGTCTTTTCCTCTTAGATTTACATTCATATTACATTAATCAACTTTCCATGTCATATTGTATTATTATTACATCATCATTAGACTTTAATTTCAGATCCACATTATCCTTTACAGCAAATCTCAATTCTTACTAATTTTAATTCATATTATAATTCAATTGTAATCAATTGTAACATATCATTGCTATTGTATTATACTTCAGTTTCCTACTTTTCTATCTAACCATTGGTAAAATAAATCCCCTATCTTAAAATATTCTTTTTCTTCTTGTTCTCTCATTGCTAATGTTAATCTACTCATTTCTGCACATCCCATTATTTTCTTAATCACCTTCTCCTCTATCAGAATTTTCTCATTTTTCCAATTTTGAGCTAATACAATTCTAGTTGCAGTTAAAAGATTAATAATCAAATATGTCAATTCCCTGTTGTAGCCTTCAGGTAAAAATCCCAATAAAAATGTCTCTGGTTTTAAATCTATATGCTGTTTTGTCATTTTTTCCAGCCATGTGTATATTTTAGTCCAGTATCTTTTAGCTTCCACACATGTCCACCACATGTGATATGATCCAGGTATCTGATGACATTTCCAATACTTCACTGATTTATCCTTGAACATCCATGCTATTCTTGCTGCGGGTAAATGCCACCTGTAAAACATTTATACATTTATACAATATGTTGTTGACATTGTTAAGTTATAGTTTCTAGTCCATAATTTCTGCCATTTTTCTAGATCTATCCCATATCCAAAAAAAATTCCTCAAGCAATCATCGTTTCTTTAACTTGTTCTTCTTCTAATTTCACTCCTAGTAAATAACCATATAATTTTTTAATCATCCTCTCCTCATTAAGATTTTCTCTAATTCAGTAAGTTCTTTATAAAACCCTTCTGTCTTACTGTCTTTATCATATCTAGAATGTATTTGCACATATGACTTCATCTAATTTTTGCTTTGTTTTAAGTTCACCCTTTTCATTTAAAATTTCACTATATCTAACTATGCATTCCATTTTAAAAACAATTGGATATGCAAATGCCTCTATTGTTGATAACCAGACTGGTATTTTCATATAATGTTGTTTCCTTATTTTCTCCCATGTTGACAATAAAGCATCACGAATATAATGTCTCCTAAAATATTCATGTACTTTGCTTTCGTTATACCATAAAAATGCATGCCACCCCAATTGTAAATCATGACCTTCCAGTGTTAAAAATCTAGTATTTCTCAAAACAACGCATTCTTTCACCCATATCAATTTAACTGCCTGGTAGTATAATTCCCAGTTGGGTAGTCCAAAGCCTCTTCTCATTCTAGCATAGATCAGATTGCATTATTGCAGGATGTCAGTGGTGGGATTGCAGCCGGTTCACACTGGTTTGGTAGAACTGGTAGGTAGCTTTGTATTCAGTTTGGTGAACTGGCTGAGGCCTCACCCCTCCCCTCCCCATCTGACCCACAGAAAGAAAGAGGGAGATTCCTTCACATTTGGGGTTGAGTGGTGGGAAATCTAAAGGAGCTGATTTGTCCAGATGTTCTAAGGAACAGAGACGCATGTTTCAAGGAAAGAAATAGCCTATTTCTCCCATGAAGCAAAGCTACGCCTTTCCTGAGCGAGCTGAGTAGAAGATTCCCCTATGAAGGGGAATGGGGGGAGAGCTGAGGGGAGGATCCAATTGGGCTAGGAGGGATCCCTGAAAATTCTCTCCATCTCTTCCTGGTTTAGCTGAGGGTTTTAGGTGTCTGTGAAGGCTGCAATTCCCCCTTTGTCATCCAGTGCAGTAACTCTTCCTATGGCAGAAATCTTCATCTGTGAAATAAATAGGGGGAGGGGGTGTTCCGGCCAGATACTTTAAGCCCCAGAGGAGGCATCAGGGGTATGAATTGGGGGGAGGAAACATTTATCTCACACTTTTGAGATGGGACCAGAATGAGCAGCAGTACCAATGGAAATTCTCCCTGCCTGCACATCATTGGCCTCCGGGCAGAGTCCTTTGCAATTTCATCCAATAGAGGAGAGAGTTTGATGCAGAGACAAGCAGAGAAATTGGCAGGGGGGATGTATTCAGTATTGGGAGGGAGGCTGCAGCTCAAGGAGAGGGTTCATTGCAGCCGCTGAAAGGACCCTCCACTTATCTGTGCTCTCTTCACAATTCTCAGCCAATGAGCATGGAGGGGTGGACTAGATGTCTGTTTAGGTTCCCAAACTGCCCCAGGGAGAATTGAAGGGTCACCTGGTCCTTCTCTGAAAGGGGCCTCTGGGCTCCCTCCAGCCCACTTGGGGGAGGGAAAGGGTCCCTGAAACAGGAGGGATGGGGAGGGGTGGAGAGGGAATGGGATTTTACAGTATCCTTCCGCTGCTACGCCCACCAAGCCACACCCACAAGCCACACCACACCCACCAAGCCACACCCACAGAACTGGTAGCAAAAAAATTTGAATCCCACTGATTGGAATAATCTGTTTAAGCTGAGTCTACTTCTTATGTAGGATATTCCCTGACAGGCAGTTGCCCAGCCAGCAATTTGACACATTCAGCAAAGATCGGCCTTGTTTTAATAATTGGTTCTTGAGCTTCTTCTGTGCACTAAGCTCACAATAGTCAGAAATTACTTTCATATTCCCCATTGTCTTTTCTCAAAACTAAACATATCCAGTTCTCTCAGCTTTTCATAAAACTAAGTTCCCAGGCCCAATCATAAATATTTTGCTAAAACAGAAAAAAAAAAACCTAGAAGGTTTGTATTACCATAGCAGAGATAGCAGAGGTCATATGGTACTGTTGTATAGCGCTTGTAAGAATGGCAAATAAACGAGATTCAGTGCCTGGAATGATAGAGGTGTCTAGGCAAGGTACGAAATTTTATTTTCATGTATGCAAATTAGTGTACATTCAAAGTGACAGTAAAGTTATTATAATCTAATCTAATCTTGGCAGCCCATCCCTGCCCTCCAGCTCCTCTGCTTATGCAAGATGATCCTCCCGCAATGGCCAAGCTGACTATGGGCGAGACAGATTGCTTCAGCTGCAAGGAGCTTGGCCTAAGGTTTCCATCACCCAGGCTTCCCCAAAGTTGATGGGAACTGCAGCCCACCACAGCTGAAGAGTTTAGTTTAGCCCAGTGGTGGGATTCAAAACATTTTACAACCGGTTCTGTGGGTGTGGCTTGGTGGGCATGGCTTGGTGGGCGTGGCTGGGGAAGGATACTGTAAAATCTTCATTCCCTTCCCACTCCACTAACCTGCTTTCCAGCTCCATTCTCCTGTTCAGGGCAACCAAAGAAGACCCAGTTCATCAGCTGGGACTCAGGAGGTGGAGAAGAGATGGGGGCGGGGCCAATGAGAGGTGGTATTTTCCGGTTCTCTGAACTACTCAAAATGTCCGCTACCGGTTCTCCAGAACCTGTCAGAACTGGCTGAATACCGCCTCTGGCTGAGCTGCGAAGTCGAACGCATCGGTAAAGCAGTGGTGCACCCTGAGCAAGGAAACCTGAGCTTTGAGGGTGCGAGTATCTGTATTTCCGCAGCTGAAGCCCAGAATTCACACTGTGCCTTCCAATTGGCATTGAAGGAGGTTAATCATTGTAAATACAAATCATTTGTTTGGAAAATAAAGGGATGGATTACAATATTGATGATGAATGTAAATGAAAAGGCGGTTTCCAAAGACATTTATCTAAAATTTATTCATTTATTTATAATTAAATTTGTTTGCCAGCCATCTTGCCACAAAGCTAACTTTTATGTTACGTGCACTTGTATGCATTTGTAAAATGCCTCCATTCCTTAATTGGATGCCATGTAGCTTGATTGCTCATTTCAGCTTGCCTTTGATGTTGAGCTTTATTTTGTTTTCCTATCTGCTAAAACTTTTAACCATAGACTGGTTCTTCAATTTATACAATTTTCATGACACAATAGATGTATGACTGTGTAAACAAAAAGAATAAAATGGTCTCAAGAACAATTGCACCCCAAAAAACCACATCCTTTGCCAACTACATGCCCAATTCTGCTATTCCTGCCACTGGAGAAGGTAATCCACTTTCTGCTAGGTTTGCTATACTTTTCCAGTCAAAAAAAGGCAGTGCCACTCTCTGTCTACTTACCTAAGTCATCGCCTAGAAGAAAAGTAAATGAATCTGGTAGATTCTGAATGGCTAATTTGAGAAGAATAACCTTTGGGAGTTCCCAGGGAGGTTATGCATAAGTTTTCTCATTCATCTCCCCTATAATTTTATAGGCTGTGACCCAATATATTCTTGTGGTAATTGTTTAATTGTTAGACATCGTAATCTTCACTGTATGACTCTGTTAACTAGTTTTGAATCAGTGTAGCAGAAGCAGTAATGGGAAGGGAACGGGTTTCTAAAGTTACTAAGAAAAAGATACTTTGGGGGCATTTTGGGAGACCAAATTAAAGATGATTAAAGTATACTGACTCAACAGATTTCAATCCAGTTCCCTATTCACAAATTCTATGACCTATTAGTAAAGATTTGAAAGCAGGCCAAATGTCCAATCAAGAACTCCACAAACACAGTTTGCTCTTCACCGCAAAATGAAAAATAAAAAGTTAGAAGTTGAAATGAAGCCAAGGAAAATCAGGCTCACTGCTCATAGCAGTGCTGCTTTGCCAACCGTGGAAATAAGATGCTATTTTTAGCATTCTTTATTTCTAAGTCTTTGTGTAGGAACAGTGTCCTTTCCCTCAGAGTATCAAATGTATTTGATCACTTTGCTCTTTCATCATAGGCCTAGGACATTATGTGGACATATTTCCAGAATGAGCTTTTCATCAGAAGACACATAACATCCTCATTAATACTGATATGTGTTTATCCGTGCTAGGACAATTATTGGCCCTGCTGCTGGGAATTCTGAGAGTCAAGGTCCAACATATAAATTGAGTTTCCACATCATGCCGAGCTATCGTTTCTTGAATAATCTGTGGTGACCTGTTTCCTTCCTATAATAGCTGACTCCACACATTGTAGGAGAAGGCAGGCAGAGTCTGGGGATGGAGTCAAGAGAGGAATAAGTTTGGAGTCATTATGTTCCCACAAGTGGTCCCTCTTTAATTCTGGTAACTCTTACTAGTGCCAGTTTAGTGCTGGGCATTAGTTGACTGGATTCTTCTGTATAGGCATGAGCAATAAATCAGCTTAACTGAAATTTAATATGTGGTCCTGATTCTTCACTCCTGACAGCTATTAATAAACCAATCACTTTTTGTCTTAACATAATGTGCGAAAACATTCATTTAGAGAGTGGAAATCTTGATTCTTTGTTACCTTCATATCCTGCCACAGTTCATGTCACACAATTCTAGAATGTATGGCACACAAGTACAATGAACTTTGAAAATTATTCAGGGCAAGGTTGAATGTTCAGTCAAATTAAGACTGAATTAGAAAACAATAGCACCTGCTTTGAGCTTTTTTAACCAAAAAATTATTAGGAGGTTTTTCAAGCTTGATTTAAAAAACAATAATATAATTTTAAAAATATGCTCATTTTCTTAGGCTTGTAGTGGAAAAACAACAATAAAGCTATCACATTTTCAGATCACAGCTAAATTACACCACCCACCCATACCACATAATTATTAATAAACACCAAAAATGCATAGTTGTATTTTCTAAATAATTACGCATTCTTTATCAGCATCATTGAAATAAAACAGAGATTAATCTTCACAGTCATATTTGAGGTTGAGATCACATAAATCAGTAACGGAACACATCTTTAAAGAAACGGCTTATCAAGTCTGTATGTCTGCTCAAGAAGAAGAATGTAATACAGCAATCGTCATAACATCCTAAATTTTATTTGTGTGAGAATAACATTACTCAGACTATGTTTATTTGCCTAGCATTGTTGGTTTTAACTGATAAGGGTGGTTGAGAAATTTCATTTTCTCTAAAATTTGTTCCATCTGATCCATTCACTCTACCTCATTATCTTTTTAATCAAACAAAACTGTCCTTATATTGTTTTCACAATATCCACACTTCGTATACTTTGATACTTAAGATGCATACACCTGTTTGTCACATTCAGTCCTCTGAAACATGGTGTACAAATAAGCAGAACATCTGTGTGTGTTTAAAAATTCCGGAGTATATAGTGCAGTTACAGCTCTAGAATAGAATAGAATAGAATAGAATAGAATAGAATAGAATAGAATACCTTTATCGTCATTGCATTCCACGAATACAATGAAATTTGAAAGCTACTCCAGCACAGTGCCCCAAATACCACATCACAATCACACTAGAGTATTTAATAATAACAACAACAACAATAAGCCCTGACTCCCTTGGGAGAAGGGCGGTATATAAATTCGATATTATTATTATTATTATTATTATTAATAATAATAATAATAATAATAATAATAATAATAATAATAATAATAAACAATCTATAACAGCCCCCTGATGGTAACAGTTTGAAATATGAATGTCCAGGATGAGAATGGGCTGTGGAGATTTTTAGTGCTCTAGACAAAAGTCTGGTCTTCGCAATCTCTTCCAAAGAAGAAAGAGAGCAACCGATGATTTTTTGTGCTGTGTTGATAACTCTCTGTAGCATCTTCTTATCCACTACAGAGCATCCAGCATACCACACCATTACACAGTATGTCAAAATGCTCTCGATGGTAGAACGGTAAAAAGTAACCAGAAATATACAAATATACATACACACACACACACACACACACACAAACATATGCTGTAATAAAACAATGTCACTGAATAAACATTTATAATCATTACAGCATCCCCACGGTTATGTGACCAAAATTCAGACACTTGCCAACTGGTTCATATTTATGATGGTTGCACTGTCCCAAGATCATGTGAACACCTTTTGTGATCTTTTGACAAACAAAGTCAATGGAAAGGCCAGATTCACTTAACCACCCTGTTACTAGTTTAACAACTGCAGTGACTCACTTAACAACTGTGCCAAGAAATGAGGCAAAATTCACTTAACTTTCTCACTTAGCAACAGAAATGTTGGGCTCAATTGTGGTTCTAAGTTGAGGGCTACCAGTACGAAGTTGTGAAAACAAAATGCATGCAAAATTTTCTTCAATCGGACCCAAAAATCCATATAAAGGTCAGGCTGAACAAAATATCTATTAGATTACCTAAAAAAACCGCAAAATTAGAACTGACAAATGTAGAATATAATAGAATTGTTTATTGACCAAGTATGATTATACACACAAGGAATTTGTCTTCGGTGAATATGGTCTCAGTGTACATAAAAAATACATTAATCAAGAATAATAAAATACAACAGTCATTTGTATCATAAGATATACAGGTGAAACTCAAAAAAATAGAATATTGTGCAAAAGTTCATTTATTTCAATAATGCAACTTAAAAAGTGAACCTAATATATGAGATAGACTCATTACCTGCAAAGCAAGATAGTTCAAGCCGTGATGTGTCATAATTGAGATGATTATGGCTTACAGCTCATGAAAACCCCAAATTCACAATCTCAGAAAATTAGAATATTACATGTAATCAATAAAACAAGGATTGTACATAGAATAATATCGGACCTCTGAAAAGTATAAGCATGCATATGTACTCAGTACTTGGTTTGGGCCCCTTTTGCAGCAATTACTGCCTCAATGTGGCGTGCCATGGAAGCTACCAGCCTGTGGCACTGCTGAGGTGTTATGGAAGACCAGGATGCTTCAATAGCAGCCTTCAGCTCTTCTGCATTGTTTGGTCTTGCTTTGCATGTAATGAGTCAATCTCATATATTAGCTTCACTTTTAAGTTGCATTACTGAAATAAATGAACTTTTGCATGATATTCTAATTTTTTGAGTTTCACCTGTAATAGTCATAGGATACTAAATAAGCAATCAAAATCATATTAGGAAATAAAACAATATAAATCATAAAGACACAAACAACAAGGTTATAGACATAAGTGGGAGGAGATGGGTAATAGAAAGGATGAGAAAAATAACACTAATACAGTCTTAGTAAATAGTTTGACAGCATTGTTGAAATTAGTTGTTTAGCAGACTGATGGCATTTGGGGAAAAACTGTCCTTGCGTCTAGTTGTTCTGTTGTGTCATGCCCTTTAGCATAGTTCTGAGAGTAAAAATTGAAACAATTTAAGTCCAGGATGTGAGGGGTCTGTAGATATTTTCACAGCCCTCTTTTTGACTTGTGCAGTATACAGGTCCTCAATGGAAGGCAGGTTGGTAGCAATTGTTTTTTCTGTAGTTCTAATTATCCGTTGAAATCTGTGTCTGTCTTGTTTGATTGCAGAGCCAAACCAGACAGTTATAGAGGTGCAGATGACAGGCTCAATAATTCTTCTATAGAACTGCATCAGCAGGTCCTAAAAGTTAGAATTATTGTTAATTCTTAATAATTTAGCCAAACAGGTCCCAGTGGTTATCAGCCCACTGGTCCCATACCAAAAATACCTGTGTCTGTCTTGTTTGGTTGCTGAGCGAAACCAGACAGTTATAGAGGGGCAGATGAGAGACTCAATAATTCCTCTGTAGAACTGGATCAGCAGCTCCTTGGGCAGTTTGAGCTTTCTGAGTTGGTGCAGAAAAAACATTCTTTATTGTGCTTTTTTGATGACATTTTTGATGTTAAGTGTCCATTTTAGGTCATGTGATATAGTAGAACCTAGAAATTTGAAGGTTTCTACTGTTGATTCTGTGTTGTCTAGTATTGTATGAGGTGGTAGTATAGGAGGGTCTCTGCTAAAATCTATCACCATTCCGATGGTTTTGAGTGTATTTAGTTCAAGATTGTTCCAGTCACACCACAGCCCTGGGGGGGGCTGTGCTAATTGTACAGATATCTGGTGTCATTTTTCCTAGCTTCACCTGCTGCTTCCTGTCTGTTAGGAAGCTTATGATCCAGAGGTGGTATTCAGCAGGTTTTGACCAGTTCTGGAGAACTGGTAGCAAAAAAATTGAGTAGTTCAAAGAACCGGCAAATACCACCTCTGACTGGAGATTTTACAGTATCCTTCCCCTGCCACGCCCACCAAGCCACGCCTACAGAACTGGTAGTAAAAGAATTTCAATCCCACCACTGTTATGATCCATTTATAAGTGTGGTCAGGTATAACTAGCTCTTTTAGTTTAGTTAGAAGAATATATGGAATGATTCCATTGAATGCTGAGCTGAAGTCTACAAAGAGGACCCTTGCATAGGTCTGGAGATTCAAGATGTTGTAAGATGTAGTGTAGAGCCATATTAACAGCATCATCTGTCAATCTATTTGCTTGGTAGGCAAATTGCAAGAGGTCTAACAATGGATCCGTTATAGTTTTCAGGTGAGCCAGCATTATATAACATAGCATTGTATAACAGCACTATAGAACACTATATAATATAGCACTGAGTACAAACTTACATGATGACAAATCAAAAACAAAAACATTAATATTTCTTAACATATCAAACCATTTTCTAATATGTGGGGAAGCAAATTTTTATCAAGCTGAATTAAAATATTCTGTGACAGTAGGAGGCCAGCTTATTTATATTTTTATGTATTAATTTTTTTATGCAATAGAAGTGTTTCAAGCTTCCGTATCAAACTGGTCCTTTTCTGGCTTAGTAAGAATTACATCCTATGTCTTCCCAACAGATTCTGAATAATTTGAAATAATAAGCTCTGTCAGCTCAATTTGAGAGACGGAAGAAAATGTTGTAAAATCTGTCCATCCATCCAGTTAACAAAATTTATAATCTGTTTCAACTGAGCAGCAAAGAACAGGGGAAAACATAGTATGCAAGCCAAACTCATAAGAAGAAAACTAATGCAAGCAGGGATCTTTCCTGCATGTTGTCCTAAATTTAACTACCTCACTGATGCATTTAAGGAAGGGGGGGTAAAAACCAGCCATGTTGATGGACAAAGTCTCAACTATTTTACCTTGGGAGTCATCAGATTTCAAGCCTATCAAAGAAAGAAGGGGATTGATGACATGGTGGCCATTCCAGATTTCTCTTCGGAGTTTAAGAATGTCTATTGCAAGATGAATGTGGCAACACATCTTCCTGCCAGGCCTGATGCAGAAAACCAATGTCTATAAAGATGCTTACAAACCAGGAGTAGGATTCTACCAATTCGGACTGGTTCTACAGAACTGGTTTTATGATTCTGCACAGTTGGGAGAACCAGCAAATCGTGCCCCTGCTTAATGACCATGTGATTCACCTATAGTGATTTGCTTAATAACCCTGGCAAAAAAAAGTTGTAAAATGAAGCATGAGTCACTTAACTGCCTTGCTTAGCAACCAAAATTCTAGTCCCAATTTGTGATCATGAGTCAAGGACTACCTGTATATCTGGTGACAAATGTGTGGGAAGGCCCTGGAAACCTTATCTTGCTCAGGTAGTATGTGACCTTTGATAGCCATTTAGCCATTTATTATGGTGTGGGATGAAGCCAATAGGAAATGGCTCCCATCCCACGATAAATGGAAGGCACCTTCAGCATAGGAGATTTTTTGTGAAATATTGCCTTGAAGCATAGTAATTCTGCGGGGAAAAGAATCTGTGTTAGTAAATTTGATTCATAGAGAGATTTGCATAGAAGGCATATCAGATCTAACAGGGTAGCTGTTTTCCATAAAATGATATGGCATGCATGTATATTTTCCTTGCTTTGCAAGAATGCTAAAATCAATTCATGTATGCATGGATGATTTCCTTCTCCTTTTAAAGCCCACAGCTATTTTTAATTGAGAGGAAGCATACAAAATTCATCAGCAAGGCTTCTCAGATTCCCATAAGCTACAATCTATCAATCTATAACCTAACCTTCCTATGGGACTTTTATTCTTTACAGCTAATTACCCAAATATGTACAGTCCAAGCATTGGTGCCTTTTATGTAACAAAAAAGCCAATCTTCCTAGTCCAAAGTGTTGTTCTACTTCCTCCTCTCAAACTTCAAGTCTCTGAAATACATACTGGTTTTATACTCAAGTTTTGTGACTTTATTCTTCCTCTGGAACTTTACAGGACAATAAGAACTATCCAAAAATGTACGATGAATTGATTGATGTTCAAGCTTCTTCAATTAGTTTGTGGTAGAGTTCATTGAAGAAATGGGGTATTGACAGATGAATAACAAAGGCAAGCACTCGATTCTTCAAAGATATAGAACAACTGTTGTAGTATTTTCTTGCCAGACCACTAAGGCTAATTCAAATAAGGATATTTACCATCTTCCTCCAACTTCTCATACCTGTCCTTTTTTCAGAGCAAACTGTTTGTTTAGCAGCACTGAGTCTGCAGGTGCTTAGAATCACTAGCCATTGCCTACTCAGAAGAAAGCTTGTATTTGCACTTCATCACACAACTGCTGTACATCTTCATATCACTGAAGTAGGATTCATTGCTTTCTGCAATAAAGCTCCCAGATTGAGAAAGGACAATAGAAGAGTCTTCTGTTTTGTAAGCAGAAGGACCCAAATTCATTCCCCAACCTTTTCAAGTATGGTTTAGAAGTTCTCTGTCAGAGAACTTGGAGTAATTGGGGCAGTATTGTCTAGTGGTAAAGAATAATAATTGGGGCAGCATTGAAACCAGACTAGAAAACAGGGCATAGTGAATTCTACTTAATCTTCAAATTCCCTTCCAGCTCTATGATTTCATGATTCTACAAAAGCCAGCTGGGTGACTTTCTTTAACAGCCCAACTTACCTCACAGGATTGTTGTGAGGAAAATAGGAGGTATGTTAGGAAAGTGTGTTCACTGCTTAGAGTTGTTTATAGAAAAATAATAAAGGAGGGATTTTTAAAAGTTTGTAAAAACAATTTTAAGCTAGTAGAGCCCATAGATTAATAAAGAATAAAGCAGTTTAATATGGGTTCTTTTCTGATCTTGCTGACCAAGAGTAGATTAAGGGCCCCTAACAGGACTTTTCAACCATCTACATCAGGAGTGTCAAACTCGCATCGTCATGGCAGCGTCACATGATGTACCAGGACTTTTTTCCCCTTCGCTAAACCAGGCGTGGGCATGGGCGTGGCCCTCATGTGACGCATCTGGCCCATAGGCCAAGAGTTTGACAATGCTGATTTATATTAAAACAGATATTTCTATTGAATAGAAAAGCTGAACTCAATAACAATCATCTGTTCACTTTTTAAAAGTACTTTTAATCTCAACGTTGCCTTTCACCAGTGAAAGCAACAGCAACAAACCTGGTATGTGAAAATTTAAATACCTATAAATCAACCTTCTGTCCTTTGGCAGCATTAGGACCACAGCTGGCATGAAATCGGGGGCAGGAATTGTGAATAAAATAGAATATTGACATTTGATTAGAGAAGGAACTTCAGATAATTGGATGCTAGATAGTTGGAAATAGCAATTTCCACACATACACCAATGCTAAGTGACAAAATTATATCAAATAGAAAACTGTCTTTCTCCATCCTCAAAGTTTCAACAACAGGTTGCCGTTTGAAAATTTGGAAAATTGCAGGGTTGTGCCACAAAGAAGCAGCATGAAGAGGTGGCTCGTAAAAATTGAACAAAGAATTGCATCATCAAAACTAAGGACAACACCTAGGAAACTCATCTCTGCGCAAGAAAATGAGCTTTGGGCCTGGCATGCCAATTCTCTGTAGAATAAAATTATGCTAATGAACATCACCTGTAGAATTGATGACCTACTGTCCATTACAAATTTTAATCAGCATCAACATCATCACAGCAATAACACTGATGAAATATACGTATTTACTTAGTGGTTCATTTGTGCTGTTGTCAGAGAGTATTAGCATTTTTTTCTTGGCATGCCTACATGAAAAATAAAGCATTTGTATTTTTGCTGCCATTATATTTAGATTCGATAGATAAAGGATAATTAAGAAGGAAACTGAAGTATGATAAAGCCCTTTCATAAATCAATAGTAATATACCGTATACATTATAAGTGGTATGTAGAAGTTCTGACATTCAGACTCCATATGGAAGAATTTGCAAGTTAAATGAAGTTATACAGTATGTACAGCAATTGCAATATTTGTTCTTTGTTCTCTCCTGTGAGCAGAAAGTTGAACGAGGAAAAGCATCTGCTCAAGCAGACTGTGTGGTCTCCACTCGTAAATTGGTGGGTCTTTTTCTTCTTCATGGTATATCATAAAAATGATTAGGAATGTATATACAGTTATACAGGAATGGTTGAGAGCTGAATATCTGGAGCAACCAACTGCACCATGAGACTCTAATTCCTTTTTTTTTTAAGTCATTTTATTGTGCAACTCTTCATTATTAAATGATCATGACTGATAACAGGTTTTGTAAATTTGATCTAAAGTTCCAGGACTCTTTGACAGAAAACTGTTCCATCTCTTGCTAATAGCAAATATAAGGAAATGAAAAGGAGGAATTGCACATAATCCTGAGCAATCTTATTCTGCTTTGAGTCTTAAAAAGATAAAGAGATACACTGGGTGAGGTATATCTCTCATACTAATGGATGCTAATGAACTGTGAGCTCCATCTTTGATGATACAAATCAGCCGCCTTCTAATTTGCATGCATGCACTGATAACATGTGTGGAATATTTTCACTCGGATTCACACAAGTACTCATCCCACTCATCCTGATTTTCCCCGACATTTTTAAGGTAAACAAGCCTGTAAGCAGATGAAGGCAACTTTGAAGAGAAGAAACTCTTGTTCTCTTGGAGATGAAAAGAACTGAAGAAGACTAGTGTGAAGGTAGAAAGTATTAATGTGAAGAATATCCCAGAATCCTTCAGGGTTTGATACCAGTATGAAGTGAAGCCAAGTTAAGAGCAATCGATGTTCATTCTCTGTTAGCTTTATCTACAGTAGGACTGTTTCCAAAGGTCCTGCTGACATGCAAAGATATCACCACTAGCAATGCCCAGGGGCTCTCCCAGTAACTCTCCCAGTTATCTCTCTGCTGACATTAAGGATAAATCTGATTTGCAGTATGGTGGAAAATTGCCACCAAAGAAGTATCTGATATTTCCATCAGTGGTGGGATTCAAAAAAAATTTCTACCGGTTCTGTGGGCGTGGCTTGGTGGGCATGGTATAGCTTGGTGGCCGTGGCAGAGGAAGGATACTGTAAAATCCCCATTCCCTTCCCACTCCTGGGGGAAAGGTACTGCAAAATCCCCATTCCCTCCCCACCCTACTAACCTGCTTTCCAGCTCTGTTCTCCTGTGCAAGGCAACAAAAGAAGACCCAGACGATCAGCTGGAACTCAGGAGGCAGAGGATAGATGGGGGAGGAGCCAGTCACAGGTGGGATTTGCCGGTTCTCCAAACTATTCAAAATTTCTGCTACCGGTTCTCCAGAACTGGTCAGAACCTGCTGAATACCACCTCTGATCTGGTCTTTTTTACTTAATGAAAATTTCTATAATAATTTATAGACCTCATTTGATGACAAAAAAGTTAGATTGCGGTACCCTAATTCACCAATTGATTTTGGAGCAGAATTCTTTTCCTTCATTGCTGGTGACATAGTAGACGTACATAATTTATATCATATTTCTGTCAACATGATAAAACATACACACAGAAGTTGGAATGCTATATAAAAGCTGGTTTTAATTGCCCATGTCTCCTTTTCAACATCTGCTCTCAAAAGAACAAAAGCACCAACATACTGAATGCTCATATGGTTCTAGCATCAGAAATTTGGCCAAAAAGATGTCAGCACTTTGAAAGATGGCACAAAAGAAGAAAACATGAGCCCAGGAGGACCTGGGGGTGGAATGCCAGTTTTGCTGGCAAGCTTGGAGCATGGAGTTGCCAGGGATTTGACGGACAGCATCTTGCCCAGGTAAGAGCCCTCTCCAATCTGATACAGATTGCAATTAGTTTGGAATACTTCGAAAATACTCCTCCTAATGTGTAATGACCCCCTGCATGGATTGCATGAGGTATAATAAAATACCAGTGAAATACTTAGAAATGTTGAGATAATTTAAATCAATGAAGGCAGGGAAGAACACACGCATTCTTGAATCCCATTTTCAGATCATACTACTTATGGGATTTAAGCTGGTCATAATTAAATGAAAACAAGTGAGTCCATTATAAGCATATTTTCACCTGTATTCATCCCAGTCTGAGATACAGGTACAACACTATTCTCAAGTATCTAAATACAAGGGTGGGGTTTTTTGTTGTTGTTTTTTAAAGGTGGTGGGAGGACACAAGTAAAGAAAGACAGCAACAATTATCTGATAATTCTTTATACGCACACATACGCACATACATCAATTGCTCTGCAGAAGGATACTTTAAAAAGATATATCTGTGCAGAAGAATGCTTTAAAGGAGAAATGGGAAAGTAGGCAGAGGGAGCCAAAAAACTGTCAAATTTTGCTTTGCTGGGCACTTTGAAGTCACATAGTGGTGACTTCAAAGTCCACCCATCAGTGGTGGGATTCAAAAAAATTTACTACCGGCTCTGTGGGCGTGGCTTGATGGGCATGGCTTAGTGGATGTGGCAGGGGAAGGATAGTGCAATATCTCCATTCCCATCCCACCCTACTAACCTACTTTCCAGCTCCGTTCTCCTGTGCAGGGCAACAAAAGAAGACCCAGCCAATCAGCTGGGACTCGGGAGGTAGAGAATAGATGGGGGAGGGGCCAGTCAGAGGTGGCATTTGACGGTTCTCCAAACTTCTCAAAATTTCTGCTACCATTTCTCCAGAACTGGTCAGAACCTGCTGAATACCACCTCTGACATAGGTCATTCCCATTGAAGGCATTCCTTTTAAAAAAGGATATTGACTATATTTTGATTTAGAAATGTATTTGTATTGGGAGGATTTTAAAGATTAAACAAAACTAATGGGTGATAGTGATAGACAGACAGAATTGAAGACATTATATTGTGGGTTACAACAGTGTTAGGCTTAATAGTTACAAGCTATCCAAATTTTTGCTCTGTATTTCCAACCCCCTTCCTCTCCCACACAACTCTGCCTCTGATATTTTCAGGGGTGGGATTCTAACAGTTCGCACCTATTCGCTAGAACCGGTTGTTAACATTCTAAGCAGTTAGGAGAACCAGTTGTTAGAAGAAATTACTGGCCTAATCCTGTAAGGAAGGCAGGAAGGAAACATTCTGGTGTTGCTTATAGAAACTGTCTCTCCGTTAACCCTTATTACATTCTTGGCAGGACTAGACTTCCTGTCTCTGGAACTTCTCTGGAGTTTTTTTCTCCTCCTTTGCTGGTACTTTGCTTGTGTGGAGTGACCATTTAAAGTTACAATGTCACTGAAAAAAGTGACTTATGATGATTTTTCACACTTACGACTGTTGTAGCATCCCCACAGTCATGAGAGGCCAGGCGAGGAGATGTGTGCCTCAATGTGAGTGATAGAGTTGGCCACGCCCAGCCAATAACATGACCACCAAGCCATGTCCACCCAGTCACATGACCACCAAGCCACGCCCACCACCTAAGCCACACCCACAGAACTCGTTGTTAAAATTTTAAATTCCATCCCTGGATATTTTCATCATCCAGTTGGATTGGATTGCTATTGAGGTGAATCAAAGCTTCATTTCTCATGACTCTCACAACATAGGGTTATAGCTAAGATAAGGGTACTCCTTCCTGCAGAAACTGCAACAAGTAGTTTAACTTGTGGCTGAGAAGGTTGCACCATGATTAGGAAAAGTAAGTATGCAGAGAAATGAACATTTACTAGCATATGAAAATATATATTGACTGGCAAATTGAAGAAATGAGATCTCTTCTGAAAAAGGGAAGGAGAGGAACATGTTTGTGATTAGCAGGTCATTTCAAAGAAAGTACATTTTTGAAAAAGAGGAAGATCAATAAATGGTTGTAATCTGCTCCAAATGTTTAAGGTTAAGCTTATCAAGCAGAGTAAAAGTACTCACATTTTTTAAAAATGTTTTAATTGTGTGGTTTTCATTATCTTGAAAAAGAGGAAGGAAATTACTGCAGGGTTTTTTTTAATCTGCCCTGGGGGGGGAAGGAAGGAAGGAAGGAAGGAAGGAAGGAAGGAAGGAAGGAAGGAAGGAAGGAAGGAAGGAAAGGATGAGTTCTTGGCTAATTTAGCATTTAACATGCAACAACATGAAGCAAACTCTTCATTTTTCAGCAATGCCACATGCAGGGTCCTGTACTACTTTTTTCTATTTATATATATTAATTCCATTACACCATTAAAAATGCAAAAACCAGTGCGAACTAAGTAAACTAAAAAAAATAGATAGAAAAGAGAAACTAGAAAGAAAAACAGAAAAAAATTAAAAATATGATATAGAAAAAGAAAAGAAATGTGTTTCTTTATTCATTTAGTATAACCAACTTTAGTAACTTATCACTCCTAAACTTCAGTAAACAATCTCTTCTTCCCATATTCCATCTCTTTAACTATAAACAAATCTGTAAAAGTCTTGCCATCAGTCCTAGTCAACAAAAGTCCATTAAGGGTTAGCAGAGATAACAACCTATTTATTTTAATCTTGGTCAAATTAGCCAACATTATATTACTTAATTTTTAACATTTTGATCTCTATCCCTTCAAATACTGCCCTAGAACTTGGCTTCTTTTGATTTATTTTTTCCTTTGTCCTTTCTCATAAAATTCTTCAAGAGTTTAACAACACTCCTTTGTAAATCTAATATGGGAAAGTTGTCTAGGTCACTTTTTTTGTTTGTTATTTGTATGGCCCTTTTAATTATTAAGGCATCAGCTGGTTTTATTTGTCTATCCAGCGCAGCATCTTTTTCTGTGTCATTCTTGTAGCCTGTTATTTTTAAATCCACTTTCAGATCAGTCTCATCTTGTCCGGTAAAACTTGTTCCTCCTTCATAACATCTTTTAAACACGGTCTGCTTATAATGACAGACACGGTTTAAATTAACTTCTGGGTCCATTGCTCACAAATATTGTTCAATACATCAAATATTGAAGTATTTTGCTCCATTTTGTATTAGGAAGTCAAATTTAAATGTTCTTTTCCTTTAGTTGTAATATTAGTTTCTTCTGCTTCCCTCTAGTGTCCAACCTTCAAAGTTTCATCCTATTATTAATAAAATAATTCAAGACACCAATTAAGAAGGATTTTTATAATTAATTTCAAAATCTTATTTCAAATATATCTGGACCCTTTATTCATTGGACTTTCACCAAATTTGGACTTTTCAATATCAACTTACTAATTAACCTTTTCTTGTTTATTCCTTAAAATTATATTAAAATGTCTTTCGTTAAGGATGGAAGGAAACTTGCCCACTGCTGTAAAGCTTGTCAATCCAAAGGTTCCTAATATCTGAAAAGCAGTTAGCAATTAATTTCTGAAAGCATTTAGAAAATTAATGTGCAAACCCAGTTGTCCATAAAGCTACTGACCACAGTTTCAACAAGATGATTTCATCTAGGAGAGCTCTGAAATCATCAGAGTACTGCAGTACTGCTGTCTCCTCATGAAGAGCAATTGTCTGGAGCATCTGTGGGTGATCTCAAGTCTTATCCTTGTCCAGCTCATCATTGTCTGTTTGCTGGCTCTTCATTCTAATATCCTTGTCCATTTCTTCTCTGGAAGTCATCACTCCTGTTCTTCATCTGTTAGCAAAGTTAACAGATATAGTGTGGCCATTTCCAAAAAAAGTCTTCAGATTAGATCACAGTCATGATTAAATAGATTGTGGAGGGGAAATGAAAACAAGGGTGAAAGAGAAATCCCTCCTCAAGAACTCTTCCAGTAAACTGGACTTCATTGAATCCTTTTCAGATAATTTTGAAACCATGATAGGTTTGGAAACAGCCTGATCTTGAATCATAAAAGGCTGGGAAAGGGTACCTCAAGATTGGCCCTCTCATTTGGCAATGGGGATCAGCTATCAAGCTGACAGATGGAGGGATAGTATGAGGCATTGAAGGAGAAAGCTCTGGAAGTTGGGTAGCTTATTCCACACCTCTTAACCTAAGATATTTACCTGTGTATGGCAGAAGGTACCATTCAACTGCCATTTTAATCAGTTTCCAGATGCAGTATACCATTTTATCATTTGCTTCAGGCATGTCTTGAAGTGGTTCTGAAAATTCCAACTTTAATCCAAGTGTGGAGATTTGACAAGTTCACAAATAAAATCTCACCCCAGCCTCACACTTAGTGGCTGGTGTTAGACAAAATAGAACATGGTGATTTATAATGGTAATAAAGTTGGCAAAGAAAACTGCTGAAATGATAATTGATGTGTTCAGTGCCTCAGATGGCAAAATAAGGCTGTGCTCCTATGCCACAATTATTTATCCTTGAACTTCATGGAGCTTTGTCTTGGTAGATCTTTATAGGATTATACTGTGTTTTTATTATAAAGATTACCCAATTATGCTCATTAGGAAAAACAATTATTTTGAAAGTTGCACACACAAAGAAAGACAATATCTATTCTTATTGTTGACTAGATTTCTTCTTACTGTAGATTTTTTATGTAAAACAAAAAAAATGAATTCATGATTGAAGGCAAGGATGTCAAACTCATGGCCCATGGGCCAGATGTGTCACATGTTGGCCAGGCTCACCCCCAGTTTAGTGAAGGGGGGAAAAGTAATAAAAAATATGTCATGGGACGACAACAGGTAAATTTATAATTGTACAAATAAGTGCTGAAAAAAAGGTTGGAAACTACTCCTTTATATCTATTTTTTTCTTTTACTTTTTTTCTTGCATTGTTAATTTTCTCTTTGATTTCTTTCTTTTTCTTTTCTTGTTCTTACTTTATACCAGTTTGTGCTGGGGGGGTGGGTTCTTTCTTTTAAAAATATCTTTAATAAAGATTATATAAAAAAGAAATATGCCATTCATCTGGTATACTCACAAAATTCGTTTCTCTTGCCATGCACATGTATACATCCAAACTAGACTGTGTTGTTTCTCCATGTCATACAATATATGTGGGCATATGCATAATTTTGTATTTATTTATTTAGTCATATTTATGTAGTGTATATTAGAGGTGGAGACCCTTTGAGAGCTGTATGCAATGAAATTTCATTTAAATGTATGCCAGTTAGTGTACATTCAGAATGACAATAAAATTATTCTAAGTTCTAAGACTAAAATTGCACCCACAAAAGAGATAATATACAGTTCTCTGATACAGTTCTACAGAGGAATTATTGAGGCTATCATCTGCACCTCTTTAACTGTCTTGTTTGGTTCTGCAACCCAACCGGACAGACACAGACTTCAGAGGATAATTAGAATTGCAGAAAAAACAATTACTACCAATCTGCCTTCCATTGAGGACCTGTATACTGCACAAGTCAAAAAGAGGGCTGTGAAAATATTTACATCCCGGATATAAACTGTTTCAACTCCTTCCCTCAAGATGACGCTATAGAGCACTGCACACCAGAACAACTAGACACAAGAACAGTTTTTTCCCAAAACCCATCACTCTACTAAACAAATAATTCCCTCAACACTGTTGTAAAACTTCTCATCACTCCTTATCACCCATCCCCTCCCACTTGTGACCATATGACTGCAACTTTGACGCTTGTATCCTTACGATTTATATTGACTGATTCCTAGTATGATTTGATTGCTTATTGTACCCTATGACTATTATTAAGTGTCGTACCTTATGATTCTTGACTCTTGATTAATATACCTTTTCTTTTATGTATACTGAGAGTATTTACACCAAGACAAATTCCTTGTGTGTCCAATCTCATTTGGCAATATTCAAAATCTGGTTTCAGATTTCAAATGGAAATTTGGCAAATAACAAAAGGACACATTTACTCACCTTTTCAGCTCATGGGCACCAAAGAAAATATGAAGGCTGTACTGTAGCAAGGATGGAGATTACAGACTTCAGAGACTTATTTTGAAAGTACAGGTAGTTCTTGTTATTAACAAGTACCTCATTTAGTAAACATTCACAGTTACAATAGTGATGACCTTTGTGAGCAATCCTCACATTTAAGACTTTCGCAGGTTTGTCAAGCAAAGAAACCTGAAATAAGGCCATAAACGCAGTTACGGTATTGTTTAGCAACACTTCACTTAATGACTGATTGCCAATCCCAATTGTGGTGGCTAAATGAGGACTACCTTTGCGTGTGTGCATTGGTGTTTGATTGCTTTCTTAACTTGTCTCTTTGCTTTGTAAAGAAGCACCTATCCCTATAATTATATAAGGATTATATTAGAATAACCTCAAATCAGGGATGTGCTAAAAACTAAAACTCCTCGGATTGTTGTTGTTTTACAGATACCCAGCAGGAGATATGAAAAAATTTTCATCAGATGCAGATTTCTTCTGAGCAGGTTTCATCCTCCCATCACTTTGATTAACTAGGAGCTCAGGTGTTTCCTACAATATAGGCAGTGGTGGGATTGAAATTTTTTTACTACCGGTTCTGTGGGCGTGGCTTGGTGGGCGTGGCAGGGGAAGGATACTGTAAAATCTCCAGTCAGAGGTGGTCTTTGTCAGCTCTCTGAACTACTCAAAATTTTTGCTACCAGTTCTCCAGAACTGGTCAGAACCTGCTGAATACCACCTCTGAATATAGGTCTTTGACTTTGACTCTACCGGTAAATTTGTTCATATATTATCTCTATGTTGTATGAATGTCGAGAGCCAGCTGCAGTATTTGGTAACAACAGTAGCCTTCTTAAATCAGCCAAGGATGGAAAAAATAGGACCTGTGAATGAACATTGTGCTTTAATTCAGTGATGGGTTTCAATTTTTTTTTACTACCAGTTCTGTGGGTGTGGCTTGGCTTGGTTTGGCTTGGCTTGATGGCAGGAGAAGGATACTATAAAATCCCCATTCCCTCCCCATCCCACTAACCTGCTTTCCAGCTCCATTCTCCTATGCAGGGCAACAAAAGAAGACTCAGCCAATCAGTTGGAGCTCGGGAGGCAGAGAATAGATGGGGGTGGGGCCAGTCAGAGGTGGTATTTGCCGGTTCTCCGAACTACTCAAAATTTCCACTACTGGTTCTCCAGAACTGGTCAGAACCTGCTGAATACCACCTCTGCTTTGATTGGACTTTTTGTTCTAGCAATGTCTCCCTGTCCTACCTGTACTATTTAGGTTGTGGATGTAAACAAGAGAAACCTGCATTTCTTCCAGCTTCTGAAAGCTCGAAGTGAAATTTCTGGAGAATTGTTTTGATAAACTTTCACCCCAGCATTCACTTTAACAAGTTAGCTCCTCTAATAAATTGAAGGTAACACAACAAAACAGGAAAGGATTTTAAAGGTGGAACGATTCTGCTTTAGGTAACTCATTCTTCCCAATTTGGCACCCTCCACTGAGCCTGTGATTCCCAAAATTTCCAGACAGCACGCTGTCCAGCTACTGGAACCAGTCACGTAACCAGAGGTGGGTATTCAGCAGGTTCTCACCAGTTCTGGAGAACTGGTAGCGGAAATTTTGAATTGTTCGGAGAACCGGCAAATATCACCTCTGACTGAGATTTGATAGTATCCTTCCCCTGTCACACCCACCAAGCCATGCCCACAGAACCGGTACTAAAAGTATTTGAATCCCACCACTGTACCTACCCCTAAAATATTGAAATCTTTTGTCTGAAACTTTCCAGGTAACTGACCAGGTAACATGCTTCTCTTCCTACATCTTCCTCTCCTCATTACATTACAATGTGCTTGTGTAATATTATAAATATTACATGGTCCTATTGCAATTCCAGTCAGCGCTGGAAAAAAAGATCTCACAGATGAAAGCAGCTCATCTTTTTCCCCCCCAATTATCATGGCTGTTACAGAATAAATACAACTCTCATCTGTCCATTATAGATTTTTTTCCCCCAAGGAAGGAATTCCATTCAGGTAATAGTTATCCCACCAGGAATAAATCTGAACAAAATGCTCAAATCTGTTCATAGTAAGAATGGTAATGGAATTCTTTTTCATCTCTAATAACTTCCTAACCTTTCCTACCTTTGTAAGTCTACTACCTTTCTAATATTTTTAGGAGAACTTCTCAAATAAATATGCTTTATAAATGCCAACATTTATTTAATAGTTATGTTAAAATCAAAATCAAATCATCTTGTTACATTGCATGACTGCCTCTTCATTTTCTTGCAAGACTATGCTATCAATTCATCAAATATAACTTTAATTGCCTGCATTTCCTTGTTTAGATATATCTAAACTTCCTGATACTAAAAACATAGCTTTAAAACATAATGCAATTTGTAAAGTAGTGGCTTTATCATTAATTAGACTGAATTGGGAAAAATACAGTTAGAGAAGAAATTTTCCTGGGATAGAGGATTATTTTTAGCATTTATTTGATTTGTCAATTGCTTACAAGATACAGGTATAAGAATAAATATAGTTTTGAATACATGAGATATATAATAAGAAAAATAAAAATAAATAATAGGACAGGGATGCTAAGCACGATTGGTGCAGTTATGCATGCCCCCTACAGGCCTTTTAGGAAGGGGTGAGGTCAATAGTAGACAGTCTAAGGTTAAAGTTTTTAGGGTTTGGGGAAGAAACCACACAGTCAGGTAGAGTATTCCAAACATTGACCACTGAAGTCGTATTTTCTGCAGTCATGTTTGATGCGGTTAACCTTGAGTTTGTATCTATTGTGTGCTCTTGTATTGTTATGATTGAAGGTGAAGTATTCATCTTCAGGTAGGACATTGCAATGTATGATTTTATATACTATATTTAGATCGGACCAGAGGCGGCGTAGTTCTAGGTTTTCTAGGTCTAGAGTTTCAAGTCTGGTGGCATAAGGTATTCTGCAATGAGTAGAGGAGCGGAGAACTCTTCTTGTGAAATATTTCTGGACTTTTTCAATTGTGTTAATATCAGATACATGATATGGGTTCCAGACTGATGAGCTGTATTCAAGTATAGGTCTAGCAAATGTTTTGTATGCTCTAGTTAGTAGTGTAATATTACCAGAGCAGAAGCTACATAGGATTAGATTAGCAACTCTTAATGCCTTTTTGGCTATGTAGTTACAGTGGGCTCTAGCACTTAGATCATTAGAGATGAGTACCCTAAGGTCCTTGACAGAGTTTGGATCCTCAACAAGGTCTTGACTATTCAGCTTGTATTTTATTTTCTGATTATTATTTTTTTGCCAATATGTAGGACAGAGCATTTATTTGTTGAGATTTGAAGTTACCATTTGATTGACCATTCTGATACATAGTCAATTTTATTGTGAGAAAAATTATATTGAGAGAACCACAATTTTCTCATCTTCATTTCTTTCTTTCTTTCTGCCAAGGTCAGCCAACTATCTCTACTATGCAGAAATGAAAAGGGCAAGATATTTACAGTCTTAAGGTTTAACATATAGATGTTTGAAATCAAAAGATACACCATTCTAGAAAGTTTTGCTTTAATGACATTTGCCACCAACCATTTTGACAAGATCTCCAGAAAAACCCATGTGATCTATTAGGCAGACTGCTGGGCTGCCCTGAAACTTATTGCTATTTTATCACTAGCAATCTTTTTTCTTGGCCGAATTTTCTATTTGGGCAACCTCTGATGTAAGGCAACTATATAATGCTACAAAAGCAACTTTGCATATAATTACCTTCCTAAAATGAGAGTGTGGGTGTGTCCTTGAAGATGCCATCCAACTGCAGTGTCAGTGTTCGGCTTCTTCCTTCATTAAAATGATACCCAATTTAATTGGCCTATTTATTATTAATCCCTTAGGAATATTGTCCCTGCTCTGATTGCTCCATTGAGCAAATGTTTTTTGCCTTTTGATGCTCTTACACTTAGATTAACTTAGATTCTCCAGTCTCCAATGAATTAATTTTCTTAAACTATTCAAGGGTATTTAAAAGATGGAACTTTCCTTAACTCATTTGCAGACAGGACCGGATCCAGATTCAGCCTTGCTGAGAGAAAACCCACTGGTTTTAATAATTTTTTTTTAATTCATCTACCCTAAGGACTGAGCACATGACAAACATGTGCTCAGTCCTTTATAAGTTGCCACACTTGAATTGCTTTTAGCCAGCTCTGGCTACATCCATAGTGTGCATGTGACAAACACTCTTTTTTCAGGGATAGAATAGAATAACAGAGTTAGAAGGGACCTTAGAGGCCTTCAACCCCCTGCTTAGGCAGGAAACCCTACACCACTTCAGACAAATGGTTGTCCAATCTCTTCTTTAAAACTTCCAGTGTTGGGGCATTCACAATGTCTGGAGGCAAGTTGTTCCACTAGTTAATTGTTCTAACTGTTGGGAAATTTCTCCTTATTTCTAAGTTGCTTCTCTCCTTGATTAGTTTCCACCCATTACTTTGCATAGGAAATGAACTTGGCCTTAGATATCCTTGAGTGAGTTCCATAGAACGATGAAGAACAATGTTTCTGTTTTGGAGTCCTATACAGAATTAAGACCTCCATTGGAAGGAGGAAGACTGACAGCAGATACTTAGTGAACCATCTGAATTTGAATTTTCTTCCTTGGAGATTTTTTTTAAAAAACCTGAATGTTCTTCCGTGATTAATAAAACCCAGATAAATAGGAGAACTTAAGAGTAGCAAATTTCTCTTCCAAACTGTATGCATTTATTTACATTGTTCCAATGGGAAAAGAAATTATCTGTTCAGAAAAAAATAGGGGTGAAACCTGCCCTCCACTGTTAAGTGTGTTCTTTGACTGAATGATGGAACTCTACATAAATGACCTCTGTGATCATATTAAGAGCAATTGCGTTCTCTTCGCTGTTCAATACCACAGACAATACTGCTACCCTTCAAAAAGATCTTGACTATGTATCAGAATGGTCAAACAAATGACTTCAAATCTCAACAAATAAATGCTCTGTCTTACATATTGGCAAAAAAAAAATCAGAAAATAAAATATAAGCTGAATAGTCAAGACCTTGTTGATGATCCAAGCTCTGTAAAGGACCTTGGAATACTCATCTCTAATGATCTAAGTGCTAGAGCCCAATGTAACTACATAGCTAAAAAGGTGTTAAGAGTTGTTAACCTAATCCTATATAGCTTTTCCTTTGGTAATATCACACTACTAACTAGAGCATACAAAACATTTGCTAGACCAATACTCGAATACAGCTCATCAATCTGGAACCCACATTACATATCTGATATGTCTCCAACCTTCCCTTCGTGGCGAAGGTTGTTGAGAGTGTGGTGGCAGGTCAGCTTCCCCAGTACCTGGGTGAAGATACGTACCTGGATCCTCCAATCGGGCTTCAGGCCTGGACATAGTACTGAAACGGCATTGGTCGTGTTAGTTGATGATCTCTGGAGGGCCTGTGACAGGGGTTATTCCTCTGTCCTGGTCCTATTAGACCTATCAGCGGCTTTTGATACTATCGACCATAGTATCTTATTGCAATGGTTGGGGGGGTTGGGGGTTGGGGGCACCGTGTTGCGGTGGTTCGCCTCCTTCCTCTCCGATCGTCTGCAATTTGTGTTGGCGGGGGGGGAGAGATCCACCTCTAGGCCCCTCGATTGTGGGGTGCCTCAGGGGTCGGTCCTCTCTCCTCTCTTGTTCAACATTTATGTGAAGCCGCTGAGAGAGATCATCCGTGGCTTTGGGGTAAAGTGTCATCTGTACGCTGATGATACTCAGCTGTACATCTCCACCCCAAGTCACCCCAACGATGCCATGGAGGTCATGTCCCATTGTCTGGAGGCCGTGCGGAACTGGATGGGCGGGAACAGGCTCCGACTCAACCCTTCCAAGACTGAGTGGCTGTGGTTTCTGGCGTCCCAATATAGCCAGGTAGTTCCATCGCTGGCTATTGGGGGTGAGATTTTGCCCCCTTCAGAGAGGGCTCGCAATCTGGGTGTCCTCCTGGATGTACGGCTGTCTTTGGAAGACCACATTACGGCCATCTCCAGGGGTACGTTTCATCAGGTTCGCCTGATCCACCAGATGCGGTCCTTTCTGGATCGGGATGTCTTACGCATGGTCACTCATGCCCTGGTCACCTCCCGACTGGACTACTGTAACGCCCTCTACATGGGGCTCCCGAATGGGAGCATCCGGAGGCTTCAACTGGTACAGAATGCGGCTGCGCGAGTGATTATGGGGGCATCAAGGTTCTCTTATGTGATGCCCCTCCTGCGCGAGCCAGTGGCCTCTCGGGTGCACTTTAAGATTTTGGTGTTAACTTTTAAAGCGCTCCATGGCATCGGACCAGGATATTTACAAGACCGCATTCTGCCATTTTCCTCTCACTGTCTGGTGCACTCCCACAGGGAGGGTCTCTTGCGGGGTCCCATCAGCATCTATGTGCCGGCTGGTGACCCTGAGGAATAGGGCCTTCTCTGTGGGGGCGTCTGCCCTCTGGAATGGGTTGCCCCCGGAGTTACGTACAGCCATGGACCTGGGGACCTTCAGGCGTGCCTTGAAAACCTGACTCTTTGACCAGGCCGGCTTGGGCTGATTTTAGATTTGGGTGTTTTAATTTTTATATCAAATTTTAGGGTTCAAGGGGGGGGTTTAATTGTTTTCAGCCAGGGCCTTTAATTTAATTTAGTTTTAACTTTTATATATTTAATGTTTTAATTGTATGGCTGTGCACCGCTCCGAGTCCTTCGGGAGAGGAGTGGTATATAAATTATTACTATTATTATTATTATTATTATTATTATTATTATTATTATTATTATATTAACACAGTTGAGAAAGTCCAGAAATATTTCACAAGAAGAGTTCTCCACTCCTCTACTCGTTGCCACCAGACTCGAAATTCTAGACCTAGATAACCTAGAACTACGCCGTCTTCAGTCCAATCTAAGTACAGTATATAAAATCATACATTGCAATGACTTACCTGTCAATGAATACTTCAGCTTCAACCATAACAACACAAGAGCACACAAAAGTTACAAACTCAAGGTTAACCACACCAAACTTGATTGCAGGAAATACAACTTCAGCAACAGAGTGGTCAATGTCTGGAATACTCTACCTGACTCTGTAGTTTCTTCCCCAAACCCCAAAAACTTTAACCTTAGACTGTCTACTATTGACCTCACCTCTTTCCTAAGAGGTCTGTAGGGGGCGTGCATAAGCACACCAATATGCTTACCGTCCCTGTCCTATTGTTTCTTTTATTTTTTTTATTTGTACCCATTTCATGTATTCATAACTATGTATATACTTATACCTATTATCTTGTAAGCGATTGACAAATCAAATAAATAAATAAAATAAATAAATAAATAAATGCTTTGATGCTGAAACGCCTATTTTAAGAATGTCCATCTTAAAATAACTTGCTGTCATGGCTGACTCGCTATGCAACCCTCTCACAACCAGACAACAGTAATAGGAAGGGGGGGATCTGCAGGTTTGGAATGCAAAGGAGACTTGGGAGGAAACTGTGGAATGCAAGAGAGCTGACTGTCACCTGGCAATGTCCTAGTGCCCAAGATCAAATGATGGAAAATTGCCAAGGCACTCAGATCGTTTCCAAAAATGAACTGATTATAACTGATTGGTGGACAATGAACAGTGGATGGCCCAGGAGAGAAAAGGGGATTTTACCTGCGTTGCTTAGCACGCAAAAACTCCAGAACCGACTTTGCTTCTACTGTGCTTATGTGGAATTAGCAATAAAGTTCTATTCTTGTTAAATAACGTCCCAGTTACTTTTGCTGCATTTGGGACAGTTGATATTTGCAAAAATCTAATTTCTTGAATCATGTTCAGGAAAAATAATGTGTTGGTATTTGACTGATTTTTAAATATCACAGACCCTATTTTTTCCCAGAATAATTTTGCAGTTAAAAGAAAGCACCCTTGTTTGTTCTTTTATTCCTTTTTCTTTCTCTTCCTTTTCTTTCTTTTATAAATGGAAGTGTGTATTTTATGTGGTTTACAGATATGCATTTATTCATTATATTTTATATTTTTTATATTATGTATAAGGGAAAATTTCTGAGAATGGACAGCCAAGAAAATGGAAATAAATGGATTATCAAATAAATTATCTGAAAGTTCTCACTTGAAGCATAAAAGATTAGGCTCAAAGTATCCTACTTCAGACATATTATGCAAAGAACTAGCCTCTGAAAAAGATTCTATTGCTGGGAAAGATGAAATAGTAGTGAATAGACAACCCACAGTAAGATGGATGGACTCAATTATAATGATGATGGGCGCACAGTTAGAAGACCAAAAAGATCAGGTTAGGGGAAATCCATCTACGTGGTCACTAAGACTCAACATTGATTTGGTGGCATAGTATCAATATATCAATATATTTATAATTGATACACAAATCCATTAAAGTTTATCCACCATTCTATTGTTTCTAGTGCATTGCTTCTTTCTAATTCTGAAATGATGACTACATATCACTAAAATTGTGTTTTGTTTTCAGATAAAGCATGATCCCAGCACAGAACACAACTATTTGGGATATTTTTATTTCACTGAAGATGGGGTGGGTATTTTTAAACCAACCTGTCTCAGTTTACAATCCTGTAGTACGCGACATCTCTCCCATTTTGTTTCAAAGCCACATGCATTACAGACCATAGTGTTGCAGCGACAATACCAAATAAAGGGAAGGAATTTTTAAAAAGTAAAAAAGACAAGGTGCACAACTTAGACTAAGCATTGCACTCTAGCTTGGAAAACAATAAGACTACAATTATTTGTTAAAATGTCTTGATTGAATTTGCCTATAAAGTATTTCTACCAAGGTATTCTGGAAAGTTGGCTAAAAAGGGTGAGACCACATTGCAATAGCTGGATCTCCATCATTTTCTCAGAGAGGGGGGAAAAAAAGAGACTGTTTTTTCCTGAAAACTTCTTGAGAACCTTGAATATAGTACTTTGTTTTTGAAACTCCAGCAAATAAAAGAGAAATAATTAACTGATAGGAAGCAAAGTGAGCTACTTTCAGAGCACACAGATCCAACTACTAAGTGTATCATTGCTTTGGTAGCATTATAATCCTCCTTAGCTTCCTCTTGACTTTTCACATTTTGAATGCAAACATTTAAATCTAAAGTCCTAAGTTGAATTTTGAAGGTGAAATTTTGCTCAAGAAATTGATTTCCAGGTATTTTGTCCTTTTAGGGATGTCTGAACTGTTTTGATTTTGTAATATGTCAAGAAAAGAAAAATGTATACGTTTAACAGGCACTTTCTTGGAATGCATAGCTATTTTTGGAAACTAACCTAAAAATATATCTCTTAGCCCTTCTACCACTCTTTCCTAAGGGGGAAACTGAGTTTCAGTTTTATATTTTCTGACTCAGGATAACAAACATTAGCATCTTCTGTATATTTTTCATAAAATATGAAATGTACATTAAACACTGGCTGTCAAACATTATGTTTTTCATGTCAGCTATCAGCCTTTGCTCAATGCAGATTTCAAATTTTCTTAGAATATTTGAATATTCCCATAATATTTATGAATAGCAGATTTGTATCATTCATTTGATTTTTTTTTAAATCAAGAATTCTTTCTTGACTTGACTCTCTTTTTTTCCAGAACTTATTGGTTTAATGTTTTTAGAGATGGGTGTATATCTCGTGCTCATTTTCAGTTTTTCAAGGACTAACCCCTATGAATAGAGAGATAAGAAAACCTAAATGCAATCACCCATGTAAGAATGTAATCCCAGGAAATCCTCGTCTGACATTTTAAGACTACTTCTGTAGATTACTAAAGATGCCTTTTTGTTTTAATGGATGACTCTTTTTTAAAATCCATGACTCATATGTATGACAAGTAACCTGCCAAACAGCTTTTTTTTTTAAAAAAAAAAAGTCTTTGATTTAATAAGAAAGTTCAATGGACATTCATTCTAGTTTTTATGAACAATAAAGATACAATAAATTTTATCTATATCTATCTATCATCTATCTATTTATCTATCTATATCTATATCTATCTATCTATCTATCTATCTATCTATTATCTATCTATAAAAGTACCACTCACTCATCATGAAATCTCCAGAACTGTAAAACCTAAAAACTTGAAATTTGACACATATGTTCCACTTGACTTCTAGGTGCTCACTAAGAAAGGATTTTTCAAAATGACCATCAGATCATTAATATTTCTTATACAGTAATTAATACACTCTGATGCTAAAGAGTTCTACTCCCCCTCCCCACCTGAAAAGAACTCTGTTCCATCCTCCAGTTGCCTCACATTCCATTAACTCAGTTCAAACTGGCAGAAGTTCCACTCCTTCACTCAGGAACAGTCTGGGGCTCCTTACAGTACTAAATGTTGATACCTCACCAAAATGTCCATGCCTTCCACCTATGGAACTGCTTCTGGACTCAGGGCAGCCTGAGTGGTATTCCCTTATGTGTTTCAATCACCAACCACCACTGAGCCAATGGATTATGAACCGAATTTCTCCTGCATAGCCCGATCACAAAGTTTCGTTCCAAAGCATGGGTATCCAGCTAGTATTATTATATTTTATTTCATATATATGTTATATAAATTATAACATTTTTAGTTTAGGATGAAATTATATAATATTTAAAAAATGAGAAATGTTTATCCAAATGCATTTGTTTTTTATTATTTCTTGTAGGTCAACAGATAAAATAACAGAGTTAGCATTGTTGATGTGGAGAGAGAGAACCATGATTTGTATCCTGTCATATATTGCTTACCTATATCTTTTGTTTATCTTCTTTGGCACTAAGACAACTATATGCAAAAGCATGTTGTCATGTAAAAATAGATGGCTTATACATGATCCTATGTAAATTATCTAAATTTCTGTGTCAATAGCTGTGGTTAAAGTCCATGACAGCATTCAACCATTAGTGAAAAAAGAGCCACACGTATGACAATTCCAAAAATATCCACATTTATCCAATATAAATAAACTTGATTTGCAGTGACTGCTTTCTTATCAAATCTTATATAAATTCTCAATGGATCCAAGATAGACAGCTTTTATTCCGCAATCATTATGAAGGAAAAAAATAACTAATTGGCCTACACAACTGGCTTCAGAAAAACCTCAATGCCTGGCCTAAGGCTGGAGAATAAAATACAAATACAGGCAGAAAAAAAGACGGCAGGAGAGTTATACTTTCAGATTTGCAAGGTTCTGCTAATGTAACCTTCCACTAAAATAAAATTAGGTCATCCCTCCTATTTCTTGTCTTGTCCACCTGGATGATTGAGAATTAGGTAAAATGTATTGTGAAAGAATCCTTGATGTTCCTCATTGAAAAACTTAGCAGAGCAAAATCCATGGGTATAATTTATATTGTCTGTGTATTTGTTACACTTTTAAAGCAATTCTCAGATTTAAAAAAAATAATGCTCTATTTTTGTCTATTAATCGCAGCAACCAGATTCTTGGCAGGATGGCCCCATCAAGTTAGAATAATCCTGATCCTGATGTCACTGCCTTGATTGCCAATAGACTTCTGGACCCAATTAAAGCACTGATAATTATCTTCAAAGCTGTCTACTGCACATCACTAGAATATGCTTGGCAACGCCTTGCCAGGATTGAATCTGCCCAACTAGCCCAGTCATTAAGAGAAGGCCTGTTACGGATTCTCCTTCCTTGGGAGGTCCATGGGGCATGAGCCAGATTAACAAGCTTTCTCAGTGGTGATCCCCATTCTATGGAACACCCTTTACTCAGAAGTACAGGGACTACCAGCAGTCCTGTTTCAGCAGGAGTTTAGCCCTTAGCATACTTTTAAGCTACAGGGTGTCAAATGATATTTCTGACTGTTAATTGGGATTTTTCATAATTCTCTCAGGAGCATTACCAAGAAAGCAAGATTTGCATATTGAACTGCAAAGAGCAAGGAGTTGGTTATAGAATCTTAGAAATACGATGTATGTCAGGGTTTCAACCAAGTAAGACTCCGAGACAATATGTGTCTTAGCTCTCATTTATCAGTGAGAGGTATTCAATCAGTGGGGGTATTCAATCTTTCATTTGATCCTCTTTCTAACAGAGTCCTGATTGAATGGGAAGGGTCATTTAACACCAAAAAAAAGGACCATCTATTTTGTTTTGCAATAGAAATATCTATTTTCTTTCCTAGGATCAGAGAATTCATCGAAAAATGAATATTATATTTCTATTTCTTTGTTCCACTTTCTGTGAACCAGAGTCACTCCCTATTGATTGGAGCAGGCCATAAATATTGCAAATAAATAAATAAATTCCATCCACCGACAATTAGACAGCAAATGCATGTCTTTACAATATATTTCATTTTTTCCTTGGGTGCCTAATTTTAATTGGTTGTTTCACAATATATATTCTTTTCTTTTTCAGGTTCAGTGCTTTTTAGATTGTTCCTTATGTTTGGTTTTGGCTTTTTCTTCCCTTGTTTCTAAATGTAGTTTGATTTGTACAGGCACATCCGCTGTGATCAACTTGTCAAAAGTGTTCTTTGCTCCTTTCTGCCAACTATAACTTGCATTGTTCTCTGCCAAACATTCTGTTGCTATTGGCTGTTGATTGATGAGAACAGCCTTAGTTCAAAATCTTTTTTTTTCCAAAACATCTGCCACTATTCTCTCTTCTAAGGAGTGTTTTCAGAAGGAAGACCCAACCATCTGGCTTATAACTTACCTCTAATGGCATCCTGGATCTTGAAGTCCTTCCAATAGCTTCAATTTTAGCTTTGACCACCCCTATACGCATTGTAAAAGACAAGTTTGTCCTGTATTTCTGATATTGATGATTCACAATAGGGAGTTTTGTGGGAGATGCCATAGATCTAGTCACTAGGATGCATTGCAGTTTTACCCTCTTCTCAAGGTTCCTTTTACAAAATTGCTTTTTTTTCTTGTGAGACGCAATCTGCTATGAGATCCAAATCTTTCTGCAGATCCACTTACACTGAAGTCATCATCTCTCCCATTTTTTAACTTAAAAAAAAACAGGCACTCCAACATCACGCAATAAGTGAGCCATGGTGCTGACTAATAATAACTTAATGATGCCCGAATGTCTTTGGGGCTTAGAATGTCACTGAGGCCCAGAGTAAATAGAATGACAATGGTGGCTGTTGCTCTTTATTCAGCATTCTCTGCATAGCTGTGCTTCAGACACTCCCTGAAAGGAAAAGCTTATAACAGGACAAAGGCAAATTGTGATAGCACCTTTAAAAACAAGATATTTAATTTTGCAGAATATGGAGTACAAATGTATTAATGTTCCTTCCCTGTAAACAGATATTTGAGAATACTCTTATTAACCATTAAGAATCTCTTTCATGTCACCAAATAAACTAAAAGGAATGTTTTGGAGTTTTCAGCACTTATGAAGATGTATTTCTAAAGATGCACAGCCTGTGATAGGGTTGGGATTGTGATTTTATAAATTACGATTTGTAAAAGCTTTGGTCCTATGCCTACTAGAAGACCAAAAGAAACCGTCACAACCCAAAAACCCACAGATGTACATGGTCATCTATAGGAAAGATTTATGAATTAATTCATCCAGTTAATTAGTTAACTCAGTTCTAACTTTGACAAGAAGTTGTCACCGAAAAAGGTAAATCATCAGTGCCTTCATGTATGAAAAGAGAGGTCAGCTCTGGCACTTTTAATAACTAATGGTGCCATTTTGTCTGGAGTACAACAACAATGTAATATTTCCTTAGCGACATCAGTAGGTTTTCCAGGAATCCACTGGACAACCAAAACTGATGCCCAAAATATACATTAATTCCTTGCATCCAAGCATTTTTCCTAGAGGGAGCTCACTCAAGACCTGTTATTCAGAATATTGGTGTTGCAGAGGCTGTGTCATAAAAGAATCATCAGTTAAATTACTGGCTCGCCTTACAAAGAAAGAAAAAATAATGTGTGTGAGAAGCATGACTCAACTTGAAGATTGTTATTAAATTAGTATCACTAGACTGGATTCATTGCTCATGAAAAGAGAATAGTGGTTTATGAAGTCATGCTTCCCTAGAGTTGGGTTCCCTTTTGTGATTCCCAATTTTCCCAATTTCCTTCATGTATCAGAGCACATCAGGCAACCAGTTTAAAGTACTTTACTCCATCCATTATTTCCATTTTGCATCAGTAACAGGCCAGTAAGTGCAGCTGTCCTCTTGGCAAGTTAGGAAAGTGATTGATGGAAATCCTGCTGGTGAGATAATTATCCATTAATAGGAGGTCTGGAACCTGTGGGGTAAGAGGGTGGGTATGCTTTCCACCAGGAAACTACCATTCACTCACTCATTCACATACACACACACACATACACCAGATCATTTCAACATTCATTTATGTGGCCCATTTCGTCACCATTATCTTCTCATTCTTTCACCTGTCTCCATCTCTCCATTTCTGGCTCCATCATTTCTCCGATACTGTCTCCATTGATAGTTCTATCCTACGCTATATCATCAGCTGCTCTGGGGTCTGCTCTGTCATCGTCCCTATTTTCATCCACCCCCATCATCTACCGTGGCACCCGCTCCATCATCTGTTGTATCACCCCTTCTGTTATCTGCTCTATCATTTGATGTCAACTCATAAAATATTTCTATGGTCTTTTAGAGTTGCCAACAGAAAGGGAGGGGGGAAGCAGTGGGCAGCTTGCAAACCAAAACTGCATTCCATAAATGTTTTCAAAGATAGTAACTAGGTGACCAAAGTTTCTGCCATGCAAAATATTAACTGGAGAGCATGATTGATGACTCTTGGCTATGGATGTGTCCCATTGGAGAATATGAATCACAATATAACCAGGGGGTGGGGGAAAACCAGGGTCAAGGGTGACAGTGAATTATGTGTCTCAGAGTGAGCTACATCCAGGCAATGCCAGACCTTTTAACACCCAATAAATCCTTTTGAAGTTTTGGAAGTTTGGCCCGAGACTCATGATTTAAATAGGGTTAAGTGCCGGAATCCTGACATTTGTTCATTGTTGCTCCTCACTGGCTCTAGTGCCTGGCCTGGCCTCTGCTTTACTGATTTCTCCACTGCTTGCTCTGACTCATCTCCTGCTCCTCTGTCTTGCTCTTGTTGGTCCAGCGAGGTAGACCAGACAAGAAACATTAACTCTATCTTTATTGCAAATTTTTATTAACAGAGTACTGCAAGATTGAATGAGTTTCTCCCCTCCTCACCTTGAACTCTTGAGAAAAGTAGGGACAATCCCTTCTGAAACTCTTCCTACCTACCTCCTTCTGTAGGCTGAGATATCTTTTATATCCTGGTTATTCAGTCTGCAGCTTTCCTTCCTGTCTCCCAAGGACATTCCTACCTTCCTATACTTGCTCCCTCTGTGGCTCTCACTGATGCCCCATGTCTTGTTTACTACCTTGCTTTGTTCTAAAACCTGCTGCTGGAAACTCTCATTGGGTAATGTTTCCCAGTTAAGCCAATGCGGCTGTACTGGGCCTACTGTAGAGTTAATTCCATTACCTACAGTGGTAAATAAACCCCAATCTGATTTCACATCTGCCTCATCGTACATGCCATCAAGTCAAAGTGGCCATGGAAGGAAGTTCCCTGAAACCAGAGGAGAGGGAGACATGCCCACAATAGCACCAAATGATCACTATCGTCACCACAGTCACTGCCAAAGTGCTACGAACTGAACATATAGCAAGCATGTAATGGGAAAAGATGGAAAGCACCACTTTAACACTAGCTGCTCAGAGTTGTTGAGACTAGGGTGGCATACAAGTTTATTATTATCTGTTCACAACAATGTGGAGGCACAACTGTCAGTTTTTAGCTGGGCTGGCATTCACATACATCAAGGTCTTTCCAAAAATCTAGGATGTTGTAATGTATTGGTGTTGTATATGTGTGGATCCGAGCAGCATGGTCTTTTGCAATTGACACATGGAAATTTTGTCAATGTGCAGATTTTCTAAGTGCAGTTCAAAAAAATTTGGTATGGCTCCCAGTATACCAATAACTACTGGGACTACCACAGCCAGTTTATGCCACAATCTTTCAATTTCAGTTTTCAGGTCTTGATACTTTATTATCTTCTCCAATTCTATGTTTTCTATCCCCTGATATTGCCACATCAATTATCCACACTTTCTTTTTTTTCAAGCACAGTTAACTCTGATATGTTACAATTCAAGACTTTATCAGACTGCATTCAGAAACCCCAGAATATTTTCACCTGCTCATTTTCAGCCCCCTTTTCCACTAAATGTTCCCACCAATTTTTCATTTACCAGCACATGATAATTTTTACATCATGTTCCAGTGAATAATGCATATCTTTAACTTGTGTGATCTTTTTGCACAATTGATCTGCTGTTTCTTCTTCTTTGCAAGAATCTGCTCTTTGAATCATTTGATGATTTTTCAGTTCTGGCCTTAACTACATTAGTTCAAATAGCTTGCTCTTACGCTGCCAAAATCAAGCCTTCAAATTCTTTTTTTTTTAATGTTCCAATTGTAAACCCTTGCCAGGCTTTATGAAGCTTTCCCCTTGATCTTTTGTAGAAATTAACCATGTAATGCTTTTCATTGCCAGCATTCTGTTCTTGTTTTTATTACATTATTTCAATATTCTGCACATTCAGTAAGTTTTTAACTTGCATCAGTGCTTGTTCTTCGCTGCTTCATGTGTAATCAGCCAATATATGCTTTTCTTCTGCAACAGTTTGTTTGACTCCAAGTAAACCTTGGTCTTCCTTTCTGCAAGGCAGGTATAACTATAAATATCACTACTGGAATGTATTGCATAGTGAATAATCATTAGCTTTTTTGTTTTTTGATCAGAACTGTGCATTTCAGCTTGTGTCCAGTTAATAATTCCAGTAGGGTATTGTATCACAGGTATGGCCCAGGTGTTGATGACTTCGGTGGTATTTCTATCATTTAATTTTATCTTTAGCACTTTTCTTACTCTTTGTATGTATTCTTTACTAATCACCTTTTTAACTTATCCATGTTTGATGTTGTCTAACTGTAAAGTAACTGTAGACTTCATCATGATGGTTCCTGGTACTTTGGCTTTTCTACCATGTCAGTTCCTTTAACTCTTCACGATTTTACCCTTCTTTATTACTATTGTATACTTTTCTCTAGCCCAAATTCCATTGCTATCTCTGTGCTAAAAGGTCTTACAGTGTTTGTCCATTACTGGATTTCAATTTCTGATCTTCCATAAAGCTTCATCCATATGCAAGTGTAAGATTTTGGTAACAATTTTTTCGCAGTGTGGTAGCCAAGATTTGTTTTCTTCAAAATCGATGGAAGTGGGATCATAATAATATTATGATTGGTTGCACATCAGCCAGATGTTTAGCCTGGATTTGGCATCTTTGCCCAAACTTATTGGGCAGAATTTGTTATTTCATGTTGTTAAAGATATCACTGCAGGATATAAACTGTTCCAAGTAAAGATGGTCTTTGTAACTGAGTGGTGGTGATCTTATCAATGCCGATAATATTCAAGTAGTGCTTCAGTTACCTTGGTATTATCATTGTTTTCTCTTACCATTGTCATTCTACTTTTATTTGTAGGTCTTTGTATTTTGTTTTTCTTCTCCAGTTCTTTCTCTTCTATTATGCTATCTTCAGTATACTACAATATCCACTATCCAGGCTTTTTTGGGGAGCTTCTTATGAACAATTGTGTTGATGATATTATGTGGCAGGCACATGTCTACTTGAATTATAAAAGTTTATTTTAAACTTTTGAATTATAAATTATAAAAGTCCCAGGGCACTTTAGCATCTTCATTTTCAGTTGTTTTGTCTATTTTGTGGTCCCACCCATTCTTGTTTGCAGATAAGTGTATTTCTCATAGATATTCCAATGTATCATTGTTATTATTTTATCATGCAGTTGTTTGTACTCAGTCCCTACAATCGTCTTGCAGCAGCTAACCATTATTATTATGGTTTGTCAATCAACACAGTCAGCCAGATATTTAGACTGGATTTGGCATTCTTATCCACCTCTTGAATATTATTACTATTAATTATTATATAAATTTAGACCGCTTGAGCTATGCATTACAGATGAGATAAAGGCTGCATATCCTTAAAGAACAATAAGCAAGGCATCATCTAGCTATAGTTAAAGAAGCATGTGGATGTTGCCCTACAGTCATATGCAAGAGTCTGCAATTTGAATCTTAGTGAGTCAGGACTGAACCACAGAATCAGGTTATCCCGGTGCAATGACGGACACTAATTGTTTCTTAAGATTAGGAACACATGATGTCATCCTCTACTCTCCTCCCACCCACTGGGAAGGCCACCTCCACCCATCTCCCTGTCCACATCAAAAGTAGTATTTTCCAGCTCAATGCTGGCTCAAGCCATGTGACCTAGTTCTCCTGATATACTTCACTATGTATTGTGCCAGGACTACCCTCATCCCTCTGGTCACTGGTTAGGGACCTCCATCGTTATTTCATTTCAGACTGCTAAAGCAGTAAAGTGCTGGCCTATTTTTCCCCACAGATTCACTGCTGGAACAGTGAAAGTTGAATGTTTTTCACAACTTCCATAATAGAGGGAGTAGAATGCATCAATCAGAGGCCAATGGAACAGTGGGCCATCAATGGTGGCCGAAAGGGAGGAAAAGATTCAAAAACAGAAAAAGATCTCTTAAACTAGCTGCATTTTCAGCCATTTTCCACAAAGGACTCAAGCAACTGCAGTGTGGAAAAACTCTCAACAAAAATCTAATGGTTCTTGTGGCATCTGAAAATTCATACGCAAAAGTACTGCCACATGGATGTAGTCACAAGTGTCCCCTGCTAGCCACATTTAGCCATATTTATGATTATTATCAGGGGTGGGATTCAAAATTTTTAACAACCGGTTCTGTGGGCATGGCTTAGGTGGTGGGCGTGACTTGGTGGTCATGTGACTGGGTGGACATGGCTTGGTGGTCATGTTATCGGCTGGGTGTGGCCAACTCAATATCACTCACATAGAGGCACCATCTCCTCGCCTGGCCTCTCATGACTGTGGGGATGCTACAACTGTCATAAGTGTGAAAAATGGTCATAAGTCACTTTTTTCAGTGCCATTGTAACTTTAAATGGTCACCCCACACAAGCAAAGTACCAGCAAAGGAGGGGAAAAAAACTCCAGAGAAGTTCCAGAGACAGGAAGTCTAGTCCTGCCAAGAATGTAGTAAGGGTTAACGGAGAGGCAGTTTCTGTAAGCAACACCAGAATGTTTCCTTCCTGCCTTCCTTACAGGATTAGGCCAGTAATTTCTTCTAACAACCAGTTCTCCTAACTGCTGAGAATGTTAACAACTGGTTCTAGCTAATAGGTGCGAACTGGTAGAATCCCACCCCTGATTATTATTGTTCTAAAGTCGGCCAGATGCTTAAGCGGAATTTTGTCCATCTGTTAAGTCTTTCCAACGAACCTTAGATAAGATGTTGTTGTTTAATAATATTATAAGCATCATTGCAGGATGTAAACTCTGCCACAAAGTTGCCTTTTGCAATTGACTTGATTTCCTCAATGCCGAGGATTTTCAAATGGCACTCTGGGTGTTTTTGGATTGCATCCCAGGCATCTATTACTGTTGGTATGTTTTGCTTATTTTACCAGTCATTCTTCTCTTTGTAGATCTTTGTATTTTGTGATTTTCTCCAATCCTTTCTCTTCTGTTCTGCTATCTCCAGATATTGCAGTGTCCACTCTTGTCTTTTATGAATGAAAGCAAATACAAAGGATATTTGTTGCAGGATCCAGGATAATGTCTTTGCAGGATCTAGGATAATGTTGCAGGATCCAATCTAGAGGTTGAGTCTTCCAAGCTTTCAGAGACATGCTGGAGCCCAACCTAAGGGAACTTTTCTCTCTTCAGAATGTGCGCACTAGTTTACCATCAGCTTATCAGGTACTTAGGAGTCGAGGTGCAGCAGCACAAGGAGACAACAACCAATGACTTAATAGCCAGCCACCAACCCCCAATTAACAACTAAAAGCCACACACAACTAGGCACCACATAATACTATGCATAGAACCCCCAGTATACAGATTCTAGAGGGAGAGAAGTTCCCTGAAGGTGGGCAGCACCACGATTCCAAACACTTGGAAGACTAAACCTCTGGTCCCAGTAACCAACTCAGATTGGATCCTGCAACTTTTGTCCCTTTTTCTTATCAACAATTGTTAAATCTGGTGTGTGTTGTATGGCAGATACATATCTGTTTGAATTCTAAAACCCCAAGAGCTTCTTCATTTTCTGTTACTTTGTCCATTTTGTGGTCCCACCAGTTCTTGATTGTAGTCAAGTGGTATTTCTTGCAGATATTCCAATGCAACCAACCATTACCACTCTGTCAAGCTGTTGTTTGTATTGCTATGGTTGGTCACACAATCAGCCACATATTATTATTATAGAATAGAATAGAATAGAATAGAATAGAATAGAATAGAATAGAATAGAATAGAATAGAATAGAATAGAATACTTTATTGTCCAAGTGTGATTGAACACACAAGGAATTTGACTTGGTGTAAATACTCTCAGTATACATAAAGAAAAGGTACATTTGTTAAGAATCAAGAATCATAATGATAGTCATACGGTACAATCAACAATCAAATCATACTAGGAAACAGTCAATATAAACCGTAAGGATACAAGCAACAAAGTTACAGTCCTACAATCACAAGTGGGAGGGGATGGGTGATGAGGAGTGATGAGAAGATTAGCAGTATTAGTAGTGCAGACTTTGTAAATAGTTGGACAGTGTTGAGGGAATTATTTGTTTAGCAGAGTGATGGCTTTCGGAGAAAAAACTGTCCTTGTGTCTAGTTGTTCTGGTGTACAGTGCTCTATAGCGTCATCCTGAGGGAAGGAGTTGAAACAGTTTATGTCTGGGAGGGGTCTGTAAATATTTTCACAATATTTCAAATATTTTTTTCTTTTTGTAATATTGTGCTGCTTGTTTCTAAGACACTTTGAATCTATAGATATATATATAAGTGAAATACCACTCATGTATCATCACAAAATCTCCAGAACCGTAAAGCCTACAAACTTGAAATTTGCCAAATATGTTCTTCTTGGCTTCTACGTGTTCACTAAGAAAGGATTTTTCAAAATGACCATCAGAGCATTAGCATTTTGTATATTATTATTAACATACTCTGATGCTAAGGAGTTCTACTCCCCCTCCCCACCTGAAAAGAAATCTGTTCCAAATGCAAAACACAAGCAGAGGAGAGGAGTTTCACTTTCAGTTTTAGTTTCACAGCAGCAACCAGCTTTAGTACAGAACAGTTGAGCTAAGCCATGGCCAGGCTCCTTGCTGTCTCTTTCTTGCTCACACAGCAAATACTGTTTCACTTTCCAAACAGCCCTCAACTCTCTCATACATTGACAGGACGCTAGCCTGATGAGTACCTATGGTTGCTGGTAGGCAGAGACAGAATTTTTTTCCCTTATTTTCGTCCCCAAAAACTAAGCCCGACCTCATAGTTTGTAGCGAAGCACGGATATCGACCTAGTACTTTATAAACATTAATTTGCACAGCCTTTTACAAGACAGGCCAATAGCAGAGTATACAGGGAAATGGGGACACTCAATTATCTAAGTAAGTGAGAAACTAAGTGACAAGAATGAGCCACCCAGAATGTCCTGACAATGATTAACTTCTAGTCAGATTAAAGATTTATATCGGAGGATATACTGTGACTTTCCATGTCAAGATGAGGGATGTAAAACAAGTCAGCTACGGATGGTATGATCTGACATACTGATTTGTCATAATGTGTGAAAAAGGATTCTAGCAACAAGGGCTTCATAAGTAGTAACAGCTTTTTGATGAAAATATTGCCACATGCAAACAAGGCTTGGATATAAATTGTACCGAGGTTTTGGGTGAGGTGCTTCCTGCATAGAGATTCTTTAGCTCAATCTCCCATCCTTTGAAGTAGGAGTCCTCCTCCTCTTCTCGGGCTGTTCCACTGAACGATGGTCCCTCCCCATGAAAGTTCTCACCAGTTAAATTCTCAGCAAAAGTCTCCAGAGTGAAGGGCTCCTTCCAGCTACAGCAAAGAGAAAGAACCAGGTCAGAATTCCTCAACCTGAAATCGTCAGTTGTCTCAGACTACAATCCCCAGAATTCCCAGAATTTTATGCTAACTGGGATTCCTGGATATTGTCATTTGCTCCAAAGATGTCAACTTGATGGAATCTGTGCAGAGGTGAATCACAATGTTTCTGACTGGGTATAAACTGTGTCCTTCCTTATTTGAGAGATCTTCCACGTTATTTTCTCTTTCGGTCGATTTTCTTTTTTGTTTTGTTTTGATTTTCATTTGGTAAGGAAGTAACTTGTAAGAGAGATGTACTAAAATGCAGGCAAGCTGGCGCTGCTGTTTGTGGCTCTGTGCAGTTCCTATCAGAGGCTGGCTCAGTTTAGGTCCCTGATTTCCAAACTTGGCAAGTTTAAGATGGGTGGACTTCAACTCCCAAAGTTTCATTCTGGCTGGGGAACTCTGGAAGTTGAAGTCCACGCATCTTAAACCTGCCACATTTGGAAAACGGTGGTTTAGGATTGTTGGTTTTTTTTAATTTTCTGAGGATAGTTTTAAGCACTTTATACACTAAAAGCTGTGCAGATGCTAAAAAGACCACAAACGGAAAATGCCACTTTTAACATGTCACACATTTTACTCCCAACTGACACTATTCCATCCATGCTGTTAGATGATTCCACACTTTTGTTTTAATAGTAGGCTATTTCAGTGGTGGTATTCTACCGGTTCAGCCTGGTTCTGCCGAGCCAGCAGCGGCGATGAGCAGCGGAGACTGAACCAATTCTCTCCACCACTCTGCTGTTGGGCCTACCAGCTCACCTGGGCTCCCATACTCACCTTTATCCTCTGCTTTTGAAGCGCGGCAGCAGAGTGCCGAGCGGCAGCTGCTGAAGCGACCTTGAGAGTGCAGGCTTACAGGAGGTAAGTTGAAACGCCTCTGCGCCTGCGCAAAGTGTGTGTTTGGCGCACATGTGAACACGCACAAAGCGCATCCACTAAGCTACGCCCACCGAACCGGTGGTAAAACGTTTTGAATCCCACCACTGGATAAATAAAATGTTGGACACGGATAAAACATCATTCTAAAAAAAACACAGAATGTGATGGTAATCTGTAATAATTATAAGACAGGAAAATCTCTAACACTGTGGCACTTCAAATAAAGAACTGGGGAAGAAGCTGGTCTGTTTATGACTAAATGGTAATACTCCATGGTTTGCTTCATGGAGATTTTTCGCTCTCAGTTTTCAAGGATGCTTCTCTAGGGAAATCCTTTGACATAGCGTTGCATGGGCTCGAGCTCCCTCTAAAGGCCTTTGTTGGAAGTACAACTTATACCAGGCAATGAATTGTAACATTACGTTTTGCAAATTCTTCTGCTCCTGGTTGATCAGAACTTCCATTTAGATTATTCTACTTTTTCCTTTCCATCCTGGGTCTTGCTCCTTTTTTGTTGCTTCAGGAAGTAGTTAAGGCAGGATTCTTAGCTGTCTGCAATCCCAGCAGCAAATTCAAGCCCTTTTCTTTAGTACTGTCGTAGTTTAAATAATTCTATGTAGTCTATGTATTATTATAGCTGGACATGTGTTACATACTCAATATTTATTCATTTATTTATTTAACATATTTACATGGCTGCTCATGTCACTAATCATGAGTCTGGGAGATATACAAAAATAATCTATTTAATTGTTGGAATCTAAGCATTCTGCCTAGGCCTGTGTTTCACAACCTGAGCCATTTTAAGATGTGTGGACCAACTAACCAACCAACTCTTAAGATATGTGGACCAACTATATCCCTGATTGGGGAATTCTGGGAGTTGAAGTCCACACATCTTCAAATGGCTCTGGTTGAGAAACACAGGCCTAGATTGTCATAGGTAATATTTTCTAAAAATCTGGCTTGATGCCTTGATGCAAGCATGACAACCTGAATGGTTTTCATAACACAAAAATAAGGATATCCAGTTTCTGTTTTAGGTTTAAGAATATGAACTAATGTTTGGACTAAGCCATAAGCATTACAGGTCTCCAGTTCCCTTAAAACAAAATCCAATCTCCCTTAAGGAAGATACCAAATGATAATAACCATATAAAGGGCTCTTCTTGTTTCTTTTTTTAGAATATTGTTTATAATAACAATTTATAATTGTGTTGTTACCACTGATAATAAAAGTACGGGTGCAGGGAGGAAATTACACTATTAACAATCACACTGATTAATAAGAACCTTCAGAGTTAATTTCCTGAAAATTAATGGGTAAAATCCAGGCACAGCATTCCACTTGCAAATAAGTCAAATCACAATATAGTAGGCCTCTTGTTTCCCTGCCAACAAAGGGACTTAAGAAGGCAGGAAGACTGCAAGGGGTGTGTGTGTGAAAATATGAAGAGACAAGTTTGGGGTGTGTCAGGAATGAGCTTTAATTAGAAGGAAAATCAAGCCGGCACTTGCTTTTGGAAACAGTGTCTTCGACATATCTCTTAGCTGCCTGTCAGCAGCCAAATTGAACAGGATGGGTAGCACATGAGCTTAAAAGCAAGGAGAGGGAGAAGACAGCCCTAAAAGTTACTCATGCAAGATAAAAAAGTAAACCAGAGAATTTGGGGGGGGGGAGTGAAAGTGTCACCCCTGAGGAAAACCAGGGACTTTTATTTTATCTAATTAGGAATCCAGGTGAGGTGCAAAAGTTTGTAGAAAATTGTTTTATTCCTACAGTATTTAGAACTTCAGCCAATAGGTATTGTATTGAGGCCTTTTCAGGGAGGAAAGGAAAGATCCCAATTAGACCAAGCACATTATTTCATTTCAAATAGTGGCGTAATACTTGTCATGTAGGCACCTTATATAAACAAATAATAAACAAATAAATGAGACTTCCTGGCGGACTGAAGATGAGGAAGAAGCCATAACCAAATAAAAATATGTTTCAACTACTAGGTTTTATTTCATTTCAATATTCAAGAAAATCTCCCTGATGGTAAGATCTGTGCAATAGCAGAACAATCTACCCACAGAAGTTATGGTTCTCCATCTCTGGAGGCTTTTAAGAAGAGCTGGGTAGCCCCCACTTTTAGATGTTTTCATTGGGTTTCCTGTAGAAAATTGGATTAGATGATCCTTGTTCAGCTCCACAGATCTACAATTCTCCCTGTGACCTGTCAGCATTACATTTTAAAAATGCTGCTCTCCTCTAGGAATGGCTAAAGTTTATAACTACAGCAGACAAAATAAGGTGACACCTTATGGCTCACTGAGCATGGAAAAACCCATTATGTTTTTAGATGCTCAAAATGGAACATAGTTGTACTTGGCCATCTTTAACAAAATTCTGGGTGGGTGGTTCGTTGGTCCTGGCCAAGTACTTAATATCATCTAATAGTAGTTCAATTTCACATGAGGTTTTTTCCATAGGATTGCAGGCATGTTTATGAATATGTAAGTTTCAAATTACACAGAGAAGGTGGCACATGCGACACTACAACATGTTTCGTTTCCTTATAAAACATGTTAACATGGAATTGAATATTATACTACATACACACAATACACATAGACACACAGAGCACAGCAGTATGATGCCAAGGTGCCTAACCATGCTTGCTTTTTTTCAACACAAAGGTTGTAGCAGATGCCTTCTTCTAATAATATGAAATTTGTGATTAAGGTTAGCTTGCAATGCTGCATTCTGTTTGCCAGCCTCCACACAACTGCATTCAGAGAAGAGTCTGCTATGATTGTTATAATAAAGCAGTGGCCTTCCTTAAATGTTGCTTCATGATCTAGAACCTATAGCTAACTAAGAAAATGGATTTCTCACCTAGGTGCTTTGGCCTCAGAATCTTGACTACTGTATAATAAGTAGCCAAAGCAACAGAGGGCGCTCTCATCCAGGGTGAGGTAATAAACATTCTTGGCTGGTTGACATTCCCCACCTGGCCTGCTAATAACATCCTCACCAGTTTGCCAAAAGATAGTAAGTTGCCTTGCCAAAACCCAAAGGAATCTTTCTAACTTGCAAGGGTGACTTTAGTGGGCTACAAAAAAGTGTTGTCCACACTGCTCTTTCGGGAAAGTAACCTAATAAAACTCAGCACTCTGGCGTTTCTTTTCTTTTTTCTTTTCCCCTTTTTGCACAGGCATGTGAATAAGTGTGAGCAGCCCAAATTAGCTTACAAAGAGGCTTTCAGCAAACAGGACAACCCAGGGGCGGGATGTAAATTCCTTTCCTTAGTGTTTTCTTTAACAGAGATTTACTGCTGGGTGTGGACCCAGCAGCTGCCAAGTTTGTGTTCTCCTCATGTCAGGAGAGTGGGAACCAAAAACCTGGGGTGGCACCACACCCAGACGCTGCCATTGCTTTCAGAACAGGCCCAGCAGCTTAGACGGCCTAGTCTTTGGTAACTGCCTCATGTTCCCAGTGCCTCCTACCTTTACTGGGTGTGATAGAAGGAAATTTCTTTGGTGTGGATCCTGGGGTAGCCCAGGTTAAGCCTGCATCAGCAGAATTCCTCCCAGAGAGGTATTTCCTGCCCTATAAGCAAAGTGACCTCATGGTGTCTTTTAGTGGGAAAGAGCTCTCTTTCCAAACAGCTGGTTAATGGTCTGTCCACTTTACCATGGGGGACACAGAGATACAGGGTCAGAAAAGAAGGAGCTTTCAGCATGATAGATATTTGGAATCTGCACATTTTGATAATGTGATAAGGAGGAACAATGCATGTCCCCACACTCTGCCCAGCCAATATATCTGTGCTAGAGAAAGTGCATTTCCCTTTGGATTCCAATGACAGTATTGAAGTGTTGAGAAAATGATGGAATAATCATTGCAAGTCTTTGCAATTGAGACATTTGAATTTTACACTGGATGGAATCTGTTAGAATTATAACATTGCAACAGAAGCACAATGACAATACATTATTTGAGGAAAATTAGGTCCATCTAATAAGTGAGATGGGCAGCACAGAAATTTAATAAATAAATAAATATACTTATTTGCTTTTCTTGCATCTTTTTCTTCTATAGATCCTTTGCTGTTGCATTTATTAATTAGATTAAAATTTCAAAAATGCAAAAGACTCAACCTACTTCCATATTTTAAGCAACTTCTCCATTACAATAAATAATTGGTGTAAAATCAGAGAAAGCATATTGTTTCTTAAAAACTATCTTCCTTGTGGGTTAGGATTGGGTTAGCCTACCATGGCTATTATACAAGTTGTACCCCATATTATCCCTACATTGAGACTAAAATCGATTAGATTACAAGAAGCAATCAGACCACAAGTCCCCAATTTGCCTCAGGAACACATGTGAAATTGGATCTGGGTTTCCTCAATCGAAAACCATCATTTAAGTCCAATCTTTTTCTAGCTTGTATTCCATCAAAGTCCTGGATTTCAAATTCCAGAATGTTCAACTAACATGGCCTATAACCAAATTAGCTGAAGGGTATGGAACTGAAGTCCAACACATCTGAGTAGCAGCAAGTTTGTTAAAAGATTGACTGACTATTATTATTATTTGGACTCTATGGCTTTATTTCTCTGCTTATAGGCTTCCCTAGTCTGGATTTCATAGATCATAATATGATCACTGCATGGTCCTAAATTGTGGAAAGATATGAGCACAATGGGCAAGGTGAACTCATCCAGTTCTCTTAAATTCTATCCTGTTCCCAAACATATGCAGGAAACACTAACATATTGTCCAAGAGTTGAAGACTGAAAACAAGGTATCAATTGTGCCTCAACTATCTTCTAACTGTTGCTAATTCACACATTTTAGATCAGCTGGACCAGGTCAGAACCAATTCTGACCTAGTCCAGCTTTTCCAAGGTAGAGACCAAATGTCTGGGTGCTGTAAAGGTTGATTTTAAGACTACTGCAATTTTGGCCACGCTTGAAAACAGCAAAGGAAAGTTGGAGGTGAACACTCTTTAACATGGTGGAGACCAATCTTTCTGGATTCATTATAAAGGGACCTTGCAATTAATCAATGAGTTTAAATGGTCAGGGAAAAGTGATTTTGGGTAGGATTCTGCAGGGGCCTAAAATGTCCCGTGAAGCAAACTCCAGTTCATGTAGGGATCAGAAGACTCGGCTCAGTGCCAGCCAGAAAAACTTCTTCAAAGCAGGAGTAACCTGGCATCTGCTGATTGGCTGATCATTCTGCAGACTGACAAATGGAATAGCTGGGCTACTCCTTCTGGGATTAGCACACCGGTCACTTGGCATCCTGTGAAACCTCACAATGTCAACCTGACTCATCTCATCTGGCAGCTGGCCATCGCCCTCCCCTTTCCTTGCCCACCCAAGAATTCTCCCAAGCCGGGACAAGCTGAGTCAGGAACTTTGCTCTGATTGAGCCCCACCCTACCCCCCCTCCCTGCTTGTACAGCTGGAATGAACTGGTTTAGCTGCCCATCGTCAGCAAGATTGGAAAACTTAAGCCACAAACTCTTGCCTGGGAAAACAGGAGGAGAAAGTTAACCCTCCCAATGCCAGCAAAATGGCCCAAACACAGGTGTTTGCCTGCTAGAGTGGTGGTTATTTCTCCAGAGCCTCCTGGTGCCAGATGTTTTAATTTCTTACCCTCATAGCAACTGATATTCTACCTCCACCTAATCCTTCCCAATAAGATCAATCATATCATGTTAGAAATACAGTAGAACCTCTGGTCACAGACGCTTCTGACCATGACCAAATCTGGTTCTGATCAAAAAAATTCACAAAATTTTTGAATCTGGTCATGAACACATACTCAGGTGGCAATCAGACATGACCCTTGACCCAGAAATTCCTGAACACGAAACATTAGAAGATGAAGAAATTGCCAAAGTTATGAAACAAATTATGGTCGTGACCAGAGGTTCTACTGTAGAACATTTCAAACTCATGCTGAAAGCCCAGGAAACTTCCTCTTAGAATGGTACAAAATGAAGGCTTTCCAACTTCAGCCCTTTCTGTCCAAATTTGTCTCCTTTGAGATCTGTGAGGCCTACTTCAGGTTCTCTCTGTCCACTGGACTGAGTTATTCTGCAGCTATAAATCTTTGGCCTGGTTTGTTGGGCCCCACAATTCCACCAGGCAAACTGCAAATAACATATTGACTTTCAGCTAAATTGTAAAACAAGCTTAGCTAAGGTAGTTAAACTATAGTTCTACAAAACTAGGGCTATGACTATTTATTACTTTTTTTACAAACCCTATTTGTTTGAAACGAGAACAATGCTACTTGACCGAAAACCTATCAATGCACACATTTCTAAGTTCCAGAGTGTTCTGGTCATAAAAAGATTTTTTTAAGGCCCATAAAAATTGTGCTTGCTTTGAAAATTATCTTCCTTTAGATAAGACTTCAAAAATTTAGATAGCAACCAGATGGGGTGGATAGGGAAATTTGGGAGGTAGAATTCAGCAGTTCTGGGGGACACCACATTAGAGAAGACTGCCTTAATTCAGATAGTCACCTCCAGACTATGATCATTAGGACATCAGAAATCTAATACTTCTTAAAATAATATGGCCAGAACCCGGAAATGGGAGGGAGAGGAGTATCCAGTCCAGCTGCAATATAGAATTCTTCAAACAAAGCTTCACTAATTTGATTAGCCTCACATTTAAAGCCATGGTCCTTCTAATACAGAATGAACAAGATGAAAAAGAGGCAACCAATGAGATGCAACGGTTAACATATTGGATTAGGTGCAGGGAGACCCAGATTCCAGTCCATCCCAATGATAGAAGCTCAGATCCTCCATTGTCTCTTCAATCAATCTACCACCCAAGGTTGTTGCTGTGGAGGACAACTGGAGGAGGCAGAGGTCTCGGGCCAGGGGTCAAAATGATGAAGAAAGTGATATTGTGCTGTTGCTATGTAAGCTCTGCCCCTGCTTGCATTGCAAGACTTGCAAGACCATTTCTTTGGCCATGTTCATGAAAGTATAGGATTCTGCACCTCTGGGAAGGATCCAGGAAGGCCTCCTTGAAGTCCTGAATGAAAGAGAGGATAACAGTGTAACAAATAGTTAAATCAAATAATATTATAGGCTTAGCCCAAAGGAGCCATCCCTAAACCCATGATGGTCTCTTGAGTGCAAATTTTTGGTTATAACCATAAGACCTACAGTTGCATACGTTTTTTATGCACACGGATAACTTGAAATGCTCCTCAAATAAGTCCCCCCCCCCACTTTTCTTTCTTTAATTTAATTTATTGGCCATTATTTCAGGCCAGGAAGGCCGCCACCACGCTTACTTTCTTTAACTGCTGAAACAGGCCCAACCTATTTCTGACAACAAAGTCTGATTTTTATGGTGTGAGCTGCTTAATTGCCAGCTGGATTCCACCCTCCCTGTTCAGACCTGCTCAGGCAAAACTCCCTCGCCCTACCCCATGGCTCAGATGCCTGGAAGCAAACTGAAAATGCTGAATTAGGCTGGGAAGGCAGCGTTGTTGTTTGGGTTGTTTGTTTTTTTTTTTTTTTTTGAAAGCTCAGCAAGAAAGCTCTGACTCCAGAGGCTGTCCCTGCACCAACTGGGTGGGAGATGCCAAAGTCCTCCTTTTCTTTAGCTTTCCTGTTCAGATCTTGTATCTCGGGAAAGTTTCAAACTTCCCAAGTTCTCTAATTTGATCCCCTGTTTCCAGTGAAGCAGTGACCAGTCAAAGCACTCTAAAACTGAAACACGTTGCAATGAGGTGGGTCCATCAGGGGTTTTTTGGAAGACGTTGGTCTTCATGTTTGTTCTCTTGCAATTGTTATCAAACCCAAAGGCAATGTACCACCTTGGGATTATTTGTCCAAAAAGATCCTGCTTTGGTTTTGAAAGATGCAAGGAAGTTTAAGGTAACACCAGGTGTGCTTCCAAATCTGTGTGAGAGATTATTTGGGGCCGTCCTCAACACTGATCACTGGGCCTGTCTATAATACATCTGGGCAAACGAAGAAGTGCCAGCTTAGCTCAAAGGTGCTTTTTCAGGAGGCAACATGACTTTCTTGGGTTTTTTTATTTGAAGACCTTTCACTTCTCATCTAAGAAGCTTCTTCAGATCTGACAGGATAGTGGGGAATGGAAGGATTTATATTCCTTGCAGAGACGAAGCTGGTAATCTGCATCCTTTCCCATCCAAGAAGCTTCTTGGATGAGAAGCAAAATGTCTTCAAAAGAAAAAAACAAGGAAGTCCAATTGTCTCCTGAAAAAGCACCTTTGGGACAACCATTACCTGGATGACTGAGGATCTCTACAGGCTGTAAGTATTCCAGCAGCACATGTTTCAAATCAGTATACCAAGTAGCCAATATTGCTGAATCTATTTTAAATGCAGGTATTGTAAATTAAGGCTAACCATTTTTCCTCTGTTTTAATCTATGTACAAAAGTAAACTTTTGTTGCAGGACAAAGTTTTGGAATGAATATACATAGAGCAAATTCAAAGTCATTTCTTTAATGAAGCAAATTAGAGTAGTACAACTTATGACATATTTCAATATGTTCAATAACATACAATTTTTGAGTGCATAAAAAAAAGCAACATTATGTTGAATTTGATTGACTGGCATTCCCCAGAAAGGTTTTCTTGTTCTCTTTGATGGTTGGAATGATTTACGTGATACCTTGGTTATCTACATGTGTAGATTGTCTAAAAAACAACATAGTTGTAGGCAGCAGACTTTTTAATAGTCTTACCTGGGAAAGGTATTCTAAGGATACAAAACAGAATAACCATTCTAAAGGCTCATCTACATCACTTGCTGTGCTTAAAAAGGCCCCATTAATCATTTCTAAAGGCATGTCCCCGGGATATTGCAATCAGCTCACTGATGGCCTGCTACAACAGCAGCTCAAAGTTGGAAGTTAATGTATGGAAGTTAATGTCTGGAAACAGAGCTTTCTCTCTTTCATTGGCACAAGACTTCCCATGTGGTTAACCCAAAACCCAAGGAGGAAGGTCCTTGGGATGATCCAATCTGGATTGGCAATCCACTGTGCTTCAATTGGTTTGGCTTTGGAACCACTTTCTCCCATTTAGTCACTGGGCTCTTTATTTTTTGTCTTTTATAGGGAATATTGACGTCAACCTACAGAATGGTTGCTATTTCAAATCAAGAGCTCCTTTTACACAAATGAACTCTGCCTTTTCAACAATTATCTCCTGGCTATACAAGTAAGTAGATAGCACAAATCTAAACAGCCACTGAAGAGAGACAGAAAATTGTCTTTGCTGCCATTTTGTGGGTAATAGGTTGATAATCCTCGAGCAAAAAAAAAAGGGGGGGGGGGGTTGGAGGGAGGTAATTGGTTAGATGGAGTATCCAGTAAGTACAAGCACCAGCCCAAAACATGTTCTGTACAGCAGTGGATGGCAACTTTTCTCACAGTGACATTGGGCAGGCTTGGAATTTCCACCAGGGAAATCACCCATCATTGCCCTTATAGTGTCTCATGACAGAACGGTACTGACAGAGCCAGCCCAATCCTGATCTGGTGGTGTTTTTAAAATAATGCTGTAGAACAAGAGTGTCAAACTCAAGGCCCAGGGGCCGCATCCAGCCCACAGAGTGCTTAGATCTCACCCATGGGGCCACCCTGGAAACAGTGAAGGACCGGCCTGTGGTGCCTCTGCCAGCAAAAATGGAGCTCAGGAGGGCAGCCCTCACGGGCTCTATTTTCACTGGCAGAGAGTTGCAGGAGGCCGTTATAGACAAAAACGGAGCTCAGAAGCCTGTTTTCGCTGGCAGATCGTTCGGGCCACCACAGGTGCCCCAGCCACGAGTGATGTCGAGCTGGCCACGCTCACCTCAGCCACACCCCAGCCCAGCCCCTTTGGGTCAAACACAGCCCTGATGCAGCCTTCAATGAAATCGAGTTTGATACCCCTGCTGTAGAATCAACACTATTTTGCTGACACAACTTCCTCCTGGCTCAGGAACAGGTGAAAAGGGGTTATGGGAATGAGCCCTAAGATTAGGCAATTGAAAGAGCTGCATGCATTGAAGCCATTTCTTCAGAATTATTCTTTATTTGGTTAATTTAGATGGGAATTGTGGCAGATTTATTTGTCTGAACCATTCACTTGGGGAAGCTCTGCCATTAATTGGCTTGAATTTATTTGAGTAAATGACTGTCCCACATTCGCACTCAATCGATGAAAGCATTGCTCAGGAGATCTGCAAAGGGCAGTGGAGGGTACCCAATGGTCTGGCATTTCTCCCCACTATCACTCTGAGACTGATACCTACACGGCATAAATGCCTCACTTGTGCCCAGGGTGTGTCACCTATGATACCAGGTTGAAAATTCGGGCAGGGCACACTTAGGAAAATGGCAGCCTGTCCCCAGACACAAAGCCATTTGCACAAGCACATGCATACTTCATGTCATATCTCCGCCCTGCCATGCCAATACCTTTAATTGAAGACTGCCAGAATACTTGATCACTCCTTTAATTAAACAAGATTACAAGCTTTGGCAGAGCCTTGTATCTTTCAGATCCTAGGGGCAGGTACAGAACATTCTGCTGTTCTCCTTGTGCTTGTGCTAACAGGAAAAATCATGTCTGCTTTTCTGGTAAAGGACACACTCATGGAAGAGCCCCAATAGTCACTCTGGTCCTTTAGAGCAGGGGTCTCCAACCTTGGCAACTTTAAGACTTGTGGACTTCAACTCCCAGAATTCCTCAGCCAGCAAACTGTGGGAGTTGAAGTTCACAAGTTTTAAAGTTGTCAGGGTTGGAGACCCCAGTTTTAGCTTTAGAGATCTGGCCAATATCGTAATTTCTCTTTAACTGAAGATAGAGAGGTGATAGGCATTCCAAGACCTGGGAGGGAAATGTGGAACAGCCTGAGAGGTCTAGGTAATGCCAGAAATCAGCAAAGTTTCCCTTTATATATACTCAGTAATATTTACAATAGCCCTTTAGGACAGGCAGACACTGTTAGTTTCCTTCTGCCAAACACAAGAATGGCAGTTTGCCCCCAAGTCTGGTTGTGCATTTCTGGGGACCGCAGTGGCATCTGGATTGTTGGCCTCTTGGCTTATTTTGATGTTTTCCATATGAAGCATCTGATGGGCCCCTAAATGCAAAAATATAACTAGAAAGAAAGTGCCTGTCCCCTCTTTTATGTGCAAGCGTTAGTCAGCCAGTTCAAATCTGCTAAACTGACAAACAAAATTGTTGTTACTGCTAAGTGAGTTTTGTGGATACAGCAGGGACTGGGCTGTTCTGCTCTGTAGGAGATGGTGGAAGCTTCAGCAAGATACATGCAGGGAGGAACTCCAGCATGAGCTGGAAATGATGACCCCCTGCTCATTGTATTCCCAGTCCTCCTCTGAAATATAAGAATGGTTTCAAAGACTATAGCCCTTTTCTTATAAGCTACTTTTCTTCTTGCATACATTAAAAAATAACAAATATTAATCATGAAAAGAGTATGCCTAACAGGCATTTCCTTGGGCTGCATACTCCAATTCCATTTTATTGCAACTGCAGAAATAAGCTATCTATTCCCAAAGTGGCAGGAAACCTGATGGTTACTGAGAGCATTCCTCCTCACTGCACCCCAGATTTCCTCAGTGCTTGTCAATCAAGGGTTATATTGCTCCTGCGGGCCTAGAGTAGATCCAATCGTGTGCTTTGTCCATATTTTGCAGACAGTGTTATCCAATTTGCCACTCCTGACAACTGAATATCCTCCATTAGAACGTGGAAGGATGTGGTTCCCCTTTTCTCCTCCTTGGCTATGGCTGTAGTACAAAGAGAAAGGGGTGAGGGGAATGTTGTTGTCTAAGTCTGCTCAAGTGATATTGGAGTTCATCCTGTGCTTTGCTAATTGTGATTCCGTTTTGCTCTGATTCCCCAACAGGTTCCTCATGAGCATCAACACACCTAACAAAATCTTCTTCAGTAAGTATGCTGCCTCACCGTTGTTTTCAAAATCTGCCTTTCTTTTATTCATTTGTTTTAAAGGAAGCTAGCCACAGCTATAGCAAAGCAGTACCTCAAAAGGAAGGAAATAGAGTGGTGGATAGCTGCAACCTAATGCTTGGTTTACAAAGGAACTCAGGAAAAAAAAAGTCAAAGGTAAACCAAGGTGGTTGAATATATTCAAGAGGGAAAGAGGAACAATGGGGAATAACCTCCTGAGGTTCCTTTCTTGTTCATGGAAGCCTTCTGATTGGCTACTCTCATCATGGCAGCCCTGGATTTGGAGGAGAATGTCCATGATATGCTCTCAAAATTCCAAATGTATCCATTGGCCACAAACGTTTGGCATCCTGAGTATGTGCGATGAAAGCAGGCACATCTGTCTATGTTTGCTTGTTTTGCGTAATTCCTTCCACTGGTACAAGCCAAAAATGAGAATGAGAAAGAGAGAGAAAGGGAGATGCTGAGAGCTAATTACACAGTTTTTGAAATCCCTCTCACTTCTGAGATGGTGCCAGGCCTTTCATCTTTCCATTCGTAGTTGCAAGAGCTATCTATCATGTAAGTCATAGGGACATACAATTCTATGCTGACTACAAAGATAAACATACATCCTTCCTCACAGAAGCCACTACTGAGAAGGTGAAACAGCACCCACAAAAATGGCTGTCCGCTCTGTGAACCAAGTTTGAGATTTACTACATTCAGGGGTGGGTTTCTACTGATTCTGTCCACCTCTGTAGAACCGATAGCTCTGAAGTTTTTGCCCACCCACCCACCTGGATTCTTACCTGACCTTTATTTCCTGATTTTTTTCAACTTCAGCTGCCGTGCGAGGCACGGCTGCAGTTAAAAAAGCAGGAAAAGGGGGCTTTTTCAAAGGCTGCTTCTCTGCACTCAGCGTGCTGATGACGATTTACAGGCGCGCTTCGACAGCTGCAGGGAAGCACATCGTAAATCACGGAACCTTGTAAGTCAACCGAACTGGTAGTTAACCCTGTCAGATCCACCCCTGACTACATTCACTCCTTTATAGATCTTGTGCCCCTCCCCTTTATGTGCAGTCTAGGGGTCTGGCTGGAGTATTTTCTCTATCTTATTGATGACTGAAATGTTTCAATCTTGCTTACACCTCCAAAGTCAGACCTGCAAGAACTGGTGTGTCAGTTCCATCATGGAAGCCCTGGCAAGCTTGCCTGCCAAAAAGGAAGGCACGGAACATTCTCAGGATTGGAGAAAATGTTCTCCTTCTGGTTCTGGTTCTGGTGAGGAACCCCGAATGAATGAAGGGGCAGTGACGAGGAAGCCAACAAGTCCCTTGGGAATAGAGGAGGTCTGTGAAAGCCATGGAAGCACTTCTGGGGAGCACCTAAACCAGTTTTTCCCACTTTCATAACCTTCAGATGTTTGGGCAAATAATTCCTAGGATAGGGTTACTGCTGGTCCTGATATCAGATTGGGGAGGTTGTATTTCACAAGCATAAAGACTTTTCTTTTTCAAAAAAAAAAAAAAGAGCAAACAGATTTTGGAGTTTTATCCCTGTCCCATCCCATCTCGGAAAGTCACACCACCTAACTGCAAAGAGCCAAACTACACACAACACATTTGCAATTGCCTGTGAGAACAAACACTTTGATTACATGGGGGGGGGGCTGTCCCTGTTTAAAATCCTACTCCTCAATTGAATGGACCAGAACTTTCTCAGATAGATTTGCCCTAGAAATGTACAACTTGTGGATCATAGAACCGGTACAAGTGGGGACCATCCATTGTGTAGTCACTCTTCGATAGTAAAAAGAAAATTAAATGCCAAGTTAATTTTCTTTAATTGAGACTATGTCAAACTTAGAATCCTTAAAAAGTCTACATTAATGGAACCTGCAATTCCCAGCTAATCACACCTCAGTTTCTTCACAATAGAAGAGCTGTTTAGAATCCATGTGTGTGCGATCCCAAGATTTCTTTTTTCTCCAGAGAGAAATATCCCCAGACTGGTTCTCACAACCAGTCACAATGTCCTCTGAAAAATGCAAAGCATCATTTCGTCCACCTTAACTGGAAGATCTCTGCACAAAGTCAATCTGGGAGACTTGAAAGCCATTATCTAGTCATCAGTCATTCCATTACATCATCCTGGCCTTAGGTGGCAGCAGTAGACAATCGGGGTTAGCCAGGAATCTCTAAAACCAGGTAATGCTTCCTAACGCACTGCAGGAGGTTTTGGACTACAACCTCAATAAATCCTCAGATGGCAACATTGGGATGCTTCCATCTGCTTTTAGAAGATAACACTTCTTAAGATTACCATGTTTGCAAAAAGTTTGCAGAGATGGCATCAACCTTAGCCTTTTAGGTTCGGGCATCTGTTCATGTTGTGTAACTTAAGTAAACCCCTGATGGACGTGGGCACCATTCCTTTGTGGATAAGTGGGAATATTCTCAGCAACTTCTCCAAGGAGCCTTCCATCTTCATCCTTTGTGTCCACTGAGGTGAACTCTAGTCCATGAAAGTTTGTGCGATAATAGTTTAAGGCTCTGAGCTGTGGCCTCTACTGGGACAAACGCATTCATAATCATGGGATGGAAGAGTAGCAAGGCATTTCTTTTCCTCTTCTGCCCTCCAGTGTTTCATGTGATCTTTGCATTCCTTGGCCTGGCGTTCCTTTTTCACTTTGAAAAACAACACAACACTACTCCGCCCTTCTGCCAGAAAGGACTTTCAACCAGCAGTCAAAAGAACCCAGCTTCCTGCCTCATGCTTAAAATCCAGAAAGAAATAGCAACAAAGAAACAGGGGTGGGGAAAGGGGATAAATAAAGTGCCTTCATTCTTATAGGGGTTGAACAGTGACCTCCCTTAAAAAAATCACAGAATCACAAGTCAAAAGAGGCTTTTTAAAGTTTGCCTGCCTCCTTCTCTCCTTCCCTGGTGTAGGAATCCACATACAAACATCTCAGATGGATGGTCTACTAGAATTACAAATTCAATCGTGTCATGGGACATATCACGATGTGTCGCGATATTTTTTTGCCTCTGTGGAGCTGGGGTGGGTGTGGCCTATGCATGACACATCCAGCCCATGGGCCACCAGTTTGACATCCCTCTAGAAGACTCTAACTTCTGCTTGAATTTATCCAGCTGGAAACTTTTCTAGTACTTAAGCAGAATCTGCCATCCTGCAATTTAAATTCTGTGCTCTGCCACTGGAACAATAGAAAATAGATGGCCAGGCCAAATGGTTTTCTTGGACAGCAAGCTGGGATGGAAACCATTCAAAGCAAGAAAGATAAGGAAACTGCTGGTCCCTCAACTCAACCGGTCGAGGAGCTCAGCTTTCAGTTTAATTTCTCTTCCAGTTTAAGCTCTCCATCAACTTCATGAATTGGCTTCAGAAATCCTTTCAAAGGAGAAATCAGTTCAAAAAGAGCCAAGGGATCCCACTTCTCAAAATGAGGAAGGCAATGCTTCACCATCAATTTCTATCAATCCATCCATCCATCCATCCATCCATCCATCCATCAATGGAATAGCTTGCCTCCTGGAGTTATGGGTGCTCCATTATTGGAGGTGTTCAAAAATAGATTGGATGACCATTTGCTAGAATAGAATAAGATCTCCTGCCTTGAGCAGGGGTTGGACTAAAAGGCCTCCAAGGTACCTTTCAACTCTGTTATTCTGTATTCAATCTCCATCCCTTTCACACCTGTACATGAGATCCAGGGGTGGGATTCAATTTTTTTTAACAACCGGTTTGTGGGCCTGGCTTAGTTGGTGGGCGTGGTTTAGTTGGTGGGTGTGCCTTGGTGGTCACGTGACTGGCTGGGCATGGCCAACTCAACATCACTCACATTGAGGTGCGCATCTCCTTGCCTGGCCTCTCATGACAATGGGGCTGCTGCAACAGTCGTAAGTGTGAAAAACAGTCATAAGTCACTTTTTTCAGTGCCATTGTAACTTTGAATGGTCCCTCCACACAAGCAAAGTACCAGCAAAGGAGGGGAAAAAAACTCCAGAGAAGTTCCAGAGACAGGAAGTCTAGTCCTGCCAAAAATGTAATAAGGGTTAACGGAGAGGCAGTTTCTGTAAGCAACACCAGAATGTTTCCTTCCTGCCTTCCTTACAGGATTAGGCCAGTAATTTCTTCTAACAACCGGTTCCCCGAACTGCTTAGTATGTTAACAACCGGTTCTAGCGAATAGGTGCGAACCAGTAGAATACCACCCCGATGAGATCTTATAACACATGCACAAAAGGATGAGACTTGCAATGTGTCACTGCAACACTCCTGTTAACCTTTGCTTCCCCCTTTGCACTTCTGATAGACCCTGCTATTAAAGAACCCTGAAATATCCTATGACTCAGATGCACATGACGTGATGGTAAATTACTAGGATGAAATATATTTTTTTTCCAAATTATATGCCACTTGCAATTATCTCAGGAAATGCTGGGAAGATGGATTGCCCCTCTAAAGAAGCCTGAATAATGATCTAAATGTGTAAAGTCTCTTGTTTTCACAACTTATTTACTTTGCTGGGTTAATTGATTGATTATATGTAGTGAAGTCATTCCAATAAAAGAGAATATCTCTAGCTCATAGTTGAACTGTGTAGTCCTTTGTGGTCTCTGAGCTTGGCTGTTTTCTTGTAGATGTTTCATTACCCAACTAAGTAACATCATCAGTGCTTCAACCAAGTCATTGCCAATGTTTATTAATCACATAGATAGATTTTCTCTATAATTATCTGTCTCTGCTAAAGGTAAACAAAACCTGTCTTCTGTTTAAACTTTGAATCTAGGAGGAGCCCCAAGTCCAATGTCAATTCTTTTTGGAGGGAGTGAAGTCACATCTGGAGTAACTACTATGACCTATGTTTCTGTTGTAGCAACTTGGTCTGGGAGGGATTTAATCTTTTCTCAAGCAAGCATCTTGCTGTTATTAGACAATGTATTCCACTCATTAAATGAACAAGGGGATTTATAACATCAAAGAAAGAAAAATAAAATAAGAACGATGGTGCACCTTCCTCCAAATCTCATGGATGTTAGAAGAATGGAAATTGAAGTGAGCTTTGAGTTGAGCTATCTAAATAAAGAGGCATTGTAGACAACAGACTGGATTTGATGCCATTGTTTTAACCTTATGAGCCCAAGCTTATTCCTTATATTTTATCTGCTGAATTAAAGCCTAGAAGAAGTGTTTAATAAAGTTGGTCTTTGAATCAAAGCATCCAATAATGCAATCCTATACCATACATGACTACTCACTAGTCAGACACACTGAAGTCAGGGAGGGAGCCTGTAAAGAAAAACGAGAATCGATTGCAGCAAAGGCATTTTAAAATACAGGTATAACCATAACTTTGAACTTTGAAATCTTAAAGCCAAATACCCTTTATAATTCCCTTGGTAGGAATACAGGTAGCCCTCAGTTTAGGATCATTCTTTTAACAATTTGATTCAGTTCAGTTTATTACAGTCATAGACCAGAATTCTTTTAACAGTAGTTTAAAGTTACATTGCTGAGGGTTGGGGCTGGAAAGCAGCTTACAAAAGATCCTCACACAACCATTGCTATGTCTCTGCCATATCACGATCAAAAGTCGGGCACTTGACAACCAGCATGCATTTCTGATAGTTACAGCATCCCCTGGTCACCTAATTGTTGTTTGCTACCTTCAAGCCAGCATCTGACATGCAGAGTCAATTGAAGAAGCTGGATTTGCTTATTGACCAAGTGATTCACTTAGTTGCGTAATTGGGATTATGAATTTAACAGTAAAGCCAAGACATCCTATTTTTCAAGACAAAAAAAAAAAAAGCTTATTCCTCAGAGGAACTTTGGTGATACATGAGCACCACCTTCTGGATAGAAGACACAGCAGCCAGCAATATAAGTAGCAAAACAGCCATCATATCCAGTATGGAATCCAGTATCCAATAACCAACATGCTTTTAAACAGGCTTATATTGCAAGAACTTTATTTTAACCGAGTTAAAGGCTTGTAAGAATGTAACATCAGAAACAGCACTATCATAGCGGGAACATTCCGGGTCTCTAATCTTAAAATGATCACTGGAGAAAAAGGATTTCAGAAACATATACCAGAATATATATAGATTCAACACATTGTGCTACACAGCATTTAATTATTATTCATTAAACTGGTGAAAAGGAAAACCTACAAGCATAGCTTTAGTAGATTAAGCCAATGTCCTCCATCCCAAAAACATTTCTTCTTTAATTTAAACTGTGGTACATGTGTACACACATACATACACACACACACACACACACACACACACACACACATATATACAGGGGGACTGTAAGAGCTAGAAGACCCAAGAGCAACATGGTAAGGTGAGTTCTCATCTTTGCTCCAGCTCCTGCACACCTAGCGGTTTAGAAACATGCAAATGCAAGTAGATAAATAGGTACCACTTTGATGGGAGGAAAACAGCTTTCTCTGTGTCTCGGCATACAGTCATGTGGCTACATAACCACAAAAATGTCTCTGGACAATGCTGTCTCCCTTGGCTAAGAAACTGAGATGAGCGCCACTCGTAGAGTTGGAAACGACTGGACAAGGGAAATCTTTACCTTTCTATTAATAAGATCATAGATGTCTGCATTCATTATGTCTGTAAGACATAATTCTGTCAACGAGATTAGCAATCTCTTTGAGTCTTGCTGCCTTAATGAGGCGAGAAGGCTCTGTAGCTCCAGTGTCTCTGAAAGTGACACCAACAGAAGCAGGAAGTCCCAATGGGGAAACTTTTGCAAGAACAACTGAACAGGAAAGCTGATCTACGAAAAGTGTAAGGCAGGTAGGGTTCTTCTGGTATATGGGGAGCCCATCCGCTTCGGAGAAGGAACTCCAGAACTGCCCCCTACCTCCCCCCGCAAAAAGGCAATGGCCAACCATATCTGTATTGTTTAGAAAAAAAACCCACAGAGACAAAACTGTACCATTTAGATGAACTTGGGTGCCAGGTGATGAGACTCTTAGGATGGAAAACGTATCTTTAGCTACTATTGTAAAGAAATCTGGTCATTTAATGGTGCCAGTATTGGAAAAGAAACTCCTCATTGTACTGGAACATGGAATATGAGAGGCATGACCAAAGGAAAAGTTGTAATCATTAAGAAAAAATGAAGCACGCTAGGTTAAATATTTTAGGACTGTATGTTCTTACATGGAGCAGAAAGTGCCACTTTAAATAAGATGAGCATATGTTATGCTAAATATTCAAGGCAATTATACCAAAAGTTGGAATAACCACGATACTCAAGGAGATCATTGATACGAGCCTTTCCTCACCGCTATGTAGAATAGAATAGAATAGAATAGAATAGAATAGAATAGAATAGAATAGAATAGTTTATTGGCCAAGTGTGATTGGACACACAAGGAATTTGTCTTGGTGTAAATACTCTCAGTAGAATCGGTATCCAGCTTTTTTTGCTTTAGAAGAAAAATATACCCGCATGACATGTATTGTCCCCATTGTAAATCCCTAGCTTGGCTCTGTTGCCTCTGTTTCAAGTCACTGCAGTTGCTACCCTTCTAAAGTAGTGAGTGAAACATCCTAATTGATTTTACAACTTTGTGCCTGATGAATGCTTAAGGGGAAACTACAACAATGGCTTGACTTAATTATTTAAGCCTTTTTCACTCATGAGCTACATGCTGGATGAAAGGTACATGGAAATGGAGAAGATAGAAGATGATAGATGATAGGAGATAGAAGAAGGAGAAAAAGGAAGGAGGAGGATAGATGAGAGAGAGACAGAGAAGGAGACAGATAGAGATAAGAGAGAAGGACCAGGGGAGACATGATAGCAGTGTTCCAGTATTTGAGGGGTTGCCACAGAGAGGAAGGGGTCAAGCTAAGCACCAGAAGGCCAGACAAGGAATAATGGATGGAAACTGAACAAGGGGAGATTCAACCTGGAAATAAGGAGAAACTTTCTGACAGTGAGAACAATCAACCAATGGAACAGCTTGCCCTCGGAAGTTGTGGGAGCGCCATCACTAGAAGCTTTCAAGAAGAGATTGGACTGCCGTTTGTCAGAAATGGGGTAGGGTCTCCCGCTTGGGTGGGGGGTTGGACTAGATGACGTACAAGGTCCCTTCCAATTCTGATTATCTATTATCTGCTAAACAGAGAGAGATGACCCTTCCCCTCCCCAGGAGCAAGTTTGTACTATGGTGGTCTGGTGCATACCTAGGGAAAGGTATGAGAGAAAGAAGATAAATACAGCTGAATTATGGATTTGGAAATAGTCTCTAAAAACATCATAAAGAAGAACCAATCAGCCAGTTCTTTGCCAAATGAAGGCTTGAAGCAAGATCAGTAAGTGATGCAAGAAGCGCTTGGATTAGAAAAAACAGCAGTTTGACAAAGTTTAGGGAAATAGAAAAAAGTAAAGACAGACATTAAGTGGACAGACGTTATCAATGAGTGTCATTGAAGGGCTCCATATTTAAAGAATAATATTTAATAACTCTGATGAAATACTATCCTTACTCATTTCAGATATTCAAAATACGTATATGTAAAATAAGATGCTAGGAGGCTTCTTAGCAAGAATCCATTTGCTAAGAGATCATTCACATTTCATATATCGAGCCCCTCTGTTGATGGGCCAATTAAAGTGCATGAATTAAAATAGAACCTGCTGAATTCCATCTCAATTACTGTATATGAATTGTAGTGGACATGAATGAGCAACCCTTCTAGCCATAAGGATATGATCAGAGACTTGTCATATCACTAGAAGTGGCAGGGCTAAATTTGATTTGTGGGGGAGGAAATTTGCACAAGTTTGTGCTTTGCAGAAATCTAGGGCATGTCTTGTTCTTTCAATGTCTCTCCCATTAGGAATAATACCTTGAGAGAATATCCAGAATTTGTGAGGGATGTAATAGGGACTTTGCGGGTTAATGAATTCATGTGATGCCTTGGAACTCTTCGCAGATCCAATGGGTCTGAAAACTCAGCCTCATACGTTCTCGGGCCACACATGGAATTCTAGGATGGGCTTGTGGCCCTAATATTATGTAAAGCATTACTACCGGATTTCTAATGTAACAGAAAGTCTTTGACATGCCCTACTTTAGTCCAAACTCCACCATAGTTTATTGCTATTTAAGTATTTCCTATTTATTTTATGCCATACATTCCTATGAGACTGTAAGTTAGTGCGGGCATCTTGCACCAACTTACAATCACATTTTTGGCAAGAGTTTTACTTTTCAGAGTTCTGCCTTTGCTTATCACAACAATGCAGGAGCCAGACCAGCCCATTTTACATACCTGGAGGGAGGCACAGGAAATATTAAAGCTAATACTGGTTTTAAAATATGATGCTCCACTGCACACACCATCCTCTGAGACCCACAGGACAGCAAATGTCATCCTTTCAACAGCAGTGGCATCGCCCTGGTCCTTAGGAAGTTGATCCATCTGGATTTTTGCCAAGAATCCTGCTGAAAGCCAGGAATCTTGGCTTGCTATAAACACAATTGGAGGAAGACCCTAGGGGCCCTGTGAGCAGAAGCAGCACTGGCTGGCAGAAGGCACAAGAAACTGGAACAGCACAGAGAAAACTCAGCTACCCAAAACAAACGCCAACATATAGGGACCTCTGGGAAGAGTCCTGCAGTATGAAAGGAGTGAGGGCAAACACTTTCCTTTTTCCAGCAGACTGCCTAGAAGAAATTAAAAAGTCAAGCTGAACAGCATTCTTGCTTCCATAAGCTTGAAGAGTTTCATTATAAGTTTGTCCTTTAATGGTCTAAGACTTTAAATTGTTATAAATTCTCCATCTGTTGGGGCTCTTCCTTGTCATTCAAATTATTGTCCTTCTCCTCTTCACTGATCATCACCACTATCATATTTCACTGCAGTGATGAAGGGAAGGAAGGAATCAAGGAAGACAAAGTCCATTACAGAGGTGGTATTCAGCAGGTTCTGACCAGATCTGGAGAACCGGTAATGGAAATTTTGAGTAGTTCAGAGAACTGGCAAATCCCACCTCTGACTGGCCCTGCCTCCATCTATTCTCTGCCTCCCGAGTCCCAGCTGGTCTGCTGGATCTTCTTTTGTTGCCCTGCACAGGAGAATGGAGCTGGAAAGCAGGTTAGTGGGGTGAGGAGGGAATGGAGATTTTACAGTATCCTTCCCCTGCCACACCCACCAAGCAATTCCATGCCCACCAAGCAATGCCATGCCCACAGAACTGGTAATAAAAAAATTTGAATCCCACCATTGCTCCATCAGTTCATTTCTTCAAAGTAGAGAAGCAGTGGAGAATTGCCTTGTTTCAGCCTTACATTTTTAGTGGGACATCTACATGGCATTGTTATTAATAACTTACGTCTTCTCCTTTGAAGATACTTGGTTTTGGTGCTAGTAAAAATGGGAATAATTGCCCTAAATTCCACATGCAAAGGAAACTCCGTCTAATTTAAAATGAACAGAGGGGTCTGGCTTTCATTCAAAGCAGTGAGATGATGATGATGATGATGATGATGATGATGATGATGATGATGACAGAAGGTTACCTTTCAACAGCAAGGGCATGACATGCTTTGGTCATGCTGGAGGTATTCTGACAGTAGCCTTGCTACAAAAAGCTTCAAGTAACAGCCTTACAAGATAGACCAGATCAGAAAATCAACTCCATGAAGATTAGAAATAAACTTTATTGAGATTCTGTTTGTATTTCACCTACTCTCCCTCTTATATCCCATTCAGTCAGGTAGGAACTTTCCTTTTCTGTCTCCTTTCATCGGGCCATATAATAGCACTTAGACTTATATATCGCTTTACAGTGCTTTACAGCCCTCTCTAAGCAGTTTACAGAGTCAGCCTATTGCCCCCAACAATTTGGGTCCTCATTTTACCCACCTCAGAAGGATGGAAGACTGAGTCAACCTTGAGCCTGGTGAGATTCGAACTGCCAAAATACAGGCAGCCGGCAGGCATCAGAAGTAGCCTGCAGTACTGCACTCTAACCACTGCGCCACTGAGGCTCAGTGCTTCTGCCCTTTTTCTCTAAAGGTTTCAGAATATTCCTTTTTCAAGGCTATTTCTAAAGCTCTCTAAATTAAGCAAGTCAGACAGTCCTCAGCTGAAAAGCTAGATTGGGTACCTCCAAAATCCATTAGCAATTGGGAAAGCAAACAAAAATTGATCCAATGGCTGGTTGGTTGTCATCTGGATCAACAAGAACTGCCTTGGGTACCCTAACTTTGGAAATCCAATCTTGCGGACTACAGAACCAATCCCCACTTCTGGGCTTCTGCGAACAAGAATGAAGAATAGATGACAATGGGAAGAAACTTTTTAATACCCCCAAAAAAAAGACAAGATACTCGCCCTAATGACAGCAGACCTATTACAGGTAGTCCTCAGTTTATGACCACAAGTGAGCCCAAGATTTCTGCTGCTAAGCGAGACAGTGCAGTTTTGTTCCATTTTATGACCTTTCTTGCCACAGTTGTGAAGTGAATCATTGCAACTGTCAAGTTAGTAACACAGTTGTGAAGTGAATCTGGCTTCCCCACACATTTGTTTGTCCGAAGGTTGCAAAAGGCGATCACATGACCTTGGGACACTGCAACTGTCATAAATATGAGTCAGTTGCCAAACATCTGGATTTTGACCACATGACCACAGGGATGCTGCATCAGCTGTAAGTGTGAAAAATGGTCATAAGTCACTTTTATCAGTGCCATTGTAACTTTGAATGGTCATTAAATGAATGGTTGTAAATCAAGGCATATAACATTATTTACAGGAATCACAGCGAACCTAATATACATATATGTAAAAAAAATTACATATATGCAAAAAAAAAAACTTTTACCTATTGAGCAAAAATTCACAGGACAGAAAAGACCAGCTAAGTAATTGACAACTTGGTCCTTAAACACTCAGAAGAAAAACTAACCTTGTTAATAGTTTGATTTTAAAAAAGGCACTATGTGGATTCCCACATAGTTAGATCAGAAAAGGCCTAGAAATGTTGGGGATTAGAAAACCTGACAGCAAAGAAAACAAATGTTTCGGGCTTACAGTGGGGAAAAAAATGGGTGATGTTAAAATTAGAAGAGGGTCCAAGGTGACTCATTGCCACCTTTCTTATTAATTTTAGCAATAATAATACTTCAGATAATTTGAACAAAACCAGATACAGTTTTCAACCCTCAAGGAAAAGTCTTAAAGAAATCCATTTGCTATACATACGGTAGGTCTGCTAAAATGATTTGCAAAATCAAAAGTAGAATTTGGATCCAAATGCTGCATTATTCAGTGAGAATATCAGAATGCAATTAAGTTCACTCCAATGTGCAACTTTGATGATTAAAGGAGACAAACTTGTTCAAGAAGACAGATTACAGCTCATGAATAGAAATACCCTAAGACAATTGGCACTACAAGAAGGAATTATGGAAACTTCTGACTATATTATGTGGTCAAGTTAAAAGGAACGTTAGCATTAATGATATAAAACTGATATTAAAAATGTTGAAAATGAAATTTAAATTAAATTAAATGCAGAGAACATAATTACATCTCTAAACAAATTATTAGATATACTGCAGGCATAACTGATTGGATATGAGTTGAATTAAAAACTGGAAAATAAGAAAATGAATGTCCACCCATCATGCTTTTCCCCCAAGAAGCAATATAGACAAACTCTATTTTGCCAGAAATAAAGGAAATGTGAGATTACTCCAAGTAGTCTCATTTCTTTAGTTCAAGTAAAGAAAATAATAGAAAAAAGAAAGACATAGCTTGAATGATTTTATCAGGCACAGTAAGAGACCTAATGGTTCCACCATTGTGGAAATTTGTCAAGAAAAGCAATTGAAGACTACAAAATTCAAAAGAAGATTACAACAAAGAAACAATTCAAAATCACATGAATGCGTGGAAATCAGACTCTTTTCACTGTGTGTGTGTGTGTGTGTGTGTATGTGTGTGTGTGTGTGTGTGTGTGTATGTGTGTGTAGGGAGAGAGAGAGTATGTGTGTGTCATGGAAGCTCAGAAACAGGCTATGCAAACGAATATCATCAAAGCCAAAATTAAATACATTCCATACAATATCAAATGTCATCTACGCAGGATAAAATACATTTTCATTCACCTCATCAACGTTGCTATAGCAACGTTGCCCAAAGTGTTGCAAAAATTGTGCCTTGGAATTTTATGTAGAAAGGTTGGCTTTATAGGTGATTTGATTTACAATCACAATTGGGACCAGAATATTGGTCACTAAGGGATGTGGTCATTAAGCAAATCATCAGGTGACCAGATCCAATTTTATTACTCTTTTTACCACAGTTGCTCAGGGAATCATGGGATTGTTAAGTGAATCTGGCTTCCCCAACTGACTTTACTTCTTGGAAACTGGCTGGGAATGTCACAAATCATGACTACGTACTTGCGAGTGGCTGCAACCATTGTAAATGTGAGCTGGTTGCCAAGTGCCCAATGTGGTCACATGACCTCAGGCGTGGTGCAACAGTCATAGCTTCAAGAAGAGATTGTAAATCACTTTTTCTGAGGTCATTGTAACTTTGAACCATTGTTAAGCAAACAGTCATAAATCAAGGATTATTTGTACTGTTAACAAAAAACAAATCATAAAAAATAAGGAGGCCTTATGGGATTTTAAATACAGACCAACAAACAGCTGAAATACCATATACCAAATATTACTACTTTTAAAAGGAAAGTGTGAGGTGCTTAAATGCAGTAATATTAGGTAATTGTTGACCAAAACCATTTTTTAAAAATCGATTTGCATATTTTGGAAGAAAAAGTAAACTACAATGACAATAACTGGATCTCTTAGAATGATACCAAAAGGATCCAGCAAATATTTGGAAGATTGCAATGTATTGCATTTTACACCACTAACCATGCAAAAAGCCATGTGCTTATAGCTCAAATCATCAGAAAATACCCAATCTCAAGGTATTTGTTGAATAAAATCATAATCAAATTGGAGAGATCCAAAGCTGCATACATTAAAACCTTAATAAAAGCAGATAATCAAAATGCAAAAATAAAAATAAAATGATCATAGAATCATGGGGCTGGAAAGGATCTTGGAGGACTTCTAGTCCAACCCATATTGTGTGGAAATACATTAAAAGCCTCCTCTGGAATGAATTTCAAAATTTGCCTCCTTGTGTGAACAGGGAAGAGAACTGCCACCTTGGCAAAACATGCCTTTAGTGCTACCTTTCCATTTAATTTTTAGGGTTAGATTTGACAGTAGGAGTGATGCATTCAGAACACATTCATTATAACTGTTGAGGTATTCCCCATTAGGAGAATGAGTGCACAAAGGGAGATGTAGTGAGAGTAATGTTGAATAACACACGCAGCACACAGCTACACTGATAGTAAAATGTAGGTTTTACTTCCAGTAAATGGTTAAGTAAAGTCCAACACAGTCCAAGTCATTCACGATTTATAGCAGTCAGTTTTCAGTCCAGGGATAATCCAATAACAAAGTCCAGTATCAAAAACAGTTCAATAATAGACTCACATCAATCCAAGAATAACAACCATCAGCAACAGTCAATAGGGATAAATGCAAGAACACGAACATCAGAACATCAACCAACTAGCAACTAGCAGCACTCTGGGAAACCAGGTTTCTGGCTCCATCTTATGGCTGTTTGAGGAACCACACCCAATTACAATTTTAGCATTTCCTTAAAGAGACAGTATTAAAATGTCTATCCTGATTTATATATTTCCAACCCAACTGTTAGGTGACTTACATTCCTAACAATAACATTTTTTTTCTCTCATTTTTTATGACTCTGGTTGTTATTATATGAATTAATCAATTTCTATTATCCCATGAAGAGGAAGAGGAGGAGGAGGGGGGGAGGGGGTTGGCTGCTACGGGTTTGCCCGGGTTCGGGCGATCCTCTAGCTAAGATTCTGCGCGGTTTGGCAAACTGCCAATTCCCACCCCTGGCTGACCTCTCCCCTCCCACCCCACCCTGCCACTCCCAGGAGTCTCCATGTGGCCTGTTTTAGATGCGAGATAAGTGCAGGGCCCACACAGAGGCTCAGGGAAGGGGAAAAACAGCCTCTGGAGCCCGGGAGAAGTCGTTTTTGCCCTCCCAGAGGCTTGAGGAAAGCCTCCGCAGCCTAGGGAAGGTGAAAATGCCCTCCCCCCACCGTGGTGCAGGCCGACTAGGCCACACCCACAGCCACACCCACCTAGCAACCAGGCAGAGAACCGGTTGCTGAAATTTTTGAAGCCCATCCCTGAGGAGGACTCTCAAAGTGATGGAAGTTCTAGGATCTTACCACTGACTCATCCTTCTGGTCTCTACCATGTTTAACCTTGTGTCACTAAGACAGTCTCACCAGTGAGATGTTATCTAAGACTAAGTTCTCTGATTCAACCATCATATCATCTTTGCTATTACATTTGGAAGAATAGAATAGAATAGAATAGAATAGAATAGAATAGAATAGAATAGAATAGAATAGAATAGAATAGAATAGAATTCTTTATTGGCCAAGTGTGATTGGACACACAAGGAATTTGTCTTGGTGCAAATGCTCTCAGTGTACATAAAAGAAAAGATACATTTGTCAAGAATCAAGAATCATCAGGTACAACATTAGGGTACCATAAACAATCAAATCATACTAGGAAACAGTCAAAAAAATTATTAGGATACAAGCAACAAAGTTACGGTCATACAGTCATAAATGGGAGAAGATGGGTGAAAGGAAGGGAGGATTAAAAGTTATAGTAGTGCATAAAATAAAATTTTATAAAATAGAATTATTTTATAAAATAAAATATAAAATAAATATTTTATAAAATAAAATACAAAATAGCCAGCCCTTAATAGTGGGGCTGATCCAAAATTAGACAAAGAAGGTGCTGAGAAGGTGGAAATGTATCATCCTGAAGGACACTGATATTCCATTCATGTCTGATATTTTCAGCACTGTTTGAGGGGGTGGGGGGTGTCACAGAAACATGAATGCATACCCTGCTTTGCTCACAATCCTCCACATTAAACCACAACTGCCTGTAGGAAGTCAACATCATTTGAACAACATCAGCAAAGTTGAGTGTCTTGGAAGTCATTCAGAATGTGCAAAATCCTGTAGCTGAGGAACAGGACTGAACATGTGATGGCACATGACACTAGAAGATGTCAATCCTGGCAAATAGTTTTTACTTCCGGACTTTTTAAAAACAAAATGAGTTATTAATTGCATGAGAAAATATAGCTTTCTTGTCAGCCCAGTGTAATAATGATTAATTGACAAAACCTTGGTAGATCCCTTTGAGGTGGAAATAATGTTAGAAAAAAAAGTATTTTTCCCCTCATAATGAAAGTCCTTTCTAAGAAAATGCCAGAGCTTTTACACTTTTCCAAGAATTCATGAGGAGTCAAAGTGCTGACAAAAAGGAAAAGGGGGGAAAGAAACAAAGCCATCTGCTTGAGCCTTTCTTATCAGCCTTTCCTTTCTCTTTTCCGGAAGATAGTTTTTATAATCTCCTATCTGTCAAGGACTTTTTTTAAAAAAATCAAGTAAGTTTTCCATAATGGGGGGGGGGTCCTTTCTCTGCACTCCAGCTAAAAAATAAAAAATGAAACCTATTCTCGGGATCTAGGAGCAACAAAGAAGAGTATGTATGGAAAAAACTGAATGTTAAGAGATTCACCCAAGGAATGGTTAGATCATGGGTCCCCAAACTTGGCAACTTTAAGATTTGTGAACTTCAACTCCCTAAAGTCACAAGTCTTAAAGTTGCCAAGTTTGGAGACCTCTAGGTTAGATCAACCTTGGCAACTGGAGCCAGCTGGGGAATTCTGGGAATCGAAGTCCATACATCTTAAAGTTGCTAAGATTGAGAAACACTGGGTTAGAATTTCCCTTAGTTTTAGAGAGGCAGAATTTTTCACTCACAACCACTCGAGTATTTTAGTGGAATTGCCTAGCTGCCATACAGGCTTCCTGGAAGTGATCAGAGCTCATTAGAACTGTAAATTATACAGACACACAGAGGAGATTCTGAACTTTAAAGAGGCCAATGTTTTATTCATTTTCTACAGCATGCCAGGATTCCCTTTCTGAGCATTGGAAAGTTTAAGAATTGCTGAATTACGGACCCAGGAGTGCAGACGAACAAACAGGTTTAACATTTAGCCCTTGGTATTAAAAATATGGCACTTGGTACATTGATCCATATTTAACATTTTTGTATGAATCCCAGTAAGCAATGCTCCCTTCACAAGCAGGAATCTGACAAAAGGGGGGGGGGGTTCTATCTTTTAGTCTGTGATATTAAGAGTCATTATAGGTACATCACTAAATACAGTATGTAATTCTGAACAAAGTTTTGTAACAAATATAGCATTGGGGGTGCCTATTCCACAGAAAACTTTGAGACACATTAAATCATTCAGGCAGGTGTTCCCTGCAGGTAGACACGTACTTGCAGATAGACACGTACATCTGGCCAAGGCATGCATTACCAAGTCAAATAAAAACAGATGAAGAATTATAGAAGGGCAGTCAACACTGAGTTTTGACCACATCAAACTGTATACCGGTATCCTCCCCCTGACCCTAAAATGAACTACTTTGATAGCATGCTGGTGGGTGAGTGGTAGTAATAAATAACCTAATGCCATAGACACAGGAAATTGCCACATATAGAAACCTACAGTTCTTTGATGGATTATTTCTAGGAAAGGAAAAACATAAAAGTCAGTATTTCCCTACGTTCATGCCTGCATTTCTAACAATAACAGAAGACTTATCGCATATTGCAGAATTAGTACAATGCAACATATTTCCAGACATATTTTAAAAGAAATGTAACAGGAGTTTGGGTATTGGGAGGGAGGGAGGTTACATTATCTGAAACAAGAGAAGATGTGATTGTCATGGCCCCCCGCCCATCGGAGTCTGAATCTGAGGGGGAAGAGGAACAGCTGACAGAGAGCAGGAGAGTGGCTCCGTTGGCTGTGGATGAAACTGGGGAAGGGCACAGTCAGGCTGGGCAGAGTAGGGGAGAGGTAGAACAAAGGAAAGGGGGTTCAGATGAAGACCAAGGTCCAGCCCCTCCTCATTGGTTGCATGGGTTACGAGGAAGGAAAGGGCCCTGATTCCCTTCACAAGGCACAGTTGGGGATGGAGTTTAAAGGAGAGGCAGTTGGGAGGGGCATTTGTCGGGAACAAACGCTGAATTCATCTAGTGTTAAGAGTTGTGGCCTGCATTGCTGGTATTCCTCCTGACTGTTTGAATTATTGCCGTGCTTCTGTGTGCTTATCTTGCCTTGCTGGAATTATTGGGCTCATTATCTTGCCCTGCTGGAGTGGTTTGCAGTCATTCTACTTACAGCGTTTGGACTGGAGTATCTGCAGCCAGACACTGTTGCAGGTTCATGGGAGAGTTTTTCTCTAGGCTGGAGAGTAAATGGGATGTTGGGGGCAAAGTTGGAGCAAATAAAGGGACTCAGACCTATTCTTTGGCTGTGTTCCCTTCGTGCCATGCTCCGGGTCATCATAGTGATGGGGGAATCCTTCCACATTCAAGCATTATCACTGCATGTATTGTATATAGCAATCCTTATTCTTTTATCACAAATGCCATTGATTCAAAATATCTTGGCATAACTATACTATCAATGATATGTATATGACAAATGGCTGATTAATGCTAAGCATGTTAATGTTGCAAGCTAATCATAAGTCAGAGAGCATGTCTGTCAACACTGAAGCTGGCCTGACTGAGGCCATTTGAGACACCAGAGGAGAGGGATAGGGAGGGGGGAATAGAGATAGTTGGGATGTTGAAGCCAAAACAATATACTTTCTCGTGGGAACTAAGGATATTCCTACAGGTGCTCAGAAGGAGGGGACTGGAGCCACCTAGCAACAGGATAGTATCCTGATTGGACCGTGTGACTGATCATTTTGAGAAAGTGACAAACTTTCACTTTTAATTAGGTGAAAACTGCAGGAATATCCAGAGTCGGTTTTCACCAGCCCGTGCCAAGTATGACATATCCAACAAACCTATTCTTTGAGGAAATTGCCTGCCTCAGAGTCTTGTTTGCTATGGATAGGTTACTTGGAACTCTGACAACGTCTGCACAGCCACACTGCTTATATTAGCTTGCAATGGCCCCATGAAGCAGATGAGGCTAAGAAAGAGGGTCTTGGGGGAATTTCACCCAGCAAAATTTATTGCTGAATATGGGCATGAAATGAAGGCTTGTCCACATGTTCACATTCCATATATGTGTATAACATTTGATATAAATATTTCTTCATTGCAAAAGAAGAGATTGTATGCAGCAACTTTGAGGCTACATTTTAATGATTTGCTAAGGCCTTAGCTTGGTGGCCTATTTTATCACTGTTAAAAGCAATACTGTAGGAGGAGGAGGAAAAAAATGTAGCCACTTTTAGCTTATAGTGACCACACATCATTTATTTACAGTGTTATAAAAAAAATAGTTCTTTCTTTCACAAAGCTGTTCTTTAGAGTTATTTAATTTTTTTTTATTCTCTTCAATTTCCCTTTGTAAAGTTATAAATATAAGCAATTGCTTATCTTTATCCTTATGAAACTCTTTCAGGTTTGTCCCTTCTTCGGGCTTGTCTGTTGCTATTTCCAAGAAAATATGGAAATATAGCCATCATGTGGGCTCTTTCCCAAGACCATTTTAGGTGGATTAAGATGCCATTCCTTATTAAGAGGTGGCACTGATGTACAAATCAAACCTTAAGCTACACCGGCCATCCCCAATCTAACAATATTCAGATGTATTATGCTGTAATTTAACAGAATTTCCACTAGAGGCAATAGTCACAACTTGTATCAGGGCCCCATCTTGTAGAGAGTAAAACTTGATCAAGATATGCAATTCACAATTTGAATATTGAGAAGCTTGATTTCTTCTATCACTTCACTTTGCAGAGGATGGAGGTGTTGCCTTTTGGAGTATTCTTTAACATTGAAAAAAAAACCACTCCTTCAGAAAGGAAAACAGAGTGACAGAGAAAAAGAACATTGACTGTATCATTTTGGAGCTAATCTTCAAATACCTTGTTGATGTGATTAATGCATTAAAAATGGAAATCCTCCCCCTACATTTCAAATTGTGATGGTATGATCTATTTTATTCTTGAAGAGTCCTCTCTGCGGGCTCATCTGGCTTCTGGCTGGGAGCAAGAAAACCATTTATTCCCAGACTTCTTAAGCTGACCGTCATTACACTTCTTAACATCCCCGTATCATTATTCTCTGCATCCCATTATAATCTAGGAGTAAAGAAACACAAGCCATGATATAGGCCAGATGAGTTAGCAGCACATCATGGGACAATGGTTCTGTCACATGCCAAAGATACTCAATCTGGTTTGTTGTTGTTGAAAAAAAATCTGATTTATCTGAGCTACTGCATTTCCCTGTTCCAGCCAGGCCTTTCCAGCAATTGTTTTGAATGTAAAGACTTTTGGCCTCTTTGCTGGATTCAAGCCAGCCACTCCTCCTCACTCATTTCCCTTTGGAGAGTGCTGAGCCATCATCCTTTACTGATAAGGTTTATCACAATCCCAAAGGCTCCCAAGCTTCGACAGGCTGTAACCACCGGGGGCTTATTTACTGGAATTGCCTCTCAATTTCAACTCCCACAATCCTCGGTTTCCAAAATCACATGATTGTGAGGGGGATTATTCAGAACACACAGAAGAGACCCCTCTAAATGACCTTATGTGGAACAACAATGGAGGAAGAATAGAAGGACAGAAGGTGGACATTTAGCTCCTAAAACGGGAAGACTTATCATTTTGCTGATCCCATAAGACTGTGGATGAGATGAAATGCAAGGAGAGAGCATGTGATGGCGTGGTTGGAATAAAGGCAGTCATAACTACAATAAGTAAATAAGTATTCCGTTTTCTCCAGAGTGTGAAACTGAGATTGCATTGTTTATGGCACTTGATTAGCTTATACTTTTTCTTCTCTATAACTCCTTCTACGTTGTTTTGCAAAGCCTAGAAATTAATTAGGCAGTTTTTTAAAATGTTCAATCCCGAACAGTGGTGCGATTCAAAAAAATTTATTACTAGTTCTGTGGGTGTGGCTTGATGGTGTGGTGTGGCTTGGTGGGTGTGGCATACTGTAAAATCCCCATTCCCTCCCTACCCTACTAACCTGCTTTCCAGCTCCATTCTCCTGTGCAGGGCAACCAAAGAAGACCCAGCCAATCAGCTGGGATTCGGGAGGCAGAGAATAGAGGGGGGCGGGGCCAGTTAGAGGTGGTATTTGCCGGTTCTCCAAACTACTCAAAATTTCCACTACCGGTTCTCCAGAACTTGTCAGAACCTGCTGAATACCACCTCTAATCCCGAACAAGTATATATTCTGCATGTAAATAGTCAAATCAAGATTATTTATTTTCAGAATGAAAAGGGTTCAGAAAGGGTCAAAAGATGTGTGTTGTTGAGGCTGCTATGGGGCTTCCTACCAGTAATCTCCAATCAGCTGACTGCAGCAGAATGGGGGTTTTGGGGAACCTCCAAACAGAGGTGGGTCATTACTATGTTGGGTGTTAGCCTTCACAGCAGACTGACGTGGCCTGGACCAGCAGTTCTAAAAATGTGGGTTAAAGGGTATTTCTCAGGTTTCATTCCTAATGCTGTACATATCAGTAACATCACCCATGTAAATCAAAGCTAAAAAGAATGCAAGGGATCCTGAGACAAACATGTTTGGGAACTGTTTGCCCTAGACAGTTCCAAAATGGCACTGCTTGAAGGTTCAAAGACAAATAAAATATTATCAAAATACAATAGTGAAAGAAATGCCAGATAGAATAAAACATAAAGGTTGCAGCAGTGTTTTGTATACAGTATATATGTCCAAACCTAGCATCACAGAGATGGTAGGGTGATCATGGTGAGGTCACACTACATTCCCAAATTTGCCAGGCAACCCTTCCTCCTGAATCAGGCTCATCCTTACTCCCTAAATCAACTTTAACTAAAGCTTTATTAAAGATGGCAGTGCAAAGATTTATTTTTAATAAATAAATACCTATTGAGACCCAGATAAACCTAAGCCAGTAAGAACTGTAAAATATAAACCCTACTAATAAATGAAATATAAATTCTCCTTGTTGTTGTTGGCCAAAAGCTATGCTGAGAATGTTTTTGAAGGCCAAGGCTTCAAAACAATACAGATTGGTTGACGCATGTCGGTCAAAGGCAGAGCTGGATCTAGAGTCAGAGACAGAAATATAGAGGTCTAGTCAGAGACAGAAATATAGAGGTGTAGAAATAGGCAATCCTTCAATTTCCATTCCTTTCCTGGACTTTTTTTCAGGGATGGTGGTGGGAAGTTTCCTTTCCCTTTTAAAACTATGTCAAGCTATTTGTTGCATGTGTGTCTGTATGTCTCATGCCTCAAAATGGCAAGAAACCACATTACAGAATTTCCATAATTCCATGCTTAAAGGGCATGCTAAGGAGATCCAGAGATTCATTTCTGCTGTAGAGCAGTGGCTTGGTTATACAACTATGTCTCAACAGACACTTCCAGGAAACCAACCAAATGAGTACCAAAAATGATGAATGCCAAAAAATGATGAGTACCAAACAAAATTTTTCTCAAAGAAAATAATGTAGTGAGTCATAAGGCAGCTGACACTGATAAGTTCCAGCTTGTGCATTGAGTACCAAACAAATAATGAGTACCGGGACAAAATTTTGCATCAAAATGCATTAAACACCAAATTCAATGAGTTTCAAAGCAATTGAGTACCAAGGTACATGTAAAATAAAAGTAGTATGAGAATGGGTCCCAAAGATACTTTGCAAAGCAGACCCACACCATTACTCATTGGATGATGAACTTAACACCATGTTTCCTAGTCCTTTGAATCAATACAGAAAGATACCATGGTCAATAGTCTAGAGAGCTCAGTGAGAACCAAGAGAGATGCAGTCCCCATATGGTGAGCAAACCATTGGTGATCCAAAAGAACTGTGGACATCAATCTGAAAGAGCTCCAGAAAACCATATAGTTTTGCAAGCATCTTTCCTTATTATAAATCTTCTCTTCAATGGATATGTCCAAGCAAAGGCCGGACAGTTATAAATCATAAATAATTTAGATTCTTGCAGTGATGGGATTGACTTTCAAATGCTCTGATTCTATAAAGAGAAAAATGCATGCACATATTTTTGATACCATTTCCCCTAAAATAAGACCCGATCTGGAAAATAAGCCCTAGTGTGATTTTTCAGGATGCTTCTAATTTAAGCCCTACCCCAAAAATAAGCCACAGTTAAGTCTGTCAGCCGGACGGATGCATTTAGTGCCATATTTCCCCCAAAATAAGGCCTAACTAGAAAATAAGCCCTAATGCATCTTTTGGAGCAAAAAAATAATATAAGACCTAGTCTTATTTTCAGGGAAACATGGGTATTACTTTCATGGAAACTTTAACAGCTACCGTAGTACTTTCTCTATTTCACATGCAGAACAGAGCTCAGAGTGGGGTCTACTTTCAAGACCAACAATGGGTAAATGTTCTCTTCATGTGAGTGCCTAATTGAACCTAAATGGTTCCTTCGTCCAAGGACTTGGTCCTCTTCTCCTCAGTACCTGCAGTTGCCTCACTCTACCTAATGATGAAACTGGCCAGGGCAGCCTCTTTTTCTCTCTCTATCTCTCTCCTGTTCTTTTGGCAGTACACTCTGTGTTATTTGAAAGCAGGGAAGCTGGTTTCAAAAATGCAGAGCGGAAAAAGGAAATTTGCCTCAGGAAAGCAGACATCCTCTACATTTCTTCAAACGTGTGGGGCTGAGAATGATCCGTGTTGCCCATTCCTGGAACTGGAGCCAGGCTCGAGCGTTCAGGCAAAATCCTCAGATGGGGCCTTGCTTTCAGAGTAACAGCCTGTGATGTTCATTTCCTGTGTGTGAAAGATAGGAGGGAAGGAAAATAGCAACAAATATTTGAGTTGCCAACAAATCCACATTCCTGGAAAGGCTGCACCACACATCCAAGTTGGAGGGACTGAACGGTAGATCTCTTTATTGCAACATCACCAGAATCAATTCTGGTTTCTAAGAAGGTAAGCAGTCGATTGACCTGCTCTCCAGAAATAAATTTCGTTACAAGGAGTTTAGCATATATTTTATGGGGCGGGGGAACAGGTTTAATTTGGATTAAGAAGTACTTTCTCTTCTTTCAAGTGTCATATAGGAAATGTGTCTTTTTTAACCTATTGTCATCAATAATAATAATAATATGGTTCTTCTCCATTCAGATTGCAGAGAGGCAAATATTTTGTTTGTCTATTTGCTTAAATAGAATTGAAGGCACTTTGAGAAGGAAATTGCTATATCCATCATTATGTATCCATTCTGCTTTCAACTGTTAAAGTTTCATCAGGATTGTTCTTTTTTTTTAAATTGGGAATTATTCTTTAACTGACAGTTTCAAGGATCAAAGTAATATCTATATAACATGGAAAGAAAAAAGCTCATTTGAGACAGTTATTTCTTTTGAACATTCATTGATAGGATATGTCAAAATTTTAGATATATCACATTGTCATTTTTCCTTGCATTTTTCTCCTGGAAAAAGAATTCCATGGAATGCAGAAACCAGCCAGTACTTACATCTGGTCTAATAAAAATCCATCCTAAGAATCATTTAATCATCAACTACTTTTAGGCCAGTTTGGTAGTTTTGTCAGTGTCTAATTTCCAACTCTTTCAATCCCAAAGAAAATACTTAAAGAATCATTTTTATCTTCACAAAGCACATTTGTTGGAGGTATAAGCTCCTCTGTGATACCTTTAGTTAAAAGATCTGAGGAAACAGAAACAGAAAAGAAGTTCAAAAAAGAACAATGTATTCTAGAGTGCTAAGAAGGACACTGAGTTTTGTTTAAGGTAGAATAGAGAAAGCCATCTGTAGCATTTTCCGTGCATTTGATTTTAGGAACAAATCCGGTTACCTCCACCTAAAGCCATTTCCCCAGTCTGGAGTATTCCAGATGTGTTGAATTACAACTCTTACCATCATCTGCCAAATTACGCATAGCTGTTGCAAATGGCAATGACACACAAGATAACCCCAATATATTTGCCACAGGTCAGGTTGGGAAAGAATCTTATGTTGCAGAGCTAGAAAGCTCTGAAAACCAGGTAGATAGTTCTTGGTTAAACAGGTTACTATTATGACTTAGTCTGAAACAGAGCTATATATTGTCTAAACTAGCAGTCTCCAACCTTTGTGGCTTGGCGGCCTGGTGGGGAGGAGAAGGGAACTGAGCCAGACGAGCAGGGGGTTGGTGCACAAGTGGCGCAGCTCACGTTGCATAAGCAACAGGCCAGTGTGCCTGCTTGGGTAGCCAGGTTGTGAGTAGGCCACAACCCAATAGTGGGCACGGCCCAGGGGTTGCGGATCCCTGCTTTAAACTATTTTGAAGCATCCTGTGGATTGTGGCCAATGTAGTAAGAGACTGCTAGTTAGAGTTCTTACATCATTCACTGGTGTGAAAAGTTAGTAAGGAGGGAGGAAGAAGGGAGGGAGGAAGGAAGGAAGGAGCAAATGTGGAACACTGGAGTCTGTAGGTATCACATTTGATTCTACAAATAGAACGAGAAATATCTCTGCATCTAGATGAGAAGTTTCTCCTAGCCTTTCGCTCACCTCCCATGTTCAGCCCTTATCTTTCCTCATCTTCCTCTTATCTTTCCCAGTTTATGTCCCCCTTGCCAATTATTTCTACTCTCAGAATCTGTCCAGAGTTTACATCAATAAATCAGCTCACTTCTCTGCTTGTCTGGGTCATATTGTGTCCAGTATTTAGAGGCATCAGAGGCAGAATTGCCATCAGATTTACCTAGCACCATCCTACCTGTCTGGATCCTATATCAGCAGGATGCCAGTGTTTGCCAAGGGATATATCAGCCTTATTAAGCATTCAATAAAATAATTGGGCTGGTTTATATCTCATGCCTTCAGCTCCCACACATCTCCAAATGCAGCTTGTATCCAAAACCAGCATACAGGCTCAATTCCATTTAATTAACAATAATCCAACTCTAATTACTTTGTGAGGCACACAGAGCAATCATGAGGCACATGTTATTAACTATATTTGTTTCTTGATGTGCTTTTCTCTGAATTCAAAGTGAACTGGGTGAATAAACAGCTCTCTGTTCCCAGCTTATTCTGAAATGTCAACTTTGGCTGACAGTTCAGTGGTGGTATTCGACCGCTTCGGCCTGGTTCAGGTGAGGCAGTAGGAGCGATGAGCAGCGGAGATCGAACCAGTTCTCTCTCCCGCCCTGCTGTTGGGCCCACCCGCCTGGGCTCCCATACTCACTTTTATCTGCTGAATTTGAAGTGCAGCTGTTTTGCACAGCACAGAATAGTGCTGCGTGACAGCTGCTGAAGCAACCGGGATTGTGCAGGCTTGCAAGAGGTGACTTAGAACGCCTCTGTGCCTGCGCAAAGTATGCGTTTGGTGCACACATGCACACAAAGTGTGTGCATGCGTGCAAAGCACGCCACCAAGCCACACCCACCGAATCGGTGGCAACAATATTTTAATCCCACCACTGTGACAGTTGTTCCTGACAAGAGACCAGCCAGTGATTTTTAATCACTAATGGAGGATTTTAATCAAGGACTTCCCAGTCCAACACTCTTAAGAGTGTGTGCAGCTAATCACATTCTTCAGAATGCCACAATTGTTTCCCAGGACTACCCTTAGAAAATATATTCTGAGCCCCACTATATGAAAGTACCTCAACGCTTACCTGATCCCTTCCCCTACAAATGCAAGTCATCTATACATTTATTTTGAAATAAAAACCACCTTGAAGGCATATAGTTTCAAAGCATATTTAGTTTACCATTTTTAAATTACCTAACGACAATATTTCATTATTGAGATTTTTTAAAAAATATTAAATAAGATTTTAAAACATTAAAGGCATATTTACACTATAAAAACTGAAGTTGCTTTTGTGCTGGCTGAAATGTTACAGCTTCTCCCAGAACATTTGAGTAGCTTTGTGAATGTGGTAGACATTATTTGATATAAACCTGAAGGCTTTTTACCATGCTGCGTTTCATACCGTTCCTTCGTAGAAAAGATGGTATTTCAACAGTGTTATTTTAATGTATAGTGTTTGCATAATCAAGACTAAGTTAGCACATTTTCAGATATCCACTATTTTCACTCTCTAGTTTTTCAAAAACAGTTTGAAGAATAGAATAGCAGAATAACAAAGTTGGAAGGGACCTTGGTGGTGTTCTAGACTGACCTCCTCTTCAGGCAAGAAACCCTATGCCATTTCAGAAAAATGGTTGTCCAATCTCTTCTTTAAAACTTCCAGTGTTGGAGCACCCACAACTTCTAGAGGCAAGTCGTTCCACTGATCAATTGTTCTAACTTTCAGGAAATTTCTCCTTATTTCAAAGTTGGTTTTCTCTTTGATTAGCTTCCACCCATTGCTTCGTGTCCTATCTTCAGATGCTTTGGAAAATATGTTGACCCTTTTTTCTGTGGCAGCCCCCTAGATATTGGAACACGGCAGTCATCTCACCCCAGAAAATCTATGGTCCTCAAAATAGTCAAATTTGGAATGCTAAAAGCAAGGATCAAAAAAATCATTGCACTGCTACAGAACCTGCAGTAACGAAAACCCTGCCATCTCTGCACAAAAAGGAAATAAAATAAATTGCTTGCATGTACATACACAGAATCCTCCTTACCCTATGTTATGTGCCTGTGTCTGAAATTGCCCAATTAACCTAGATCCAACCGAAATATTAAACATGTAGTTTAGCCATTTGCGGTAAAAAAATGCATAATGGAAATGTTTTTTAATGAAGAGGTTGCATTTAATTATTCTTTTATATGGACAGTGCCTTCCTTAGGTATACAGGTATCTCCCGCAAAAGTGGTCTTACTTTTGGGTTTCTTTGATGTGGTCTTTGAGTCTCTCCCTCTCCACAGCCCAAAAACAGAAAAGCGAAATCTGCTCATTTCTAAAGCTCCATTAGTTTTACTCTTTTCATATTCAGTGAATAGAGGCAGGGAAAACAGTCAACCTCACACTGTCACTAAAGATGTTGAATAGCCCAATATACAACTGAATTTTTAAAACTTGATTGGTAAAAGAACCTATGTTCCTTGAATATGTGCATTATTGCAAAAGTAAAGATACAGGGACCTAACCAGGAAAACCAAGAAGCAACCTTATCTGAGACAATGCTAGTTTCAACAATATTTTATTGCTGGTAATTCTATCATTTCTCAATAAATTCATTCTCTGGAGATTCCAAGGATGGAAGTAGATACATCAAGGTACATGAATCATAGAGAAAGGCAGTTTGGGGTAGTGGTAAAAGTGCCAGCCCAGAAACCAGGAGGCTGTGGCATTAAAGCCAGCTGGGTGCCTTTCAGACAATCAATCTCCCTCAACCCAACCCACCTCACAAGGAAGTCGTTGTGGAGAAAATAGGAGCAACAAGTGTTAGCTATGTTTTGCCACCTTGAGTTACTTAAAAAGATTTTTAAAAAATATTTAAAGAACCAAATAAATAGGCTTCCTTAGCCCCACAACATTCTATAGGCCACATTGACCTCATTGAGAAACCTGGTAGGCCTGTCAGATATTTACCTTTTCCTGTTCCTTAAATTGCAACACAAAACTCTAGTACACAGTCGGTATGTTTATTTCTGTTACTCTTATTCTTTGTGTCAGGTTCTCCTGTGAACAAAATATTGTCCTTGGGATTGAGCTGCTAATCAAGTATGGGACTGAAGAAACATAAAAGAATGGATAAGAGCAGGGCAGAAGGTCTGACTAGAGGCTGATCAATGTACCAATAAAGGAGAATATTTGCAGCTCGGGGTTGAAATGAGGGGTCCTTGGTGCTCTCTGAGCCTGCTTGTTTTCTTGCAGATGTTTCATTACCCAAACTAGGTAACATCATCAGTGCTTAGTAAGGAATGTTGTTTGCTGTCAGATTATATTCCGGTGACTGATCAATGTGTTTGATAAATACATTATATGCAGCAGTGGCCAAATCACAAAACAAAAAAATGGGAGTCCTGGTGAGTGCTCCCAAATTTTAAACCTGCACAGATTTTAAACCCATAGCTATTTTTTTATTTAAAAAATCAAAATTCCTGATATAAATGATCTTGGTTCAGGGGAAGAATATATTCTAATTTCATATTTCCTTCTCTCTCTTTTTTTGCAGTTCATCTTTTCCCCTCAAAATGGGAGAGCCAGAAACCCTCCCCCCTTTCAATGAACCATACCACAACTTGACAGAACTCTTCTCTATGTTCAATCACACATTCAGCATTTGTAATTTGGGACTAGATGATGACATTAAACGGGTCTTTCTCTTCGTTCTCTACCTCATCATCTTTGTGGTGGGATTGGTGGAGAATCTCTTGGTCATATGGGTCAACTGGCAGACCCGAAACCACCGGAACTTGGTCAACTTATACATTTTCAACATGGCCCTGGCAGACTTGGGAGTGGTCCTCTCCTTACCAGTCTGGATGTTGGAAGTCATGCTTGATTACACTTGGCTTTGGGGAGATTTCCTCTGTCGTTTCACCCACTATTTTTACTTTGCCAACATGTACAGCAGTATTTTCTTCCTCACCTGCCTCAGCATTGATCGGTATGTGTCCCTGACAACTTCCTCTCACTTCTGGCACCAACGCCAACATCTCGTGCGACGGATCACTTGCTGCTGCATATGGGCCTTTGCTGCCATCCTCCCTTTGCCAGAGGTGGTACACATGGAGTTAACTGATACCATTGAGCCCTTGTGTTTCTTTATGGCCCCATTGGAGACCTTCAATGAGTGGGCCCTCGGTCTCAACCTCCTTGTTGTCTTAATTGGGTTCCTTATCCCATTCTCCATCATGGCAGTCTTCAATATACTGACCGCCAGACACATCAAGCGTTGTAACAAGCCAGAGAGCAGAAAAAACTGCTACCTCATCTATGCTTACATAATTGTCTTCTTGATCAGTTGGCTGCCTTTCCACCTAAGTTTGCTGATCCTCACCCTTGAGGGAACACACATATTTCTCCATTGCTACGTGCTTGAGTTCCTGTACTTCTTCTACGATATCATAGACTGTTTCAGCCTTATCCATTGTGTGGTCAATCCTATCCTGTACAACTTCCTGAGCAAGAACTTCCAAGGAAAGCTTATCTCTGCTGTGGTTCGATACATTCCCAAAAACCAGATGGAGCAGAAAGACAGAGATGGCTCTTCCTCCAACACCCAACACTCTGTAGTCATCACGCAAGACAAGACCTCACCAATTTAAACAGCTTTTCTGAGTTTTGCTTCATTGCCATAAGAATGCATTTGCATTTTTCTCTCTTATCAGCAAAGGATAGGCTTAATTAGCATACTTGTTGTTGTTGTTGCCAATGTTTTTTACAATTTAAAAAGAAGGGCAATATAGGTAAAAATGAGGTAGGGAGGAGGATTATGTGCTGCTGTGTCAAACTGATTGGCCTTAATCAACCAAAAGCTGACATTGCTATTAATCTTCAGCTACTTCCTTCATCTTGAAACTTGCAGTGAAAAAACTGTTTTTTTGCCACTGTTTTTTTGTGTGGAAAAGAGATGTATTTCTCTTACTTTCTTCTAATGTGTGCAGCTTTTGTATGAAAATAGTATTCTGAAAACTTAATGCTGATCTGTTGGTTAAACAGAATTGCTAGACACAGCAACTTATAGCTAAAATAGCTGTAAATATAGCTCCAACCTATAAGAAGCTAAAGAACTAAAGTGATCTGTGAAGATAAAACAGGGCCTAGCCCTATTTTAATGTGAACATTCAATTAGTTGTTTCTTGGAACCGGGAAATCGGGATACTAACAATTCAATCCTAGAAATTCCTACATAGGTCTTTTTAGTCCAGACCCACTAACATTTACTTAACACAATAGAAAATTATACCCAGTGAAAATGTGAATTTAGGAAAATGTGAAGGGTATTTCTAGAAGATTACACGACAGGTGATTCTAGTGTTTCTCACTCCTAAGAGAATGCACCCTGAATTCTTTCATTGTGTTAAAAATCCCAAACTAGATTCTGGGGTGTCTTTTTTTTTCCCCTTGTCTTCTTCTGCAGCTAGAGCATTTGTCTACCCCTGAGTTTTCCTCCTCCTTAAGTTATACCCTTCTAACATTTTACCTGGTATGGAAATAAATTTAAGAGAGAGTTAGTTCAATGTTCAGTGCTTACAAAGTAAAGCTATTACTGGTCATGGATCATGTTTGTAAAGGACTGGACACAACATAAAGACTCTCTGTGTTTAGAAAGTGGGCGTAACTGATTTGAAGAAGAAATTCATAAATGAACTGAATGAAATGCTGGGGATAAATTCTCTCTCTGTTTCTTAAATGAAAAACCATGTAAGGAGATGTAGCTATGATTGTTGCATCCAAACATCATTCAAGGGGTGCATAGAATACTTAACCTAATACAGCAATGGAATACAGTACAGTGTAAACACCTGTAAAGGTATTTGTAAACATTCTAGTTTAACAGAGACATGCAAGATAATCCATATGAATTTTCAAGCACTTTTAATCTTTTACCAAATTTACAAAAGTGATGTAAAAATGGGCATGTGAATGAATGGTGTACTCAATAAAGTGGCATTTTGATTGACTGATTTCATTGATTGATCCATTGAACATACTAATTCCTTCCTTTTAATTGTAAATGGTTTGGGCTGAAATTAGCTATCCTATTGCACCTATCAAAGATGTGGCTGGAGAAGGAATAAGAAACTAGCCGTCAGGATTCCGGCAATTACCCCAATGTCAACTCATAAAATATTTCTATGGTTGTTTTAGAGTTGCCAATAGTCTTGCTTACATGTATCCCATTTTTATGTTTCCCTCTCATGTTAATAGCAATGGCACTTGCCAGTAGACTTATATACTGCTTCACAGTGCTTCACAGCCCTCTCTAAGCGATTTAGAGAGTCAGCCTATTGCCCCCAACAATCTGGGTCCTCCTTTTACCCATCTTAGAAGGATGGAAGGATGAGTCAACCTTCAGCCAATGAGAATTGAACTGCTGGCAGTCAGCAAAAGTAGCCCTGCGCTACTGCATTCTCAGTGGTGTATTAACCATTAAGCAGACTAAGCACGTGCTTAGGGCACCAGGCCCAAAAGAGGCATCACTTTTATTGGCTTCATTTGTACAGTATATACAAAGGAGGAGAGCACCAAGTTTTGTCAATGCTTAGGGCACCAGTTAGCCTTAATCCACCATTGTGCATTCTAACCACTTTGCCACCATAGCTCATATTCATATAATAATGACTATATTCAGTATTTTATAGGAAATGGTCATTTAAAAATGTTCCTTGCCCAGCTGGAAGGGAAATGGCCTCTTTTGGCCCTAAACTAGAGTCATTTCAACAAATAGCATTAATCAGAAACATACTTGAGAAGCCTTGTTCTATTCAAATGTAGATCTTTATCAGTTTAGAGAAGAGCACTATGAATATACCAATGTGATTGGCATGTACACTACTGTATGTTGAATCCAGTTGAGGTAACTGGTTCTGTAAGCATTTAAGTGCCAAGCCATAATATAATCACTGCCTCCATGGGAATCTCCTAGCTATTCTTTTCCCCAGTCCTTGACATAAAATTTGCTGATTTTATAGGAAACTGGTTTATATACATTTTCTTTAATGGGAAAAGTCAGCATTGCTTAATATTGTTTAGACCAGGGCTGTCAAACTCCTGGCCTGTGGGCCAGATGTGTCACGTACTGGCCACGCCCATGGCCGGTTTAGCGAAGGAAACAAGTCCCAATACATCACGTGATGCTGCCATGATGACATGACAGGAGCTTAGACTATTGATTGAATGAAATAGTTCCTCACATAACAGTTTTACCCTGTCTTTGGAAATGCAAGGGAAGGAATTAGTGATGTCCCGCAGACAAAGAATGTGCTCAGCCTCATACTAGGTTAAAACAAAGCAGTTGTTTAGAATCTATCACCATTTACAAATAAGAAAAACAGTGCAGGAGACTCTTTCAGTTTTCACTTTTATTATTCTAAATAAAAAACACACTTTTGTGCCGAACAATGGAGTATAAAAGAATCCGATGTACAACCATTTTAGACATCTACTTTCTTTTCTTTAGGAAGGAGAAAAGTTTTACAAAATATACAAACTTTACAGCAAATAGATAGTAAACACTTAAATAACTGAGAGGTCAGTACCTACAATTCACTTAACCAAGAGATTTGACAGCAATCACAATGCTCGGTTTTATTCTGTTTTTGCTGTTTCATTTCAAGACATCTGGATCTTTGGAGGAAATGGAGGGGGAGGACAGGGCTGGAATTTACAGAAAATAATAATAATGCATCCATTTCCAAAATATTTTTTTTCATTATTTCAAAGTGTTCTACATGAGATTGGAATACCTGTTCCATGCCTAAATCCTTCCCTGCTAGGATGATAATGGTGAGAAGGGATTCTTCACAAATGATAGCATGTCCAACAGAGTGAAGTTATTTAATTACAATATTTAGTCCTTCTACAACCCTAAGGGTTCCAAAGCACTTTACAGACATTTATTATACCTCACAACTTGTCACCTGTGAGGTAGGTATTTTTAACTATTCCTCCTCCCTACCTTCATTCATGAGTGGAAAAATGTATGAGGCAGGCAGGTGATGTTATTTGGCCAAAGCTACTCACACAGATGTTCAGAACTTGAAGCCAATCCCCAATTCTCTGGCTCCAAATGCCCTAATTATGAGGCCCAATTACTCCATCATGATTTTGCTAGAAACTTCTCAAGCTGCAGTAGTTTCCCCTGTGGAGCAGGAGGACAGGTTTGGCACTGGAGAACCAGAGGAAAGCAGCTGTAGAATTCTGCTTTGAGTTAAAGATAAGAAATTAATTCCTAGTACATACAAGCAATAGATAGGAATTCCTTCTCCAGTTCTCCTACTGAAGGCCACATTTTATTCAGGAAATGTGATTCATAGTACTGGATAAATTGCCTGAAATATATAAATGCACCAGCAGCCTTAGGTAGGGACATAGATAAGGCCCAGGCAAGAACCATCTTTCAGCATAGAAAAGGAAGAAATACCAAATTCATCAAGTTTAATAGGTAGCATGAAGCTTCCTCATTAGCCAGTAGTAGGAGATTAATCTTTAATATTTATTCAACAGCAAAATCCTTTGGCTTGTCATATTTTTGGTTCCACCTTCCTGGTTAAGGCCCTTCCATTAACATATCAGTAGATCAAGATTAGTGATTCAGTCCCTGGGCAGCTTTTAGATCATTACAAATAACTCTCAGCATTAATATTTCCTTGAGCTATTTCCACCTGCCATACACATTGTTCACAGTTCCTCAGCATATCTTGTTAGTGTCCAAGGCCACAAAGGGAAAGGAACCAAAAAATACACCTGAATATCTATCTGCACACATAATGTATGTATTATGGAAACATTCTTATTTTCCTAGAAGTGAAAACAAGACAGAAGTGCTTTTCTCTTGAACATATATCAAAACATTTATCTTCACAACATCCTTTAGAGGTAGGTACTATAAGCAAAGACAAAGCAAACCTGCCCAAAGGCTGCCCTACTAAAATTAGTTTCAGAGCTGAGATTCCTGGAGCTGCGGTTTTTACATACATACACACATACACACCCATAGGCCAGGGTTACGTTTATGTTCTCTTTAATAAGCATGTTTATATATAGAAGCCCAAGAGTCCATTTGTCACAACAGGAGGTGTGAAGACTCAAGTGCTTTCTCCTCATGAGGTAGTTTGCATTATACCAAGGGCCAGTTCTCAAACCAGCTATTCCATCTCTCAATAATCCTATCGATTCCCCATTGAATGGAAATCACAGAACTATACTTGTTTGTGGGATCAGTCCACAAAATGAAGCAAACTATAATACAAATCAAGGCCTTTTGTCTTCTGCTCTCCCTCTAAATATGTTAGTTACACCTCATTCCACTTCCAATTCTCCATCCCCTCAAAAAAGGGGGGAAAGCTCCAATTTCAACCTCTATTATAACTTTTCATTATTACAGAGCAAATATATTTGGCCTTTTCAGCTGATAAAACAAATCTGTACTTTGTTAACATATTCTTCTATTAGCACAAAGACAGAATTTACAACCTGCTTCTGCGCTATTTTTTTTTTAAAGAATGATGTAAGGGAAGAACCAGACACATCATTTGATTTTTTTTTTTAAAAAAAGAAAAGACGTATGTTGGTAGGAGAAGAAAATTGCACATGATCAGAATAACTTGAAAAGTATAAAGCGGATTATTGTGACAAGATAAGAGAGACAAGATAGTTTTGCTGTTTTTTTTCTTTTTCTTTTAACTGAAAGACTTAATTGGTTTTCTTGGACTGATAATGAAATATATTAAATCTGACAAAATAAATGTAAAGCAGGTGCAGGAAATAATGGTGCACAGTGGTTGTGATGTCATAGGCACTATATGAGGGCAACAACAAGAGACATATTTATTATAAGTAGGGGAGGGCTATAAAAAAAATCTAATCATAGAGTTTTATGCAGCTCTTTGCTACCATCTTGTGGTAATTCTACAATGAAACTATGGCAGTCCTAAGCCATTGAAGGTTCTTCTTCTCACATCCAATTCCTGCTTCCAACAAGTTGTGCATCCAACAACCATTAATCAAGATAAATACTGTTTAGTTAGCAGTCTTGCCCCGCTCCTATGTTTTGACAGATTTCTCATTTGAGCAGCGACACTTTCTTCTACCAATATGGTGTCCTCCTTGTAAGCTGAACTATAACTTTCTTCACCTTCGACTATGCAAATATTGGAAATATTTTCAAAACTGCCAATGTCCCAGGAATGAATCAGGATGCCTTTTGGTAATGCAGTCCACATTAACCATTGCCATTGGGAACCTCTGAGAAGTTTAACAAAGTAATTGTTTGTTTTGTTGTTAATAAAATTCGATTCTGGAGAGAAAAAGTTATTCATATAACTAAGTGTGATGAAAATACATTCAAATTGGCTTTAATTCTTTAGAAACGTTAACATCTGTGATACCAGCACAACTATATTCCTCATGTCACAATCTGACATAGTAGCAGGGGCAAGTAGGACTGGCAGTTTCAATGTAACAAATATTATAATCTGTAAAGTGTAAAAATAAGTGCCACTGTTAAGAAAACTTCTGAATCACTCTAAACAAAAAGTAAAAACAGTGTATTTAGTGTCCTGCTTGCAGGTCATACAAAAACTCTTGATCCTTTCATTCCCCCATTTAGCGATATTTTAAGGCAACAATGTCTTTTCAAAAACAACTGTGCATTCCTACCCATCCTTACTCAGAAATAAGCCCCAAATTTTATCTGGCAAACAAATAAAAGATTTCAAGCATTAGCAAAATATATTAATTGCTTTAAACATTTTACCCTCTGAACACACCCTATTGTTCAAGACAAATATTATATATGACAGAATTCCACATTGGCATTAAGGCAGCATTGCAAACGAAAGAAAGCAACCTTATCTCTTGCAATTTTTTTCATGCCCTAAGAATTTTTGAAAGAGGTACTTCAAATCGAATGTTATTGCTTGAACAACTAAAATAAGCCTGCCTTGCCAAAACTAAGAATTATTTCTCATGATCTTTGCCTTTCCTCTCCATTGAAAATTAATCCAAAATTGGCAAACTCCACTTCTTCTGGTCTCCTAAAATCTATGTATTCTTTTTTTTACCTTGATCTCTCTGCTATAAACTAGATTTTTTTAAAAAAATTGATCCTTTGGAAAAGGGCAAATGCAAATTAAGGCTAGATGCATGGTAGATTTGGCAACTGATTAAACCTCCAAACATATCCAACTCTTGTATCTTTAATATCAGCTTCATTCAAAGAAATCAGCTTTTCACTGTATGGAGATAAGCTTTCTCTCAATTAAAGTCTGGTATGACAATTAAATTTACTATGTAAGAAAAGGCAATCCTTTTGAAAGAAAGAATATACAGATGTGTCTACAATACATGTGCCAATAGGAAATAATTCCCTCAAAACAAAGGCAGCCTTATTTCTGAGTAAGTATGCTTAGGATTGCATTTTTAATTTTTGGAAACTAAACCTTGTCATCAATAAACCAGAAGCATTTTTTTTTCATACTTTCCCCTTTTTCCACTGCTAGCCCTACTGGGACGGAGCATTGATACATCTTAGCAGCATCAATCTTCTAATGATGTCAGTTAAAGCCTGTGAGAGGAGGAAGAAGTCATAAGATGGGAAATACATTAGATGAAGAACAAAAGATCTTATTTCTTATATTTGAAACAACTCAGCAGGAGGTAAACACAATGTTTTTTTTAGAACAGTAACACATCTAATGTGATGTTGTTTCACAGAACAATGATTTAAGGAAAAGTCTACAAGAAACATAATAAAAGTATACAGACCATTCAAAGTAATTTTTTTAAAAATTCTGAAACAAGTTTCACTACTATCTCAGGTATTGTTTACTTCCCAAGTATAGTTGCATCAGCTCTCTGTGTTTTTTTCTGCATCTTTGGAATGGATGATGTACATGAAAGTTTGCTCAATGGTGAAGTCTGGTGGGAGGCTCCCTTTGTGCACACCTATATGCTTGCTCATAAGGTTAAGGGTGGAACTGTAGTGGCCACAAACGGTGCACCGGTACATGAGGGCCCCAGAATGTGTCTTCAGATGACACTTTATAGTAGAACGTCCACGGAAGAACTTGTGACACACTTTGCACTGATAGGGCTTCTCCCCTGTGTGGATCCGCCGATGGTAGTTGAATTCACTGGTATGAGCAAATCTTTTCCCACAAACCTTACAGCTATATTTACTATTCCCAGGTTGGTTCTGGAGAGCCACATCCTCATTTAGGAACTTCTCTGTCAGCTTCCGCTTTTGCAATGCTTGCTGATGAAGACGGTCACCAAAGTTCGGCCGGACAAGGTCCAAGGTAGAGTTACACTTGTGCTGACTAACATGGTAGCGATAGGCAGCTTCAAGTTTGAAAGCCTGACCACAGTAATGACACCGGAAGAGAGCTTCTTCCATACTTTGGTGGACAGCCACATGTTTCTCCAAAAGATGTCTATCTACAAAACTACTGGCACAGATAGAGCAAGAAAAGACAGAAATTCCCAAGTGGGAAAGTGTATGCCACATCAAGCTGCAGAGATTGAGATGTTGCTGGTCACATATACCACATATTTGGCCTTTGACGTTCACATGGTCCAAGATGTGGCCACGAACCACATGAAAATCTTTGGCCAGTGGTTTCCTACAGGCAGCACATGCCAAATCCCCATTGAACAAATTGACCTTCCCTATCAGAGGGTCACTGGGATGGACAATAATATTGTTGTCAAACACCCCTTCTCGGCGATGAAGGTTCAGCTGCCACTGGGTGAAAAACTTAGTCTCGCACATATCACAGGAAAAGAGGAATATCCCAATGTGTGACAGGACATGAGTGACTCTAGAGTTCCTGTCTTGAAAATGAGTCTCACAAACCTTGCAATTGCCAGTCAAAAGGTCTACATGATCCCTGGCATGCTGACGGATCAACTGAATGTTGGGCTCCAAAACCTTTTTGCACACTTGGCAAGGCATGGCCTTGTTTTCCCGGCTGTCGTTCTCAAAGGATAGCTCTTCCTCGCTATCATCGCTCAGTTCTATCACTTCCTCCGCAGCACCTAGCTCTTCACTGGGATCTTCAAAGTGCAGATCTTCTTCCCCCAAGTCTTCCAGCTGCAATTCATCCATTGGCCCAAAAACATGATCTTTGGAATGGTCACTATTGCTGGGACAGGAATTGCTACTTGTTGATATATCTAAGGAGACATCGGAGGCAAAAAGGTTACTTTTGTTATAATCCCCGTTGCTCTGGACCTTATACTGCGGACAAGAGTTCACAGTGGTTTGAACAGCCATGCTAATATTACCGAGACCAGCCTGGGTCATTATACTCATGGCACCAGTAAATGGTCCTGTTGCTTCTTGCTCTTCTGCTTTGGGAGTCTGTGGATGTGTTAAATTGTGACTAGCTTCATTGGTAGGATCTTCTTTGTAGCCAGTGGCTGCTTCACCATGCATATTGCAATTCCGCTCTAATCCCAGTTGTTCCCCGCTACTTCGACTTTCACTTAGAGAATGGTTTGGTTCAGCTAAAGCACCACAAGGCCGGCTTTCATTTGAGGCAGAAGGCTGTTTAGTGACAGCTGAGTTTTCCAAGTCTGGGAAGGTAGAATGGCAAGCCTTCAGCAAATCATCCATGCCCAATTTTTCAGCAACCTCATAAATGACACCCACATTTATAAGGTCTGTGAAGAGCTCCGATGTATAAACAAAATTCAGAATCTTTTCAAAGTTGGCTGGAGTAATGAAATCCACTACGTAAGTGCGGGCAGCATCCAATCCTGTATTCAGGAAAAGATTCTGGAAATAGCCTGCTGCACATGCCAGCACTGCTTTGTGTGCAGGGAAGGAACGGCTACCCACAACAATGGTGACATCACACATAGACTCTGTCAATCGAGATTTGTTAAGTTCCTTCAACAAGTTATTTGGATGGTCAGTGCTATGCAGTTTGATCCTCATGCCCATCTTGACTGTTCCTTAAAGTCTCCTTCTCCTGTTCACTTTTGGCTTCTACTGCCACATTTTTCAGATGCACCAAAGGGGGAGCGATTGGGCGAGAAACTCTAGAGAGAAAAAAATGAAGTTCACGGTTTTGATTCTTACTGATTTGGAGTGAAATCTAAGACATAATTTTTATTACATTATAATCCACATTGGAAACACTGTAAATGAAAAAGCAAAGATAACCATGATTGCAGGATATAAGCAAATGTATTGTTCACAGAACAAAAGAACATAGTTGCTTTGGTCTAATAGTTACAACAGAAAGGAAAAAATGAATGTGTTCATGTGAGAAGCAGAAATTACAAATCACAGAGCCACAAGAAGCATCCTTTCATGTTTTAAAGCAATATTATTAATGTTATAAAGTTGTCATCTACTTCCATTTTCATATCTTCTTATTCCCAGTTCTGCAACTAGTTGACCAAATATCTGTACTCTAGAGACATGCAGTTTCATAAATAAGTAAACTGGTTTGCCAATCCAATATCTTGCAGTGTTTTTTTATAACTATAGTATCCAAAATGCTTTTTTGCCCCTCTGAAAACCTCTTAAGATGCATGTTCTACTGACTTTTTTTAACAGATGAGCAAACAGAAAAACCTAAAAATGAAATTGATTACAAGGTAAGTCCTATACACCTTAAGTTCTCCTTTCATATTTTCTTCAAACCCAGCCTGTTGCATTCTTGTTTATGAGCCTCAATTGGCTAACAATAAAATAAAATATACACCACAGAGTGCTCAAGTTTGTGCTTTCTTATAAACTTTAGCAATAGTCAAAGATACCACCTTAACCCACATATCCCACTCTAACCTTCATCAGGGACCATGCCTGCTATCAAAACAGATCAGAAAGACCAATATTAATAAAGGAGGCTCGCTATGCAAAAATCCTGCAATGAAGAACATGTCATAATTTCTCATACCTTAAGAAAAACTATTTCCCCCCTTTTTTTTTCAAAACAAATGCATTATTTTAGAAACTGGATGGCAAATAAGTTTTAAAAAAGCAAGTTATTTATTAATGGTTTTTTTTTTATTGCTTAAAGAAAACAGAAGTGGAGGCAGTGTTAAAACTAAGGGCCAATAAGTCAAGGGTGGGATGGGAGGGAGGGAGGGAATGGTGACCCTTAAAAGTTGTTCCTTATCTGGAATATGAGGTGAGACGGGCTACCTACATTGAATGCTGGGATAACAAGGAAGAAGAGCAAAAGAAAAGAGGCAGAGAGGCAGTTTTGATTTGGAGTAGATGGAGGAGTATACAAACGCACGCAGGTGTGGGGCAGAGGGGATGTCAGGCGAGGGGATGCGGGATAGGAAGAGAAAAGAGGGTCGTCGGGATGGGGCTTCTCTGGGTCGACCCGTAAATGGGAAACAAAGGGCCGGGAAATCTTTCGGGGAGCCCTGGAGAGAGGAAGAAGGGCTTCCCGAGGCAAGAAGGGTAAAGAGCGCAGGGAGCGGGGTGAAGGCAAGGGGGCTGCAAGGCACGGAGGAAAGGCGACCCCGACCGGGAATCCCTGATGCTGAAGGGGGAGTCTCACACCCTTGTAGGCGGCAGAAAGGAACTGTTTGCCCCCGAAGGGAAGGGGAGGGAAGGTGGCCCCTTACCCGGGAGGCGGTGGGCAGCATCCCCGCTTTCGCATACACAAAGGGCTCCGGCCTCCCCTACCCTCCAGCCCGGCCTCGCCGAGGAGGTGCTGCTCCGGCCCCGGCCAAGAGGCTCCATCCGGCCCCGAGACGGCCGGGCCCAGCGCCGCCCCCAGCCCCGGAGGGGGCACTGCAGCAGCCCCGGCTTCAGGGGATACGTGCAGGAAGCCAACAGCCGCCGGTGCCGGGCTGGGAAAAGGGAGCCCTGCCAAGGCTGAGGAGGATGGGGCCGTCGCCGCCGCCGCCACCGCCGCCGGGCTGGCGGGAGGCTTGGGGAGGCAGAAAAAAGGAGGCCTGCCTGCCGGGTATGGCAGCCGCAGGGAGGCACGGAAAACGCCCGCTGGGCACCGAGAGCCCACGGAAGGAGGCGCGCGAGAGGCGGCGCTGAGCCGGCGGGAAGGAGAAGGGCTGTGGCGCAAAGCTTTAGGAACCTGACCCTCCAAGCCCAGGAGCGCTGCCTCCCTCGACATCTTCTGCTCTATTCGTCAGGAGCATGTAGTGTTTTTAAGGGTCTCCGCTTCGTTAGTGGACCATGCACACACCACAACGGAGCCCCGACAGGGCACAGATGGTACGAGAATAATGCAGGGTCTATGTATGATATTGTCTTCGGGAAGCAAGGGTGCTGCTCAATGAAGTGGCAGTGGTGGGGCACGAGCCGCTTCTGTCCCTGGAGGGACGGGAAGCCAGTCCAGCGGATCTGGATGGATAGTTTGAAACGGCCAGCAAGAAATGCAGGGTTCCCATTAGTCAGGTCCTTTACCTTCCCTCCACCTCAGTTTGTATGCGGGCCTTCCAGTCAGTTTATAATTCCTAGGGAATGTCTGGATTAGTGCCAGTAATTTTCTTGGCAAAGATTTGTTCCTTGCATTTTCCTAGGGCTCAGAGAGGAACTGGCACAAGGTCACCCAGTCTAAGGAGAGACTAGAACTCGCAATCTCCCAGTTTCTAGTCTAGTACTTTTAACTGTGACACCAAACTTGCTCTCCTGTCTCAATCTACAAGAATATTATTTTCTCATTTTGTTAAGTGTACATGTTTTGGATGCCACATATGCCTGGTTCGTGATCCAAACACTAAAACCTGCAACTGTGCATCAGTATAGGTCATTGAAACATTTAAAAAAAAACGATAGCAAATTGTTATATCTACATTATTATTACCACATTTTACTGCCATGTAGAGGAGAGTTTTTATATATTGACTCTGCAGTCTGCTAGAGAATGAAGAAAATATAGGTCATTGAAACCTTTTCGTTGTACACCACCCAGAGTCACTTTAAGAGTGAGATAAGCAGTATCTAAATATGATAAAATAAAATAAATATCACATGGATCTGACAAATCAGCAGGAGTCGAAAAGCTGGGTAATGTCTTCCAAAATATATGCATTCTATATAGTTCAATAATTAAACCTCTGGTGTAAATCACATTTATTGCCCATGATTTCACCTGAAGGCATCCGATCAAGCTAGTCCTATCTAAGGCCTCTGTTTAGAATACTCCTAGTGAGAAACAAGATACTAATAAATGAATAGTGGATGTGTCTTTGATAAATATGCACATAGAAAAAGTATAGAAATAGTAGCTTACTATAAATTGAAGCAATAAAGAGGTGCTTGAATAAGATTAATACTCAGAAGGCATCATATGTAAACCACACTTAACTATAATATAAATGTTAAGTTCAAGAATTTTATTGTCTGAAGCAAAACAGCAAATTTTCTTCATTCTCTAGCAGACTGCAGAGTCAGTATATAAAAACTCTCCTCTACATGGCAGTAAAATGTGGTAATAATAATGTAGATATAACAATTTGCTATCGTTTTTTTAAAAAAAAATAGGTACATTAAAATAATTTGCCTGAGATGCCCACTTATATCTTTATCATCACAGTAGCTAGTGTGGTCTGATTTGCCATTTTGGGAGTTGGCCGTAACTTCTCCCATTCCTAGACATACGCTGAAAATGTTTTTCTTTGTGCATAATGTGACATGTAAATGTGAGTAGCTCACAAAGTAGTAACAATATTTTTAGATAAAGTTAGGTTATGGATTAGTGTGGATAAGCGTTATCTTAGCAATTGAGAGTTTCCCATATAGAAAAGAATCACTACAATTTTCAATTATGTGTTTGTATGTATGTGATTCCCTCCCTACCTATAACACTAATTTGGATGCAAAATGCTGTTTTGAATGCATTATTAAATTATTAATTTTTTCCTAACTGATTTCTAAAGCACTGAAAACCTACCAGATACTATAGAAAGATAATTACTTTAATATAACATCTGTTTGAAATGTTATATTAGCTCTACAGTTTCTAGATCAACAGAAGACTGTAAATTCTAATCCCACCTTAGTCACAAAACCAGAGGGGTAACTGTGAGCCAGTCATTTTCTCTCAGCCCCAGAAAGCAGGCAAGGGCAAACCACTTTCAAAATATTGCCAAGGAAACTGCAGAAACTTATCCAGGCAATTGCCAGGAGACTTGAAGGCATCAAAAACAAACATACTTTACTTGCAGATGGCTACTGCAGGTAACAAAGTGTTGATAGGAACAGTGTAAACTTGTTTTAGATAAAACTAAGTTTTCTGCTATATAGGTTTAAATGAGGCACCCTTGACTGACTGATACTTTCTTTGCTATCAGCAAGAAATGCTAAATGAGACTTTCAGCCAACATCCTTCTATATTATTGTATGAAACAGAAGTTTTTATTTAGATTGTTGTCACAACTAGTAACACCTAGCTAACTGGAAAAGAAAACTGCACTAAACCCAATTAATATATTTTAGGGTCCAAATATATTTGGATGGGAGACAATTAGGAAATCCTAGAATTGTTGGGTTGTTGAAACAAGCTGAAGAAAGCAATGGTCCCCACTGTACCACTCTGTGGTTGTATCCATGTGGTCACTGTTAGGAATGTAAGTCACCTAACAATTGGGTTGGAAATATATAAACCAGGATAGACATTTTAATACTGTCTCTTTAAGGGAATGCTAAAATTGTAATTGGGTGTGGTTTCTCAAACGGCCATAAGATGGAGCCAGAAACCTGTTTCCCAGGAGGAAGAAAAAGAAGAAAGAAGAGAATGTTGCTAGTTGATAGTCAATGTTTTGATGTTCGCTGTTTCTGCATTTTCCCTATTGACTGTTGCTGATCGTCGTTATTCTTGGATTGATGTGAGTCTATTACTGAATTGTTTTTGATAGTGGACTTTGTTATTGGATTATCCCTGGACTGAAAACTGACTGATATTGTCACTGCGTTTATTTTGGTTTCTCTGAGGAGCTTCCAAAGAAGTTTACAGAATAAGCTCGACTGGTTATCAAGTTTCCATAGTAACAAGATACGAGTGTCTTGTGATGTTCTGTTTTACTGTGCATGTGTGCAGGGGAGGAATTTTACTTCCACTTCATCTTTCTTTATAGCTTTCTTTCGCTTGCTTATTAGAATGGTACTGCTGTTTCTTTTGTTTCTTAGTTATTTTGTAAATAAAGTATGCTGGCATCAGAAAAACATGATTCATTTCCTCTAATTTACAAAACTGAATGTTTTTGTTTTGACAAATGGTAGCAGAGGATGGTTTTGTTTTGATTAGTTAGCTCACAACATTCTGAGGAATTTGTGAGTAACTTTGATTAATTCTACAATGCCACGAAAGAAAGGAAAAGGAAAGCGGAGAGCTCAGTCGGAAGATTTATTATCATTTTCTGAAATACCTAATGAGGAGATAAGAAGTTTCCAGATGCCGCTGGCTACCGCTACTCATCTGGAGGATGAAGCTGCCATGGGAGGACAAGAAAGCAGGTCTGTACCAAGTTTTATTTATGATGCATGCTATCAAACTCAGCCTGAGAAGCCAGAGCATGAAGCCCAAGAATTTGAGAAGCTTGGTGCTAACTCTGAAGTAATACAGGCAGCTGATAGTTTTTCACCAAAAGAGAAAGGTGAAATTTATTACTCTCCATTAATTCCTGAGACAACATTGAGTCCTGAGGTGCAGGATTATATGCAACAGATGCATTTTATGAACAAAGCCTACAGCAAGCTAAGGCCTATGCACTGTCTTTTCAGCAAGATAAGAGTGTGATTAAGAGTTTCTGAGTCCTCCATCTTGCCTTTTTCATTGAAGCCAAGGGTCCACCCACAAATTGATCACATGGGAGTGGTGTCAGACTAATCAGAGCAGAGAGCTATGCCTACATCACAGATACCTCGTGATATGTCTCGTGATGCTGATTCAGTTAAAACAGAAAGAGTGTCTGCCATTTCTAATGTTGCAGCATCATCTGCTGGCGATTTGCGTGAAATACAGGAACAATTACAAAATTTGGAAAAAGCTTTTACAAAGTTGTCAAGGAGTCGGTCTGCTGTACAGATGTCTTCATCAAGTCAGCCAGTGCCGGCACCTGTGCCAGCCCCAGCGCCTCCTGGTGTTCAAGCAGACATTGTTCAACCAGCGCAGGTTATACAGGTTCCTCTTCAACAATCTTCTGTCATCCCACTGACTGGAGATTCAAAATGAAAGTGCTCAGGACAGAATTACAAGGCATGGGTCAATGAGGTTGGCATTTTACTTCGGAGAGAAGGTACCCATTGTATGGTGTTTAATCCTCCATCACAACCTTGACCTCCTGACATAAGAGGATTGAACTTTAAAGCATGCACAACATTATTGATGTCAATGGACACTGATTTGCAGATTATTTTTTCACCTGATGCAACTGCCCAACAGATTTGGGCTCAATTAGAAGCATGTTACCAGCCTATTTCAATTGAATCTACGTGTTTGCTCTTAACTGACTTTCATGGTTCGAAATTGAAATCTGGTGTATCTATTGGTGAACATTTGACTAAGTGAAAGGAAAGAGAAAAGAACTTGCTGAACATGGTTATGCTGTGAATGATTTTCAAATGATCAGTGTTATTATTAACTCATTGAATTATGAATGGAAAGATGCCATTTCAAAGATTAATCAAGTGCCTATTGCTTAGCGCTCAGTTGATCATGTATGCAGAATTTTAACTGAAGAAGAAGCATTCATGCACGCCACGCCACATTTGAGAGGGCCACCTGCATTGCGAGCTCCAGATCAAAGCCGCAATTTCCGAGGAAATGCCTTCATTCCAAGGATGCCAAGATGCTACATCTGTGGTCGTCTGGGACATGTTGTCTGTGATTGTCACCAAAGATCTCCAGCACCTGTCAAGTACCAGCCCAGAGGAACAGATTCCAGAAGCAAGGGCAGAGGTGAAAGACAAGGTCATCGTGGTTCCAGGCATGATCTACATACCCCACACATCACATTGGCGTTAACCAACGAAGGAAGTCCGGATTATGACAGAAAACATCTCTGGACTTTGGACAGTGGAGCAGCAGTGCATGTTACCTACAGAAGAGATCTTTTCACAGATATGCACAAGCCTGAACCTGACATGTGTGAACTGTACACTTTTTCCAATAATACTGTTCAGGTCAAGGGAAAAGGAACTGTTTATATTGAAGAACTAGATGCATTAATTTCTGATGTTTATTATATTCCAGCAGCAACCAGCAGTTTGCTTAGTCAGAGTTATTTGTCAAGAGTTTCCAAGTACCAAGTTCACCATTTTGAAAAAGCAAGTTATGTGGTGAAAGAAGGTAATATTGTTGCTGAAACCATATTAATTGGTGGTGTTTATTACCTAAAGCCGAAGTCTACTTCGCAAGCACAGGCAAGTATACCTGTTCCAATAAGAGGAAGTACAGGCCCAGAGAGAGTTGTTCCAGAAAGAGATCCTGTTGCTATCCCAAAGATTCCTAGAACCAACAGAAGTCAGAAACAGGTTGCTCAAAGCAAGCCTAAGGTTCTTAATATGAATGTTGAAAATTCATTAACAGGTAAACTTTTGCATTCCAGGTGTATCCATAAGTGGCATAGAAGATTGGGGCACGCCAGTTTTCGTGTTCTTAGCAAGATGCCTGAATTCGTAAAAGGTTTGGATCTGAAGGGGTGTAAGGTGTTTTTGGATTGTGCTGTCTGCAAGAAAGCCAAATCCAAGGCAGCAGCCATTCCAAAACATGCTACACGACTGTCAACACGCATTTTTGATTTGGTACATATTGACATAATAGGTCCATTTGCACCAACACTTGGTGGTAGAAAATATTTCTTAACAATTATTGAAAATTATTCTAGATATGGATTTGTGTTTCCTATGAAGGAAAAATCTGAGACCTTTCAGATCTTTAAAGAATTTGCAACTTATGTCAACATTCAACATGGTGTTCGCATCGCCAGAATTCAAAGTGATTGCAGTGCTGAATTCATGTCCCAGTGTTTTCAGGGCTGGATGCGTAAGAATGGAATTCTGCACCAGACCTCAGCTCCTTACGTTCCTGTGGAAAATGGAGTGGCGGAACGCAGAAATGGAGTACTGCAAATAATGATGCGTTGTCTTCTGGAAGACGCTAATCTGAGTTTCCCATACTGGGGTGAATCAATTAAATAAGCAAACTATATCATTAACCGTATCTGGAGCAGTATAATTAACCAGACATCTTTCTTCATGTTATATGGATATAAACCCGATTTAAGAAATATCCATATTTTTGGTTCCTACGCTATGGTGAATATTCCATTAGCTCAAAGGAAGAAAGGAGGTCCAGCAGCAAAAAGACTGAGATTCATGGGTATTGATGACAATTCCAGATGCAGCAAGTTCATTGACTCCAGAAATGTAATTGTGGTTTCTCAATCCTTTACTTTTAAAAAAGATGTTGACTGGTCCAGAATTCACTCTAATGATCCTGGAGTTTATTTTCGTAGAGATGATGTTACGCAGTCTGATGATCGAGATTATCAGGCGGATGTTTCATCAACTAGTTCTTCTCAACCTGTGGTTCCATCTTTGCAAGCCATCAATGCTGAGGCTAGTGACTAGGAAGAAGATGAGGATGAAATGGAAGAAGAATGGACTGTTGTTCCGAGACGTTCCGAGAGGGTCAATAAGGAGATCCCTCCAAAGTGATATTCATGGCAATTGACAAAAGCACCTTTACCTTTGCTTTGTGCTGTTACACTGCCTCTTGATAACTTCACGCAACTTAAGCATCTTCCCGATTCAGAGCAAGAGAAATGGTATGAGGCAATGCAGGCTGAAATGGACAGTCTAAAGAAACTCAAGGTGTTTACACCTGCAAGTCCTCCAGCAAACAAGAAAGTCATTGACACCAAATGGATCTACAGAATCAAGAAGAAACCAAATGGTGAGTCATTATACAAGGCCAGACTTGTAACTCAGGGTTTCGCTCAACGTTATCTTGAGGATTACACAAATACTTAACTCACCAACAGTTCGGACTGAGAGTGTGAAAATTGCTTTAACCACTGCAACTATTCTTGGTTTAGAAGTGTTCCAGTTCGATGTTGAAACAGCTTATTTACATGCTGACCTGGATGAAGAAATTTACGTCAAAGGTCCTCCAGGGTTCCGGAAGCAAGAAGGGGATACCTGGCTCTTAAACAAAAGTCTTTATGTTCTGAAACAGTCTGGTTTAATGTGGTATTTATGTCTTACTGACAAACTAAATTTAATGGGTTTTATTAAATCCGAAATTGATGAATGCGTGTTCACAAAAAGATCTGGGAATGCATATGAGATAATTCTTGTTTATGTTGATGATTTTGTTTATATTGGTCCAAATAAGCAAGTGAGTGAGAGTTTTGCTAACGCTTTGCAGAAATATTTCACATTGAAATCTTTAGGTCACATTGACACTTACTTGGGTTCAGATTACTAAAACTTTTGTATTTCACAAGAGGACAACATTGAACAATTGTTGCATCATTGCAATATGAAGCATGTTATCCAGTTCGCATACCTATGCAAACAGATTTCCATAATCTGGCACATGAACCAAGTCCTGATTTTGAGGATCAAACACTTTATCGTTCAGTAATTGGGTCCTTGTTATACATTAGTAGTTGGACCAGACCAGATATTTCTCTTAGTGTTAATCTTTTGTCACGACACGTAGATAAAGCAAAACATTTTCATTGGTTATGCATTAAGAAGTTGTTGAGATATCTGAAGCACACAAAAAGTATGAAGTTATTGTTAGAACTGACACATACTAACTATGCAGAATTATGTTGTTATGCAGATTCTGATTGGGCAAGTGATAAAAAGTCACGGAAAAGTACTTCAGATTATATGGTGTTCCTAAATGGATGTCCTGTTTACTAGCACGTGTGTAAACAAAATTTCATTTCATGTTCATCTACTGAAGCCGAATATGCTTGTGTTTCAGATGCATGTAATTCTTTAACGTGGTTTGATGCTTTAGTTACAGATATCTGGACTCATCCGATCCAGCCAATCACCATGATGGAAGACAATGAATCTGTGGTTCATATTTCCAAAAATCATTTCACAGGTTCTAGGTCCAGACACATTGACATTCGGTATAAGAACATAAAGCAACTAGTCAAACAAGGTTTTGTTAAATTGCAGTATGTGTCCACCCATGATCAGATTGCTGATATGCTGAACAAACCACTTGCAGCTGCTCAGCATGAATACCTGCGTGAGAAGATGTGCCTTATCTGATGTCAGCTCATCAGACAAAGAAGGGGGTGTCACTGCGTTTATTTTGGTTTGTCAAATATATTTGGATGGGAGACAATTAAGAAATCCTAGAATTGTTGGGTTGTTGAAACAAGCTGAAGAAAGCAATGGTCCCCACTGTACCACTCTATGGTTGTATCCATGTGGTCACTGTTAGGAATGTAAGTCACCTAACAGTTTGGTTGGAAATATATAAACCAGGATAGACATTTTAATACTGTCTCTTTAAGGGAATGCTAAAATTGTAATTGGGTGTGGTTTCTCAAACGGCCATAAGATGGAGCCAGAAACCTGGTTTCCCAGGAGGAAGAAGAAGAAGAAAGAAGAGAATGTTGCTAGTTGATAGTCAATGTTTTGATGTTCGCTGTTTCTGCATTTTCCCTATTGACTGTTGCTGATCGTCGTTATTCTTGGATTGATGTGAGTCCATTACTGAACTGTTTTTGATACTGGACTTTGTTATTGGATTATCCCTGGACTGAAAACTGACTGATATTGTCACTGCGTTTATTTTGGTTTCTCTGAGGAGCTTCCAAAGAAGTTTACAGAATAAGCTCGACTGGTTATCAAGTTTCCATAGTAACAAGATACGAGTGTCTTGTGATGTTCTGTTTTACTGTGCATGTGTGCAGGGGAGGAATTTTACTTCCACTTCATCTTTCTTTATAGCTTTCTTTCGCTTGCTTATTAGAATGGTACTGCTGTTTCATTTGTTTCTTAGTTATTTTGTAAATAAAGTATGCTGGCATCAGAAAAACACGATTCATTTCCTCTAATTTACAAAACTGAATGTTTTCGTTTTGACAGATATAACCGTGTATGACTTGGACTGTTTGTAAGACTTTGCTTAACCGTTTACTGGAAGTAAAACCTACATTTTACTATACAGTGTAGCTGTGTGCTGTTTATGTGTTATGTAACATTAGTCTCATGATGTCTCCCTGTGTACACTCATTCTCCTAATGGGGAATTATCTCAACAGTCACCATGAACCGATCTCAAGCTCATATTTACAAACCTATCAGAGATACCCCTTTACAATAGGCAGAGAATCTGTGTGTGAGAGACGCAAAAAGGTGAAGAGATAAGAAATAGGCTGCAACATTTCAGGCTGAGCTTACAGAAAACCATTGGTTTTGTTGAAATACCTTGGTACTAAGCTACTGCTTTTATCTTCTTTTCTTTGCATATATGCAAGACATGTCCATTCTGGTATCTCATTAAGTTTAGTGGAATTAGTATATATTAAGTGGGCATAAATTTGCAATAATAGATATATAATCAGATTCAGAAGCAAGACAGTTCATGTTTTGAATGATGTAGAAGATGAAATAATTTATTTCCACAATTAACAAACTAGAGAAGTGTGATCTATATAGTTGGGCCAAAAACCATGCCAAATATGCTAATCAATTTATCAAGATGGGAAATAGCCAGGGGTGGAATGCTGCCCATATAACCACCAGTTCGGTGATCGAGCACTTCGCTGTGCGCACATGAATAGCGATGCAAAAATCCTTACCTGCTATGTTACTTCAGGGGAGTAACACTGCTGAGGAGCAGCAATCCACTCTTCCACACTGATCAGCTGACACGATAAAGGTCAGTACAGCGGAGGGGCAGGTGGGCGGGCCCACAGGATCGTTGGAGCGAATCGGTTCGGTCCTAGCTGATGTTCGGAGCTAGGGGTTCACCGGAACCAGTCCGAACCAGCAGAATCCCACCTCTGGAAATAGCATCAAGTAATATACTGTAGGGTTCAATTTTGTGACCTCTTCAATATTTTTATTAAAGACCTAGTTGAAAAGTGGAGAGAACGCTTAACAAATATGCATATGACATAACTGAGTGGCATAGCTAATATTACTGTAAAAGAAAAATTTCAAACTGAACTTGATACAATGGACTAAAAGTAATAAAATGAAATTTAACAAAAACAAACACTTAAGTTCTTCACTTAGGAAACAAAATCAGGCCACAGGTGTAAGTTGTGAGATAGTTGGCTTGGAATAATTGGATATTCAATAGTAAACCAGCTGGATAATAATTGGATATTCAATAGTAGACCAGCTGGATGTCTTTGGACAATCAGTCTCTCATCCCACTTTTGTTTTTGTTGTGGGGAAAAGAGGAGGAAGAAGGTATGCTGGACATGTTTGCTGCCTTGAGTAAAATAATAAAGTGGAAATAATGACAGTAAATAAAAATAATAAAATAAATTAAAAATGAATATATTCAAACAAGGAATCAGCAGTGGGTTATGGTTGCAAAACTGGTGCCCAGGGGGTGGAATACATTTCTACATCACAGGAAGTTAATAGCTGTAATTTATTCGATAGTGATCAGATACAACTTCCAGTATTGTGCTCATTTTTTGGCATTATACTTCAATAGTTTAGATAGACCAGAAGAAGTCCAGAGAAAGGTGTGAAGGATGATTGAGGACTACAAATTAAGACTAAAGAAGGAAGGTGGAATCAAGTATGGTTATTCATATAAAAAGAAAATGTGGGCGGGGGGAGGAGGTGTTTTCTTATACCTGAAAAGATGTCACACAAGACTCTTCTCCATTTTAGAGTGAAAGACACAGAAGACAGATTCCTCCTGATGGTTTTTTTTAAAAAAATCCTAAATGGATGAGTAGCTGGGCTGTGAAACAGTTGCTTGGAGAGCTGGAGAATTCCCTTTCCCTTAGTATCTTTAAGCAGAAGGTAGGTAACCATCTGTTAGGGATGCTTTAATTTGGATTTCTGCACTAAGCAGGGACCTAGACACGATGGCCTTAATAACTCCTTCCAGTTTTAGGAAAATTTTAACTTAGGAAAAGAATCAGCTCCTAGACTGAATTTCCAAAAACATGGCTACAGTGCAATACACTCCTACACTTACAACCACAACTGAGCCCCAAATTTCTGTTGCTGAGGGAGGCATTTGTTAAGCAAATTTTGCCCCATTTTGCACTCTTTTCTTGCCACGGTTGTTAAGTGAATCCCTGCACTTGTTAAATTAGTAACATGGTTGTTACGTGGATCTGGATTCCCCATTGGAATCTGTAACCGTCATAAATATGAGTCAGTTGCCAAACATCTAAATTTTGATCACATGACCATGGGGATGCTGTAATGGTTGTAAGGGTAAAAAATGGTCATAAGTCACTTTTTTCAGTAATGTAACTTCAAATCCGAGGTGGTATTCAGCAGGTTCTGACCAGTTCTGGAGAACCGGTAGCGGAAATTTTGAGTAGTTCAGAGAACCGGCAAATACTACCTCTGACTGGCTCCGCCCCCATCTATTCTCTGCCTCCGGAGTCCCAGTTCACTGGCTGGGTCTTCTTTTGTTGCCCTGCACAGGAGAATGGAGCTGGAAAGCAGATTAGTGGGATGGGGAGGGAATGGGGATTTTGCAATAACCTTCCCCCAGGAGTGGGGAAGGAATGGAAATTTTACAGTATCCTTTCCCTGCCACGCCCACCAAGCCACGCCCACCGAATCGGTAGTAAAAAAAATTTGAATCCCACCACTGTTTCAAATGGCCACTAAATGAACTGTTATAAGTCAAGCACTACTTGTACAGTCATTCCCACCTGCTCACTTTCCAAACCCTGGAAAGATAAAATGTTTAGATTCTCACTGAGATTGCATAATCAAGTTCTTTCAGCCCAGAGTTCTAAGCTGTGATGGACTATGAGAGCCTTTAAAAACATCATGGTTGCCATGCAAAATGATTTTTTTTATCATTTAAGCAATAGTTTCCCTTTTAGATAATAGGAGAAGCCCTAGCTGTTCAAAAAATACATCAGGGCTGAAAATCTGGCTAGAGTCCTGCTTCATACCAGATACTAGTTCTTAATTGTGTTCCTGTTATCACTTTGTTGCAGTGTAGGACACAATTCACAAGATGGCAGTCTTTATCTAGCCACTACTTGGCAGCAGAGCAGGAACTAGAAAGAAAAATGGGTTTCCTACGAAGTTTAGTGTAAATACTGTAGAAAGCCTTTGGTCTCCCTAGGAGGTCACTTGGCTTTTAAAAAGTAAAGTATTGTTCAAATAGCTGAGGCCTCAAATAGGCAGAGCCTAAGGGTGTTTGTCTTATTCAATTACTCTTGCTGCTTATCCAAACTGGGTTTATTTATTCTTCATGAAGATGGCTTTTATATTGCAGCAGGGTATCAATAAATAAATGCAGAAATTACCATGGGGCCCACTGCTTCTAATGCCCAAGGGACAGAAAATCCTTCTCTAATTAATCAGTCTCACTGACTCTCTTCTGTGAAATTCCTAGTTATTTCTCGCTTGGATTGAATTCATTCCCTCAAAGGCACCCTGCTAACTCCTTTGGCAGTGCTATTTCAGAACTATTACAAATACTGATGTGAAGTGCTGCACAGAGAATGGGAAATTGTGAAGAAAATTTCCAGCCATTCTCACTTCAAAATGGATTTATTTATTTTTTTAAGATGGAAAGGGACTTGGAGAATCAGATTTGAGATAATATTGCTTCATGATAGTAGTCTTCTGTAACATCTCTACAGAAAAATGCTAACTAAAACTAATCGGAAAAAAGAAGTTATTTTCCACAATGTAGTAGCATTAGTGCTCATTTGCTCTTTCTGACTATATAATTATTTATTTATTATTTCTACCAAGTTTATTTGGACACCCATCCCACCAAAAGTGACATAAAGTAAGGACATGAAACGGTAAACATATCAAAAACAATCATTATTAACATATTTTAAAACCAGAACCCATACAGGAGATTAGATGTTAACAGGAGAAATGAAACCACCTCAAAAACTCAGAGGTCCTTTGCGACTCTTAAGACTTTTTAATAATTGCTCTATATCAAGTATACCATTTGTATGTTTTAAAAAAAACACTGAATTTCCTTTGGATTTCCTTTTCATATTTCTTTAATAAATACCTTTTGATTTAAACTTTTGGATTGAACAGTTATTATGTGTAAGGCTAAGGGAAACTTCTCTTCCACCACCTAGCTGCTCAGATTTACCAATGAATCATGTTAGGAGAGATCAGGAGATCTCAGCCAATTGCTACTACAGGTAGTCCCCGGCTTATGACCACAACAGCCCAAAATATATGTTGCCAAGTGAAACATTTGTTAAGTGAGCTTTGCCCCATTTTACAACTTTTCTTGCCACAGTTGTTAAGTGAATCATTCCAATTTTTAAATGAGTAATACGGTTATTAAGTGAATCTGACTTCCCTATTGACTTTGCTTGTCAGAACATCACAAAACATCACATGACCCCGGGACACTGCAGCCGTCATAAATATGAAACAGTTGCCAAGCATCTGAATCATGTAACTATGGAGATGTTGCAACAGTCGTAAGTGTGAAAAACGGTCATAATTCACTTTTTTCTGTGTTGTTGAAACTTTGAACAATCACTAAATGAACTGTTGTAAGTTGAGAACTACCTATGGTCAATTCTAGTCAGAATTTTTCTTAGACAAACTACTTTTCCTCCTCCTCCTCCTCCAATGTAAAATTGACCCCCTTAATTTCTCAATGGAAAATACAGGTAGTCCTTAATATACCAGGGGTCGCCAACCTTTTGGACCTCAGGGTATCACCAAACTCATAATTTTAAATCCCACGGATCAGAGACCCTGGGAAAATCCCCAAAAAAGTCTGCAGGGAAATTCCCCACCCCGTTTTCCTACCGATTGATCGTAGGGATCGCAGGATACAGTCTCTAGTTCTGTTCTCACGGGAGGAGGAGAGAGAGACTTTTGGCTTCATGCAAGGAAAACAGCAGAAGTCTTTCTTTCTCTCCACCAAACTTCGCCAGAATGGTACAGCCTCTTGGAGCAGGATGCCTTGCAGGGTCCCAAAGACTCATTTCTGGCAGAATTTGGGGGAGAAAAAGAAAGACTTTTGCTGCTTTCCTTGCATGCAGTCCAAAGCAGAAGAAGAAAGCTGAAAGAATCAGCCCGGTGGCCAGGTGAGGCACGTGGGGCAAGTGGGGCAAGTTCCCCCCCTCTGCCCTTTCCCCCCTCCCCTCATTACGTGTTGTTCGCAGTGCAAGTGACGCAAGCCTTGTGTTCCCACGAGCCATGTGGATGCGCAGCCTGGATTAATTGCTTTGTGGGTGACATTTCTCTGCGGACCACCAAAATTTTCTCACGGACCACCAGTGGTCCCCAGCCCACTGGTTGGTGACCACCGTAATAAACAACCACAATTGAGGCAGGAATTTCCATTGCTAAGCAACGTGTTGTTTCTGTGAGTTGCACCTGATTTATCTTTTTGCCAAGCAAATCATATCAGGGGTTAAGTGAATTATGCAGTCGTTAAGCAAATTTGACTTCCCCCATTGCTTATCTGAAGCTGATTGGGAAAGCTGCAAATGGCAATCACATGACACCAGGACATTACATCTATCATAAATACTGGTTTCTAAATGTCCGAATTTTGTTCATGTAACTATGGGGATGCTGCAATAGCTGTAAGTGCAAAGACCAGTTGTAAGTCACTTTTTTCAGTGACCATGTAACTTTGAATGGTCACAAAAGGAATGGTTGTAAGTAAAGAATGATCTATATTCTTGAGCTATTTGACTTTGGTAGTTTTCCTTTAGAGCAGGGGTATCAAACTGGATTTCTTTGAGGGCCAGATCAGCATTGTACTTCTCCTCCGGGGAGTGGGGAGACAGGACAGACACCTCCTGCAGACTTTGCTGGCCAAAATGAGAAACATGGGGGCCCTCACACAGCCTGTTTTGGCCAGCAGAGTGCTCCTGTCAACCCTGAAGCTAACCTGAATGAAGCCATTTTGAGGCTTCAATGTTGCCACACTGGAGCTGAGAGATAGGGAGAGGCAAATACAGATAGCTGGGCTTGTAGCCAAAACAAAATATTTTCTCCTGGGAACCAAGGACATTCCCACAGGTGGTCGCAGAGAGGAGGAGTGAAGTTACCAGGCAATTGGATGGTATTTTGATTGGACCATATGATTGATGTTTGGGGAAGGGGAACAACTTTTACTTTTAATTTGGTGAAAACTGCAGGAACATTCAGAGTTGGTTTTCACCAGTCTGTGCCAATGTGATATACCAAATAAAACTGTTCTTTGAGGAACCATCCTGCCTCGGAGTTCTGTTTGCTATGGATGTATTACTTGGAATCCTGACAGCTGCAGGCCATCCAGGCTGAAAAAGGGGCATGCGGGGGGCCCACGCCCCATTTTGGCCAGCAGAGTGCTGCAGGAAGCCATCCAGGCTGAAAACATGGTGCACGAGGCTTTGTGCAGCCCCCCCCTGCACCCCATTTTGGCCGGCAGAGGCACTGTGTGCCAGTCCTTTGCTATTTCCAGGCTAGCCTCACGGGCCAGATTTAAGCACCCCTTGGGCCAGCCTTGAGTTTGACACCCCTGCTCTAGAGGTTTCTGTGCTTCAAAGTAGAGAATCTATCTGAGATTTTCAAATAGTCAGGATATCATTGTTCTTATCAATTCAAGCTGCAGAGAACAATGATAACAGAAACCCAGAGAGGGTGGCATAAATACTGATAAGAGCTTGGCTCTCTTTATTTCATTGAGTCTTGATTAATTTACCTGGGTTTACTAAGATTGGCATTTTAAGTGACAAAGCACAGTTATGTGGGATAAATTCTCTCAAAAGCTTAATAAACGTACTTGGAGTAGAGGAAATAAATATTAAGAGAAATTCATGTTAATAGCAGAAATGGATTCTACTTCTGTCATATTGCTACATGCAGCCAGGGAAGGGCTGTTCATGGATTCTTCAGCATTCTTAAGATTGTTTTGACAAATTTCAATAGTATTTCAGGGAGTTTGGAGGGACTTAAGAAAGGAGTTTAAGTATCAAGCATCTATACTGTTCTTAAAGTTGGAATGTACCAGTTCTGCATTCTTATAAGTCACTAGAAAATTATGATGGGCTTCATATAGAGGTTTCAAATATGGCTCTGCAGGAAATAAAATTACTGTCTTTTTGCGAGTTTGCAGGACTGGTTCAAAAGATGCTCTCAGCTGCCGTTGCATGCCCAGCCACTTCATTGTACATAGTTGCAAAAACAACCAGGAACAGCTTTTGTTCCCCCTCCAGAAAGACACCTATTGCTTTAGAGGGGAAAAAAACATCGTTCTTTTGAAGAATTCATATGGGCTTACAATATATGCACGTTTCTAAGCAAAGATCTTTTGTGGAAAAAATCTTCAACTTATTCTAATTCCTTCACTATTTCAAAATTGCTCAGTGCTGGCACAAAGGGTTGACTTTTCAGGACTGAACTTTGGCATCCTTAGGAAGAACAAAATCTGGAAATTATGCAAACCAAATTACATAATTGTGAGCTGGTGAGTCCAGAGATCACTCTGCTGTTCCTATTTTATAAAAGTGAAGCTATTTCATTGATTAAAAGAAATAGCTTTCATTTTATATACTCTGATGCTTAGTTTTTCTTTTTTAATGTCTTTATATTTTATATTTTATAGTCTTTCTTTTTATGCCTTCAAGTCAATCTTGACTTCTGGTGACTGCCTGGAAAAGTCTTTGCAGTTTTCTTGGCAAGCTTTTTCAGAAGTGATTTGTCATCATCTTCTTCCTAGGGTGGAGAGAAAGTGACTGTCTGGCTTTGTGCTCAAGGCAGGACTAGAACTCATAATCTACTAGTTTTACTTTGATGCCTTAACTGCTGGCTCTCTTTATTTCATTGACTCTTGATTAATTTACCTGGGTTATACTAAGTTTGGCATTTTATTGACAAAGCACATTTATGTGGGATAAATCCCTCAAAAGCTTAATAAACATACTTGGAGCAGAGGAAATAAATATTAAGAGAAATTCCCCTATGTTAATAGCAGAAATTGATTCTGCTTCTCTCATATTGTTACATGCAGCCAGGTTGTTCTGACAAATTTCAATAGTACTTCAAGGAGTTTGGAGGGACTTGAAAAAGGAGTTTAAGTATCAAGTTTGCCACTCATGAAATCAGGATCTAAAAGGATTTTCCCTCAGATTTAGGTAGAATTGTAAACAGGAATGATAGCAGGTGGTCTCCAAAGAGCCTTCAATCCCATTGCCATTCTTAAACTTCATGTTCCAAAAGTGGATTGAAAAAAATGGACACATCTCTTCTTTCCCATGGCTTTTTCAGGTGGTCAGGAGTCTACTCAAAGGTGATGCTTAAGGAATAGCAAACTTAAAAATATGGGTGTTCCTTGCAAACACCATGATTCCTTGTAATGGATTAACTAATGGTTTTTAGTTGTTTGGATTCTTGCTAAGGTTACCTAAACCTTGGTTTGTCCAGTAACATACACGCATTTCTTTAGATGGGTAAATAGAAAAGATAAATAGATCTCATTTAGAGTATAGAAAGTCTGCTACTATTGTGAACTGAAGAAGCTTCTTGGATGAGAAGCAAAACCTCTTCAAAGAAAACCAGAAAGTCCAGTTGCCTCTTTAAAAAAGCATCTTTGGACAACTATCGTTTAGTTATCAACTTTAGAATTTCACTTTCTTTCTAAAGCCACTGGATTTGACACGCTGTGCATGGAATTTTCCTTGTTGAGTTGAAAGTTCAACTAACACAGGATACTACCACTGGCCTATATCGGGGTGAAATTCAACCATCTTGCACCACCTCGGGAGAGGTGGTAGGGAAGATCTGAATCAATTGGCCCTGCCCACACCCACCCACCTTCTTCCTTTTAGAGACTGAGTCCCACCAAGCCACACCCACAGAGCCAGTAGAGAAAATTTTTGAATCTCACCCCCGGCCTATATCTACAACTATCTGGTATAATGTTTTATATGTTTGTAAACTTGTAGTTCTGTTTCCGACTTAGATCCAAATTTTGAAAGATGACTCGTTTTTGGGGTTGCCTAGACCATCTGTGTATTATCAGACATATATGCCTGCCTTATACTATGTCTGATGCAAATCAACAGTTTCCAAAGGTCTTAAGATTGTTGTAAGATGCTTTTGGACCATGTATGAATGTGACATTTTATACACCTATGGCACAATGTCTATGGAGATTCTCAATCATCCAGGTCATGGTGCTTTTAAAAGAGGCAACTGCACTTCTTTTGTTTTTCCTTGAAGACATTTTACTTCAGGGAATAAACTTTTTGGATGGGAAGTGAAACATCTTCAAGGAAAAACACAAAAATTCCAGATATCTTTTGAAAAAGTACCTGTGGGACATATATGGCACAAGCAATGACATTGGGCCTCCAATGCAAAAGTATAATGCAATCCTAAAATATGGTCTCCTGAACAGCAGGCAGATTTGGATATGTACTGTACATTGTGCCAGTAACTTGTGCCATTTTGTAAATGTGTTGGTTTATTGATTTTGCTGAAACAATACCCCCCTCTCCAATAATGACAGGAGTCATCTGAAATATCAAACAAAGAATGAGACAGACACCGTGGCAGGTCATAAGTAAAAACCCTGTTAATATAGAAGACTGAGGTGTTCTTATTCTGTGCCACAAAAGAATGCGCAGAAGGATGGTTTTACATGGAAGAGGTTCTGCAAGATTCAAGTCACATGTATACAGGGGGGGAAAGCACTATGAGGACTAGGGACAATTGTCAAAATATTTGAACAGTGAACACTAAAGCATTACAATTAGTTATAGACTGGAATTAAGAGCATAATTAAGGAAAAGAACATGGGAGGCAGCTCTGACAAGATGAAGAAGCTCCAGGGTACATCAAAGTTTCTGGTTTGGTTGAAAGTATACTGGGCTTTGGTGGGTGAAATCTAATTTGTGTTGGTTTTTGAAGTCTTGCAGATCTTTTGCTTGTCCTCACTCTTGCATGAAACCTGTACAAGAAAAGATTAAGCAAAAACTAAGCTTGTCCTCACTCTTGCATGAAACCTGTACAAGAAAAGATTAAGCAAAAACTAAGCTGAGCGCAATATACAGTGCAGTTGTCTGTTAAAAAGACTTAAGGATTAGGTAGATAGGGATTCAAACAGATGCAAAGGTTGCAAAGGTTCTTTTGGCATAATAAACCAAACCAAAAGGAACAAGGTTGCTTATAAAGGTAACATAAGTTGTTCAAAAAAAAAATTCAGTGCAAGCCCCGTTTTGTGCATCAAACAGTTGTTTTGAGGTAGCCTGTGCCCAAACTGAAACATGCATGTTACAGTTGTGTTGATTGGGAAAGGGGGAGGACTGTATCTGAACAAAAATGTTTTGGAATCGGGAATAGTGAAAATGCCCAGAACATCAATGGTTGAGGGAAGGAAGGGAAGATGACGGGAAGATGGGAAGCAGAGAACAGACTGGTGCTATATAGTGCCCTGGGGCATAACAGCAGTGGTGATAGTGGAGGAGAGGGAATGCATTGGAAAGAAGGGATGGCAGGAATCCTGAGGCAAAGAAAACTGGCCAAATATTCACCTGTCCAGAATTTATTTTGTCCCAAATCCAGAACTATCTAAGTTCTACTTAAGTTCTACTTTAGAACTATCTATGTTCAGTTCTACCAAACAGTGTCTGCTTTTTAAACGATATTTTGTTGAACTAAGGCATAAGAAAACCTGCTTGGTTTATTTATGACTGAAGAGGATGAGGAGTACACCTGTCATTAGAGAAGCACGCTAAGGCCCAAAGCAAAAATTGGATGTGTCATGAGGAAAACTATATTTATTGTCATTTTATTTAATTGATCAATGCTTATTAATGATGGGAATAATTATTTCACATATATTTAATAACTCTTCAATACTGCAGTTTGGTAACAACTGTAAAATAACCTTGGAGAGCTGCCTGCCTTGGCTCAAATTATGTTGCTGTGCATCAACCTGTATTGGAGGAAGCAACACACTGCAGTAAAACTTAAAAATAATAAAATATACAATGGCATAGCGTAATGTGCATACAGACTGAGCACAGCTACATGAAATTACAAGAAATTTGATAAATACATCAAGCAAAGCACTATCTGGAATGATTGGCTCTGAAAGTTGTTTAAAAAATAAAACCTCATTTGACTTAAACAATACTTGGGAATAGGGAAATTTTGTTCATTTATGGATTTGACTTTACAGATGCCAACCTAAAATATGTATAGAGACCATTACTGGAAAGCAGCAAGTGTGGTCATTTTGAATCATCTAGGGATTCCAAAATCATTTGATTTTTTCCTTTATCCTTAAAAATGTATCACAAGTAGTTTAATCTGATGGATTTGAAGGAAAACACTGCCCCCTCCAATTCTGTGTAATGTTAACTTGAAATCAGCACAGCTGAACTTACTACAATGAATTCATGATCATTAATGGGCCACTACTAAATTTCCAAGGATATATTGTATTGGGGACCCAGACAAAGCAGATCAGATGTCTACTTACAGTTCTAATGAGACATATCTAAGCAACCATCTAAGAAACATCAATAGGAGTTACAACCAACCATTTTCATCAAATCTAATATTTAACATCTCAAGAGTTGAAATAATTGAGAATTGGCAAGACTGTTTTTAGTTACATACATAAGGATCACTAATAATGATGATCAACTAATGTTTTAATAGTAGGCTAGAAACTGGTTTCTCAAAGGGCAAAAAAAACCCACCCTTTTACTTCAGTGTGTATTAAATGCAGCTTGCAGAACATGATATACCTTTCAGCAGGGAAGGAAATAGAAGAATTTGTGGGAAGAAAGAGTTGGAACTGATAGAGAAGTAGCCTATACTTAATTTTACTTATTGGTTTTAAAACATTTATATAGCAGCCCATCTTATAGCAAACTCTGGGCAACTTTCGATCAAAAATTATACAGAATGTATGTTACTCAAGTTGTCTTCCCCTGTACTGTGGTATTCGTTTGCCTCTGTTCTCTATTGTTACCTTTTAAAAAATTAAGTGGCTTTTACAAAGACTTTATAAATCTCTAATGCTTTCTCATCGAGCCCGAAAAGCTTACCCCCGGAACTCATTGCTGAAGGAAGAATAAAGAGCATTGGGTACAGTACACAATTCTGGATATAATCCCATGTTTTTTCCAAAAGTAAAGGTAACTTTGACAGAAGAACTTGCATACAAATTTCACCAAAAACACACCCTGTAAATGCTGAGTAGTTAAGCCAACCCTATTTGGGTGGCAAAAAATGATAATCTCTTGAATAGCAACAAAGATGTAGAGAAAACTGCTTGAATACAGTGCCATCTTGTGGTCAATCGGTATTGGAATGGATACATCAGAATTTGATTCTAGGCTGAAACTGTTAAAAGTATTTACATTTTACAAATACTTTTATTGATAAATTTGCTTGTTTCAGCTCTAGAGAATTCACAGCACCTCGACTTTGCTCACTGACAGGTTCCTTACCAGATTTGCTGCATCTCAGTGTTCATCTAACCTACCCTAAAAAAATGAGGGAAGACTACTGATATCAAAGTCACATTGTTCTTATCTGCTTCAATCATATATACATACATACACATATATATATATATGCATACATACATACATGTGTGTGTGTATATATATATAAAATGTATGTATGTATGCATGTATGTATATATGTATGTATGAAATTGTATGAATGCTTGGGTGTGCTTTTACCATAGGTGAGATTGGTTGCATATTTAAAATCTTACAAACGATAATATATATATAAGAAAACTCTGGAAGAATTTCTCTTTTCACCCCATTTAAAAGTTTTGAGTTTTGATCCCTCTTTCCTTACCTCATTCTGCATTTGGCAAGTACTTTACGTCACTCAAACCAGTGAATGTTTCCTTACTGAGTTCAATGGAATTATCTAGAATTAAAGTATAAGGAAAGTTGGTTTCCAACCAAAGCATTTAGCTTCCATCAGTTTGATGGAAACTCTATTTCAAGGGTGTCAAACTTAAGGCCGTTAGATCTGGCCTGCGGGGCCGCCCTAGAAACAGTGAAGGATTGGCCCGCGGTGCCTCTGTCAGCGAAAATGGAGCTCGGGAGCCCATTTTTCACTGACAGAGTGCTTGGGACACCAGAGGTGCCCCCAACACAAGTAATGTCGAACTGGCCACACCCACCCTGGCCATGCCCATCCCACCCTCCCAAGGTCAAACACAACCTTGATGCGGCCCTGAATGAAATTGAGCTTGACATCCCTGCCCTATTCGGTTCGGTTTTTCCTATGGCTGATAGAGGATACAAGCAAAGAGTTCACTACCTGATTGTGTAATTTTGCGTAATTTTGATAATAGGAAGAGGTAATGTTAAAACAAGATGGAAAATTCAAAACTGAAAGAACCAGCGGGGGAATACAGAATTAGGTTTGTCCTTTTCTAATGTCCAAAAATTGTCATGAAAGAAGGGGAAATTAGAAGAGGCTTTTCTTCTTATTGTGCAGCATAAAATGTAATCGAGAAAAGATGTAGGAAAATCAAATTTCCATTACAGTAATCTTGTGGTGGTCAGCAGAGATTCCTAATCAAGAGGACACAAAAATGATAAAAAATATGCATCATGATATAACAATGCAGGCTTCATCTCTTTAATGTTTGTATTGCATGTCACACAGAAGTACATAAGGGGCAAAATTTGAATCACAATATTGCTATGCACTTTTCATTACTTTTTTCTCTTTCCCCAGAAGATACTTTTGGTTGTTGTAAGTTGTACTTAGAAGATTTGGGGCAGATAAAAGTTTTAATACGACATGCTAGAGCCGTGATGACAAACCTATGGCACATGTGCCACAGATGGCACGCAGAGCCATTTGTGCGGGCATGCGAGCCCCAGGCAAGCTTACCTCACTGCACATGCGTGTGCTTCCCATCTGATTTTCGGCCCTTTTTCAGCCTCCCAGAGTCTTGAGGGAAGCCTCTGCAGCCTTTGCAGGCTGAAAAACAGGCCCGTTTCATCACTTCCTGTATTTCCGGAAATACCGGAAGTGACATAACAGGCCCATTTTTTGGCCTGCAAAGGCTGCAGAAGCTTCCCTCAAGCCTCTGGCAGGCCGAAAAAGGTCTCAAAGGGGCCGAAAAACATCTGGGAGGCACAGTGCAGGTAAGGGTGTGGCGGGGGGGACTCACACGCACATGCGCAGGGGCGCACAATTTTTGGCACAAGAGCCCAAAAAAGTTAGTCACCACTGTGCTAAAGGGACCACATATGCATCTGGGACAAAAGACTGCCTTCCCCACTTTCTGGAAGTATGTAAATAGGGTACTGTATACTTTCTTATGCCTTTTTTGAATTATATGGCTCAGCAGTATTTTAGTTCATTATTTAAATAACCATCATAGGTACATGGATTTTCTTCTAATATCCTAAATTTAATTTGGAATATGAGACAGGCTTTGAAACTAGATTAGACCCAAAGCCTGTATGATCCAGTTTCCTGTCCATAAATGAGGACCACAGCCCCTCCTCTGCTTATCAATAAACCACCTCCACAACTAGAGGAAGAACACAGCTTGGATGAGCAAGTAAAAGATATGCTGGAATTACTTGTGCCTCACTTTTCACTTTGGATATTCATATGTCCTATCATACTTGGCCAATAAAGAATTCTATTCTATTCTACTCACAAAGGACCCTTAAGGAAACGCATGCAATCTCAGTTCATACCTACCTGGCTCTATGGTCCTTTTGCCCATCAGTCCAACAAAGAAATCATGCATGTCTCCTAAGGAAGTATTAAGTTTATTAGACAAAACAGTTTTCAACCAACTGGGGGAAAAGCAACAGTTTTGAGTTAATGTAGCGCTTGTAAATCATCTGGTATGCTTATTTACTGCATTCTGAATTTCAGAGATAATTCTGAATATGGCACGATGGTAATAAACGCATGTTTGTATATAACAGTCCACTTCTGCCTATATTAAATGTGATTCTAGAAGTGGTTGTTGATTAACAAATCAGAATATTTATTTCATTGCAAAGTACTGGGACTGAATATAAGTGTTGCTCAGAGACAGCATTTGAACCATTTTGGGCTCATGGCTTGTCACTATCCTATCTTAGCTTCTTCGGTAATTCAATCAATAAATAACTGGAACTGAATGCAGATGGTTTCAATCATTTAATAAAAAAGAATTGTTGTTATGTTGGGGGTGATTAATTTTGTATTTAATACTGTAAACTTACACATGTTAAGAGGCAAATAAGCTGAATGGAACTCAATGTAACAACAATAGAACAATCCTTTGCCCTGGTTGGTACATTCTGATGTCAAAGCCCCTTGACTTATCCAGGTGCCATACTGGCTACAGCTAATGTTGGTCATGTTTTTCTATCTCCTGTCATGAACATCTTCGCATTTTACATAATATTAGAGGTGCAGCTGGGGAGACAAAGGATCCAAAAGGAGATTCGTAATTCCTCAATTTGAAAGTTACCATTAGTCCCATAATCCACACATTTCTCAGAAAAAGTCAGTTCAAATATTAATGTTAATTTTTACGTCCCAAAAGTGCTTTTTCAAGAGGCAACTTCTCATCCAAGAAGCTTCCTCAGTTCTGACTGGATGGTGGGTTGAAGCCTCTTGGATGAGAAGCGAAAACGTCTTCAAAGAAAAATCAGAAAGTCCAGCTGCCTCCTGAAAAATACCACCTTTGGGACAACCATGATCTGGATGAGTGAGAATCTCCACAGATATTAAATTTTTATGCTATTTTGGGAGAAAACTTTTTTTCCAAACCTTTTTTCATCATTTTCATAGTAAAATTCAGATCTGTGTACACTTAGCAGATATAATTATATGTAATTATTTTTGTTAAGATATGCATTTTTGTATGTGTACATTAAATTCTGACACACACATACAAAAACATCTGGCAAAATGGATTTTGTTGTGCAGACAAGTCTCTTTTGTATACTGGAAAATCTGAAGTGTATTTAATGATCTAAAAATCCCACTGAACTGAAGATTTACTTTGCAGTCTTAATGTCTTCTTTTTTTCAATACTATATCTTATTCTCTACATTATCCTCCATTGGACCTGGCTAAGAGTTAGAAAGAATTCTTGCATCTGTCTTTCTGAGACTTGAAGTCTTCACTCAAACTTTATTGTGGTTGGAACTCCTAAATTCTGTGAACAACCACAGTAAATGCTAAATGTAAAACAGAAAATCCCTAAACTCAGAGCTGGCTAGAGGTAGCACAAAGCTGGTTTGTTTTGAAAGAGGAGGAATGCATTTAAAATAGTGCCAAACTAATTTTCTCTTCAATTCAAATGGTACCTTCTCCTTACCACATGGCTGAAGTTATCCTTCCATCTTATCCTTCTTTCCAGTGATGGACCTTCACTACTAAAGTTTATTCAGTCAGAAACAATAATAGAGAAAGTAGTGCTTATTGCAGAGATCAGTTGATCAACTTACGTTTCTGGGAAGAAGCAAGGGTCTGGGGATCTGGAAAAAGAAACAAAGCCGAAGGCTAAAATGCACCACAACCATATGCATTTGCAGATCCCATTTTAATGTAGAATGGAACATAGATACGCACTGAAAGTTATCATGAAAATATATCACTATGTTCATGTTTTCTGTTTCAAAAAAAACATGCCTCTTCCAATCATCAAAATCTAATATGAATGGATTTTTTTAATAATTCAATTTATAATTTAATAATTTGTAATTATTACAAACTTAAAGTGCATACAACCATATAAAGACATACAGTCAGTCATACACTTCTCTCACCTTAAAGAAAATTCATACCATTGTAACCTGTTTCTAGTATGACTTGTTGAATACCTAGTTGTATGTTTTTGGGTTTCACTGAAAATCTCTCCCTCATGTAATCTGAGGGTATGAAGGGAATACTCATATTCCATTCAAAAACATGTTCAGGCTATCTTATTGCTGAATATTACATGCTATTTATAAGGCTGACAATCTTAAAATATAGATGAAAACCTTTCAACTTATCAAACGTTCTTGAATTGTTTTGGGGCTGTTTTCTTAGTGATTACTTACTGATTTCTTCTTTGCCTGACAGCCTGAGCAGTGCCTCATAGGATATCCCTTGGCCACCATACAATCGTCGGAGCAAGGATAATGGCAGCTTATAGAGTTCTGGGTTCTTCTGTTGAAATGGAAAAACAACATGACATCAATCAATGTTGATACAGCAATACATAAGCTAATATTTCCCCTGTCCTCAACATTCTATTTCCATCTTGACCCTATCTCTTATGCAGGCACATCCCTTTTCAATATGTAAGTATTTTCAAAGAATAATTCCTCATAATCTGTACCGCACAAGTAGCAAAATAATAGTTGAAAATGCCTACTGCAACCTCTCAGCTCCTCTAGATTAATTATTTGAAGCTCAATCCAATGAAGGGCAAAACCAACCAATTTTAAATGCTATCTTGCTTCATTTGTTCAGTAAAATAAGTATGTAGTAAACTTCTTTAATCCAATATGTAGTTGCTAAACAAGCAACCCCATCCTCATTCCAGGCAATTATTGGATTCTTGTCTTCAGTTCAAGTTGCTGGTTGTCAACATCAAAGCCCTATGTGGCTTAGGTCCAGGTTATTTGAAAGACTACCTTTTCCCAGTCACATCTACCCAACTCACCAGAGGTTGAGTTGGCAAGGAAGTCTCCTCTCCTAAGGAGGACAAAAAGAATGGCCTTCTCCATGGTGGCTCTCTGTCTGAGAAGCATCATCCCCACAGAGATAAATTGGCCTCCATTTCAACACTCTTTCGTAAGGCCCTAAAGGACCTGGTTTTGCCAACAGGCCTGAGGACTGCGGAGTGGGATGGAGCCCATCAAATGGCTCATTTGATTGTTGGGAGAAAGGGGTATTTACTGAGAATGAGTTTAGTGGCCCTATACATTTCCTTAAATAAATATGCTTCTCTCCAGCGTATCCCCCAAACTTTTCCAGCGTTCAAATTTTCTGCATACACTATTTCTTATCCCACAAGGAAAGATATAAAATGATACCGTCACATCTCCCATCAAGATTTATTGATTTGATCTTGAGCTTCTACCTCATTCCCTATGTTTTGTCACATCTTACAATATATACCTTGTACAAGCTTTGATTGAGCCTCAAAATACTATTCACTATGGATTTTGGATACCAGATGATAAATTATATTTTGTTTGCACAGTTCAAATCCCTAAGGAAACATGGTCTTCCCTACACTTGAATTTCCTCAGACTTCATCACCACCAACCAACAAAAAATTGGGGATGTAGGATATTTAGTGCAACACTCTTAGAAGGCATCCATTTTGGAGAAAGTTTTGGAATAGAAGATGACAATTCTGTTTCCTCAAAAAAGCCAGAATCCCCATAGCGATAAATCACTGCCATTGTCATTTTAAAGACCTTACTGTTATCTCACATCCTGGAGAACCATATGTTGAACTATGGGGGAAATGTTTCAGAATGATAAGTATCAAGAAAAGCTATGAGATTCGTCAACAGATAACATGAGTCAAGTAACTAACCTTGATGGGGATATGCAGGAGCCACTACCTAGACATAAAGTGTTGAAGCATTTTTTTCCCCAAGACTAGGACAAAGAGTTAACATTTAGAAGCAGTTCAGGCAGAAGCCTCCCTAATCCAGTGAGCAGTAAGGAGGAGAAAGTACAGCACAATCAGGCCTGTAATATTCTGTTATTATAGCCAATTTCAGTAAAAATAGTTTTAGCCTTCCTGTGGAGATGATTTCCCAGTCCGGCTTAGTCTCCTTAGTAGGGTTGACAGCAGGTGCTACAAAAATCAAATTCCACACAAGTATAATGAATTGAAGATCAAACTACTCAGGATAAACCATAATAATTTCCTTTCCCAGGATAAAGACAATCTGCTAGACATTTCCAGAGAACTTCACTTACTTCTTGTACCTTATTGTCCACCCACAGCTCTGAAGGTTTTCCTCTCTATCCCACTTCCAGATGCTCTGTGCAGGTGAGGGACAATATGTTGACATAAATGGGGGTGGGTGGGGGGTGTAACCTGAAATGATCCATGTGGGGCTGTGGGTCCCGATGATTTTGTCAGTCTCAGCACAACCAGGAAACTACTCTTTAGAGGAAGACCAAAACCCAGGCTTCCATAGCCATTTTTTAAATTTCTAAGTGGATTGATCACCAATCAATTAGTCAATGTAGAGAATGCAAAACTCTGCAATTGGCCAACTTATCCCTGGCTTAATAGGAAGTGTATCAAAGGATTTCTCTCTTTTATTTCTGGCAGGAGATTCCCTTTCCAATGGCCACAGTTGCCATAGGTTTTGGCTCCTCACTTGTTCTCCTCACCTAATATTCCCAATTCCCCAATACACCAATTCCCAGAGCTAAACTCCCTTCTCACATTCCGGACCTCAAAATCTTCATGTGAGTATTAAGATTCTTCATCTGTCTTTGACTGTCCCTTTATGAGAAGTAGCTATTAATATACTGACAATGCTAGCTAAACAAGTACCGTCTCCAAACCCTAATGAAATCTCTCTCTTCCAATGCCAATTCCATTCTAATTCCAGGTAAGAGCAGATTTTTTTTTTACTTAAAAAGCTGCCAATTACCTCTCCTTATACAATATGTTAATCAGCCTAAAAGAAGAAAAGAGAAAGAAAGCTACTTTAATTTGGGGGTGGCTGCTGCAGTTAAGTAAAGCAATTTGAAGGAGGGGACAGAGCAAAGTGTGTCCAAATTTCAAGAACAAATTTCCAAAAATAAGGAATTGCTTTGTTAAAAGTGGTAAAGCTATGGTAATTTGAGTCCTATTTTGGACTGCACAGAAGTAACAAGAAGAGATTATGATGGCTGAGGACAGAATTGGATTTCTCAAAGCTTTTTATCCTCAACGGATCTAATTCAGGAGGGATTTGACAAAAGGAGCTACTTAAGACTTCTTGCAGGCCTTGCCCCCCAGAAACAATTTACACTGCATAAAGCCCCTTTTTTTAACAGAAATGGGAGGAATGGGGAAATTGTACCTCATCCTCTATTAAACTTCCTCTTTTTATACCTAAGAATGAATGTTTCTTTTGTATCAGATTAGATTCTGGCCCACTTACAAGAAGACAGTCTCTTCTACGGATTTGGAACACAGAAAGCGGGTGTGAGTTTTAACTTATTCTGTCCGGAAGTACTGAATTCAATATCAATGCATGGCAGGCCTTAAATGTGATCTGTGAATGTTGTAGAAGATAGTATAGGTAATCCTTGACTTACAACAGTCCATTTAGTGACCTTTTGAAGTTTTAATAGCACTGAAAAAGATGACTTATGACCTTTTTTCGCACTTACAACCGTTGCAGCATCCTCATGGTCATGTGATCAAAATTCGGATGCTTGGCAACTGTCTCATATTTATAACGATTGCAGTGTCCTGGGGATCACGTGATCCCCTTTTGTGACCTTCTGACAAGCAAAGTCAATGATGAAGCCAGATTCACTTAACAAACATGTTACTGACTTAACAAGTGCAATGATTCACTTAACATTTGTGGCAAGAAAGATCATAAAATGGGGGCTAAACTAACCTAACAGCCTGTCTCACTTAGCAACAGCAATTTTGGGCTCAATAGTGGTCATAAGTTGAGGACTAACCATAGACAGCAGAAATTTCAGAGTGGACTGTATCACAGTTTTTGCAGGATGGGAAGAGGCACATTTTTTAAAAAAAAAATCCCATTGCTAAAATAAATATCAAGATATCCTAGAAAAAGAGGCTCCAATCTGTTTGATGAGCTATTTCTGTAGTTTGGTAAAGTGTCATATAGGAAGAGCATTCCAATGATATGTGGAAAAAGTTTAGAGGGAAACAAGTTGAGCCCCTTATTAAATTGATGAGCATGACCAGAATCCTGTATTTAAAAAGTACAGTAGTTAAAATATAGCTATGAACTGAGAAAGAGCTGAGAGAAGGCAAACTTAGATATTCTATTACCTGGTGGCATCAACACATTGGTCTTAAATATATCTCAAGTTAACTTAGTTCAAGATGAACAACAACGAAAAACATAAGAAACAGGAAGATTATCTTGTCAATGATGGATAACAGGATAGACACAATAACAAACCTGTCATGTAGTATAGTTATATACAAGGCTATGAGGAAACAGTTGGTGTAGAGATTAAGGCATCAGGCTAGAAACTGGGAGATCGTGAATTCTAATCCCACATCAAGCACAAAGCCAGCTGGGTGACCTTGGGCCAGTCACTTTCTCTCAGCTCTAGAAAGGAGGTAATGGTAAGCTATTTCTGGAAACCCTTGTCAAGAAAACTGTAGGGACTTGTCCAGACAATCTCTGAAAATCAGGCATGATTGAACAGAAGAAGTAAAAATACAAGCTGTACCCAACAAAAGCAACTATTGTATCTCTTCTTATCCTGTCCATACTGAAAGCTTACAGATTTACTTGCTATGCCACATTGTGCTTTGCACATTTGCATTCAGTCATGTTACCATTTCTTTCTGCTTAATGACATGCTGTAATCTTTTCTTAAATACACTTAAAAATATTAATTTAAATAAAAGTACATTGAAATTAAACTATACTGTAGCAAAACTTTTTTAAAAGATTAAAAAGCTCTCTCCCAGAAAAATTATAGAAGTATTTTTTTAAAAAAAAAATGCTGTTTGGGAGTAGATTTCTATGAACAGACTTTTTTTGAAACTAAAATCAGTTTTTCTGTCCTCAAAAAGCATGCATATATATAGAAAGTGAGATTAAGAATTATTTTGTTAATAGTATTAAAAGAATGGAAAGGAAATGTGAGTAAAATTATCCTTAACTTCAAGGTTCTTAACTTGAAATTAGCTGTTGTGTTAATTTCTGCCAGTGCTATTTCCTAGTTTTAAGTCCCATTGATCCAAAGATTTTTCTGCTTCCTCAAGACTCCCTTCTCAACATCTTGAATAAACATCTAAAAATGGGAGGGGGGCTGCCAAAATCAGCCCCAAACTAACAATTTGAGACAAGGGGGGGGGTTGAGATTTAGGGGGGTTGCTGGGCAATGTAATCTTGGAGAACTAAAAAGGCCACAAATAGGGTGCTTTATAGGGTATTACTAAGATTTTATGTACATATAAAATGATTACATTGAAACTACTTATTAAAGGGGAATTTAAACTACTTTTCCTCTCTTGTTCCTGAACAATTAACAGATTGGCAATTGCTTAATCTTGTCAATCCATTTTATTTTTTAAAAAAATATTTAAAAAATAAATTCAGAGACTAAGGAGAAATATCAAAAGCCTGTCCAAACTCTATAGTACCTTTTGTTCCAGAATCGATCATGAGAACGTAGAAACAGTTTTGATTTAATTAACTGCTTCACATCTAATTTCAAAGGTAGGAAAATAACTAGGCCAGTTCTAGATCATTTTCTTCCTTTTGGAGGGGAAAACTATTGGCTGCAAGATGTTTTGCATTACATATTAGCAGGCCCTTTCATCATCCATTGCTGTAGCTTCATCAGGAACGGTAAGCAATAACAGAGCTGTTCATCACTGCAACAAGGAAGCACTCAGCTCTACACAGATAGTCCTCAACTTAGAACCATGAGTGTTCCAAGTTACAACAGCACTGAAAGAAAATGACTGATGACCAGTCCTCAGACTTACAACCATCACAGCGCATACACCCTACAGACATGTGTTCAAAATTCAGGCACTTGGCAACCAGCCTATATTTATGATGGCTGCAGCATCACCATTTGCGGTCTTCACAGTCAGATTCCCACAAGCAAAGTCGATGCGGGACAATTTGCTTAACAATTATGTGATTCACTTAATTCCTATAGTGATTTGCTTAACCACCGCGGCAAAAAAAGTTGTAAAATTGTCAACTCACTTAAAAACTGTCTTGCTTAGCAACAGAAATTCCAGTCCCAATTGTGGTCATTTCTCCACCTGCAGACAAGCATCATTCTATAGTCCCTCCGTATATATACCAGTACAATTTATATGCATATTTAAAGCAAATGGAGCACAGGAATTTGTTGTTCTCTAGCAAACTGCCATACTATATGTTCAATAATATTTCAATTTACCTCACCTTTGTTTGAACTCCGCTGGGCATCTGTTGCTCCAGAGACTCAATACAGTAACCACGACATAACTTTGCCACTAGTAAGGACAGCAGCACTGTCAGAACAAGGGAACACTTCATTGTGTGTGTTTTTGCCCACTGAGGGAGAAAAAGTTTGGAAAGGGGGGAAAAACATAATTAAAGGTTGCAGGGGAATTCAGAAATAGATAGATAGTGGAGGAGAAAAAAAGGCAGCACAGAAAAGAAAACAGTCAGGTGCAAAGAAATATCAACCATTCTATCTTTTGTGACAGTAGAAAATGAAGCTATTATTTTCATTTTTTAAAAAAAATTAATTAACTCATCCCCTATCATGAGATGTCAATTACAGAATAGAACTTAGTCACTTACTTTCTCAAAATAGGAAAGCAAATTCTAAGTACTAAGAACATGTACTTTCCATTCTCTATTTGATGAACATGTTCATTAAATGTACATCGGTGAACACAAATAATTTTTAAAAAGCAAATATTAGGGTTTTACACTCTTCTATTAGTATTTCTATATATGCAGCAGAATAACAATAATTTTTTTTGTTTTCTTCTAAGTTTGGTTGTTTGTTGTTCTACTCTTCATTTTTAATCAGTTAGATTTATCTAAAGATTCTTTATATATTAAGTAATTCTAGTCTGTGCTTATTCTGGATCATATTGTATGACACATGCCCCAGAAGAAAAATTGCCTCTATTTAAAAAAAAAAGTCTTAAATTCAATATTTCCAAACTTGGGCTGATTATAGCATTAAAATCCCCATAAATAATTAAATCTTAAATTAGTATATAAATACTAATGCATATTAACATTCTCCCTTTAGATTTCAGCCGTAGCATTTGAAATGTCATCTTTATAATAATAATTTCCAGGATTTATTTGTTCTATTCTCATATCAAGATATAATACAATTAAACTTATTAAACCCCCTTTAGCACACCTTATATTTTTGCCCCTTCTTGGCCTATTTATCACATGTAGCTAGATAAAACTATCAGATTATTTCCTATCAACTACCGGTAAATTTCTTAAGAGAAAAATCATATAATCTTGTAGAAAATGAGGAGGGGGGGGCGGGGAATCCTACCTATGCATTTGCTCAATGTTCCAGGATGCACATTTAATTATAGAAGTCAACATGTTAGCTTTTTTGTAAACTCTGTTGATTAATCACATTTTGGATTTCAAACGGATCACTATTTTGCCTTATTTTCCTGCAAAGATTCCTGCCATTGTGTTGGACTATGACATATCTGTTAATCTCTGCTCCCTTCATTTTCTGTTTGGGTTTTGTTTTTGTTTTTTTGAAGTGTTTGGATCGTTTTCTAACCATTTCATATATTCTATTACGTTTACAATTTAAATTTAATATCTTTGTAAACATAATTATTTTTAATCCTAGGGATATTTGATGTAAACTTGTATGTTGCATCCTATACTTCTTTAAAGGATCTCAAGTTTGATTCTATTTCTGGTTGCCTTGTATTGCGCACTCCTGCAGTAACTTGTAAATTCCTACATTATTTGTCTTCATTGCCTTATCCATCAGAGCTGGCAATGGAATTTGTGATGATCTGTGAATCACTGGTTGCTCTAGATTATGTTCATTTACATAACTTCCTTCATGATCATTAACCGTGTTTACTGTATATTGCTTTGCCAGAGCTCTTTCTTTTGATAATACAGGTTATTGGGAGATTTACTTCTGCCTTTTCACCAGCTGTGTTCTTTCATTATCCCTAGCTGGGTTGTTACATTCAATATCCTCCACTTGTGATATATATCGATTCTCAATTCTTTGTATTTCCAATGTTAATTAATTCTGGTAGTTTTTATAAATTTCACTGAGTGTTTAATTTTGGAAGTTGTTGTTACCCCTAACAAAAATTTATTTTACGCACTCTTTTTCTTCATCACCTAAACTATCAGTAAGCTATTGCTGTAGTTTCAAAAATCATGATTGCTCTGGCATTTATATAGTTATAAAACAGACACTCAATTTTATTTATATATTTTGTTGAGAAGTCAATTTCTTCTAAAGATTTTATCAGTTGAACAAAATATATACATTTTTTTATTAAACTGTATGTAAACTACTGGATGTGGGATAATTAACAAAGATTAGTTTGGTAGGGATCAATTGTAAAATGCCAAGTATTTTGTTCAATCATAATATTTATTGAATAGCTAGGAAGGTTCAATGGAATCAACATGCATTACATTTATTAAAGTCTACATTTATCGACTGTGTCTAATGGGATGAGGCTTACCTGTTTGTCCCTACAAACCTGCATTCTATTTGTCCTGAAATGTCTGCTTCTCTTGATTTTCCTTGTATTTGCATTTTTTTCTCCCTGAATTAGAGACTTTTCTAGTTGTTTTCTGTTTTTGTATTCCATTCCATGATAAACAGCAACCTGTTTTTCTTTAATTTGTTGACTTGCACAACTCTAGACTTTTGGCATTTTATTTTTCTTGAGTACTCCTTTTATTCTTCTTAGTTTAACTCTTTAATTTTTGTTTTCCAGTTATTATTTCTATTTCCTTTCCTTCAAATCAAATCTTTATTACAGTCTTTGACCAGTCATTACAATTTAATAATAATAAAAAATAAAAAAATAAAAATTGCAGTAAAAAAGGAACAGTTTAATACAACAATTAGTTGTTAGGGGAAGGAAAACGTATGGGACAATAAAACAGCATGTCTAATTAAATTTCTTTGCGCAGTTGTGTGCAAAAAAAACCTGACCACTTGATGTGTTAAATGTAGGATTAGTGACCCTTAAAAGCTAATTAACATAAACTTCATCTGCATGGCCCTTGTTATTTGGAAATGATTGGTGCAATCAAAGCGCATTTTGAGGCGTTGTAGAAGAGGCACAATATGAGGCAAGAGTATCTACCTCCTTAGAACCATGGGGGCAAAAGTCTCCGTGAATAAAGGGTCCAGTGCAATCTTCCCTCTAGTAAGACTGATGGAAGAGCATTAACATGGACTCTAGAAAAGGCTCATTATATTTGTTTATTGTTAAATTGTATAAGTATCCCAAAAGGGAGGGCTTACGATCGTCTAACAATTGGTGGTAGTATTCAGGAGCACTGGTGATATTCTGTTGATCAATGTGCCTCATTCTCTCTTTTAGTATTGATTTGGCCTTTTCCAAGGTTAATTGGCCTAAATATTCAAGAGTGGCCAAGGATGCAGATTTTTCTGCTATACCAATGGGATTGGTAGCAAAAGCATCAGGCCTGTAGACTGAAACATGATTCTTTTTTTTAAATTATGTTTTTAATTTTTAAAATACAATAAATCCATTCCATTTCAATCATGTGTCAATTAAGTACATATTTCATGTGCTTAGCAATTACTAATAATATTTTTCTTAACAGTATAACAATATAATCATCACATTCCCATATATAAGTATTAATTAATTTTATTTTCTAGCCATTTATAAAACAAGTCCCATACCATGTAATATTCAGATTCTTCTTTTTCTTTAATTTCTAATGTTAATCTATTCATTTCTGCACATTCAAATATTTTTTCAATTATTTTTCCCTCTATCGGTATCTTATCACTTTTCCAATTTTGAGCAAATACAATTCTAGCTGCTGTTAATACATGTATAATCAAATATGATTTTTTCTTTACTATAACCTTCAGATACCATTAAAAATATTTCAGGCTTCAAATCTATATGTTGTTTAATAATTTTTTACAACCATGTGTATATTTTATTCCAATATCTTTTAGCTTCTATACAAGTCCACCACATATGGCAATATGTTCCTTAAGACCTGAGATTAGAATCCTATTTCAGGCCTGAGCCTTAATACTAGGCACATTAGCTTTAAAATCAGTTCTGCATTGGAGGTGCATTTTGGAACGTCAAACAAGGTCCTGAGAAAATCTGATTGAATTGCTTTCTAAACCTTCAGGTTTATGACCCGATTTGTATGCCATATAACAGTTGAGCAACCGTTCTTGCTGTAAGCAATTTAACTGCTGCTGGGATATAATTTGCCCCTTGTTGCCTATGAAATTCAGTTATTGTCTGTGAACTCTTTTGGGCAATAGAAGACACATAATTTACCTGGACTGTTAATTTTCTCAAGGCCTGAAATACTATGCCCGTACTCAACCTGTTCCATTTTATGGGAATCAATTGCCCATTTGTACTTTTGTCTTTTGTTAGAAAAGACTAGCACTTTAGGTTTGTCGTAATAGATCATTAATTGTTCCTCATTACAGTAGAAGGCCAGGGTTCTCTGTGCCCGCTTCCTGCCTACAAAAGACAAGGAAAGGAGAACTGCATCACCAGCATAAAGTAAAATTGGGAGATGTCTGTTGGCTAGTTTTGGAGTGTGGATGTCCACCATGTGGAGGATTTTGATCAGAGAATGGATGTATATGTTAAAAGGCAATGGTGCAAGGATTCATCCTTGTTTCACCCCCTTGACAGATTTGGTAAAGTTGGAAAGGTTTGCTTCCCAGTTGCATCTTACTCTAAGCCCAGTTTTATTGTATAATTGATGGAACTGGGAGCAGGAGTCTTTTACCTATGGAGGATCTGCTCAGGATGTCCCAAACTCTTACCCTTGAGATGTTATAAAAAGCTACCTTGATATCAATAAAGGCTGCATAAGGGCTCAGGTTAAAGTAGTTTGTATAGTTATCTATCAGATGTTGGAACACTAGACATTGATCTATACTAGAACTTCCTGGTTGAAAGTTTACCGAGGTTTGGAATTTGATAAATAAGTACCTGAAATCCCAAAGGTGCTTTTTTCAAGAGGCAACTGGACTTTCTGGTTTTTCATTGAAGACGTTTCATTTCATTTCATTTCTCATCCAAGAAGCTTCTTCAGAGCTGGAAGAGAAGTGAAACATCTTCAAAGAAAAACTGGAAAGTCCAGTTGCCTCTTGAAAAAAGCACCTTTGGTTCATTCCATGACCTGAACGACTTGAGAATCTCCATGGACAAGTACCTGGAATACAATTTGTTAATGACATTTAATACACTAATTGCTCTATAATTGGCTGGGTCATTTATGTCACCCTTTTTGTATAGGGGAATTATTAGAGATTCCCCCCCAAACCTTTGGAATTTGGGCTGGGTGGTTGATGTATGAAAATAGCAATGCCAATAGAGGAGCCCACCAATTTGAGTTGGATTTGATTAGCACAGGAGGGAATACAGTCACTCCCAGGAACTTTACCACACTTAAGCTGATTGATGGTAATTTTTTACTTCGTTGCATGTGATTGGGGGCCACTGCAATGGTAATGAGGATGGTGATATATCCATCACATAAGTGTTAGCATGCCGATTCAATAAAGAGCTTGGAAGTGATATACACAGATACTTGATGTAGATACTACAATGGAGTTGTGGGTTGTTGTAACAGTTTGTTATGGTATGTCAGACTAAGGAGAAGTGTTTGGACATTGTGGCTTTAATTAAGTGAGACCACTTTTTCTGTTGAACTTTTTGGGGTTTTTTTTTAGCAGGGCCTTATATTTCCTTTTCTCCTTTAGAATTTGAGTGGAATCTGACCTTAAGCAGGGTAATAATGTAAGAGCTGGGTAGTGCTGTTTTGGCAGCAATGCAGGATTGATCGAACAATTTCTTAGAGTGTTGATCCTTCCTGGTCGATGGTCTTTTTATGTTTATTATATAAGATTGGAGCTTAACTGTGAGATTGTGATATATATCAAGCATTCTACTATCTGGTGAGGTAGTTGGGTCTGGGTTTGCCCCTAAGTTGCAGAGGGTTGAAGAATACAAGATTCCTTCCTCCGATAGAAACTACCAGGTTGTCATATCTCTGTTAACCTTAACAAACTTAACCTTAATAATTCATTAGAATTTCCAATTGTAAAGCCTGGGGTTGGAAGGTTATTTATATCCTCAGTCTCCACATCTCAACATACTCCAGGTCTTCTTTAAGAAAGTGTCATTTGTTGTCAACATATAAAATTGTTGATTCGTGGGGGCAATTTCTTAGAATAGGTTTACTCCAGTTCAAATAGTTAAGCTATAAGCATATAGTGAGGCCCTACAGTAAGGGCTTTCATTTGGAGGAATTGAGCCATTGTTTAAAGAAGAGTTAGGTGAGGGTCTTATTGGAGAGTGGGGAAAATAGGTGATCTTGGCTTGGCTTTTTCCTTCTTTATAATCTTCTGCTACTCCAGTTTATGGCTCTAGTTGAAGACAGCTACTCTTTTGTGAGAACCATTTTAAGTTTTTAAATAATAATAACAACAGTCCTCATCATTATCAGGTTCTCAATCATTTTTTTCATGCTCTTGCAGTAAGTACTCTCAAATTTAGTAACTGTTGCCTGTGTTATAGTTAAGAGAGCTAACATAAGTTTTGTGCGATAAAATGCTGGGATTTCTTCCTTTAATTCACCTTCTTTGTTATTGGGTACATCACTTAACTTGTCACAGTCAAGCCACAGTTTATATTAATTCTGTGTGCTGTAAATAAAAAAAAATCATACCCAAAGGTTATGGTATAACGTTTTAAATTTTCAGATTTTGTGCAGCCTCCTGTATAAAATTCCACTTACTTTGTTCTGTCTGATAATGGGCATTTATGCCTTATATATAAAGGTTGTCATAATGATTTCCAACACTGGGAATATATGGAAAGATGATATAAGCAATCTCTTATAAAGAGTTAATTCTTTCCCAATCAACAAAACTTACAACACAGTTGATGGGATCACTCAATGACTTTCAAGCTGTAGGTGAAGAACTATTCACTTTTGCTGCAGTTCTGTCCAATGGGCTTTAATCAGCTAATTATCTACTAGTTTAATCCTTATAAACGTTATACTCTAGATTTATAATCAAGATTACTGCTATTTTATATTCATAGAAACAAAACCTTTTCCTTGTGATATACTGGTGTTATGTTCATTCACAGATATAGATATGTCTTTAATAATATATCTTGACTTAATCCAGATATCCTTATGATTCAGATATATTTCAGTTGTTGTTTTTTCTGTTTTAATAAATGCGCACAAAAATACATTCAAACAAGCTATATGTTTGGTGGGGGCTCCTAAGAAGCTATTAGGTTTGCTTCAGGAGAGCAGGAAATAAATACAAAACAACTTTTCACACAGTATTATCACCAACTTTCCTATATAGAATGTATGAATTCTATGAATGCATACTTCAGGTTCACCTGATGCATTCTGCAAAGAAAGAATCTGTCTGCCTTTTGGTCTTTTAACTTCTTGTACATACACTTTTCTGTTCACAGTTGTGTTTTAGAACTCTTTTAGCCCCATAGTTAGCTTTTTAAACTTGTTTTAAAGTGTGACTTGGATGTTTGCAAAAAATCTTCAGTTTTCAAATTGCATTTAAATTTCTTAGAGATTTTGATCTCTTTTATATGTTTTACATATGAATAGTAAGTACTTTTGAATTCTAACAAAAGGGAAGCTCGTAGGCTGGATGAATAAGTTAAGGATCACATTTATAACCTCCAATTCTAATTTAAAATAATATATGCGTGACTTTTCTTAATATGAACATAAACCTTGTAACTGCATGACTTGTACAGTATTCATACAAATAATAGCAAAGGCCCATAAAGTTCTCTTATATTTATTTAAGCAAAACACCTGTATTTTAATTTCAGTTCTGTCATTCTGTGAAGAATACATTTGGACAGACCTACATTTGCTTATATTAAAACTATAATGCCATATAAAACAAATGTGCTATTAGATTTTTCATTCATCTATTTTTCCACACCTAAACTTTTGCTTGTTCATATTTGCATTGCAACATTTAACTGCACCTCAGTCATATAGTGCTTGTAGCTGCTTTAAATACTACCAATAGCAGTGATAGCTCAGTATTTTCCATGGTACCTTATCAAGGTATACATGAAGATTTGGTAGATATTTTATTACAGTTGCAGTTTTGTTTTACTTTGAATTCTGTTTTAATCTAATCTATGGCACTTTGATTACATTAGTTACCTAATACAATCAATCTCAAATAGTATCTTGGATTTTAATTTTGCATACTGGGAATAGCACATGCATAGATAAAGTCAAATTGAGACCAGAATAATATTATGAAATCATTTTAATCAAATAACTCCATTTAGGCATCCTATTTTGCACGGGTATGAAAGATACAGTGTTTTAAGGTACATAGCTATTGTGCCTTGTAAAATTATTCTTAAATGCATGACATCTGTGGAAGCATCTAAATTAAAACAGCAGGACTTTCAAAACCTGATCAGCCACCCACCACCATTCACGCATAGCTTAAATATATGTACTAACTATCTTTGAACAATCACCAGTCCTTATTTCTGCCTATCAAATGGTTTGTTTCTTCAGATGAGAAATCGAAGTAGCCAGCAGGACCAGATTAGCAATGAAATAGATTACTTGGGGCTCTTGGACTTACTTTTTATTTCTCAATCAGACTCATTTAGCCTGTGGTGATAAAAGATACACCCACACACATATATATAATCTGAGGTGTTCCCACACACTTTTATTTTTTTCTGTATTACTCTTGCTTTATGTAAAAAACCTAGATGTGGTCAGTGCATTCAGTCTTCAGAGGTGAAGCAGCCTTCAGTATCTTAGAATGGAGTTTGCCTTATCTCAGTACCTACTGTCTTTCTTGTTCTACTCCACAAGTATGTAATCAAAACATACATATAAGCACTTGTGTCATACACACATGCCAATTCTCAAAATGCCAAGCCTTCTTACAGCCTTCTATGGGATGCATACTCAGAATCCTTATAAAATGGTGTAAAATGTCTATCTTAATACCTTGTGTACCTCTTATTGTGGACTCAGCATGACTAAATCCTAAGTAGGGTTAGAGTTAAGTTAGACTGGCCAGGAAGAGGCAAGCACATCAGTGCTCACTGTCAGTCTGTCTTAATGTTTCTTTTATGCTATCAAGCAGAGGGATAATTGCTACCAATCTTAATCTGGCTCAAAGTATCAAACCAGGTATGCCATTATTGGGCATTCATGAAAAATCATAACATTTTAGATCTGGAATAGTTTTTTTTTCAGTTCATTTGGTACAGTCCCAGGACAAGGGGAAACTGATTCAACCCTTAACAGATTGTCATTCTGACATTGCTTCAGCATTTTCAAGCAAAGTAGAATCTACCACCTTTGAGGGCAATTTTAACATATTGTTAAGCAATTTCTCCCCATATTCAACAAAGTATGTTTTTCTATATTTCAACCCTGCAATGTCTTATGCATTATAGCTATTCAAATAGTTAAATGATGTTACCATATCATACCTCCATGACTCTCTTCTGCTAAAACAATCATTTGACCCTTTCATTCTCTACTCGATTCCTAAATTCTCCTATTTAGATATCCATTACACTGATGGGAATTACAGTCCAGCATTTATAAATGCTGCCCTTAATTGCAAGTTAGCATGCTTATATACTTTTAGTCATTCAAGACATACGAATAAGCTGAATTTAAGGCATCTGTCCAATCCGATGCTCCCAATGTTAAATTTACACTTAATTAGGCAGGAGACAGTGACATACTGTACTCCCACTCCCGCCGTTATTCCCTTGCAGTTGATATTTAGCCCCAGACCCACAGGTGATACTGAATTTTAATGAATTTATCCACACACACACACCCTTTTTTTTTTAAACCATCCAAGTTAGCGGATGCGGTAACAAATTCCCTAGGTTATTTATGGTGTGGGAAGAAGCGCTTTCTTTAGTCTATTCAAAACCCCCCCCCCCCTACAACCCCTCCCTCCCCGTCATTCACTTTTCATTAGTATCGGCGGCGGATGATGTGACAGTATAATAAAACAAAATGCCCCTGTGGAAGAACTCTTCTCAAAGACCTCAACTAGATCGCAAAAGCCGGGCGAGACTGCCCGCAATGACAAGAACCCCACCACGCTCCATAAACTTAGACGAAACTTTTACATATCCCTCCGCTTCCCCATTCTGTTGCTCTCGCCCCAAATCGCTAGCTTTTCCATTGCTGTCAAAATCCTACCCGGCCACTTGAGGAAGAAAGGAGGACAAAGCGCGCTAGCAGCCTCGGCGGACCGTCTCCGTGTCGGCGGCGAGAGCTGCTCTGCCGAGACGGGCAGAGAAGAGACTCTTTCTTCGGCTTCTGTCTCCCGGGCGAAGAGTTTTGGCGTCCCTCTCGCCCAGCAGCAGCAGCAGCAGCAGCAACCAGACTGGAGGCAAAGCCCAAAGTCGACGACAAGAGTTTCTCGCCGCCCGTTCCCGCCACTTTAATAAAGGGCGGGCTGCGGTGGATTGGAGAGCGCCGATTAGGGGGTGGAGGAGAAAGGGAGGAAGGACCCACGGAAAGCAACCTCTTTTCGCGCCGCACGCCCACGCCGACCGTTGCACGAGTTTATTTATTTTATTTATTTATTTATTTATTACATTTATATACCGCCCTTCTCCCAAGGGACTCAGGGCGGTGAACAGCTCATCTAAAAACCCCACAAATATAAAAGTTAAAAAAATAATTAAATATTAGAATTAGCTGCAATTAGAAAAACCCCCCCCACCCTTAAAACCCAATTTAAATTAAAATGGAGATCAAAGTTTAAAATCATTCTTTCAGCCCAGGCCGGCCTGCTCAAAGAGCCAGGTCTTTAACGCGCGCCTGAAGGCCCTCAGGTCCGTGCCGGTACGAAGTTCCGGTGGCAGAGTATTCCAGAGGGCGGGGGCACCCACAGAGAAGGCCCTACCCCTTGGCGCCGCCAGACGACACATAGCGGCCGACGGCACCCGGAGCAGTCCCTCCCTGTGGGAACGCACCGGCCTGTTGGAGAACGTTGGTAGAATGCAATCCTGAAGGTAACCTGGTCCCATGCCATGGGTCGCCCTAAAGGTCAAAACTAGAACCTTAAAGCGAACCCGGAGAGCCATCGGCAACCAATGCAGCTCGCGCAGGAGAGGCGTCACATGGGCGCTACGCGACGCCCCCATAATCACCCTCGCGGCTGCATTTTGCACCAACTGGAGTCTCCGGATGCTCCCCGCAGGGAGCCCCATGTAGAGGGCATTACAATAGTCCAGGCGAGAGGTGACAAGGGCCTGAGTGACCGTGCGCAGGGCGTCCCGATCCAGGAAGGGCCGCAACCGGTAGATCCGACGGATCTGATGAAACGCCCCCCTGGAGACGGCCGCGATGTGATGGTCAAACGACAGCCGTACATCCAGGAGGACTCCCAGGTTGCGAGCCCTCTCTGTGGGGGGCAGAACCTCCCCCCCAATAGCCAGCGTAGGTGTCAGCCGGCTATATCGGGGCGCCGGGAACCACAGCCACTCGGTCTTGGAAGGGTTGAGCCGAAGCCTGTTCCCGCCCATCCAGTCCCGCACGGCCTCCAGGCACCTAGACATAGTCCCCACAGCATCGTTGGGGTGGTCCGGAGTGGAGATGTACAGCTGGGTGTCATCTGCATACAGATGACATCTCACTCCAAGACCACGGATGATCTCGCCCAACGGCTTCATGTAAATGTTGAACAGGAGGGGAGAAAGGACCGACCCCTGAGGCACCCCACAAACCAGGGGCCTAGAGGTGGACCTCTCCCCCCCCGCCAACACAAATTGCGAACGGTCAGAGAGGAAGGAGGAGAACCATCGGAGGACGGTTCCACCAATCCCCAACCCCTCCAACCGTCGCAATAAGATACTATGGTCGATAGTATCAAAAGCCGCCGAGAGATCTAATAGGACCAGGACAGAGGAGAACCCTCTGTCACGAGCCCTCCAGAGATCATCAACCAACGCGACCAATGCCGTCTCAGTGCTATGTCCAGGCCTGAAGCCCGATTGGAACGGATCGAGGTAAGTTGCTTCCTCCAGGTACTGGGGGAGCTGACGTGCCACCACACTCTCAACAACCTTCGCCACGAAGGGAAGGTTGGAGACTGGACGATAGTTATTTAAAATAGCTGGGTCCAGGGAAGGCTTCTTGAGGAGGGGGCGCACCACCGCCGCCTTCAGGGCGGTAGGGAGCACCCCCTCTCTCAAAGAAGCGTTGACAATCCCCTGGAGCCAGCCTCGTGTCGTCTCCCTGGCAGCCGAAACCAACCAGGAAGGACACGGGTCCAATAAACAGGTGGTGGCATTCAGACCCCCCAGCAACCTGTCCACACCCTCAGCGGTCACAGGATCGAACTCCCCCCAGATAACACTCTCAAGACCTGCCCCGGACACCTCCCCCGGGACCACCCAATTGGAGTCGAGCCCTTCCCGAATCTGAGCGATTTTATCATGCAGAAATCGGGAAAACTCCTCTGCTCTACCCTGCAAGAGGTCATCCCGCGCTCTCGGCTCAAGTAGAGAGCGGGTCACTCTAAACAGGGCGGCAGGCCGATTTTCTGCTGATGCAATAAGAGCGGAGAAATACGAAGATTTCGCCGCCCCTATCGCCACAAGGTAAGTCTTAATATGAGATCTCACCTGTGTTCGGTCAGACTCAGAACGGCTCGCCCTCCAAATGCCCTCAAGACGTCTTTTTCGGCACTTCATCTCCCGTAGCTCCTCCGTATACCACGGAGCCAAATGGGATCTGTGCCGAGTCAGAGGTCGCATAGGCACAACTCGCTCTAGGGCCCCGGCGGCCAACCCCTCCCAGGTGGCCACCAGGTCCCCAGGCGAGCTGAGAGCCAGAGATTCAGGAAATGGCCCAAGCTCCCTCTGGAACCGATCCGGATCCATTAGGCGCCTGGGGCGGAACCATCTAAGTGGCTCCGCCTCCCTGCGGTGGGGGGTAGCGGAACAGAAATCCAGCCTCAGGAGGGAATGATCTGTCCATGACAAGGGTGTAATAACTAAGTCCCCCCAATTACAGTCATTCAACCACTGCCCAGAGACAAAAATCAGGTCCAGCATGTGACCTCCCACGTGAGTGGGGGCAGAAACTAACTGGGTCAGGTCCATGGCCGTCATGGAAGCCAAGAACTCCCGGACCAACCCCGAGGTTTCACCGAGCGATGGCAGGTTGAAATCCCCCATGACTAAAAGCCTTGGGGTCTCAACCGCCAGCCCGGCTATTACCTCTAGGAGTCTGGGTAGGGCCGATGAGACGTGGCAGGGAGCCAGGTACGTCAACAAAAGACCCATCTGAACCCCTTGCCCCCACTTCACAAAAAGAGATTCACAGCCAGCCGTCTGAGGGACAGTGGCCTCCCTAGGACAAAGGACTTCCTTTATAAGCACCGCCACCCCACCGCCCCTTCCCTGAGCCCTAGGCTGGTGAAATGCAAGGAAACCTGGTGGGCACATCTCAACCAGAGGGACCCCTCCCTCTGGGCCCAACCAGGTTTCGGTGACACCTACCAGGTCCGCGGCCTCCTCCTGAGCCAACTCCCAGATCAGGGGAGCCTTATTAACCACGGACCTGGCATTGCACAACAGCAGCCGGGTATTCAGGGCCTGAGATTCCGGACAACCAGGACTGCAGGATGGGTAAGGAGGGTCGGAGCGCGCTACCGCCTGTAAACATCGGGAGCGCGATCCCCTAACCGGATATGGCCCTCCACCCCTAGCATACCTACCTCTCCCAGTTACCGTGCCGATAAAACTGGCCCCCGGCTGCCCACCCCCTGTCTGCCACCCCGACACGGGAACCCCCGAGGCCCCACAGGCGCGCTCGCCGGCCCGGCTGCCCCCAATTCCATGCGGGCTGTCTCCCCCGCCCGCCCTGGACTTTTCCCCTTTAAAAAATCCCCTTAAAAATTTTTTAAGCCCGGATTTACCACGCCCTCCCCGGTTTCCCCGACCCCACCAGTTTCTCCACTGGTTCGCACGCACACATATTGATAAGACGCAACAGATCCCGTAAATGGCATCATACCTGCCAGATAACGATTGCGCGCATGCATATATCCCACCTCTCCTAATGTGTTGCCTCCACAACATCTTCGCTGTCTCCGCTATGCCCATTGCAGGAAAATGGCCATGTAGCCCTTCACCTGCCAAATCTTACTTAATCCACCTGGATTTGGACTAGATAGAAGTCCTTTCCAACTCTGTTAATCTGATTTCAAACATATTTAGGCACACAGATCATTTTCATAATTGATTCATAGCTATTACCACAAGTTTTTGGTCATCGCCCATATTCAAGATATCAATAATACACAGCAATGGCAGCAGAATTTTTTTCTAAATAACTTGTCTGAAGGCTCCCTCAAGCTAAGTTCCCCGCTGTGGAAGTTTTCTTTTGGATGAACAATCTAGCAGAAAGTATTATAAAACACTGACCTACCTACAGCATTAGCTTTAAAATATCTCCTCTTAGTATAATTTTCAATGATTAAGACAGCTGAATTTACAGCGAAACACCACTGTGATTGCCAGAAGATGGACCCAGTCCCATCTATATGATGCCTAAGCAATGCAAAATAATTTTATAGTATGTGGGATATGAATCTGCAATATTTGTGCTCTGGTTTTCTTTACTGTATTGAAGTGATGTTTTAACAATAAAATGGATCTTGTAGTTTTTGTACAACAGGTGATTCTATTGGTAGGGACTATATCTGTAGATACAGAAGTCTTAACCCTGCCTTATGACTGGAAAAGAAGAATTAATCTTTTCTTGTTGGCTCTAACTCCTTGTGACCAACATGATTCATAGTAAGTTCAACTGTTCTGTCACAAACAAGAGCAAGTTCAGTTAACTTATTGGCTTCCAAGAAGCAGATGAAACCACAACTTCTACTTTCAAAGAGTCCTAGAATTGTATTCCCTTGCATTTCCCTTCTGCTTTATCAGTATGCATTATACTGATATATAAACATTAGGATGGCAATACAGATAGAGAGTCAATTTTCACCAAGCTAATCTACTCTCAATGCAATATGGACCTGAATCTTGGTCAGACAAGTGGGGAAATCTTTTGTTGCATCAATTATTAAAGGGTGATATGATAACATTTAAAGTGGGAAATATACAAATCCAGTTGTGATGAATTCTTAATAGATGAAGACTGTATCATTACAGTTAAGATTAAATTATACAATTAAAATGTTTGGAAATGCTTGAAACAATTAAAATGTTTGGAAATGCTTGCACAATTTCATGCTCAATAGACATGCATTGTTTACCTGTCCATCACATTTCCCAAGTTTTATACTGTACCTGTTACTCTGACAGAGTCTCTTTGTGTGTCTCATTTACTTACATATTGTTCTTCAGTATCTTGCCTATACTTACTCGTGCTTTCACTATTGTATACCAGTCATGCAGAAAAATTAGTATCTTGTTTTTCAATATTCATATTCTTTCATTCACTCATCCTGTAAGCCAACTGCCTCCATTTTGGATGGAGATATTTGGAGATATTTCCCTTGGTAAAACACAGAACTCTTATTCTGTGTACATAATACATACAATTGGAACCTGGATGCAAGCCTTGTAAAACATGTGACACAACTCTTTTGCACAAAGCTAGTGAGAACTCACCCACCTCCCCCCCAAAATTATTCCTTGGTCAAACTGTTAAATAGTAAGATATTTCTCCAAGCATTCAACTGTAACTGCCTTTCTAGAACTGAATCCCCTAGGACTTTATGTGACTGCAAGCTCTTTTCCTTTCCTACGTAGCTGTCCTCCAGATATTTGCAGGAAACTGTATGTGAAAGTGAAACTGAGAGGTCAAAAACCATCCTGCAAAAATTGATTGGTCTCATTCGAGACAACAATGAATCTGCATACAAACAGGAGGTTATACAACTTGCCTCATGGTATAACCGGAACAGTCTGGAACCGAACACACTCAAAACCGTAGAAATGGTGGTAGACTTTAGAAGAAACCCTCCCATGCTACCATCTCTTACAATACTAGACAACACAGTATCAACAGTAGAGATCTTCACATTTCTAGGTTCTACTATATCACATGACCTAAAATGGACACATTAACATCAAAAATGTCATCAAAAAAGCACAACAAAGAATGTTCTTTCTGCACCAACTCAGAAAGCTCAAACTGCCCAAGGAGCTGCTGATCCAGTTCTACAGAGGAATTATTGAGTCTATCATCTGCACCTCTATAATTGTCTGGTTTGGTTCTGCAACCCAAAAAGAGAGACGCAGACTTCAGAGGATAATTAGGACTGCAGAAAAAACAATTACTACCCACCTGCCTTCAATCAAGGACCTGTATACTGCACGAGTCAAAAAGAGGGCTGTGAAAATATTTACAAACCCCTCACATCTCGGACATAAACTGTTTCAACTTCTTCCCTCAAAATGATGCCATAGAGCACTACACATCAGAACAACTAGACACAAGAACAGTTTTTTCCCGAATGCCATCACTCTGCTAAACAATTCCCTCAACACTGTTCAACTATTACAAAGTCTGCACTACTGTTACTGCTAATCTTCTCATCATTCCTTATCACCCATCCCCTCCCATTTGTGATTGTAGGACTGTAATTTTGTCCCTTGTATCCTTACGATTTATATTGACTGTTTCCTAGTATGATTTGATTGTTGATTGTACCCTATGACTATCATTAAGTGTTGTACATTATGATTTTTGATTCCTAACGAATGTATCTTTTCTTTATGTATACTGAGAGTATTTGCACCAAGACAAATTCCTTGTGTGTCCAGTCACACTTGGCCAATAAAGTATTCTATTCTATTCTAAAAAGAAGATGGGAAACCACTTCTTTATAATGTCAAGAACACAGTGTGCCATGTAAGTAACCAAGACTCAAGCTCAGTTTGAAAAAAATCTCAATAGGTAGCAGTAAATTGTGTTGCTAGTTTTCAAAACCAGTTATTCTCCTCTGGCTTCTGTCTCCATTCAACATGTCCCCAACCTCTAGTGGGACAGTGCAGATGAATATGACTTCAGAATTCTGCCTGGATCCTTTCTAGGCTGCCTCGTTGTAACCTCCTTCCATACTTCATTTGGCCATATAGAATAATGAGAAAGAGAGAGAGAGAAGAGAAGAAAAGAAAGGAAAAGAAAAGAAAAGAAAAGAAAAGAAAAGAAAAGAAAAGAAAAGAAAAGAAAAGAAGGTATTGAAAGACACCAAGACAGAAATAAAGACAAGTGGCAGACCCTGCCATGATAGGAGCTTGTCATGAAATTAGGTATGAGAAATGTCACAGTGGATATTATTCCATCAAGATTCCAGAAGTTTTAAAAGAAAAGTTGGCAAGTTGAATGGATAAAAATTAAAAGATATAAAGGGGTCATACTCTAATTAGTAACTACAGGGGAAAATTTGTTTAATGAGAAAAGATAATATGAAATTGAAACAGGACAGACAAAAGTATAAATATAATGATTAGCAAGACATGGAAACTTAGAAAAAGATATATAATTGAATCTAGATATGAGATAATTAAAAATAAAGTTGAGAAAACCAAGGGAGGGGAAAAATTATGGATAAAATGTTAAAATAGTAATGATATGGAGTAGAACACAAAGATGAATATGAAATTGAGTTTGTGTCTGTGTGAGGAAGTGATAACCTGGGATCATGCTATTCTCAAAAAAAGATGTTTTATTTGTATTATGTTTTTGTGAAAACCCAAATAAAATTTATATTAAAAAGAAAATAAAAGAAAAGTTGATAAGAATGTCTATTGCAGAAAAATTGTGTTTGGAAGTGTGGTCAATTTTTTAGGCTAAGTTCTAATCTGACAACCTTTAACAAGCCCTTGGCTAATAACAACCATTTTGGCAGCCAATATGATCTCAAAGCTCCTGAATTTATATTGGGACACTGCTTTATATCTTGGAACATATCTGATATGAGAATTCACACAGAGGAAATTTCAGGTGAACCACAACCACAGAGTTTAATATTTCAGGCAATAATATTATTCTATTCATCTATTCATTCAATTTCTAAAGCCACCCATGTCACCCAAGTGACTCTGGGTAGCTTAAAACTGTAAAGCAGTTAAAATAAGTAAAAACAATAAAGCATCCAAAAATAAATCTATGTAGCAATCATGATAGTTAACTAACGAACAGGGAAGCCAATAAACAGGACCCTTAGCAGATTCCAAGCCCTAGGCCCATGTACACAGCCCCATTATTAAAGCCTTACAAAAGGCCTAGCAAAGAACATGGAAACTGAATTTTTAGAATATAAATTCTAGAAGAGAGGGATTTCTGAGTTTCACCAAAGGAATATGAAATGGCATTAGAGATATCTAGGAGGTTTTTGCACACAAGGAAAGGCCCGGCTGGAGAAAACTGCAGAGCATATCATCAAATCAGTCACCTTGGAATTGAAGTGACATGAGGATAGGATGGGTGAGCAACTAGTGGCTGTTTTCTGGGCCGCAGATATGATACCAAAGTGGAGACTATAAACTCAGCCAGCAGAACATGTGGGAAGGAGTGAATGCAGTGGACTGTGGGCAAAGATTCAGCTGGATGGGAAAGGGGAAACCTTTGGAAGCATAATAGTGTCTATGGAGAGATTGTCAGTCATCCAGGTCACGGTTGTCCCAAACCGTTGCCTTATCTAAAAGGCAACTGGGCTTTCTTGGAAGAAAATCATTTGCCTTTTGGAAAAAGAACACCATTGGGCAGGAGTGGGATTCAAATTTTGTAACAACCGGTTCTGTGGGCGTGGCTAGATGGATGTGGTCATGTGATTGGATGGGTGTGGCTTCTTTTTTTTTGCAGCATTTCCCCCCCCCCCTATTTTTGGGGCCTTCTGGGCCTCAGGGAAGCCTCCTGGATGGGCGTTTTTGCTCCCAGAAGGCTCACGTGGGGCTCAGGAAGGAAAAAAATGGAGCCTGGAGGGGGCACGCACCAGCCCCCTGCACTCCATTTTGGGGCCTTCTGGGCCTCAGGGAAGCCTCCTGAGGGGCATTTTTGCTCCCAGAAGGCTTTCCTGGGGCTCAGGGAGGCAAAAAATGGAGGAGGGGCGCAGGGGTGTGTACTGTGCCCCCCTCCATTTTTTGCCTTCCTGGGCTTCAGGGAAGTCTCCTGGGCGAAGCAGTAAGTAAGCGAGGGGAATCCTGGCATAGCTGATCATAGGAACAGCTGATTGTCGGGGGAAGGAAAAAAAGAAATACCTTAAGGAGTGACTGGGCAGGGAAGAACACAGTCAGCGATGTCTGAATGTTGCACATGCATGATAAGGACTGACTGGGTGGGGAGGGGAGGGGCAGGGCAGGTGGAGAGAGGCGGGGCCAGTCAGGGGCACGATTTGCCAGTTCTCCAAACTGCGCAGAATCATAACAACCGGTTCTATAGAATCGGTCCGAACCGGTAGATTACCACCCCTGCCATTAGGTCTTTGGAAGCATAATATATTGAGATAGAAAAGGTGAAATTGGTAGTCAAAGCAACATTTGAATTTAATGTTTTAATATATGGCAACGACTCCTATTGACAAATTAAGTGTAAATGAACTAGCATCGAACCTAGTGTTTAAAATTCTGGTTCTGCCTATTGAAAGTAAAATACAGCCCTTGGCCCATAAGTCCTTGCACACTTTTGTTCCAGTGGCCAAATTGGATTTGGGCTGACAAGACCTAGGTTCAAATCAACCCTTAGCCTGGAAACTTCCCTATGGGTGGCTTTCCTGACTTCCTCTGAGCCCAATCTACCTCATAAGATAGCTAGTAGAGGAATAAAATGAAGGAAGGGTCCCGAGGGAAACCATCTTGATCTTGAAGGAAAAGCAGGAGATATACCCAACAAATCAACTAACTAAACTAACATAAATAAATGAATCCAAAATATAACCAGGAAACTTGGAGTTCTAGTCTCACCTGAGGTGCAAAAGCTGGCTGAGTAACCTTGGGCCAATCACTCTTTCTCAATGCAGCCCACCTCAAAGAGTTGTTGCTGTGGGGAAAATTAGAGGAGTATTAGGTGTGTTTGCCACCTTAAATTACTTATAAATAAGGTGGGATAAAAATCATAAATAAATGCATGTCATCTTTCTCTAAATGCTGTATTGTTTTGAGAAATTTTTCATTGGACAAAAGATTTAGACCACATACACATTATCTTTTTGAAGCAAAGTCTTTTTTTTTTTTTGTACATCATTTAATAGTATATTTCATCCCTGAACCTCTTATCCTTCTCCATGACTTTTTCTTCTTTTCTTCCCTCCCCACAACTTCCCCCCCTCCCCCATCCACTCTAGTGTTCAAGCTACTTTCCTATCATCATTATTACCAGAAGCACTTCAGCCTAGAGTATCACTTCAACACATACAGGGCAAGAGGGGAAGGGACAGTGCAAGTCATGAACAAATCCAGCTCTCAGCCCCGAGCAGAGGGGAGCATCTGTGATGGCAAGGATGATAATTAAACTAGTAGTGGGAAGATAATTAATAAAAGCATTGCCCCTCCTAATTGCAAGGACATAATAGCTCCACAGTGGTGGTCTCTCGTCAGTTCCCCTCAAATATCCTGCAAGGGAAACAGCCACCTTGGGTGTTGTTCTCACCACTGAGATGGCTGCTGTTTGTGACATTCATATTTCATGACAAAAGGGCCATACAATGCTGCCTGGTGCTGCCAGACAAAACTGATCTGTGTTAATTGAGCAGGATGATTCAGACCCACTTGATATTGAAACTCCAGGAGTGGGGAGGGACACTCTTTAGCATCTGACCACATCTCAGCCTCTAAAAAGTATATAGCTGGACAAAGAAAGTATTAGTCATTTCTAATCATTTCGAAAACTAACAAAAATCTATTGTCATCAGCCAGGATGAAAATTGATAACCATGCACCTACGGTTATCCTCTACTAATGCAAAGACGTTCAAACTTACCATTCCTTTCTTTTTAAGGATGGCAAATTTAAGATGATGTCAAGAGAACCATTAACTGCAGGGGGACATCATTTTCAATGGGGGGTTTTTGTGCACAATTTAAAAAAAAAAAGATTTAATATAGGCAAGGGGATAACTGGAATTGAAAAAAAACAACATAAAAATGGAATTTGAAAATGAATTATGTACAAATGCTGAATATGTGATTGCAAAAATGTATAAACTTTTGTTAAGATTTCAAAAAAAGAAAGGGAACGAATTAAGAATTGTATGTTAAAATGGGCTGCCAATTTTGGCTGTGATATATAGATAGGTAGAGGGGAAAGAACTTAGATAAATTGGATAAAATTTACATTGTGTTATAGCTGGAGAGATTTTTTTTTATAAAATGATGCATTGTTGGTACGTGGCACCAGGGATCCTATCAAATATATATAAAGGTGCCTGAAGTCAATGTTGGAAATGTGAAAAACATAAAAGGAAAGTTTATCATGCACAGTGGGCATGAAAAAGCCAAGAGGTTTTGGATACAATTGCATACAACGATAGAAAGAATTTTAAGGATTAATGTTGCAAAGAAACCAGAAATTTTTTTATTAGGATTTATGGATACTAAATTAGAAAAGACTCATGAATAGCTTTGTATTTAACAATGGCAGTGAGATTATTAAATGCCCTGTGGGAAGTTGGCACCCACCCTTCTCCTAGAAAATTGAAATAGCCTAGGAAATATTTAAAAGGCAGAATATTATATCTCCCTGGAGGAGAAAAGGAGAAACATGTTTTAAAGACAAAGCAGCTTCCTGCAGCTCCCTGCCCCCCCCTTCAGCTCCAGGTGATGGGATTAAGGATGGCCCTCAGGAAATGATAGGATTACCATTCTCCTCACATGTTCTGGGAAGATTGCATTAGCCAGCATTCAGGTGAAGCCATGTGGTCCAGACCAAGCCTACAAAGTTAAGACCCCCGCCCCTGGGAGTCTGACAGCCAATGGATTCATTTCTTGCACAGGAACAGGAAACATTAAGGTAGGGGCCAACAGAGGTTATATAAGGGTCTCTCAGCATCTTAGTCAGCCCTTCTTCCCTTTTTCTTGCTCTCTTCTCACCTTGAAGTATGTGATCGTTCTTCTCTGGAGCTCCAGGCCATGTGTACACCATTAAACTTTCCAAGCAGCCTCCATGTTTCCAGTGCCTTTTTCCCCACTTTGAACTGAACCCAGAAGGATATTTCTTTCAACAGCCCAAAGATGGAAGTGTATAGAATAGAATAGAATAGAATAGAATAGAATAGAATAGAATAGAATAGAATAGAATAGAATACTTTATTGGCCAAGTATGATTGGACACACAAGGAATTTGTCTTGGTGTAAATACTCTCAGTATACATAAAGAAAAGGTACATTCGTTAAGAATCAAGAATCATAATGTACAACACTTAATGATAGTCATAGGGTACAATCAACATCAAATCATGCTAGGAAACAGAGGATACAAGCAACAAAGTTACAGTCACAAGTGGGAGGGGATGGGTGATAAGGAGTGATGAGAAGATTAACAGTAGTAGTAGTGTACACTTTGTAAATAGTTGAACAGTGTTGAGGGAATTATTTGTTTAGCAGAGTGATGGCTTTCGGGAAAAAACTGTTCTTGTGTCTAATTGTTCTGGTGAGCAGTGCTCTATAGCGTCGTTTTGAGGGAAGGAGTTGAAACAGTTTATGTCCAGGATGTGAGGGGTCTGTAAATATTTTCACAGCCCTCTTTTTGACTCGTGCAGTATACAGGTCCTCGATTGAAGGCAGGTGGGTGGTAATTGTTTTTTCTGCAGTCCTAATTATCCTCTGAAGTCTTTGTCTGTCCTGTTGGGTTGCAGAACCAAACCAGACAGTTATAGAGGTGTAGATGATAGACTCAATAATTTCTCTGTAGAACTGGATCAGCAGCTCCTTGGGCACTTTGAGCTTTCTGAGTTGGCGCAGAAAGAACATTCTTTGCTGTGCTTTTTTGATGACGTTTTTGATGTTAGGTGTCCATTTTAGGTCATGTGATATAGTAGAACTTAGAAATTTGAAGGTCTCTATGGTTGATACTGTGTTGTCTAGTATTGTAAGAGGTGGTAGTATGGGAGGATTTCTTCTAAAGTCTACCACCATTTCTACGGTTTTGAGTGTATTCAGTTCCAGATTGTTCCGGTTACACCACGAGGCAAGTTGTATAACCTCCTGTCTGTATGCAGATTCATCATTGTCTCGAATAAGACCAATGACTGTTGTGTCATCAGCAAACTTCAGTATTTTAACAGATGGATCATTTGAGATGCAGTCATTGGTATATAGGGAGAAGAGAAGTGGAGATAGCACACAGCCTTGGGGGGCCCCTGTGCTGATTGTACAGATATCGGATGTGATTTCTCCTAGCTTCACCTGCTGCTTCCTCTTCTGTTAGGAAGCTTATGATCCACTTACAAGTGTTTTCAGGTACTGCTAGTTTATTTATTTTATTTTATTTATTTATTTCTGAGTTTTATATACCGCCCTTCTCCCGAAGGACTCAGGGCGGTGAACAGCCAACTAAAATACAAGTAGACAAAGTATAAATTATTTAAAAGAGAATTAAACACTAGACTGTCTCAAATCTAAAAACCCCAATTAAAATCAATAAAACTTCATACCCCGTCCCAAGTAATCTAAAAACCCCATTTAAAATCCCATTAGTCAGCTCAGGCCGGCCTGCTCGAAGAGCAAGGTCTTCAGGTCACGTCTGAAGGCCCTCAGGTCACTGGTCGTTCGTAATCCAGGGGGCATCCCATTCCAAAGGGCGGGTGCCCCCACAGAGAAGGCCCTATTCCTCGGGGTCACCAGACGACACATAGAAGGCGTCGGGACCCGGAGGAGACCCTCTCTGTGGGAGCGCACCGTCGGTGGGAGACTACTGGCAGAATGCGGTCTTGTAAGTATCCTGGTCCGATGCCATGGAGCGCTTTAAAGACCAAAACCAGTACTTGGTCTAGTTTACTTAGAAGAGTGTCTGGAATGATGGTATTGAATGCTGAACTGAAGTCTACAAAGAGGACCCTTGCATAGGTATTTAGAGATTCGAGGTATTGTAGGATGTAGTGCAGAGCCATGTTAACAGCATCATCTGTCGATCTATTTGCTCGGTATGCAAAGTGCATGGGATCTAACAGCGGATCCGTGATGGTTTTCAGGTGGGACAGCACAAGCCTTTCAAAGATTTTCATAACTACAGATGTTAGAGCAACTGGTCTGTAGTCATTCAGTTCCTTGATGGAGGGCTTCTTTGGCACTGGGATGATGGTAGAACGTTTGAAGCAGGAAGGAACATAGCATTGAAATTCCCACAATGGAGCAATGGATTGTAAAACTGTCAGAATTAGCAGAAATGATAAAACTGACCTGTTAGGTCAGGCAGAAAACAACAAGTACTTTTTCAAAAGACTGGAGACTTTTTATGGAAATTACCTAGAAGAAGAAGAAGAAAATGAAATGATAATTTATGGATTTAATGATTGGAAAAGATGAGAATTTAATATAATGTAGGTTTTTGGAAGATATAAGAAGGATGGGGGGTGATGGGTTGCTCAATATCTGTTAAAGAGAAGGTTGAAAATTAATGTTTCTTACCTTTAGCTTTATTTTTTCTTGTACCTTTTTGGTTTTTTCCTCCTTTTCTGTCTTTTTCATTAGATTTGTCTTTTACTGTATGTAAAATATTTAATAAACATGATTTTTTTAATGATACATTTCTTTCACTTTGAAATTTGTCCCCATTCAGCCAGAATTCATTTTCAAAAAGCTTATGAAACAGTTAGTAATCTGGATATCCAATCTGAACCTCAATTCCTTCTGATTCAGTCAGATGCCAAACTTTTTAATTTCTTTAACCATGAAATCTGCGAGTGGTTTTGAAGAGCTCCAACATCAACTAGGAAACAAATTTTATTTTTGATTCACTTTGTACATGTAAAACATTTCAATAAAAAAGGGCCTTGGTGGTGCAGGCTGTTAATCATCTAGCACTTAGCTCAATTGTCTGCAATTAGTGCAGGTTCGAATCCCACCAGGCTCAAGGTTGACTCAGCCTTCCATCTTCTCGGGGTAGGTAAATTGAGGACCCAAAGATTGTTGGGGGCAATAAGCTGACTTTGTAAAAATGCCGCTTGAGGGGGCCAAAAAGCCCTAGTAATAAGCAGGCATATACAATGGAATGAAGGCTATTGCCGAGCACCTAGCATGATGCTCCATAGACTGTAAGCCGCCCTGAGTCTCCGGAAAAGGGCGGCATATAAATGTAATTTAAAAAAAAAAAAATCTTCAGCACCCTCTTCTTGGATATTCAACTACTTGCATTTAAAGACAGTAAAGTTTAATATTATATGATAGTCTATGAGGACTTGGACAGTTTTCTAAATACATTTATGTAAGATGTTGGATTTTATATCAGAAAAATAGAAAATACTAAGTTATCATTTTTATATATTTTTATTTCATTAATAACAACAACATAAAATTACATACTAAGCCAAAAAGGTTTTATTTTATGGTCTTGCCTATTAGATTTTGGAAAACAACGTGTAAAATCAAACCACAGGCAACTGTTGCATAAAAGTTTATACATAAAGTATTATTACCTAGCTTTTATAAAACAGATGTTTTAGACATGCATTAAAAATAACCAAGCCAGATAAAAGTATATATGTATGTAGTAGCATTCAAGTGTATATCTATGTGTGTAGCACACGCACACATTTTTAAATTAAATGCTATCCTGAACTTATTTCCATTTACTCCGTTGGCTGGTGACTTCTAGCAACAAAGCCAGAGAAGAAACCCATTCAAGTTGCCTACAAGAATTGTCATACATCAATCAGAGTAACACCATTCTGCAGTGTCAAAAAAAAATTGAAGATGGCAGTAGCTGATTATTTCAGACACACACAGAGACACACCTCCTTGCTTTAGTAATTTGGAATAGATGCATTAGAAGGAGGAGAGATGTTGGCAATGGGAATACTAGATTTTATCTTAATATCTTTTGTGCCAACTTGATGTAGGTGGAAACCTCTCTAACTCAGCAGTCTGGAAAGACTCCCAGTCTCCTTGCTTCTTACTCCTATCCTGTTGGATCACCTCCAGCCGATGTCTCTCCATTTTTCATCTCCTCTCTTATATAGTCACTACCAACATTTTGCCAGTTCCCTCTGCCATCCTCAGTTCTCCTTACTAGACAACATCAATGGCATTTAGCCATTGCTTCTTTGTTTTCCTGACTAGTTGTAGAAATTTCAGTCAAAAGAGTAAGCTCTGCTTTCCTCTATTCTTTAGTTCTTAAGAAGGGTTTTGTGCCACAGAAGTATAAGACTTAGTAATATTCAGAGTGAATACAGATGATTTATTTATTTGTTTGTTTGTTTATTTATTTGTCAAACATGTACAAGATAACAAGTATAGGTATGAACATAAACATGAACAAAGGAAATAAATACAGATCAATGGGAACAGTAAGACAGGGACAATAGGCACGCTGGTGCGCTTACGCACGCCCCCTTTAAGGACTTCTTAAGAATGGGGTGAGGTCATGGTAGACAGTTTGAAGTTGAAGCTGTGAGGGGTTGAGGCTGAATCAATGAAGTCGGGTAGGGCGTTCCAGGCATTGACCACTCTGTTGCTGAAATCGTGTTTTCTGCAATCGAATTTGAAGCGGTTTATCAGTTGTTTGCCCGTGTATTATTGTGATTGAAGCTGAAGAAGTCATTGATGGGCAAAATGTTATAGCAGACAATTTTGTGAACTATGCTTAGATCGGACCGCATGCAGCGCAGTTCCAGATTGTCCAAACCCAAAATTTCAAGTCTGGAGGCATGGGAAATACTATTGTGAGTAGACAAGTCAAGAAATACCTCTGAACTCACTCAATTGTGTTAATGTCTGATATACAGTGTGGGTTCCAGGCCGATGAGCTGTATTCGAGAATTGGTCTGGCAAAGGTTTTGTATGCCCTAGTTAGCAATTCAATGTTACCGGAGAAGAAGCTTTGCAAAATAAGGTTAACAACTCTTAATGCTTTTATATCAATGCTGTTATATTGAGCTCTGGGGCTTAGATAGTCTGAGGTGAGTACTCCTAGGTCTTTGTCTACAAGATCATTTCCGCCCAACTTGTATTTGGTGTTCTGATTTTTATTGCCAATGTGTAGGATAGAGCATTTATTAGTTGAAATTTGGAGTTGCCCATTACACGACCATACTGACAAATATATACCATACATACCATGATACCGGTATGTATGTTGTATGCATTTGTCTACAAATAAATAAATAAGGGAGAATCTATAATATCAGCAAATTACTTCAGAGAAAGACAGAGGGAAGGAAGTGTCTATAAGACACCTCTTGGCAGCATATTACTTTTGCACGATCTGAAATGCTAAACCAGTGGCCCTATGTCTTCTGCCAAACGCATAATCCACATATACAGACATATACACAACACACGCACATGTGGGAGAGGAGGGAAGAGACTTCTTTCAAATATCAGGTAATAATCAGAGAACTCTCCTTCCACTCACTTATCTCATGTCGAATAAGCCAGAGTATGTCAGAAGCTAATGAAAAGAGAAAACAAAATGAACTCTATCAATCCATTCACACACACACACACACACACACACACAGATGCATTGAAGGGGGAAGGAGAGGAAGAGAGAGGAAAAACTAAAATACTTCCAAATCTACCTCTTGGGAGTTCTCCTGCTGACAAGAAGATAAGCTATCATTATCTGAGTGTGACACTTCAGAGCAGAACACGCTTTATCAAATTTGACACAACTAATGGAAAGAGAGGAAAGAGCAAGTAGATGGACAGGAAAGAATGATCTGTGGGATCATGTTGGAGAGCATTTGTCCTTGAAGCCTATATTCAGGGGGAGCCGTATTTTACAAAAGGGCATTTCCAACTCCCAGAGTTTTCTTCTGACACCACAGAACTTTTAAAGTCCTGAAGATCAACACATTCTGTATTTACCCTGAGAACTGTAATCCTGGGTAATTCTAGACAGCTGTCCCTGAGCTGACTGAAAGACTCCCAGCTCCATTGGAGAAGAAAAACAAGATGATTCATCATACCCTACTGAGACAAATATAGCTACTCAATCCACAAAGCTGTCTCATTAAGAAATATTTACCTTGCCACATGACACTTCCAGACTTTCTGGAGATGTGCATCGTCCCAGATGTGAGACAGGGCCACAGATCACTGAGCTGCAAAAGGTAGAAAAGATTTCTCTGCAGAAAACCAAGATCCAAAGTTTGGGCAACACTGGTTCCCCTAAATAACTCTTCACATCCCAGATTAACCTATGTTCTTTTATGATTTTACTGAGGGAGGACTGAATATAATGTTCATTCTTGCAAGTATACCTTTAAAATGTAGATTTTTTTTCCTCTCTTCCAACTGAAAACACTTCAATCAGTGGTGGGATTCAAATAATTTAACAACCATTTCTCCGCCCTAACGATTTCTTCCAATAACTATTCACCAAACTACTCAGAAAGTTAACAACCAGTTCTCCCTAACTGGTGCAAGTTGGCTGAATCCCACCACTGACTTCAACTTCTGGTGTTTTCCTGTAAAAGCTCTGTGATGTTTCAGATTTTGACCCATCAACTTTTGTTCCTATCAGCCATGTGCATATGTGGGTGTATGTACAATACAAAAATGTTGCTAAGAGGACATTATCATCAGTTGGACCCTAATTAATGCAAGTAAGAAAAAATCACTACATCACCCAAATTTTAATAATCAACTGCACGCCAAAGCACTCTTGATTAAAAAAAACTTAATTTGGAATCAGTAGGATTGGATCCCAAACTAATTGACCAGAAACTCCATTAAAACTCTTCTTAAAGCTGGAGTCATAAACACACTTATTGAGGGATAAATCCCACTGGCATTCAGAACAGCTCAACAGGCCCCTCTGGTTGAGGTGAAGAGTTTGTTGCAAGAAAACCCTCCAAGTATCTTAAGGCACCTTAAAGACTTATTACTTTTAGTACTGTGTAAATTTGGTGAATGACGATCCATTTCAGCAACCATTTAGGTAATGTTATGTGGCAATAAATCCCATTAAAGTGTAGGTCTCACTTCCTTTTAAACATGCCAAAGCAGCAAGCTGTAAACAACTAATGATTTGAAAATGCAGAAACACAATCTGTAACTGTCCAGTAGCCACATGGCTTCGATGCTGAGGCTTAGGTAAGGAATTGCTAATTCTTCAATGTTAGTCTTAACAAGTGGTGGGATTCAAATAATTTAACAACCGGTTCGCCCAAGGTCAAGTTGACTGATGTGGGAAGTGTGGCCCAACCTGACCCTGGGCAAACCGATTGTTAAATTACACCCCGCCACACTATCAAAGTGGATCCTGGGCACTGCGCTGCAATGGAGAAATAGGCAATGGAGCAGCTAGCATGAGGGGAGGAGGAGCAGGGAGAAGAAAGAGGGAAAGTGGCCTTCTCCTTGCCTCTCATTGACCGCTCCGTTGCCCGTTTCTCCATTGCAGCGGAGTGCAGCACCCAGGGTCCACTTTGATAGCAGTGTGTGTGTGTGTGTGTGTGTGTGTGTGTGTGTGTGTGTGTAATTTAACAACCAATTTTCCCGAACTGAGGAGAACCGGCTGAATCCCACCACTAGTCCGAGAGATTGATTTTCTCTCTTTAAAAACATGTTGTTGTATTACACATTGGGTCTGGGAGTAATATTCATTTAACTTACTTTGAGTTAGAGATAAATTGTTCAGGATTGCACTATATTTAATCTCTAAAATTCCTACACAGAAGGAAATAGAAGTTATAAAACAGTTTTGAGAGCTGCCAGTATTTCGGTAGTTAAAATAATTCTTAATCTTCCAGTACTGATTTACTGATCACATTACAAGAGGGAAAGGAATGAGGAATGAGGGAGCTAAATAGAAGAAGAATGGGCTGTTTATAAAAGTAACCAGAAATGAACATAACAGGTGCCCTATGGTGATGGAGATCAAGAAGGTCAGTCTTTTAATAGGATAGTTCCTTTCCTCCAAATATGCTCATCATACCATTGAAGGAATTCTTGTGTTCTATAAAAGCTCAAACAATTCCCAAGTAACAAGTATTGTCTATAGTCTTCCTTGTCATGATAGCATGGTAACTCACCACAGGGAAAATAGCTCAAGCAAGATTACATGTTATCCCCAATATATGACTGTTTAAATGGACAAAATCGCTCAGATCCGGGACGAGCTGGACTCCGATTGGGCATCTCCGGGCGGGGGGGTGTGGATATTGGTGAGGTCAATTGGGTTGAGTTCGACCCTGTTACTTTGGAGGACGTGGACAGGATACTGGGGGGGCTTAATGCCACCACCTGTTTGTTGGACCCGTGTCCCTCCTGGCTGGTTTTGGCCACTCGGGAGGTGACACGAGGCTGGTTTCAGGGCATTATAAACGCTTCCTTGAGAGAGGGGCTGCTGCCTGCTGCCTTGAAAGAGGCGGTGGTACAGCCCCTCCTCAAGAAACCGTCCCTGGACCCAGCATTGTTATCTAATTATCGTCCTGTCTCCAACCTTCGTTTTGTTGCGAAGGTTGTTGAGAGTGTGGTGGCACGTCAGCTCCCACAGTACCTGGATGAAGCGAGTTATCTCGACCCCCTCCAATCGGGTTTCAGGCCCGGGCACAGCACGGAGACGGCGTTGGTCGCGTTGGTTGATGATCTCTGGAGGGCTCGGGACAGGGGTTGTTCCTCTGTCCTGGTCCTGTTAGATCTCTCAGCGGCTTTTGATACTGTCGACCACAGTATCTTATTGCGGTGGTTGGAGGGGTTGGGAGTGGGGGGCACCGTGTTGTGGTGGTTCACCTCCTTCCTCTCCGACCGTTCGCAATTCGTGTTGACAGGGGGGCAGAGGTCGGCCCCGAGGCCCCTACTGTGTGGGGTGCCTCAGGGGTCAGTGCTCTCGCCCCTGCTGTTCAAAGTTTATGTGAAGCCGCTGGGTGAGATCATCCGTGGCTTCGGGGTGGAGTTCCATCAGTACGCTGATGATACTCAGCTGTACATCTCCACCCCGGGCCACCCCAACGAAGCCGTCGAAGTGATGTCCCGGTGCCTGGAGGCCGTGCGGAGTTGGATGGGTCGTAACAGGCTTCGTCTCAACCCGACCAAAACCGAGTGGCTGTGGTTTCCTGCGCCCAGATACAGCCAGTTGGTCCCTTCACTGGCCGTGGGGGGAGAGGTTTTGACCCCCGGGGAAAGGGCGCGCAATCTGGGCGTCCTCCTGGATGTACGGCTGTCCTTAGAAGAGCACATTGCAGCCGTCGCCAGGGGGGCTTTTTATCAGATTCGTCTGATCCACCAGTTGCGGCCCTTTCTGGATCTGGACGCACTTCGCACAGTCACTTCCGCCCTCGTTATCTCCCGCCTGGATTATTGCAACGCTCTCTACATGGGGCTCCCCTTGAAGAGTCTCCGGAGGTTGCAGTTGGTCCAGAATGCAGCCGCGCGGGTGATTGTGGGTGCCCCTCGGAGCTCCCACGTTACACCGCTTCTCCGCAGGCTGCACTGGCTTCCTGTGGCCTACCGGATTCGATTCAAGGTGGTACTGATGGTATTTAAAGTGCTCCATGGCTCGGGACCTGGGTACTTACGGGACCGCCTACTGCCATCGTCAACCTCCCGCCACCCAGTACGCTCCCACAGGGTTGCCCTACTTGGGGTACCGCCGCCTGGCCGTTGCCGGCTGACGGCCCTGAGAGTTCGGGCTTTCTCTGTGGGAGCTCCTTCCCTATGGAATGATCTCCCCCCGGAGATACGGGCTATGACGGATATCCTGACCTTCCGGCGCACAGTGAAAGCCCTATTTTTTAGACAGGCTGGCCTGGCCCAGTAACTGTGTTTTGGTTTTAATTCAATTTTAATTGGGGTTTTATTAGAGTTTTTTAATTTTTAATTGAATCCCTTAGATGGGACACAACCGGACCAAATTGTTTAATGTATTTTTAATTGTATTTATATATATTTATTGTGTGTTTTTAGTAGGCTGTACACCGCCCCGAGTCCCTTTTTGGGAGAGGGAGCGGTATAAAAGTTTAATTAATAAATAATAAATTCCTTGACTTATGATTTACTTGGAAAAAAATGAGTTATGCCCTGTTCCAAGATTCTGATAAGTTGTCCCCTCCCACAATCACAGGACCACACTGGATATTCAACAACACAGTCACTTTTATAGCCATTTTCAGCAACCCACAGTCACATTTTGAAATGCCTTTTATAACTGTTTTGCCAAAAACCAGTTCTGGTTTTCAACAAAACTATGCCACAGTGAACGATGGGTTCGCTAAACGACCTTTTAATAATGCTCATGTTTGTTTTATTAAAGCCATGTTCATTTAATGACTGCTGCGAAAAAAGTTGTAAAAATCAGATACCTGATCTATTTTACAACTGACATAATATACAACTGTAATGGCCATTACAGTTGTTATGTCAAGGACCACCTGTAACATCTCCTTACATACCAACTGATACTTTCCCACCAGTAGATGCTATAGATATGAATATATCAGTGTGTTGAATAAAAGTCAAGACATTCACACAGTACCCCTCAACCCCATGATTAAATAAATGTCAGTATAATGGAATAATAAAGAGCCACGGTGGCGCAGTGGTTACAGTGCAGTACTGCAGGCAATGTCTGCTGACTGCCGGCTGCCTGCAATTTGACAGTTCAAATCTCACCAGGCTCAAGGTTGACTCAGCCTTCCCTCCTTCCGAGGTGGGTAAAATGAGGACCCAGATTGTTGGGGGGTAGTATGCTGACTCTGTAAAATCGCTTAGAGAAGGCTACAAAAAGCACTGTGAAGTGGTAAATAAGTTTCAGTGTTATTGCTATAATCTCAGAAAGCCTCTTTTGGAAAGTATTGGAAGCAGTTTAATTCTCTTCCACTAGATTAAATTAAAACCTGGAGGAACAAATTGTATGGAAGCATTCCTCTGCATGGTGCGTGTTCTTACTTTCTTTAGCTTTGTTCAGATCCACCTGGGTATGAAGGGCAGCCTGATTGTTTTATTAGTATTATTATTATTATCATCAATATTTTTATCCTGCTCTCCATCTCAGAAGGCTCACAGAACAACTTACATAAGTCAATTAGCGCAATAATATGTCATTACAGCCGTTCTCTATTTACAAAGGCAGCAATTAGTTTTTCTGCTGCTGCTTCTCCTGTTCAGAAGGTGGGTGGTTCTAATGATTTCGCTAAAGGCAGACAGAGCCCAGATCCTCCTGATGAAACTGCACCAGGTAAAGGAAGAAAAAATTGGTTCGCCTTGACATTGTTTTTGACAACCACAACTGCAGGATCTGATTAAAATAAAAAGGAAATTAAAATAGAAAGGAAAGACTGAGCTCCTCTGTTAGCTCCATAGCATTGCAAGGAACGGATGACACAAGGATAGATTTTCCATTTGTATATCATTGGATATACAGCGAATATTTCAGGCTCACGGTAGTTTAGAATAACAATCAACAACAAAAATATCTGCAACAGAAGATCTAAATTAAAATGTCCACAGTAAAGATACGGAACAGGCTGGCAGAACTTTAAAGGAAAAAGAGTCACACTGGATACCTGTATACAAAGGTGGTATTCAGGAGAACGGAGCTGGAAAGCAGGTTAGTGAGGTGGGAATGAGGATTTTGCAGTAACCTTCCCCTGCCATGCTCACCAAGCCACACCACGCTTACCAAGTATCCGCAGAACCGGTAGTAAAAAAATTTGAATCCCACCACTGCCTGAATAGCAATAGCACTTAGACTTATATACCGCTTCACAGTGCTTTGCAGCCCTCTCTAAGCAGTTTACAGAGTCAGCCTATTGCCCCCAACAATCTGGGTCCTCATTTTATCTACCTCGGAAGGATGGAAGGCTGAGTCAACCTTTAGCCGGGGAGAATTGAACTGCCAAATTGCTGGCAGCCAGCAGAAGTATAGATAGTCTTTGACTTTCAACTGGTTGTTTAGTGGGCATTCAAAGTTATGACAGAGTTCCTCAGGACACTTACAAACCGGTTCCAAAGTTCTGACAGCCAGGCCCTCCCCTGAACTGCATTTAAAGAGCTTAGCAACCAGCCCTTATTTATGGCCATTTGCAGTGTCCTGTGGTCACATGACTGTGTTTTACGATGTTCTTGTCAAAAGCTGACCTTTATTTCTAGTTTGGTCAGTAAGAACATCCTTGAGGGGATAAGAGGAGGAAGAGCCACTAATTACACAACAGTTAGGTAAGAAAATTGTTCTCCTACATGTCCTCCTTTTTGATATTTGAAGACTAATCTGTAAATCTCCATATTTGATCGATGCCGATCTGATTCATTGTGTGTGATGTGACATATTTGTATTTGACATGGCGATTCGTCAAGGCTCGGTACAATGCGGCGAGACATGATTATGAGGCGCATGTGCTCCACATAGGAGAATTGTTTTGAGAGAGTGTGCCGCGCACAAGAGTGCGCCATGTGCAAGAGTGTGCCATGCACAAGTGGCTTTGTTTTTTTTTCTTCAATTTATTTGTGTCCTCCTTCTCATTGTAAAAAAGTTGGTCACCTTATCAGAAGGGACTGTCTCTAGTTTCTTTCGGCTGTAATGGTGACAGGTGACAGATAGATTTTCAGACTTGCAAATTTGTGTTACTATAACCTTACAATAAAGGGAGTCATGGCTGGTGCTTCTTTTCTAGCAACCTCCCAGAGCTGACTTCACCTTAACAATAATTGCAGGGCACAAAGGAAAATGCCAATCAACTATTTGGCAGCTAGTGGTGTAGCACCAGTGAGGGATCCATCAATATCCATGAGGCCTGGATATTAGCAGCCTGCCTTTAAGAGCAGGGGTGGGATTCTACCAGTTCGCACCTATTCGCTAGAATCAGTTGTTAACATTCTAAGCAGTTCGGAGAACCGGTTGTTAGAAGAAATTACTGGCCTAATCCTGTAAGGAAGGCAGGAAGGAAACATTCTGGAGTTGCTTATAGAAACTGCCTCTCCGTTAACCCTTATTACATTCTTGGCAGGACTAGACTTCCTGTCTCAGGAACTTCTCTGGAGTTTTTTTCCCCTCCTTTGCTGGTATTTTGCTTGTGTGGAGGGACCATTCAAAGTTACAATGGCACTGAAAAAAGTGACTTATGACCATTTTTCACACTTACAACTGTTGCAGCTTCCCCACAGTCTTGAGAGGACAGGTGAGGAGATGAGTGCCTCGATGTGAGTGATATTGAGTTGGCCCAGCCAATAACATGATCACCAAGCCACGTCCACCAACTAAGCCACGCCCACAGAATCGGTTGTTAAAAAATTTGAATCCCACCTCTGTTTAAGAGTGGGAATAATTGTGAAAAATTAGGCTTTGGTAGCAGATCCTTCCTGGCAGTGGTAACATTTGGTAGCAGCGGATGGGTTATTTCTCAAGCCACGCTAGTGGCTGTTGTGCAGGTCAGATACAAAATGAACATAAAGAGTTGCAATACATCCATTTACACCATCAATACACAATTTTATGAACTATGGAACATCCGACCAAAACCAGTTCAAGCCAATAACTCCTATCTATCAATGATAGAAAATGGGGCGAAAAACAAATATTTCCAGCCCTCACATCAGTTCTTTATGTGAAAGTCAAATGTGAATCAGACAATTGCCCACCCAATTTATCAGTAAAGCAAAGGGAAGGCGAGGGAGAAGAGGAGCTGCCAAATTGGTTGTATAGATTGAATCTTCCAACTGTAAAGGTAAAAGCCTAGCACTGCTACTTCTCCCTCCCCCCTCCCAAATAATAGACTGCCTGAATAAATGTAGAATGTTGAGGAAAGAATTATGTCAGGAGAATTAACTGGCAAGTGCATGCCATCACTGTCCTGGGATTTGATGCTAGCGCAGATGGTCTTTTGCTTACCAGCAAATTGGTTCCAAAGCTTAAAATGAGAGTGCAGTGAAACTATGAGTGAAATACAACCAATATGTGTAATATGTACATCCAATATTTATTGAGGATGAATGACTAATTCTCCAAGGGCTTCAGAGATCTGACAAATCCCAAGGGCCCCACTGTCTTTTCCTTTGTCAAAGAAAGAGGCAGCCTGAGGAGGTGGCCCTGTGTATTTAGAGCGGCTTAAAATGAATTGAGATTTCTACCTATGCTGGTTGAATAATATGAGAATACACTTTAATTAAGCAAAATACGTAAGAGTCAGTTTTGAGAGATGGAAACAGGACATCAGCAAAATAACTACTTCTGTTACTCAGAAGGGCTTTTTCAGGCTTCTTGTCTGAACAGAGCAACCCTTCCAGACATGAAACAAATCAAATACATTTGCTGTTATAATGCAATTGGCCATCTTTGAGTTCCTCCAGTGGTGGGATTCAAAGATTCTTACCACTAGTTCAGTGGGCGTGGCTTGGTGGGCGCCCAACTAAACACACAATTTATGCAGGCGCAGAGGCATTTGCTCAGACGCAGAGGTGTTCCAACTCATCTCCTGCAAGCCTGCACTCTCCCTGTCGCTTCAACAGCTGCCACTCAGCACTCCGCTGTGCCGCGCAAAGCAGCTGCACTTCAAAAGCAGGGAATAAAGGTGAGTATGGGAGCCTGGGCAGGCAGGTGGGCCCAACAGCAGAGTGGCGGAAAGAACTGGTTTGGTCTCCACTGTTCATTGGCATTACCCGGGGTGGGATTCAAATTTTTAACAACCGGTTCTGTGGACATGGCTTAGTTGGTGGGCATGGCTTGGTGGTCATGTGACCGGGTGGACATGGCTTGGGGGTCATGTTATTGGCTGGGTGTGGCCAACTCAACATCACTCACATTGAAGCATGCATCTCCTCGCCTGGCCTCTCATGACTGTGGGGAAGCTGCAACGGTTGTAAGTGTGAAAAATGGTCATAAGTCACTTTTTCAGTGCCATTGTAACTTTGAATGGTCCCTCCACACAAGCAAAGTACCAGCAAAGGAGGGGAAAAAAACTCCAGAGATGTTCCTGAGACAGGAAGTCTAGTCCTGCCAAGAATGTAACAAGAGTTAACGGAGAGGCAGTTTCTGTAAGCAACTCCAGAACGTTTCTTTCCTGCCTTCCTTACAGGATTAGGCCAATAATTTCTTCTAACAACCGGTTCTCCGAACTGCTGAGAATGTTAACAACCGGTTCTAGCAAATAGGTGCGAACTGCTAGAATCCAACCTCTGGCATTACTGGCTCGGCAGAACCGGACCGAACCGGTAGAATACCACCACTGAATCCCTCCCTTATTTATTGCCATTATAATATTTTATAGAAAACTTGGTGTGATTTACAACTCACAACAGCATACAAGCAGGACAGGATATACACAGAGCTAACCTACGTCTGTCTCCCAATTTTAAAAATTAGGGATCTCCTCCATGTACAGCAGGAATATCCACAATTAGATGGCAGGGTGTGCATGTGTGTGTTTGTATGTTTACTTCACACAGGCAGCAAAGGAGAAACTTATAACATGGGAAGTGTTCAAACTTTGCCACAGCAGTGTTTTCTTGCTCAGTAATACTCCCTTAGCTGAGATTCTAAATTGGAGAGAAAATAAATAGGCATGGAAGGAGGGTGCAATTCCAGTTAGGATCACAGTGGCTTAATTAACTAAAGACTTTCTCCAAGCGCATCACACAACCTCATTAGTTCATTTCTTATAGAATTATAGAATGAAAATAGATCTTGATAATAGTCTGGTCCAGTGGTAGAATTCAAATTTTTTACTACTGGTTCTGTGGGCGTGGCTTGGTGGGCATGGCAGGGCAAGGAGACTGTAAAATCTCCAGTCAGAGGTGGTATTTGCCGGTTCTCTGAATCGCTCAAAATTTCCTCTACCAGTTCTCCAGAACTGGTCAGAACCTGCTGAATACTACCTCTGGTCTGGTCTAATACTATTCCCAGTGCAGGAATCCATTACTACAAACCCCAAGAGATGGCCAATCATCCATCTTCTATTTTCACACCTCCAATAAAGAAAAGTATCCTACTTCCTCAAAAAAAAAAAGCCCTCCTTAGATATCATGTAGGCTTTTCAAGATTTCTTCTTCCAGAGATTCCTGAGATTTCTTTTCTCTAGTGCAGCAATGGTAAAATTTAGTTTTGTGAGATCTTACATCAAATAGCCACTGATAAGATTCCAAAATTCTCCGTCATTCTTTCCCCCTGAGATTTGCAACAAAATGAATCCAGTAATCCTGACATATAAAAACCTCTGCCAGATTCTAATCCATTGGATTTGCAAGCTGTTGTAAACTGTTCCAACAACGGGTAAGCTGCCTTTGCAGCCATATCTTCAGGTATGGTTTTGCACATTGCTTTCCAGAGTTTCAGGCTTTTGTTGGGAGGAAAGGAAATATTCTCCAGAATGATGTAGGAAGTTAGCACCCACCCCCCTCCTAGAAAAATGAAATATTTTAGGATATATTTAAAAAGGCAGAATATTTCCCCTAAAAGAGAAGTAGAAACTCAGAGAAGCAGAAACTCAGCCTCCCCTACCTTTGTTAATGGGCCATTAAAGCTTGAGCCAGTCTATTCTACATAACAAAAGAGCCTTCTAATCATCTCACCACATGGCACCTGGAAAGATTACATCATCCAGCAAGGCTCAACCAAGCCTGGGACTCAGGACAGCCTACAGAGTTGCCCCGCATGGCTCCATGGGAGTCTGACAACCAATCAGAATACAAACTCAAATTCAAATCCCAACAAAGGGCATAAAACCCAGGGACTCTCAGCATCTCGGCCCTTTTTTTGCTCAGAAGCTCCAAGGCATGTGATCCTGTCCACCATTAAACCATCTTTCCAAACAGCCTCCATGTTTCCAGTGTCTTTTTCCCCAATTGGAACTGAAAGATATTTCTTCCAACAATGACAAAGTGAATTCAAAGCCATAGGCATTCCTTGACATGCAGAGGCAAGAATCATGGGCAAGGAAAACCCCAGGATTTCAGTTGCAGGGAATTCTTGATTACTAAATAATTGTTTGGCTGTCAGTGGTCAATGGCTATGTGTGAGCACCAAAAGAGTAGCTGATTTTTAACTTGGGAAAATCTTCCCCTAAGCAATCCCTGCCTAGGATTACTTTGCTCATGTCAGGAGTATACATTAATGCTGCAATTCAATCAAACAACTAGCTGTTGGAATTTCTGGTCTATCTATTAAAGGCAATCTTTCAAATAGCCCTTCAACCACTCATCTCTCATGCAGTGGTTTCCAACCATTGCAGCTTGGCAGACTGGCTGTGTGGGGCGGAAGGGGAAATGGGCTGTGCAAGCATACGGCTCCATTCATGGAAGATTAACAGATTAACAGAGTTGGAAGGGACCTTATAGGTCATCTAGTCCAACCCCTCACCTAAGCAGGAGATAGAAGAGTTTGGGGCACTTTTTTGTGCTCCATTAGTTTCTCTGTGCCAAAAGCTTTTGCAAAGGGGCCAAAGGCCTGAAGCAGTGCGAGGTTGCTCCCTCAAAGCCTTTAATCCATTTGCAAAAGCTTTTGGCACGTAGAAGACTTTGTTGGCGCAGTGTTGTGCTTCTTCGAACTCACTGAGGCTCCTGAGGCTCCAAAAGCAGATTAGGAGTCCTGCGCAGGCAGCCTTGGTGAATTAACAAAGCTGAGAAGGGCACACTCATCCTACTCAGCCTCTGCTCTCACCACAGAGAGTAGAACATCAGGAGCTTTGCAGCCCAGCTGTGGGGGAAAGAAGGGAACTGGGTCGTGCAGCTCCACTCGTGCAAGAGAGAAGCATTTGGGGCACCACTTGTTTATTTTTTATTTATTTATTTTATAATAGGTATAAAATAATAGGTATAAGTAAAACATAGTTATGAATACATGGATACATACAGTGGGGCAAAAAAGTATTTAGTCAGCCACCAATTGTGCAAGTTCTCCCACTTAAAAAGATGAGAGAGGCCTGTAATTGTCATCATAGGTATACCTCACCTATGAGAGACAAAATGTGAAAACAAATCCAGACAATCACATTGTCTGATTTGGAAAGGATTTATTTGCAAATTATGGTGGAAAATAAGTATTTGGTCACCTACAAACAAGCAAGATTGCTGGTTCTCACAGACCTGTAACTTCTTCTTTAAGAGGCTCCTTTGTCCTCCACTCATCATCTGTATTAATGGCACCTGTTTGAACTTGTTATCAGTATCAAAGACACCTGTCCACAACCTCAAACAGTCACACTCCAAACTCTACTATGGTGAAGACCAAAAAGCTGTCGAAGGACACCAGAAACAAAATTGTAGACCTGCACCAGGCTGGGAAGATTGAATCTGCAATGGGCAAGCTGCTTGGTATGAAGAAATCAATTGTGGGAGCAATAATTAGAAAATTGAAGACATACAAGACCACTGATAATCTCCCTCGATCTGGGGCTCCACGCAAGATCTCACCACGTGGGGTCAAAATGATTGCAAGAACGGTGAGCAAAAATCCCAGAACTACATGGGGGGACCTAGTGAATGACCTGCAGAGAGTTGGGGCCAATGTAACAAAGGCTACCATCAGTAACACACTACGCCGCCAGGGACTCAGATCCTGTAGTGCCAGATGTGTCCCCCTGCTTAAGCCAGTACATGTCCGGGCCCGTCTGAAGTTTGCTAGAGACAATTTGGATGATCCAGAAGAGGATTGGGAGAATGTCATATGGTCAGATGAAACCAAAGTAGAACTGTTTGGTAGACATCCAACTCGTCGTGTTTGGAGGAGAGAGAATGTTGAGTTGCAACCAAAGAACACCATACCTACTGTGAAGCATGGGGGTGGCAACATCATGCTTTGGGGCTGTTTCTCTGCAAAGGGAACAGGACAACTGATCTGTGTACAGGAAAGAATGAATGGGGCCATGTATCATGAGATTTTGAGTGCAAACCTCCTTCTATCAGCAAGGGCATTGAAGATGAAATGTAGCTGGGTCTTTTAACATGACAATGATCCCAAACACACCGCCCAGGCAACGAAGAAGTGGCTTCATAAGAAGCATTTCAAGGTTCTGCAGTGGTCTAGCCAGTCTCCAGATCTCAACCCCATAGAAAACCTTTGGAGGGAGTTGAAAGTCCGTGTTGCCCAGCGACAGCCCCAAAACATCACTGCTCTAGAGGAGATCTGCATGGAGGAATGGGCCAACATACCAGCAACAGTGTGTGACAACCTTGTGAGGACTACAGAAAACGTTTGACCTCTATCATTGCCAACAAAGGATATATAACAAAGTATTGAGATGAACTTTTGATATTGACCAAATACTTATTTTCCACCATAATTTGCAAATAAATTCTTTCCAAATCAGACAATGTGATTGTCTGGATTTGTTTTCACATTTTGTCTCTCATAGGTGAGGTATACCTATGATGACAATTACAGGCCTCTCTCATCTTTTTAAGTGGGAGAACTTGCACAATTGGTGGCTGACTAAATACTTTTTTTGCCCCACTGTATAAGAAAAATAAAATATAAAAGAAACAATAGGACAGGGATGGTAGGCATGTTGATGCACTTATGCACCCCCCCTACAGACCTCTTAGGAAAGGGGTGAGGTCAATAGTAGACAGTCTAAGGTTAAAGTTTTGGGGGTTTGGGGAAGAAACCACAGAGTCAGGTAGAGTATTCCAGACATTGACCATTCTGTTGCTGAAGTTGTATTTCCTGCAATCAAGTTTGGTGTGATTAACCTTGAGTTTGTATCTATTGTTTGCTTTTGTGTTGTTATGGTTGAAACAGAAGTATTCATTGACTGGTAGGACATTGCAATGTATGATTTTATATACTATACTTAGATCGGACCAAAGGCGGTGTAGTTCTAGGTTTTCAAGGTCTAGAATTTTGAGTCTGGTGGCATAAGGTATTCTGCAATGAGTAGAGGAGTGAAGAACTCTTCTTGTAAAATATTTCTGGACTTTCTCAGCTATGTTAATATCAGATACGTAATGTGGGTTCCAGACTGATGAGCTGCATTCGAGTATTGGTCTAGCAAATGTTTTGTATGCTCTAGTTATTAGTGTAATATTACCAGAGAAAAAGCTATGTAAGATTAGGTTAACAGCTCTTAACGCCTTTTTGGCTATGTAGTTACAGTGGGCTCTAGCACTTAGATCATTTGAGATGAGTACTCCAAGATCCTTGACAGAGTTTGGATCATCAACAATGTCTTGACTATTCAGTCTGTATTTTATTTTCTCATTTTTTTTGCCAATATGTAGGACAGAGCATTTATTTGTTGAGATTTGAAGTTGCCATTTGTTTGACCATTCTGATACATAGTCAAGGTCTTTTTGAAGGGTAGCAGTATTGTCTGTGGTGTTGAACAGCTTTACATCATCAGTGAAGAGAATGCAGTTGCTCTTGATATGATCACAGAGGTAATTTATGTAGAGTATGGGGGACACCACTGTTGACAGGTACAGAATTTGATAGGACACTCCCAATTTTGACTATTTTTTGTCTGTTTGACAGGAATGTTTCTATCCAGTTATGCAGGTGTCCAGAGATACCATAAGATTTTAGTTTTAGGAGTAGTTTGTCATGTACCACTGAATCAAAGGCTTTACAGAAGTCTATGTAAATTGCATCTATTGCTTTGCCCTGATCGAGTTGTGTAGTCCACATGTTTTTGCAATGTAAGAGTTGCAGATTACATGATAGTTTTTTTCTGAAACCAAATTGTTTATTAGAGAGTAGGTTGTTTGTTTCTAAGTGGAGGGTGATGGATTAGTTAATAATTGATTCCATGACTTTACAGGTGACGCAGCATAAAGAGATTGGTCTGTAATTTTCAATTAGGCTGCGGTCTCCCTTTTTGAAGATGGGGATGACTGTGGCTTGTGACCATAGTTTTGGCAAGGAAAGATTTTTCAAAGATTATGCTTAGAGATTCTGCTATGGCAGTGGATAGCTTTTTTAAGAAGTATGCACATATTCCGTCCGGTCCAATAGATAGAGATGGTTTTAGATTGCGTAGTACTTTTTCAACATTGTCTTCCATAAAATTGATATGTATTAGATCACTGTAGTTGTCTGTGGTTCGACTAGGAAATACTGGGCATGATCCATTGCTGTTTACAAATACTGAGCCAAAGAATGTGTTAAAGAGGTTGGCTTTAATAGTGTCGTCATTGCAGTCTTTACCATTAGGTCCTTTCAGGGGAGGGATGGACTGTGAGTCTTTTAGTTTGTTGTTTACAAAATTGTAGAAAGCACGGTGGAATTGGTGCATAGAAGGTTTTCTTCTTTTTAATATGATAATTGGTGCATTCAGTTTTTATCTGGTGGCATCAATTTTTGTATCGGCTTTTGAAGTTGGCAACATGGGCTTGTGCAGCCCAGTTCCGAACAGGATGTGGCCTGATAGATGACCATGGCCTGGAGGTTGGGGACCCCTGCTCTAATGCATCCATCCTGCACAGAACAGTAGTTCCTAAGGTAATGGAAATGACTCAGTTTCAGGAATTGAGAGAGATATAAGCCCTACACCAGTGTTTCTCAAATCTGGCAATTTTAAGAAGTGGGGACTTCAACTCCCAAAATTCCACACAGACAGGCTGGAATTTGCAATCCACCATTCTTAAAGTTGCCAAGTGTTATAAGCATATTAAAATGAAACAACAGACTTTTGATAATCTGAGTTATAGGATGCTTTATTAGGGAAAATACTGCAGTATGGACTCCATTCAACTCCAGAAAAGAAACATTTTCTAAGAGGAAGGAGACGCCCTCCATTTAGTGAACACAGCTTATATAGGTTTATCAAATCACATGGTTACATAATACTTCCTTTTTCCATATATGGATGTTATACAACCTTCCATGGAAAACTTCCAACATTTTCAGATTTCCTGTTTTTTTTTAAATTCCAGAAAACTATAAGGAAACATTAATATTCCTTAATGTGACATTTATAATGTCAGAGTGCCCCAGTACAAATGTCCAACGTAAGCCAAGCACACAATGTTGCAATCTAACATATTTGTCTCACAAAAACACATTTCATAACTTTAAAACTTTTAAAAGTTCAAACTGCGAACACAAAATGGCTTCAGTTTGGTTCTTTATATTCTCAAGTATAATAATCAAACTTCACTCATAACACCAAGTTTGAGAAATCTTGCCCTAAATGATCCCCTGAACAAGTAAAAAAACCCAGAAACAAAAAGCCACCATTTCCAAACATGTTTATTAAAGGAAACAAATCAGTTCGGTTCTATTTTTATTTTGTTTTGTGATGAAAATTCAATCAGCCACAAACTCAAGCCGGAGAAGTTTTTCCATTATATTAGAACTACCTGTCAGTCACCCTTAGAAACTCTTATGTGATTTCTAACTTGTCTACATTATGGCCTGTGAGTTTTATCTTCATGGAGGTAAGACAGCATAAGAGCTTCCATGTTTTTTCACCTTTGTTCTGGAGTAATCAAAATCCATCATTGAATCAGTTTGCCATCGGTTTCACAGCAGGCTAACAAAAGTGCTAATGGCGAAAAAGAATATAGAGAAAGACGTAACTCAAGGATGACACTGAATTGATAGAAGGATAAACTTCCCAGAGCTACTCACTAGTTCTGCCTCCTATCTTTGGATTTTTGTTAAGAAAGAAAGAAAACCGTAGAAAAAAAATAGGGTAGGATTAACCAAGTGCCTCTTCATAGACTCCAAAGCAGAGATTTACTGAACAGTAGTTTACCCTCAGATACAGTGCAGGCAAATGCAACCTAAAACTTCATGTGTTTTCAGGAGTTTCTGATTCATCAGGTTCAGACAACGAAGAAAGCCAGTGAGCTAAGTGGCCTCTAATATTATCAATTCTGAGACCTCAGTTTTAATTCAGAAGAGCTATTGCCAGTTGAGCAGTTTTGGATTCAATTACCTCATGGGTTCCCCATTTTATGTGATTGTGTCTATTACTGCTGTTCTGAAGTATGCCATTAATATTTCCCTTCTGCTCTTCCCTTCCATACTTCCCATTGACTTCAAATATCCATACTAGAACAAAAAGGAAGTATCAACTAAAAAAATACTCCTTTGGACTTTTGTTGCCAGCAGAAAGGGAGTGAGGGAAAGCAGTACATTCCTCAAATGCCTCAGATAATCACCTCAGCAGCCCAAAGCTGTTGGGCATGCAGGAATATTACTGGAGAGCATGATTCATGACTCTTGGCTATGGATGTCTCCCATTGGAGAATATACATCTAGGGGGTGGGAGAGCCTTCCTAATAGATTCCAAGCCTTAATAGATTCAGGCTAGAGTCACTTCTAAGAAATAATTTATTTTTACTCTGAGAGATGCAGCTAGAGACTTATGATTTGAATGGGGGTGGAGTTGTTGGAGCCCTGACAGGAAGACGACTAAGGCTGAATGTGCTTTGATAGTCCACTGTTCTACACAAAGCAAAGCAACATACAGCTCAGTAGGACAATAGTGATTCAGACAGAGGATCATTTCCAATAGCTGGGAAGCACTTGCACATATTTGCACATATGGAAAGGGGTAAACAAAGGGATAAACAAATCCTTTTCTTCCAACATTGACTAGACCGCTGCATGCTTGCGGTAAAAGTATTGCTTTAGCAAATGATGAGAAGGACAGACATTTTCATCCCATTAGTGCATTCCAGAGATGTCTTAGGCTCTTCTTGTTAAACCCACATGATGTGTTCAATTAAAGTGTGACTGATCACTGTCATCATGAAAGTGATATTCCACCCTAAATTGTTTTTATTTGGAATTCATTCTAGAGACATGTAAGGGACAATAATGAAACTTTGTTGACTCTGTGGAGCAATTCCTTTCAGTACACTGGTGCTGTTTTAAGAACTATTGGGGGCTGCCCAGCTCTCCTTATACATAGAGAAACAAGACATTGTGTGAGATATCTATGATCATTTCCTAAGCACACCTCGAGCTGTGACACATCACAAGGTATTCCTTCTGCATTCTCAGTGTACATTTAGCCCAGCCTGCCCACTGCACAGTTACATCAATTGTGGGGTTGTCACCATCCAGCACACTTGTTCAGGAGTTCACGATCACTGCCTGAGTGCAAGATGGGAGAAGGAAACAGGGTGGGCAGTCACCTGCTCCAATAAAAACCCAAAACACAGGGGATGCCTAAGCCCTTCCTAACGTGGGGATGCAGGAGGGGAAAATAGGTGACAGTAATTTTGTACGGCAGAATATAGGTGCAGAAAATTAACAATAAAACAAATAGCCATTTTTTTATTCTGTTTTGCTTTAAAAACTACTTTCAAATCAGTCCAAATCATGTCTGGTCATATTTGTTCCTCTTTCATAGTATCTTTTAAATACAGATGATATATAGAGGCAAAAACCCTTAAAAATAACTTCTGGACCCATTATACAAAAATATCTTTCAATATGTCCAATGTTAAAATCTTTTGCTTCATTTTTTTTACTGTATTTTTATTATTAGTTTCCTTTTTGTTTTTTACATTTTTTTCTTTTCTTCGTCTTCTATTTTTTCATTTTATTCTTTTTTTTACTTTGCAGTGATACCTTTGTGTTCAAGTGCTTTGAAACTCATCAAATTTAGTACTCAGCTCATTTTGACATGAAGATTTTGTCCCAGTACTCATTATTTCTTTGGTACTCAATGCACAAGCTAGAACTTATTGGTGTCAGCTCTCTTGTGACTCACTATGTGATTCCTTATGGGAAAAATTTGTTTGGTACTCATCATTTTTGATATTCATTGAGCCTCCTAGATGAGTATCAAAGTACCACTGTATTAGATTTTATGGTTATAAATTGTCATCCTTAAGAAAAATGTAAAAACAATGACACTGACATTACACATCTCAAAAGCAAAACTGGCTTCTCTTCAGAAAAGAAAATTATAACGAAGGAAAATTTGTATAGCAATAAAATATGAAGATATGAAAATATCTTAATATATAAAATATATGAAAATATGAAACTCTCAGTGGATGAGGATTTCAGATGCTGGACCAAAAACAAACCTAGAATCATCATCATCCTCTTTTAATGACCCCATAATCCCTTGCAGGGTGGAGTCTGGGCAACTGAATGGAGCTGAGTGTTTACTCGCTGGATGCCCTTCCTGTCACCAATGCAGAGTTATATTCGGCAGATATATTCTCAGTGTGCCCAGAGAGTTAAATATCTGCCTCCACCTAGGATTGAACTCACAGCCTCCTGACTGTGAGGCGAGAGCTCCACCTCTAGGCCACTGCACCACTCAAAAACAAATTTAGAATGCTGCAAGTATTTCAGAATGTTCTGTTTCTTATGTTTGATCATGCCTGGTGGAAGACAAGATGCTGCGTTTCTCACAAATCCTTCATTTCTAGGTGCAGAAGGGCAATTCAGAAGACGGGAAAGAAGCACGGAAAAGGAATAAACTCCTAAGGCAGTGATAGCTAATCTTTTTGGCACCGAGTGCCTGCAAGCACACGCATCCCCAATATGCAATGCGTGCGCACCCCCATGCATGCGCCCTGCCCCTCCCGCCAGCCAGCTAGTCTTTGGGTCTCTGCCTGTGCGTGCACGTGCATCTCCCACACATGCATATGTGTCTTTGCACATGTGCCTCACTGCGCAGAGTGGCAGAGCTCAGCTGGGGCCACAGCTGAAGCGCCCACAGAGAGGGCTCTGTGTACCACCTCTGGCATGCGTGCCATAGGTTCACCATCACGATCCTAAGGCTAGACTGAATTCACCAAATAGAGATTCCCACTATCCAGGTTAAAAGTGTTTTGAAGAATGCTGTTTATGTCAATCCCATTTGGCACATTAGTCCTTAAAAAACTAAGAACAGCCCAGTTTGCTTCCACATACCGGTACATGCAAATAAATGTTTTTGTAAAGCTTCTTCCTTCTACTCAATCTCAACTCTCCATGTTTCGGTTCCTGGCTGCAGAAAGGCCAGGGGAGATAGACAAGATTTAAGGCAAGGAAACAAAAATGTTATCCCAGCAAGAAGAGAAAGAGATGGCAGGAGACAGAGAAGCTCAGCTGTTTCTCTGTTCGGTGATGGCTACCACGGAATTACTACTGGAGTTCTTTAAAGCCAAGCAGCCATTGATTTCTCCCTCTGTCATTAAATAGAATTGAATCTGGGAGCTGTGAAGCTCATACGAAGTCCCAGGTAATAAGAAAAAGAAGATTGACTGCTAGCAAAAACAACAAAAAGCGAAGATGTGTACAAGCAGGATGGGCTTTCTTGGTTTACAGGACTTGTTCCTTTCCAGCCCAAGAACAAAATCTTTAACCTTAGACTGTCTACTATTGACCTTACCCCTTTCCTAAGAGGCCTGTAGGAGGCATGAATAAGCGCATCAATGTGCCTACTGTCCCTGTCCTATTGTTTCTTTTATTTTTCTTATATGTACCCATTTCATGTATTCATAACTATGTTTATACTTATACCTGTTATCTTGTAAACAAATGACAAATCAAATCAAATAAGTGAGTGAGTGAGTGAGTGAGTGAGTGAATGAATGAATGAACGAATTAATGAATGAATCTCAGCATGAGAGGAAAAGAAAAACCCTTCCTTACCCACTTAAAGCCTATCTTATCACAAGTACTTTTCCCTCCAGTAGCTCTGCAGCTTTTCAGAAGCCCCAAATAAGGTTACTGTAGCCCAGTTGAACAATGGACTTTAGAGACCAGAAGTCCAAACTTAGCACTTATCTACAAACCTTTAAAGTAGCCGTGTCTTTCCCCAAACCACACAGCTGCCCTTCATGGACCAGGATGCCTTATAATATCCCCAAAACCTCCAAACCACCTTTTCAGAATCAAAGCATTACAAAGCTCCACTCTGAACTAGAGAACCATCAGGACAAACAGCTGTTAGCAAAGATGTCCTCTCCATTAATTAATTTAGCTCCCTTTACAGTTTTTTTTTCAGCTAGTAAACATCCCCACTTCATCTTGCGATAACAAAGTTTTAATTTGTGGCTGTTCTGAGGTGGTTTTTTTCCCCTCACTCCTTTTTATTGTTGTGCTTTATTTTCCATTGATTTCTTGTCTTAACTTTGTGTGTATTTATTTTGATTAGCAATTCGATAAATAATACACTTCCATTAAGGGGATGTTGATTATTTTGCTATTTCATCTGCCAAAGCATTTTCCACTCATCATTATTTTTGTGTTACAGCCAGGGGGGCTGGTTGTAGAAAGCCACAAGAGTGTTTACTGTCAATGCTTATTTACTTTTTTATCTTTTTCTTCTCCAGCTTACAAATACACACGTTTGAAAATCTATTAACAAAAGCCTATTTTGAAACAAAAAATGCTTCCTTTTAAACCTGGTTGAAAACAGACATCACAAATATTCAATATACTGACCAGAAGCTTTCATTGACTTGCTTTTGTCCAGTTGCAGCTTTGCCTCCATGGATGGAAGTGCAAAAAGGCATAATGATAGTGATGGGATTCAAAAAAATTTATTACCGGTTCAGTGGGTGTGGCATGGCGTGGCATAGCATAGCTTGGTAGGCATGGCTTGGCTTGGTGGGGGTGGTGTGACTTGATGGGCGTGGTGTGGCTTGGTGGGTGTGGCAAGAGAATGATACTGTAAAATCCCCATTCCCTCCCCACTCCTGGGGGAAAGTTACTGCAAAATCCCATTCCTTTCCCACCCCACTAACCTGCTTTCCAGCTCCGTTCTCCTGTGCAGGGCAACAAAAGAAGACCCAGCCAATCAGCTGGGACTCAGGAGGCAGCGAATAGATGGGGTGGGGCCAGTCAGAGGTGGTATTTGCCGGTTCTCCAAGCTACTCAAAATTTCCACTAAAATTTCTCCAGAACTGGTCAGAACCTGCTGAATACCACCTCTACTTTGAAGTCTGTACCTGTCAACTGGCAACAACAATAAGAAACAGTCCTCATACTGAACTCCTTCCTCACCAAGAAGGATCCAAACAACCAGAGTTTGTATAGACTCTGAGGAGACTCCACTGGAAAAGTTGCCACTTGCAGTTCAGTGGCTTACTTCATGGGAATTTTGCCCTCAACTTGTGATCTAGTCTAGTCTAGTCCAGTTTTGAGAAAATGTAATGGGTATTCCACAAAATAAGGCACAGAGTGTTTTATTTACATTCTGCTTTTTTTTTCTTTAGCCTATAAATGTTCACTTCAAATTTCCTCTATCCTATTCCTGAAAGGCAATGGGTTCCATCCTTTTGCTGTTTTGCAATTTCAGTCTTGCAGTAAATCAGCAAAAGCTATGGAATTTAAACCACCTTAAGTTCAGCCAACCAGCCTAATGCTACTATATGTTTTTGATAGTCTACTAGTGAAACATGACTGCTGTGACCAGCTGTGTTTTTTTTCAGAATACCAGCAAAAGAACCAACTGGAGTCTGAAGGAAAGGGTATCTGTCTGAAATGGCCAATAAGCACCTATTTTCTCCATTGGACATAATCATAACTTGGACATAACTTGGACATAATCACTTGTAATAAAAAAACCACTTGAATACCGCTTTATAGCTGTCATCGGACATTGTTGGTTTACAGGGGAAAATACCTCAGTACAGCTACAGGTGTACTGTAGGCAGGGGTGTCAAACTTGTGTCGTCATGGCATCATCACATGACGTGTTGTGACTTTTTCCCCCTTTGCTAAACCAGGTGGGGGTGTGACCAGCACATGACACATCTGGCCTGCAACATCTCACTGTGGGCACACAGCAGAACATGATGAGATCAGAGTTAAATGCAAATAGAAACAGGACATCAGTCCAACCTGTTTCACAGGGTAGTGTTTGAGAGGATAAAATGAGTAGACACCCAACACACACATACAGCATAAGCATAATATATCAATACCAGAGGTGGTATTCAACCATAGCAGAAATTTTGAGTAGTTCTGAGAACCGGCAAACACCAACTCTGACTGGCCCCACCCTCATTTATTCTCTCCCTTCCGTGTCCCAGCTGATTGGTTGGGTCTTCTTTGGTTGCCCTGCACAGGAGAACAGAGCTGGAAAGCATGTTAGTGGGGTGGGAGGGAATGGGAGTTTGCAGTAACCTTCCCCCAGGAGTGGGGAGGGAATGAGCATTTTACAATATCCTTCCCTTGCCCCGCCCATCAAGCCACGCCCACAGAACCAGTAGTAAAAAAAATTGAATACCACCATTGATCAATACACAATAAATAATCCCTTCCAAGACACATAGATAATCCCACCCCACTTTCTTCTTCCTCCAATGAGTCACCCTGCAGGCTTTGCTGAAGTTCTCCTCATTCTCCAAGGCCTCAATCTTAAATTCTCCATTTCTTCCTTTTTATGCTGGATTGCATTTTGCCTCCCACCTTGTTCCAGTCATTCTCTTTCTCCTCTCTGGTGAGTTAAATAGAGTTCTCTTCCAGCAGAGTTATATTGCCCTCCACTCCCCATAATTGACCCATCCAACCTCCCCTCCTAGTGTAACTCACTAGCATTCCAAAGAGAAGAGGGAACTTCGTATCACTTGCCACTTCTTGATTCCTTTTTAAATATGTCTCTTGGTTCCGTCATACCATTTTTTGGAATTGGGATGACAGGCTGTTGGGCAGCAGCTCTTCTCCCTGACATGTGAAAAAGAAAACTATTTGAAATGTAAATGGCAGATTTCTGCAGAGAATGGAGTAGGCTGGTGAATGTCCGTAGGCGCAGCAGGAGTCCTTGTTGCCCTCTGCCCAAGTCATTGCCTACCTCCATGGGTTGAGCCTATGTGCCACCTCCCATCTGCAAAAGAGCAAGGCCTTTTAGAAATTGGGATTCTGGAAATGCTGTGGCTCTCCTGGCACCAAGGGGTTAATGACAGAGGCACTGATGATCTGCCAGGCAAGAAAGCAGGCAGGAGGAAGCAAAGAGGCCGTTTTATTTATAGAGTTCACTTTCCTGATCATCACCTGCAATGAAAATAGGCTTATTTTTAAACAGACCCTTTTCCTCCTTGTCAAAACAAAAGCACATTAACCAGGGAAGGGAAAAACACACCAATCGAATATTCTGTGCAGTGTTACCACGAATTGTACAGAGAGACAAGTTCGACAGCTGGAGAACTATAGCTTGTGGACAAGGGGACCAAGACTCATACGTTGAAACTGGGATCTGTTCTCTCCCCCTCCTTCCCGCGACCTGTGTTCAAAATATATTGGATGTTGAATGTCTACTCCCATTGTTTCCAGCCACGTAGATGGGGATAATGGGAACTGCAGTCAAATACAAAGGGCACCTAATTAGGGAAGGTAAATAGAATCTAAAGACAAAAAAAAACAAAAAACCCACTAAGTTATAGAATTTTGTGCATTGTCTTCTTTTCTCCAAATTATGTGTATTTTTCACACTGAACTCCAGAAGAGTTTCAGGAAGAGCCTTTCACAAACTGGAACCTTCCACAGTACAACTTTTGTAGGGTCTTTACATTATAGCTATTAAACAACCTTATGTGGTCCATAAGTTCCCTAGTTATAATTCGTTCCCAATCAAGCAATGTATTTATCTTGATGTAGTATATCTTTATTAGTCTCAAGCAATTAATATTTGAGACTACTGTTATATAGCTTATAGAATAATAAACAACTGGCAGTTTGGGAGAATATAAACCAAATCATATTTAAAGCTAAACAATCAAATAATAAAAAGTCGCAATGAAAGGAAGGCAAAGAATTTGGAGAGGAGCATCTTTGTTTCAATGAGGGTGAAACAGGAGGTTCAGAAAAGAGCACATTTAATTCACAGTGACAAAGACATAACATTTGGAGGGCTATACAATTAGGTCAATAGGAGATTGGCCTGGAGTGCAGAGAATGAATGGGGAAAGGGCTTGGAGAGAGTAATATGGGACACAGGTGAAATTTAAAGAAGGGGTCCATTTTATACAATGTTCAACAATAGGAGAAAGCAGAAATAGAAGGATTCTTGCTCCAATGAGGAAAGACAGAAGGTTGAAGTTTGTCTGTCATAAAAGGGAGGGAGGAAGGGAGAGAGGCAGAGAGAATGAGAGAGAGATTTCCAAGATGTAGCATACACCTACACATATGCTAAGGGAAGCATCTTTTGCACAATTAATACTTAATAGAGAAATATATAGAGAGAATACTTTTAGGTTGGAGACAGAAATGTGGGGGAGCAGAAGAATCACTTTTCCTTTGCAGCTTGTGCCCCACATACTGGTCCTATCAGGTCAACTTTAGATGGCGCTTCCAACAGTTGGAAAGAGGAAGATCTGCATTTCTTCTGAATGGTTTCAGCTCTGGAAAAGAAAAGAGCAACAAAGCAAGGACAAGCTCACACTAACTCAAATTAATATAAAATAGATGGTGGTTTTTCTTTTCATAAGAAAATAAGAGGTCTGAAGCAGAAGTATCATTAGGTGATGCTTGCCTTCTGTCAACCAGAGGACAAAGCAAGAAAATTCCTTCTGGTTCACAAGAAAGATTCAAAAATAAGCAATTATTCTGAGCAGTGGTGGGATTCAATTTTTTTTTTACTACCGGATCTGGGGCCATGGCTTGGTGGGTGTGGTGTGGCTTGGTGAACGTAGCAGGGGAAGGATACTGCAAAATGTCCATTCCCACCTCACTCCTGGGGGAAGGATACTATAAAATCCCCATTCCCTCCCCATCCCACTAACCAGCTTTCCAGCTCCATTCTCCTGTGCAGCGCAACAAAAAAAGACCCAGCCAATCAGCTGGGACTCGGGAGACAGAGAATAGATGGGGGCGAGGCCAGTCAGAGGTGCTATTTGCCGGTTCTCAGAACTACTCAAAATTTCCACTACCAGTTCTTCAGAACTGGTCAGAACCTGCTGAATACCACCTCTGCTTCTAAGGAACAAAAGGAGTGGCCTGGAAGCCTTCACAAAATCTTATTTTATGTTATTTGGCTACCTCTGCTTTTGTTTTCCCAGAACCCAATAATCTGTAATGGAATGGGAAGAGCTGAGGGGGAAATCTGAGTAATCTTCACTGGGAAAGATCACCGTTGGGTCCTTTTCAGCATCATTTTATTCCCTGTACTTACTAGAATTGCAATACTGTAATAGGGTATCTGTGAAGGAAGTATTGACGGCAATCTGCTTGTCTCAAACTGGGGGCCTGTTCCCAACTAGACATGCCTGGCTGATTCCATCTAGTGCAGAAAAACCTCCCTTCTGATGGAAAAAGAAACTTGTTCCCTGCAGACAGTGTGTTTGATGTGTTGGCTTGACAATAGTATTAACGCTGCAAAAACTTAAGCCAAACGGGGGATATAGCTTAGAAGGTGGGAAGCAGATTAGGTAATAGTCATAGTTTCAAATTACCACTAGCATTAAAGTCTATAATTTTATACAGTACTTGGGTGCATATTAAGGACTTCATTAGAAAGCAAACTCAGAACTCCTACTCAATTCTTGGTGGGATTATTTGAAATAAAAAGTAAATCCTTGGTAAACTATTCAATTTATTCTGTTGGCATTCTTCCTAGCTGAGACAACAGCTTCAGCTGTCTTCCATCTTAAAATAACTATTGTTATATTTTTTCAGATCTATAACTATTTTTTAAAATAGATTGTTGTTTCTACTAAAGTAAATAGATTGGTTTAAAACTAATTTAAAACTGATATTAAACCAAGTTATTTCTTTCAGAAACTGTTTTTTCCTCTTCGGATAGGTTCCCTGTAATTATCTGGGAACAGGCTCCCCAGGTTTCAATATCCTGACAGTAAACTCTACTATTGTATACATGTTATTTTATATTTGGTTTAGATTGTGAGTTTTAGTCCTGCCTTGGGCACAAAGCCAGCTGGGTGTTCTTGGGGCAGTCACTTTCTCTCAACCCTTGGAAGGAAGCAGTGACAAACCGCTTCTGAAAAACTTTGTCAAGAAAACTGTGGTGACTTGTTCAGGGAGTCTCCAAGAAGCAGACACAATTGAATGAAAGAAATGTGTGTGTGTGTGTGTGTGTGTGTGTGTGTGTGTGTGTGTGTGTGTACATGCGCAAGTGCATCTGTGTATTTACATTTGTAAGGCTGCCCAATTCAAAATGACTCTGGGCAATTAAAAACGTAAAAAGTAGCGAAAATTTTTTTTAAAGCAACATGTAAGACTTAATATATCTTGCACACCCAGAATATTGTTGAAGACCCACCATCTGCTAGACCAAAGGCCTTGGCAAAAGCTATGTTTTAAGAGCTTTGTTTAGAAAGTCAGGTTGGGAGCCACACAAATCTCGGGAGAAATGCTAGTTCAGAAGACAGGAGTAATGACAGAAAAGGGTTACCAAAAAGCATGGGCAAAGCAGTCATCAGCTTTTGGTTGTGTTTGGGTTACAGATGATGTCCTGTTGCTCCTACTTTACAGAATTGGTGGGTAGCTGTTGCACATTAAGATAAACTGGAAATGCAGATCTATCTTGGATTTGGGTGACATCACACACAGTCAGACCAACAGACTTGCATGCAATCTTGCAAAAAAAAAGACTCGGAAAAGAAGACAATCAAGCAGTGAATAATATCCCATTCAAGGAACTATCAACTTAAACAATTAAACAGTAAACAAGAATCCAATAAAGGAATTACCTAAAAGAAAACAACAAATCCCAGCAACATTGACAGGACAAGCACTTGTATATAAACAGAAAGCAAACCTCACTCCCTTCCAGCATTGATGATGTTACCTCGCTGGCAGTGGTGGGATTCCAAATTTTTTACTACCAGTTCTGTGGGCGTGGCTTGGTGGGCATGGCAGGGGAAGGATAATGTAAAATCTCCAGTCAGAGGTGGTATTTGCCGGTTCACCAAATACTCAAAATTTCCGCAATTGGTTCTCTAGACCGGTCAGAACCTGCTGCATACCATCTCTGCTCACCAGGTAATGAAATATCTGCAAAAAAACAATTAAGTTCAGAGACACCGAGAACTTCACAAGTCTCTTAGCATTTGAATCTCAAATATCTGCAAAAGTTCCCTATCCTGATTTGTAAGAGATAAGATGAGTTGGGGGGGAAATGTGATTAATAAAAAAAAAAACATTTGCTACTGAATGATTATTATTTCTGTCAGTGTTCAGTCTGAAAACAGGTAGCATTTGAATTTGAACCATGTGCTCTTAACATACAATCAACTATTATTCGTACTTATAACAAGGGTTCCACTCCAATGACTCATTATGAACATTGGTGTGGCCTCTTCAGCTGCTTTTACTAACAGGCTTGTTAATGGCACTACTCATTACATTTCCTACCACATGCAAGCTGTAATTACACTTAATTTTACTTAATTAAAATGTTCTGAATTTTTGCTATTAAATGTTATTCTCTATCCTGAAACTTTTGGGATAGCGCAGACTAAAAAAATCCTACTAAAGAAACCAGAAGATGTGTGGGAAACTCAAGAGGTGCAGAAACGTGCCTGAGTTTTGATCCACACGCTACCCTTAGGAATATAGCAGAGTTCTAACTAAACAGGACTAGAATCTTAAACTTCAGAGAAACATATTTAGAATGAGCCCGGTTGTAGCTCATGAATTGGGAAAAAAACCTGCTCACCAGATGTTGCTGAGATATAGCTCCCAGCTTCCTCACTATTGATGCTAACTATATTGGGCTGGAATCAGTGGTGGTATTCAAATTTTTTTACTACCAGTTCTGTGGGCATGGCTGGTGGGCGTGGCATGGCGTGGCTTGGTGGGCATGGTGTGGCTTGGTAGGTGTAATGTGCCTTGGTGGACGGGGCAGGGGAAGGATACTGTAAAATCCCCATTCCCTCTCCACCCCATTAACCGACTTTCCAGCTCCATTCTCCTGTGCAGGGCAACAAAAGAAGACCCAGCCGATCAGCTGAGACTCAGGAGGCAGTGAATAGATGGGGGCGGGGCCAGTCAGAGGTGGTATTTACCAGTTCTCTGAACTACTCAAAATTTCCACCATCAGTTCTCTAAAACCTGTCAGAACTGGCTGAATACCACCTCTGGTTGGAATTATGATCCAATAAAAGAGAGTATCTGCAGCTCAGAATTGAACTGTGAAGTCCTTGGTATTCCCTGACCTTGGTGGCTTGCTTGCAGATGCTTCATTAGTCCACTAGGTAACATTTTCAGTGAGAGTCCTCCTCCCCCAGTTCAGCAGCTAAAGTACATTTCTTTGGGGAGATAAAAGAATGTCTTTTAATTGGTGAAATCAACCCAAGTTCTGCCAAGTTTCCCCTTTTGGTCAGAACAACCGAAAACTTGTAAAATTGTTCTCATCTTTTTTTTTTAACCAATCTTGCTCCACAACACAAATTTTATTCTTGGCATCAGTGAGAGGGGGAAAAGAACTGGAACATCCTGAAAGTGGAAGTTGGGTTAACCTACCAGCCAAGGAATTTCAAAGTGTCTCTTTGGTCCAATCAGTTTCACCTCTCCACACCTGTAGAAAACATGCACACTTTAATGTATAGTCTGCCCTTTTCCACCACGGCACTGGAGATGAACAGTTCTACATTTTAATCATGCAAACAACTCATTTTCTTCTCCTCTGAGGCATTTGAAAAGGTGAAACTACCTAATAATCTAATTATACTATTAATATTGGTCTGCGTTATATTCTATTTTTATTGCTTTGCTTGTGCTGCATTGGAAGATAAATGCATACCAAAGGGTGGGGGGGAAGAAAGTGAATCTTTTGTGCCTTCCATTTCTTCCTAATGTGGCATTTATTTATTTATTAACTTTCTATACTGCCCCCTTTCCCAAAAAAGGGATTCGGGGCGGTGTACAGCCAACTAAAAACAAAAACAGTATATACAATTAAAAACAAATTAAAAACAATTACATTAGAGGCCGAATATACAATTAGAGAATATAAAACTAATAAAAAATTTAAAATATCAAGTTTTAAAAACCCCAAAAATCGTTACTGGGCCAGGCCGGCCTGTTGAAAAAACAGGGCCTTTACTGCGCAGGAAGGTCTGAATGTCGGTAATGGCCCGTATCTCTGGGGGCAAATCGTTCCAAAGGGAGGGAGCCCCCACAGAGAAGGCCCGCACCCTCGGGACCACCAACCAGCAATGACCAGGCGGCGGAACCCCGAGGAGGCCAACCCTGTGGGAGCGCACTGGGCGGCGGGAGGCTGTTGATGGCAGCAGGCGGTCCTGTAAGTACCCAGGTCCCGAGCCATGGAGCGCTTTAAAAACGATCAATACCACTTGAATCGGATCCGGAAGGCCACAGGAAGCCAATGCAGCATGCGCAGGAGCGGTGTAACATGGGAGCTACCTGGCTCCATTCTTTCCTCTGCAGACTCAACTTACTCTCTTCCTTCCTCTGTACTGGCATCTGGAGAGGGCAAATCTGAGGTGGGATTCTACCGGTTCTGTCCACTTCTGTAGAATCGGTTGCTCTGAAGAGCAGCAAACAAGAGAGCATACATAGAACTGGTTCTATGTCTGCTGCTGTTTTGGCCCATCCCCCAGCCCGGGCTCTTACCTGACCTTTATTTCCTGCGTTTTCAACCTCAGCTGCTTTGTATGACACAGCTGCGGTTGAAAAAGCAGGAAAAAAAGGCTTTTCCAACCGCTGTGCACTTGCATGCAGCACTGCTCAGCTGTCCGGGCAGCTCAGCAAGTCGTAAATGTGCATGCGCGCACAACTCAGAGTGACAGAACCGGTAGTTATACCGGTCGGATCCCATCTCTAGGGCAAATCCATGACAGTTTCAACTTATTCCCTATGGGGTTTTTTTTTATGGGACCACATTGTCCACACTTGAGCAACAGTTTGCTTCACATAAACTTTTGGGAGTCTTAGAAGGGGGCATCCAATAGATTGGGGTGTCAAACTCAAGGCCCAGAGGCTGGATCTGGCCACAGGAAACCCTCCCAAGTTCTGTTTTTGTTGGCAGAGGGGTTGTAGGAGGCCATCGCAGACAAAAACATAGCATGCGAGGGCTGCTGGTAGCCCTCCAGAGCCCCATTTTCACTGGCAGAGGGCTGCAGGAGGCCATCACAGCCAAAAACGGAGCTTGGGAGCCTGTTTTTGCTGGCAAAGTGTTTGGGCCACCAGAGGCACTCCCAACATGAGTAATGTTGAGCTGACCACATCCACATCCACCCCGGCCACGGCCACCCCAGCCCCCCGAGGTCAAACACAACCCTGATGCGGCCCTCAATGAAATAGAGTTTGACACCCCTGCAATCGATGGTCCCCTCCAAAAAGGAGTTAAGTCTTTATCAGAGGCACAGAAAAAAATTCAGTTGAGCTAGCATCCTGCCATAAGCAAAGATCATGATAGATAGACTCTATTTAAAGTGTGCTAAAATCAGCTTTTGGTATTCTAAAAAATGATTCATCCCAGCCCAGGTAAGCAATGCTAATTTTCAGGCCTTTAAATAGAAACGTATAACATATATCAAAGGGGGAGGAGGGATATTAAACCAAAGCAAAACACGTAGAACATTTTCCAGTGACAATTCACTGGCTAGGTAATAATGAGAAATCTTAATTGGTTTGAAAAAAGGGGAGGTATTATGCCTTTTGGTAAGCTCAAGATGCTTCCAACTAGACGTGAATACTTTCAATCAATGAAATAAGTCCTGGAAATGTAGACCATGCCCTCTTAAGAATTAAAGAATATAAAAAAGTCCTGCTGGAAAGTCCTTCTAGTTTAGATTGTGGCCAATCTGAACCTGGCTGGAGTGTTGTTCAGAGGCCTACCATCTGTAGATGCAGAGCCCATTGTAACTACATAGCCAAAAAGGCATTAAGAGTTGTTAACCTAATCCTGCGTAGCTTTTTCTCTGGTGATATCACACTACTAACTAGAGCATACAAAACATTTGCTAGACCAATACTCAAATACAGCTCATCAGTCTGGAACCCACATTACATATCTGATATTAGCACAGTTGAGAAAGTCCAGAAATATTTCACAAGAAGAGTTCTCCCCTCTTCTACTCATTGCAGAATATCTTATGCCACTAGACTCATACACCGCCTTCAGTCCGATCTAAGTATAGTATATAAAATCATACATTGCAATGTCCTACCAGTCAATGAATACTTCAGCTTCAAACATAACAATACAAGAGCAAACAATAGATACAAACTCAAAGTTAACCGCACCAAACTTGATTGCAGGAAATACGACTTCAGCAACAGAGTGGTCAATGTCTGGAATTACTCTACCTGACTCTGGTTTCTTCCCCAAACCGCAAAAACTTTAACCTTAGACTGTCTACTATTGATCTCACCCCTTTCCTAAGAGGCCTGTAGGAGGCGTGAATAAGCGCATCAATGTGCCTACTGTCCCTGTCCTATTGTTTCTTTTATTTTTTCTTATTCATATCCATTTCATGTATTCATAACTATGTTTATACTTATACCTGTTATCTTATAATCGCTTGACAAATAAAATAAACAAATAAATAAATAAATAAATAAAATCTCTGAACACAGCTTCTTAAAGTTATGTACAACGTCGAAAGCATCTTTAGCCACCCTGTTTTAAAAAAACAATTTACCCCATTGAGCATGAGAAAATTATTAAAAAACTGAAGAAAGAAAAGGGGAGAAAAGAAGAGAAATGCCTCTTTTCTGTTCCCACTTCTGGACCTTTTCTTTGGAAGAAGATCCTTCTTGCAAGGCTAGTATTTGATGAGGGCAGGCAGGTTGCCAGCAGGAAATTTCTTCCCAGGGCACAGAAAAGCTGCAGATGAGAGATTTTCCTCAGGACAACTGCAGGGAAGAAAATGATTAAATCTCCCTATCAAGTCTGCAGGGGATTGATAATCAGCACTACCATCTCAGCGGATGAGGCTCAGCCCAGCACATACTCCTTTAGCTCCTGAAAGGCAGACGTGGGAGGGCAAAAGGCACTGGGGAGGAAGGCTGCAGAGTGGGGAGGTGGCAGCAGTTGCAAGAAAAATTTGATCCAGCTCTGAAAACCCAGGTCCTTGAAATATAACAAGGCAGAATTCTATGTCTCAGCACTAGCCTGACCATAGCAAGTCCAGAGACCAAGCCTTTTCCTTCTCTCATTAAAAATGGCTGGCCCTGAAATGGAAAAGAGGAAGATGCACCGCACTATCCATCCATTTGCCACGGTCTATGGAATTTAATTGATAGGCTGGATTTGCTGCAGACACCAGATGAACAGTTGAACTTACTGCACTGCCTCATCCTATCTAATGGTAAGTGTTGGAAATTCTGCAGCAGTGGGATCCTACCTGCTCCACTGCCAGTTCAGTGATCATCCCCGTGTGTGTGCACCTAAGACACGTGCACCTAACATGCATGCATAGCTTTCCACACCAGCTGAGGCCTGCAGTGGCAATCAGTTGAGAAGATAAAGAAGAGAAAGGCGCAGGGGTGGGTGGGAGAGCCGATCCTACGCTTTTCTCTTCTTTCTCCTCTCAGCTGATTATTGGGGGCTTTTTTTAGTACCAGTTTGGCCAAACCGGTAGGAATTTTTGCTACCAGTTTGGTCGAACCGGGCCAAACCAACAGCATACCACCACTGAAATTCTGTTTATATATAGCACTGGAGAGCAAACAAAGAATATAATCACCATGTGCTTTACTGCTCAACTGTTTAACTGTGACAGGAAAACAGGAATCTCCACTTAGAATAAAAGAGTATAGACTGTACAATCCAGGCTTGTCAAACTGGCGGCCGGTGGGCCAGATGCGTCATGCACAGGTCACGCACATCCCAGCTCCGCAAAGGCAACAAATGTGACGATACCTCACGATATGTCACATGACACGATCAAGTTTGACACCCAGTGCAATACACCGTAAATCCAAACTTGTAAATACTGCCATCTACTGGCTGAATACTACTGTAGTTGTTGCATAGAAATACATTTCAACAATGAATTCCAGCAGTAAGGATAGAGAGAACTGAGATGGGATTTAAATGGCACATGTAATTGTTTCTCTTTATGATAGCAAAAAGGACTACCAAAAGATGCCAATGGATGTTGCATTAAACAACAATTAATGGTTTCAATGAATGAGCTACCAAGGGGACAATCATAGTTTCTTGATTTGCAAATACCCTCGCAATAGATATGCAATATTTAAATGATACTTTAGAAACTGAACAAGAGAGGATTCAAGGCCTGACTGTGCGTTACAAATGCTTATAAAAAATGTATCTGCCTTTCTTTTAAAAAAAGAGCTACAGAGAAAGAGCATAACTCCTTCGTACCTAATGCTTTTTCACTTAACATGCATATAGAATCCAGATGCTTATTTGCAAGAAGAATCAACTTATTTCATAGTTCTTATATATATATATATTTCTTAACCTGCATTCCTTAAATCAGTTAACAATGGGGTCTATATTTTGTGTAACTATCTTTCAGATTGCTCTGTTAAGCATATCTAACTTTTTCTACGACATTCACAGGGGTTAACTTTTCCTAGATCAATCTGAATGTCTAAGAGTGTACATACAACAGTGACGTTTTAAAAAGTTACATTATCAATAATCTACATGGGAAGCAGCCACTAAAGAAACAAGGAAAACTTACTAGCAAGTGGTAGGAGATTTATATATATATATATCACGCCTGAAATTGGAAGATCCTTACAGAGACCACACATCTCTGTTCAGCAGGAAGAGTTGATAAGATCAGTTACCTACGTATTTTTGCAAAGCGGAGAAAGAAGTTATAATGTCTCTCTAAATGCAGTCATTTCGGCAATCATTTTTAATGGCACAAAGCAGCCAGAAGGGTTACTAATGCACCATTAGAGCTATTTGCATATTCACAGTGATCCGGTGCAGTCTCCCACTCGTACTTTCAGTACATCCCATAAATGTCAGCTGTGCATTACTACCTCAAAAGTTTCGAGGCAGGGAGAGGAAAAAACCCCCTACCCTTGGATAGAAAGTATGCTTCAAAGCAGACCTATTTGACTTCTGCTGGCCCAAGGCCTGTACCAAATCTTGCAGAGCATGTGAAAAGGGGCAGGCCAGATTAATTGGGAAGGTGTGCAAATTTAAAGCAGCCATTCTCCCTTCTTAACATTCTTATGGAAGCACCAAAAAGTCTGGATTCACCCCCCCCCCCCCATACTGTATCATTCCCACTCATAATAATAGTACCACAAGAGGATGCTACTTAGAAGTTCTTAGAAAGAAAAAGGTGACATAGGTTACTGGCGCTCCCCATAAGGGAGCTAGGAAAATCTACCCAGAGATTAAAAGAAGAAAGCCTGCCAGAAGATGTAAGATGTGTCAATCAGAATTGCTGAGGTAAAGTATGAACTACATAAATATCTGTTGTGAGGTGATTTGGCATGCTTGTTTTGAAATGTCAATCCCAAATGGTTTGTTTGTTTTTAACTCTGCAGAAATAAAGTTTTTCAAATGTTCCCACTCACGTGTTATTGTTTGATCTAACTTGCACTAAATGAAAGGAATCACCCAGCGATAAGGATCAGACTGGGTGGGTTCTAAAAGTGCCATTTTGCCTGACACCGTTTTTACTTTTCTAGAAAATGTGCACTGGAGAAAGCCTATAGAGACCCACTGTGAGATTTTCCCATCATAGCTGAACCCCTTTCGCCCATGCTTCATTTTTCTCCCCTTACATAAGAAATGGGGCCTCCTGAGGTGTGTTTCCCCATCAGAAACTCTGCCACTGTTCACAAGGTCAAACCGTTTTCTCCGTGAAGATTACAACCAATGATGACTATTTCACATGTGTATAGCAGTAAGGGATAGTAATGTTAAATATCCTTTTTCAGAACTGAGGAAAATTCAATAAATCTAGGTTAGAAACCAGACATTATGACTTCTAGTCTCAACCTAAGCAGGAAAACTGGCTGAGGGACTTTGGGCCAGTCCCTCTGTCTCAGCTCAACCCACTTCAGAGGACTGTTGTGGAGAAAAAATGGTGGTAGAATGACTGTTTAGACCTTGAGCTGTTTATAAAACTGATGAAGGTGGGATATAAATAAATAGTTAGAAATTCTGTTTATATATAGCACCACAAACAAAGAGTACAAAACAATCACCATGTGCTTTTCTGCTCAACTGTTTAACAATAGTAAGAAACAGGAAACTCTACTTAGAACAAGAGTGCATAGAGCAGCAGCCCCCAACTTTTTGGGTATCAGGGACCATTTCTGTGAAAAGAGGTTTTTCCACAGACTGGAGGAAGCATGGTTTCACATGCTGACTGCATCCCACGGATGGGGCTTCACTTGTTTGCGCAGCCTGGTTTCTGGTATGTCGCTGCCCGGTACCAATCCATGGACTGGGGGACCCCTAGTATAGAGTATATATACCATAGATCCAAACTTGTAAACACTGCCATTTACTGTAGTTGTTGCATAGAAATACATTCCAACAATGAATTCCAACATAAAGAGGTTAAGGTAGCTTTATGTTGGCTTAGCCTCTACAGCATTAGAAAACTGGAAGGAGACTCTTAACAAACATTGTATAGACTAAGTAATGGTGTTGATCATGCACAATTTACAACTTGATGTTTGGGCAACCACATTTTCCTGGATCTTCAGATCACAAATCTAACTGGACAATGGAATGCTTTAGCTTAGCAAAGATGCTTCACACCGTTCAGCTCTTACCTGTCCATGTAAAACACTGGAGCCTTCCATATGCACAAAGAAGGTATCATTGCAGCTCATAGTGTATGGTGGCTAAGGTTTGAACCTTTATATTTGAAAGTCTTGAAACTCTGACTGTTGAGCCAACCTAGTCTTAATTCTGCTGTTAGACAGCAAGGTGCTCATAACTGAATCTGCCACATTTTTGAATGGCAATTGTTATTTATTGAATGTATATAGTTGTGTTAACTGTGCTAAAGTGAAACTAACCTTTAGATCAGGGTCACCAACCTGTTGGACCTCAGAGACCACCAAACTCATAATTTTAAATCCCGTGGACCACTAATTTGAATTTTGACTGACGGTGGCACAGGAAACTTTGGCCGGGCTCTCAAGAGATGAAAGTGACTCCAGCTGCTTCTCTCCACTAACAGGCAAAATTGTCTCTTTCTAAGTATCAAAGGTGTCACATAAAATGGTTCATTCTCTATTGTTGAATTTCTACTGCTTATTGCCTCAGGTATTAAATACTGTTACTTTCATTAGGAGGGGAAAACATTTACTGTTTAGCATTTCTTGATTATTAGAAGCCACTCTCCAACCAATGGAACTATTTTGCCATTATATTACAATTTCTCTTTCTCTCACAACCTCTCTACCCCAACTATTATATTTATCAGCCTGCAACAGGCCGGTAATATAAAATACAAGAAACCTTGCCAAAAGGCTCTGATTTTGTAACAGGGACCCACACCAGAAATACATGAAACTCTTGATTCCTCCATCGTCCACAGGAGAAAAAAAACATGGCAACACAAGGAACCAGGAATCTCCCCTTCAGACAAAGGAGTGGCTGGCTGGATTCAGTTTTACACCCGGTGCCCCAAAGGACTCCAGAAGCTGGGCTCAGGTGCTCCCAATAGACATGTAATGGGGAGGGATTGCAAACAGTACACCAGGGAGCAGGCAGGGTTTAAGAGAGGGGCGAAAGTAATGGCGGTGACAGAGGGAAGGTTTTCTTTCCCCTTTGTGGAAGCCCCTTTGGGTGCTGCCTCTTCCCTTCCAGTGCTGCCTCCAACGCCAATTGGAAGTTCAGTGCTTCTGAATGGAGCACTGGATGGAGCGCTTCTCTAGCTGCCATGCTTTGGTGACAGATGCAGGCAAAGGTTGCATCCTCGGGACCGCGCTGCTGGAGCAATGCTGGTGCTTCAGGGACGAGCCCACTCCCCCCACCCCAGGGGTGGGATTCAAATTTTTTAACAACCGGTTCTGTGGGTGTGGCTTAGGTGGTGGACGTGGCTTGGTGGTCATGTTATTGGCTGGCCGTGGCCAACTCAACATCACTCACATCGAGGCATGCATCTCCTACCCTGGCCTCTCATGACTGTGGGGATGCTGCAACAGTCGTAAATGGAAAAAATGGTCATGTCACTTTTTTCAGTGCCATTGTAACTTTGAATGGTCACTCCATGCAAGCAAAGTACCAGCAAAGGAGGGAAAAAAACTCCAGAGAAGTTCCTGAGACAGGAAGTCTAGTCCTGCCAAGAATGTAATAAGGGTTAATGGAGAGGCAGTTTCAGTAAGCAACACCAGAATGTTTCCTTCCTGCCTTCCTTACAGGATTAGGCCAGTAATTTCTTCTAACAACCGGTTCTCTGAATTGCTAAGAATGTTAACAACCAGTTCAAGCGAACAGGTGTGAATCTGTAGAATCCCACCCCTGCTTTTGACTCCCAGGGGCAGTTCGGGCAAGCTACCTGCAAAATCTCCCCCCCCCTCTCTCTCGGAGTGCTCGCAGAGAGAAGCAGCCAGAGTCACTCTCATCACTCAAGAGCCCAGCTGAAGTTTCCTGCACTGCTTCTGCAAGCACTCCTCAAGAGAGACAATTTTGCAGATAGCTTGGCTGATCTCCTGCTCCTGGGAGTCAAAGTACTGAAGTGGAGATTTCCAACCCCACCACGGGCCAGTCCCATATTCCAGAGCTGCAGTAGTCACAAGACTCTCCCTTTGGTCATCCATGGCAGGCCGGTGCACAGGCCAGTCCTGTGACTACTGCAGATCTGGAATATGGGACCGACTTTTCCACCAACATCAGCAAGCCACCCCAGGGCAGTTTTCCCTCCCCCGCCTTACCTTCCAGTTCCAGCTCATGTGACTGTACTCAAGGTAAGGTTTGCACTTGGCCAAAGGGTGGGGGCCAGTGGGTGGGCTGGCCATGTGGGCAGTGCAGCCTTGTGTTCCTGCGCAGCCTGGATTAATTGCTTTGGGGGGGGGACATTCCTCTGTGGCCCACCAAACTTTTCTTGCGGCCCACCAGTGGGCCGCGGGCCACCGGTTGGTGACCGCTGTTTTAGGTGACCCTAACTGTTAGCTCCAACTGTTTTGGAGGGAAATTTAGAACATTTATATTTGGGCGGGCTTTTTCTAGTTCTATGATTGGTTAAAGCTCTGTGGGCCCTAGAGTATAAATCACAGGCATTTGCCTGCAATTCCTCAGTTCCGGTTTTGAGTCAATAAATGCTGTTGCAGCTATGCTGGTCTGGTTCTTGCTTACTGAAGCCCACTACACAATAGCAATCAATTAGCTAAACTAGAACAAAAGCAAGCGAGTCACCACACAGTGCTACCATCAGGTTTGTTCCACCAGCTGCCGCTTGAGGGAGCGGTTCTCTGGTCCTTTTCCAGCTGGAACTGCAGTGCCCAGAATGAAAAAAAAAAAGTGCAATCCAGATGCTCTTTTGCCCAACAATTGGCACCTGAGTCTTGGGAATCATGCAATTGTGGAAAAACAGAAAGAAGCAAAGAGAAGGATGCATGGCAGAAGTAGGTTTGGAGAAACGGAAAGCCAGAGAAAGCGCCCAACTCCAAACAGGTATGGTCAGTTGGACTAGTCTTCTTTCCAATGGAGATGGAAGAGCTCACAACATGGCACTTCTGGATGGAGAGGGCTGGCGCCTAGATTGCCACAGCTGCCATCAGTTCCCAGTGCAGAGAAAGAACCTACCACTATTCTAACTGATTGGGAAGCTGGTAAGGAGCTCCAGCTGTCAGGTGGCAATTGCCAAAAATAATTAGGCTTGCAGCCACATGGGTCTTGGCTCTCTGGGTTAGCGCATGATGGAAGTTCAGCTACAGTCAGCATGCAAGCCAAGGGCATATCATGCCTATGTTTGTCTACGCATCATGATGAAAAGACATGCTGAAACAGGCAAGTAAAATGAGAAAATGAGACTCTACAGATGTAATGGAGGAACTGTGTTGGAGAAAGCATTTTGCACATGCTCAGACATCTTTCTTTGAATCAACTTTTTAAAAAGAGGGGTTGGGCTTGACACCTCTTGAACAACCTATAGGCATGGGTGTTTTAGATCAATGGTCGCCAACCAGTGGGCTGGGGACCACTGGTGGTCCGCGAGAAAATTTTGGTGGTCCGCAGAGAAATGTCCCCCCAAAGCAATTAATCCAGGCTGCGTGGGAACACAAGGCTGTGCTGCCCACATGGTCCGCCCACCCACTGGCCCCCACCCTTCAGCCAAGCACAAACCTTACCTTGAATAGAGCCACGCGAGCTGGAACTGGAAGGTAAGACCAACGGCGGGAGAGGGACATCCACCCTGGGGTGGCTTGCTGACGTTGGTGGGAAAGTCAGTGCCATATTCCAGAGCTGCAGTAGTCACAGGACTGGCCTTTTGGTCATCCCAGAGCAGCTCCTCCAATCCATGTCAGGCCACTGCACCCGGGTGGAGGAGGAGATGCTCCGGGATGACCAAAGGGCCAGTCCTGTGATTATTGCAGCTCTGGAATATGGGACCGACTTTCCCACCAGCAAGCCACTGTCAGTCAAAATTCATATTAGTGGTCTGCGGGATTTAAAATTATGAGTTCGGTGGTCCCTGAGATCCAAAAGGTTGGCGACCTCTGTTTTAGAGGATCAAGGCAAAAGCCTTGTTGTATCTGATATTACAATGGAGCAATAGTGCTAAGCTCAGAGTTAGAATTCTGTGTGACTCTACTAAGCACCAACAATGGTATAATCTATCTGATTTGTCCCTCTCTGCATGGCAGGCTAGCTTGTTTATTTGTATTTTATTGTTTTGTTGTATAAGATGCCCAGTCTCATTGACAAGTGGGCAGCCTTACAAAGCCATTAAAGATTAAATTCAGCTGTGCTATGTAATTATCACTATCTTACATAGTTAATATCTTAGAAAGCTGTGTGATAAATTGGCCGATAAATATTGAGGAAATAGAAAAAAAATGTTCTTTTGCTACCAAACAAGGGGTAATAATTGGATCTCTTCAATTTCTCATGAAGTTTTCTCCACATGCCCTCTCCCCACATAACAAAATGGATTTGGCTGAAGAGCTGAATCAAGTCATCGTTTTGGACTAACCTGGACCACATTTACACTACCTGGCCAAATTTAGAGTAACTTCAGTTCTGTTGCAAACCCAATTGTGATCTGTGGAACCAGAGACCATTTACTTCAAAATGTTCCTCTGTATTGGTTCCAAATCTACTTCTGTCTCTTCCAAGTAAGAACTTCCTACTTCATAATATTTAAGACATGGTAGACCACTGGATAAGGGGGTGTTTTTTCATCCCAGAGAATAGTATATATGTATATATTTTTATCCCACCTTTATTATGTTTATAAACAACTCAAGGTGGCAAATGTATCTGATACTCCTTCCTTCTCCTATTTTCCCCACAACAACAACCTGTGAGGTGGGTTGCACTGAGGGAGTATGACTGATCAAAAGTCAGGCAATTGGCCTTTATGCCTAAGGTGAATCACAGTCTTCTGGTTTCTAAGCCAGCACTTTAACTACTATGCCAAACTGATTCTCTGTATTGTCTGTAATAGCACATGGTGCTTTATTTCTGTGTAAATATGTGTGTGTGCATTAAAAATCTGGCTTTTCCCCTGTCCCTTGTTGTTGTTAGTCGGGAAGTTGTGTCCAACAGAGATGGAGGGCAGGGAGGGAGGGAGAGAGAGAGAGAGAGAGATACTACAGAAGAGCGGATGGTAAAGCTGATGGAGTTAGCGGAGATCGTGAAATTGATTGTCATAATTGAAGAAAATAATTTATCTAGTTTTGTTTCGATTTGGAAGCTGCTTCTGGACTTTTTGATCAAAATGAGACTTTGATTTTAGGTTTTGGTGATTAGAATGATTTTGCAATTACAGACATAGTTTGAAACGTTGTGAAATATAAAGCAAAAGGCTGATGTTGCATTATTTTTGTCATCTACCGCACCAAAGAAAGTCGAAAATCATTGCCTTTTCCTTCTCTCTTTGCACTCTTCTCTTTTTTCTTGTTTTTCTATACCTTTATAATGAAACAATAAAATGTATTGTTAAAAAAGAATATAAAAGTCAGACATTGCCTACCCTGTGAACTGCTGCAATTCCAAGCATAGTAAAAATCCCAATATCCTGGTCCATACAGAAAGGGGAAAATTAGAATAACAATTTTCCCTCCTATATATTTAGTATCTGGCCTTTGCATGTAGCCAGGTTACCACAAATCTGAGGGGTTGGTATGTGGAGAAAGCTCCTGGCCAGCATGATGCCTGATTATACATTTCCAATGAAAACTGTATTGATGGCAAAACATATTTTTGTAACTAGGCACATTATCTAACAGTGGCAACCTTAGTTGTAGACTGCAGTGTAAAGCCAAATGGGTGTGTAAAGAAAGAAAGGAGAGACAGTGTAAGGGTTTATTTAAGCCCAGAGGATGGGAGCAGGAAAGGAACGAATTCAGGACATTCCACTTGTTTAAGCAGGAAAAATCAACTGGGTCCCTTTTTACAGAGACTGGAGAAGTGCCTAGAAAAAAGTGAAGACTAGATTCACCAAGAAGCTTGCCTGGGGAAACTCCTGAAGAACTTCAGATTTGGGTGGGGTGGGGTTGGGTGGGGTAGGAGAAGGGCAACAATCATGAACGGGTCAACAGCCTGACACAAAGATACATGGAGTTCCCACATTGCAAATGGTATTTTTCAGTTTTTGCTCTACCACAGCCAAGCCAGAAAAATCAGCTTGACAAGAACAATATGGGGAAACAGAAGAGCTCATGCTAGTTTGACACAAATGATAACCATGGAAATCCCTTCAGTTACAGTATGGCTGGAACTGGGACTTGGGTCTCCTGGCTATTAATCCAACACCTTTACCACTGTATTATATTCACTCTTAATTTCAAGGAATGGCACACCATTTTATGTCACTGCACTTTACATTGGTGTGGTGTGCCATTCCTTGAAATTGAGAGCCAGTGTAATAGAGTGGCAAAGGTGTTGTGCTTTTTGTCTAGACCACTTTGAAGGATTAACAGCTGTACCAAGACATCCAGAGAGCACAGGGACTTCAAATATGTGTTTTATTACATGCATTTGAATATTCTGTGTAGTTCAATCCAACCAGGTTAATATGGCAGAGTTATCTCCATCCCAGTCACCACTTCATGCTGCATAGTTCATTTATTCATAGCTCTGTCTGAGAAGGATGTGCACAGTACAGATGGCCAACATCTGTTTTGAAATGGCTTATATCGATACATTTCATGAAAGAGACAAGGTGTTCATAGAACTAATTTGAAAAAGCATCCTTGGTTCAGTTTATCCCGGTGATAGTATTCAAAAGGATCACCCTGAAGATTCATTGTTAGGGACATACTTTTGTATGTTGAGATCCTCCAGATTGGTTTCATTACACTTTTCTTCCTTCCTAGGCAGTTCTCCAAAATTGTAAATGGTTCCTTGGGAACTTGAGCAGAAATTGACATTTGCAGAAAAAAAATAATTTCTAGGACACCAGGTAGTATATAAATTATTGGGGGAAAGAGGTTAAAGAACATTATCTTTCCCCTTTCACTGGAACTCATATATGGTCAATGACCTACTGTGGAAATCAGATGTGAACTGCTTTTGAACTGCTTTTGCTGGGGGTTCTTTAAACAGAATATCGAGAAAGGAATATCAGTTGATAGTAAAGGCATAAATAAAAAAGAGAGATAGCCAAGAATGTTTAATTTGGAGATTAAACCTTCAAAGCAAGACTATAAACTTCAGGAAAAAACCTGTTGTTTATGTTTTAAAAACAAATTTCTATTACAGTGTGGATAAAATGGAATACAAAGTATTTGTTGGAGATGTAACAATTTAGGGGAGATTCCTGTCATGTTTTGGAACTGTCCTAAGATGTAAATATTCCAAGAATCGTTTTTTTAATCTGGGACCATCCTCTCTAAATGGATCCAGTGGCACTACAAGACAGGTAATTTCTATTCTTGATCCCTGGAAATATTTTCTCCTATCTAATATAAAATCTGGCATCCATTAGAATTCTCTGCAATTCATATATTACATATAGTAAAGTGTGTTGGCTGGGGAAGACTGACATTCTATTTCAAGACAGAAGAAGACTGCCATATTTAAATAGACAGAAAATATGAGGAAAGTCTGTTCTATAAACATCTGCTTCATCCAATTTAATAAAAGAATCTACTTCTTTATATTAGTTGTTCTACGTGTTTAGATCATTATGTAGGCCTGTGTAGATTTTGGACAGGACCATAACCCTAGATTGTTTTAATTTGCAAATGTGAACAACTAGCTTTGGCAATCGCTACTGCTTCCTCTTCTTCCTCTTCTTTTCTACTTTTAGTACAACTTGATTTACCATACTAATCATTCCTACCCACCAATCCATTAAAGTTTAATTATTCAACAATTAAATTAACCCAGGGTACGGAGGACCATTATTACAAAAACAAACACACACAAATAAGCCTCTTTACCATTTAGGAGAAAAAAACACAGTGAACCTGCAAACAGTTGCCTGCCCTCATTACAATGTTATGCCTAACATTTCTCAGGCAGCTTTAAAAAAATAAAAAAGGAGCCCATCACTCAATTGGACACCAAAAGGAGGAATTGAAAATGAAAATGTTTATTCCTCAGGGATAAGAACTTCCCACAGCAAAAACCAACCCATTAGGAATGTCTAAGCAGTCAGGTCCACTCTAATTGGCCCTATGTGGGTTTGAAACAAGAAAATCTTCAGCCAGCTGAAATGGTTATCAGCATATCTAGAGTGAAATTGGCACAGGTAAGCTCATACAGGGAGGGCAGAATAGATTCAAAGTGATCCCCTGAAAATAGGATCTCAGAGAAATGTTTCTAAGTTTGACTCCTCCTGATACGTTTTTTCTTTAGCTTGAAACTGGATCTGCCTATATTTTTCTAAGACAACAAAATTCAATGATGAGGAAAATAAGGTTGTACACTTAGGCAAGAAAACCCAAATGCATAGGTATAGAATAGGTGGTACCTGGATCAGTAGTAACAATTGTGAGAGAGATCTTGGAGTCCCAGTGGCTAATCACTTAAATTTGCTGCAGCCACCAAAAAAGCAAAGCAGTCCCAGGCTGCAGTAACAGAGGGATAGAATCAAGATCATGTGAAGTGTTAGCACCATTTTATAATGTTGGTAAGAGCATACTTGAAGTCAGGGGTGGGATGCAAATATTTTTACTACTGGTTCTATTGGTGAGGCTAGATAGATGTGGCCATGTAACTGGGTGGGTGTAGATTGTTTTTTTTTTTTTTGCAGCACCTCCTCCCGTGCTCCTTTTATATATATATATATATATATATATGGATCTTTGGTTCTTCGGGTTTTCTCCCGCGTAGAATTGGAAGTATCTAGGCGACGTTTCGATGAAGTCTCATTCATCATCTTCAGGCTTGCGTCTTCGGCCTTGTGCTTCTCAGAGTAATGTGAGCTTGCAGCTGCTTCTTCCTTTTTATATATATGCCTCCTGGGCCTCAGGGAACCCTCCTAGGAGGCCATTTTTGCTCCCAGGAGGTTTCTCTGAGGCCCAGGAGGCAAAAAATGGAGCGCAGGAGGGTGCGCAGCACACACACACATACCCTCGTGTGCCCCTTTTTGCCTCCTGGGCCTCAGGGAAGCCTCCTGGGTGAAGCAGTAAGACAACGAGGTGGATCCCGGCACAGCTGATCATCGGTACAGCCAGGGGTGGGATCCGACAGGGTTAACTATCAGTTTGGTGATTTATGAGGTTCGGTGATTGACGATGGGCTTCCCTGCACACTACGCGTGCATGCCTGTAAATCGTCATCAGCACGCTGTGTGCAGAGAAGTAGCCTTTGAAAAAGGACTTTTTTCCTGCTTTTTAACTGCAGCTGTGCCTCGCATGGCAGCTGAAGTTGAAAAAGCAGGAAATAAAGGTCAGGTAAGAGCCTGGGCGGGCAGGTGGGCAAAAACATCAGCAGACATAGAACCGGTTCTATGTCTGCTGCTCTTCAGAGCTACCGGTTATACAGAGGCGGACAAAACTAGTAAAAACCCACCCCTGGGTACAGCTGAAAGAAGAGGGATCAACCTATTCTCCAAAGCATCTGAAGGCAGAACAAGAAGCAATGGAAAAACAGTGAGTGAGCAAGCAAACAAAAACTCTCAGTTTAAGGGAGGGAGGGAGGGAGGGAGGAAAGAAGGAAGGAAGGAAGGAAGGAAGGAAGGAAGACTGCATCATCCACCCCCTAACATTTAGATGGCTTTGGGCACCTTAACATCTCTAGAAGGTATACAATGCAATATCACTTGCTGCTCTGATGGAAATGCTTGACTAGTAACTCCTTTAAAATTGTCACCTTTAGAGACTGTCAAGTCTGAAGATATATCTAAAAACTAATCCAAGCCATAGGACAGCATTGTTGTTCAAGATTGACATTATCCTACTTTCTTAGCCACTTTTCTTTTCTTTTTCTTCTTATGCTTTTTTCCAGAAGCACAAACCACGATTTAATAACCACAGGGTTATTAAAGAATCTTAATTCAGATTAATGTCAGGCTGTATCTGGGAGAACCATTTTCTATTATCAATTTGGCATGCAGTCCTAGTTACTATTGAAATATATATATATATCAAATTTCAGAGACACCCACTCACCCAGTCCTTTATTTTCAATTCAGTAAGCTGTAAAAAATAAATAAAAAATAAAGATTCATATTGTATGAGCTGCTGGTGCCCTCTTATGGTCGGGAATTGACACAGCTTATCTCTGTGATTGTGTAATCCTCACCAATACAATAATACATTATGAATTTTGCTGATGGCTCTGGTGTAGAAATATTTCACAGTGCCATTTTTAAATAACCTAAATAGTTTAAAATGTGTGATCTTGGTTGACTTGCATTTAGAGTCCTAGTTGGATCCTAAAGGCAGTCAGTCAAACAACAAAACATTTTTAGAAAAGTCCTAGCAGGATCTTTGAAAGTGTTTTGCTTCGGAAAAGTTCTCGTTCACTTCAGATGCAACCCATGCCCCACTTAATGACCTGCAGGGTCTTTAATGTCCTCCTCAGGGAGATAGGGCTGGGGGTCATTATGCGAGGCAATCACCTGGGTGCCTCACCTAATAACTGTCATGACTTGCAATCATAATGGCAGGCTCTGTTATGACCACAACTCAAGAACTGTTTGTTTTTCTCGGTTATTTCGAGGCGTGAAGCTTCTACAGGAGAACTAAGAAAAATGTTCAAGCATTTTGTTTTTCTTAACCTTTGGAAAGAAGGCAAAGAAGGTTGTAAGAAAATTGTGTAAGGACTAAAAGCACAGCACCATAAAATGGCCTCTCCACTCAGAGGCCATTTTGAAATAAGAGCAATAAATATCTAGTGAGACATAACGTTCTTCAATATGCTCTAGTAACAAACAAGGATTTCTATAGGTAGCCTTCAGCTTATAACTGGTTGCATAAACAACCATTCAAAAATATAATGGACCTTCAAAAAGGTACTTACGTCCTGGATTCTTAGTTCCAATGGCCCTCCTATCATTTTGGATGCTCGGCAACTCACCCGTATTTGGCAGATTTGCAACTGCCATGTTTGCTTAATGACCGCCATGTTCATTTTACTGCCGCAAAAGTTGTAAAATTGGGCACGGTCATGTGATAAACTTCTCAACGACTTACATTACAGGCCCAATTATAGTCATAAGGACTACCTGTACATCTAATCAGATATGTAAATCATGACACAGTCCCTGACAGTATTGTAAGATTTTTTTTTCTCTCTCCCTTTTTAAAGTTCATCTTGAGATACTCATTCATCAAATGTATTCATTCAGATGAATAGATGAATACATTTCTGTGAAAGAACAACTTGATTTATTGACAGTTAAAGATAACAGGAAGCAGGACAGAATTACCTAAAAAGTGGTTAGGTTACAGTCTCTCTTTATAGACTTAGGCAAATTAAAGCATGTTGCGATTTGACAGAGCTATCAAGCATTTCATAGGATAGAACACATCATCTGCCTCATGATGTCAGTGAGGCCATTGACATAATGGGGAAGGATTACAAAATCAATAGGGGGGGTTGTAAGGACAAAAAGGCAGTTACTCAATGAACATTTTTTTCTTTCTAGGGAGTTGTTTACTTTTGCTTTCCCAGAGCTCTGCTCATCACCCAGTATCTTTTCCTAATTTATCAAAATTTCTTGGTTTTTTAAATGTTTGACGGCTAAATTAACAATTTTCCCTTTGGTAAGGCCATAGCACTTTTACCAATGATAACAGATCTCTGTCAGCGTTTTCCCCAACAGTGCTCTGAGTATGTTATGCAATAGTTTGCAGGTCATTCCACTCTGGTTTCTTCTTTGGACAAACTTTTGAACAAAGTACTGGGTGCTTTTTGCCACATTGGGTAAAGTCTAAGAATGCAAGCTCATAGGATAGACTCAATTCATATAATGAGCCAACCAAGGATGGAAGAGTTTGTTTTATTTTAACTGACATTAAAATGCCAGTCACATGATCGTAAGACTCAAGTTCAGCCTTCTCAGATCATATCAACCAACCTATCCGAAACTTCTAGCAAGTAATGATGAACTATTCTGGCTCCCGGCACCTGCAGACTAAAGTGTTTCAGTGTCCAGTTTTCAGAATTAAAATTCACCAAAATATTTCCCTGCAGACTAAAGTGTTTCAGTGTCCAGCTTTCAGAATTAAAATTCACCAAAATATTTCAGAATTCTGCAATATCAGAAGCTGAAACAGCTAAAAGAGGTAAGAGATTTATTTATATAATTTTTTAGCTTTCCTTTAAAGAGTACTACGTGCTGAAAAAGATACCTGTCACTGTCTCTGTATAATGCCAAAATTGTCCATGTTTATTGAAGTGTCTTTTTAAGGACACTTAAAAGTCTCCAATCCCACTTTTTGGAGTCACAAATACCAGAAATAAAACTGTAAGGAAAGTTGAAGGTGAGTGTGATATTTTTAGGACTTTCAAGATTTTCATGGTTTAAATTCTGGGAATATTTTTTCACTTTCCAAATCTATCTCTATATCTTAGGAATTTCCTGGTGGTTTCCTATCCCAAGTCTTAAAAAGATCCATCTCTACTTTACCCATGAATGTTGCCACTTCTCTCAGCCTAAAAGGAAAAACTGTTAAACCGGTGCTTTTCAAATTTGGCAATTTTAAGATGTGTGGATTTTAACTTCCAGGACAGCAAACCGGCAGGGAAATTCTAGAAATCCACTCATTTTAACTTTGAAAAACACTGTTAAACTGTATTAATCTGCGAATATTCTTGGGGGAGACTTCTGTTGTACAACTCTGCAGCTTCATTCAGAGAATGGGGACTCAAAACAGCAACATTTTTCTCTTAAAACCATCCTATTTCTCTACCTCTTCATCCAACGTTTTTTTTACCTCACAAAATCTATTAAGGAGGAAAGCTGTGCTATGTGCCTAGTGGGCACATTTGGAATGCAGAGAATATGGTGTGCTACTCTCCCCAATAGTGTATTTTGTGCCCTTTTATGTCATTTGTATCTGTATGCAAATGTTGTACAATTTCCACAAGGATGTGATTCAACAGATGTTCCTGAATAATGAACACTCTTCCAACCAATTAGTCTGTTAAAAGGCTTTATTTTTAAAAAATACAATTTTTTTACAAATTACAAATTAATACTTTACAAATTTCAGGTACTCCTCGACTTGTTACTAGTCATTTAGTGACCATTGAAAATTCCAACGGGCATATCTGGGGGGTACTTACAAACCAGATTCAAAGTTTCAATGGTCACCCCCACCTCCATATGACCACATTTCAAGCACTAGGCAAAGTTTCGCCAAAAAAAAAAAAAAACACCCATCATTTATTTCTGGTTTTCAGCAAAACTGGCCCATAGTGAGCAATTGGTTCGCTTAATGACTGTGGTGTTTGCCACAAAAAAATTGTAAAATTGGCTCAGTCACATAACCAGCTCTCTTTACAACTGTCATGAGTTACAACCAGAGGTAGGATTCTACCGGTTTGGACCGGTTCTATAGAACCAGTTGTTACGATTCTGTGCACTTCAGAGAACTGGCAAATCATGCCCCTGGCTGGCCCCGCCCCTCTCCACCCCTCCCCTCCCTGCCCAGCCAGTCCTTATCGCACATGTGTGACATCACACACATGCCCAACATTGCTGACTGCATTCTCCCCCACCCAGTCACTCCTTAAGGTATTTCTTTTTTTTCCTCCTGACGATCAGCTGTTTTGATGAACAGCTCTGCCAGGATCCCCCTTGCTATCTTACTGCTTTCACCCAAGAGACTTCCCTGAGGCCCAGGAAGCAAAAATGTGCTCCATTTTTTGCCTTTCTGTGCCTTAGGGAAGCCTTCTGGGAGCAAAACCGCCCCCCGGGAGGCTTCCTGAGGTCCAGGAGGCCCAGAAACAGAGTGCGGGGGGGGGGGGTAGAAAAAAAGAAGCCATGCCCAGCCAGTCATATGGCCATGCCCACCTAGCCACACCCACAAAACCAGTTGTTAAAAAATTTGACAAACAATAGTAAAACAAACAGAAAAGATAATACAGGATTAGCTTTGGAGCATGGTGTAGTCTTCCCTCAATCAACCGAAACCCCGCATGGAGTGGCTTTGGGCCAGGGATTCTCTTACAGCATCATCAACTTCACCTATTGGAAAAAAATAGGAGAAGGGAGCACTATGTGTGTTCCCTTGAGCTTTTGTACACACTGTGGGACACATATCAAATGCATATCAACATAAAGTGTGGAGCCACTCTCAATATAGTTTTGATATTCGGTGATTAAAGACACTACCTGAACATAATTGCCATTCACACCCTGTATGGTTTCATCCTCACAAATGTAAAGGATTCTGTGGGCAAGGAGCCAAGGACTTAGCATATAGTCTTATAATAGTTTACTCTTTTCTTTGCTTATTTCTGATTTCTGTCTCTTAATTTTCTACTTCTGTTTCATTATTTGTTTCTTAGAGTTAAATTTAATCTTTAGTTCAGGAGCTGAAGAGAAGGTGCATAATATCCCACCCACCCACCCTACCCCGGCAACAAGTAAACAATCCTTCTGCTCTCCAATCTCTCTTTTAAAAACCTTACATTGGCTCCAGGCTGAAAAGTACAGGAATCAAGTAACGAAGAAGAGAAAATCTGCAGCTTTTTCCCCAGAAAGGAAAAGGGGGAAATAATTTATTTCCAAAACTTAAATCAAATAGAAACTTGTGCTGCAAAATGGAAGATTCTGGATCTTTGCAAGTTTTAGCTTATTTATCTTGTATATAATTTTTTAATTTTTTACAAACGTATCATTGTGTGAACAGTGTGGTACCGGAGTATCTTACATTTTAAAACGAATATAACAATAATCTTCATATTCAATACAGTTGACAATCTTATAAAGTTTCATATTAATACACATATATCCTTTGATTATTCACCATTTCATTATCTTATTTTTGTGTCAATCTCCATATTCTAAATATCCCTCTTTTTATTATGAATAAAATATTATTAATCATATTTGTAGTGTTTAACAAAGTTATGTGATTCTAATAATAATTCACCAATTTGTATTGAGTTATACTCTTCCATTATTTATCCCCTTTCTAATTTTTAATTATGCCACTATTATATTTAAAAATATCCCCTTTTTAATCACATTTTACAACTTATTTAATACAAATAAAATAATACTAATCATATTTACATTTGACAAGTTATATAATTCTAATAATGATACAGTTGTTTTTATCAAATTATAATCTTTCATTATTCTCTTATTTAATATTTCAGTATGTTATTTTTATGTCGTTCAAATTTTGCATAGCACTCTTTTTTTCTGCAGATAGAATGTTAATATTCATATTTTTTACATTCAACAATCTTATATACTTTAATAATACACATATTTATGTTGAGTTGTATTCTTCAGTTGCTTGATTATTCAATATATCATATTCAAAATTACCCTCACTGAAATTCTAAAATCCCTTGTTGTTAATTCACCTTATAATGTAAAAGTATCTATTCCATTAATCCCCCTTTCTCTAACTTCTAGCCCTTTTTTTTTATCTATCATCTCTCACTCACATTAAAACTTTAATTGTTTGTTTCTTGGCTTGTCTCTCTTGGATCTTTAGATCTATCTACTACCACTTCATGGCCCATCCTCTTAAATATGTCTTCCTTCTCTACCCATTTCCATTACCAGTTCAGTCTATATTGAAACTTTCGGGTGTCTTTTTAGTGAAAAAGTTTTTCTTATTCTCCCCTTTAAATCTCCAAAAGCCAGGCCTTTCCAGTATTTGGAGAATATATTGTGCTTTCCTTTGATAGTAGGTGGCACTCTTACATCAATTTTCACTTTATCTTGTCTTTTTTTATTTTTTGTTCAATTTTACTCAAATTTCCCAAAATGTAAATGTAGTATTAACTTTTTATATAGGTACAGTGGTGGTATTCTACCAGTTCAGTCCGGTTCTGCCAAGCCGATAGTGGCGTGAGCAGTGGAGACTGAACCGGTTCTCTCTGCCACTCTGCTGTGGGCCAACCTGCCCGCCCAGGCTCCCATACTCACCTTTATCCTCTGTTTTTGAAGTGCAACTGTTTAGCACGCAGTGTGCCGTGTAACAGCTGCTGAAATGACTGGGAGAGTGCAGGCTTTCAGGAAGTGAGTTGGAGCCTCTACACCTGCACAAAGTGCATGTTTGGCACTGTATAGGTAGTTCCAGCATTTTACAATGCCTATCCGCAGCCAACATTTGTCCAATTTAAAAGTCCTGTACTTTGTATTTTTAGCAAGTTTTTTTATTTCCTTCCTTTCCATCCATTTTAAAATATAATTTTACTCACAATGTTAGGACGCCACCACTTTAATGATAGTTCTGAGTCTCTCTTTTTCTGAATCTTCTTTTTGTTGAGGTTGCACCTTAGATAAAAATGATTTTTCTCACCCAGTTCCAAACACTGTTCACCAGCTCCCCTCCAGCACGTTTCTTAGTTGTGAAGCTGTTTCCAGCTGTGTGGCAGCCATTTTGGCTGCCTCTTTTTCCTGATGTGGTGATCCCTGGAGTTCTACGGGGGAGTAGAGGATGCCCCTCTTTGACTTCACCACCCTCCAAGGCAGTTTAGACTTCTTCTGGAGCCCACGGACAAGAAGCCAGCCCAGGGAAGGAGAGCTCTGTTCCCTTGCGGCTGGTGTTGCTGCGACATCACTTCCGGACTTTTAGCTTATTTATTTGATTGCCTGCTGGTTGGGGAATTCTGGGAATTGAAGTCTACACAGCTTAAAGTTGTCAAGGTTAAGAAACACTGCCCAACTGTTTAAGTCAGGGGTGCCAGATGCGTCACACGCTGGCCATGCTTACCCCCAGTTTAGGGTGGGGAAAAAAGTCACAATGCATCATGTGACGACAACATGACAGTTTGACATCCCTGGTTAAAGTCCTAGCTGGGCTCTACATGCAGTCAGCAGATAGCTAAAACTGGCAAAGATCCAGCATCCTCCATTTTCTGGCACAGTTTTTAGAGATGACTTTTTTTTTAGTTCAGGGTGAAAAGCTGCAGAAAGATTTTATCTCCTTGCCAGCTTGGTTCCTCTGCTCTTCAGCCTGGAGTCAAAGCAAGGTTTTTAAAAGGGATAGAAATTGGAGACCAGAGGGAGAGTTTACTTTTAACAGCTAAATGGGGCAGGGAGGGAAGAGCAACAAGTCAGTCCCTCCCAGCTTTTTTTTTTTTTTTAATAGAAGAAATGTGGCTTTTTGAGGAAGGAGGGAAAGGTGTTAAGGACAGAAAAGGTTTTGGGAAGCTTGCTGCCTTTTGTCCCAAAGCCTTAGAAATGCAGGAGAGCTTTGCAGTGTGCTCATGGACAGCTAATGAGTGGAGAGCTGATTAGCGAAGACGCTCCAAAGAGCTAGAAAACTGTGTTGTTGTTGTTTGCCCTAGAAAAGCAGGGCACCTTGGCAGGAGGAAGGGCAGAGGCAGAATTAGGAAAGGCAGGTGTACTTTTCCTTCCCCATTGTTTCTCAGGCCAGCATGCAAGACATTCAAGGGGTGGGAAGCATGGCTATCTCAGCATAGGGGAGGCCTTGGGAGACCTGAGGCCAGGTGGGCTAATGCCTGCATTATCTAGTGTCTGCATTATCTCCCCCACTCCTGCTTAATGACCCATGCACTGGAAAAAGCAGGGAGGGCTGATCATTACTTGAGCCAGTCCATTTAACATTGTTCTGATCTTCAAACAGAATGGGCAGGCTCCATTAGGGTCATGGTTGCAGTGTCTCACAGGCACATTTTCACCATTTGCATCTTCCTGCCAGCTTCCCCCTTGACTGTCCTGAACAGAAAGAGGGTTGCAAAGTATTAATGATTAACACATGATTGTGGGATGTTGCAATGTCATAATGGTGAGCCAGTCGCCAAGCATTCAAATCATGATCACATGACCATAGGGATGCTGTGATGGCCTCAACCATGGGGGCCTATAAGGACCTATCGTAAGTATCTCTCATTCAGTGGCCTTATAGCTTAAAAATGGACACTGAACAAGTGGACATTAAGCAATGATTACCTGTATTAAAAGCTCTGGGGAAGTAGAGGCAGGTTAGTTATTAGGAAGAGTATCCTGATGGTAAATGCTGCCAACCAATGAGAAAGGCTGTCTCATAAAAAGCCATGTTCCCTTTCATGTTTTTAGTTTTTGGTTTTTAGTTTATTAATCAGCCGATATTAATTTAATACTTTTTTAACTTTTGTATTTTTGTGGGGTTTTAGATGGGCTGTACACCGCCCTGAGTCCCTTGGGAGAAGGGCGGTATATAAATTGAATTAATAAATTAATAAATAAATGAGACTATTTGGGAAATGCTGAGATGATGCAACGAAATATAATTCCACGAATTATATAATTATATAATACAAATCAGCTGCTGACATTTTTAGATTATTGAAACTATTTCATTAATATGCAGGATTGTTCTGGCTTACGGTTCATTATTTTGCAGGTTTTAGCTATGTTGCTCTACCTGGTTGCCCTGGTAGGACTTTACATCCTCTGCCGATGGTACCGGGAAAGACAAAAGGTGGAGAACCTGATGGAGAAATACATCTTCATCACGGGCTGTGATTCTGGCTTTGGGAATCAGCTGGCCAGGCAGCTGGATGCTCGGGGTCTGCAGGTGTTGGCGGCTTGTCTCACTCCAGAAGGCGCAGAACAGCTGGAAAAAGTCACGTCAGCTTGTTTGAAAACCACCCTACTGGATGTCACCAGCACTGAGAGTGTTGCAGCAGCAACTGGGTGGGTGGAGAAGCAAGTAGGAGGCAAAGGTACAGTCTAAATATTGTTCTTTCTGCATGAGGCCAAGTGGACTTAACTGCTTTTATTTATTTACTCCACCTTTATTATTTTTAGAAATAATTCAAGATGGTGAATGTACATAATACTGTTTCTTCCTCTTATTTTCCCCACAATAACAACTCTGTGAGGTGAGTTGGGCTGAAAGAGAACAACTGGCCCAAAGTCAGCCAGACAGCTTTCATGTCTAAGGTGGAACTCAAAAGTCACAGTCTCCTGGTTTCTAGCCTGGTACTTTAACCACCTAGTCAACTTCCTTCCATGCACCCCCAACCAGTCAGAGCTGAAGAAGCTTCTTAGATGAGAAGCAAAACATCTTCAAAGAAACACCAGAAAGTCCAGTTGCCTCTTGAAAAACCATCTTTGAGACAATCATGACCTGAATGATTGAGAATCTCCACAGTCATCCAATAGTGTATTTGAACCACCTTAGAGTCAAGTTGCCTTTCAATCTTTGCATAACCTATTCCAGTGTTCGCCAACCGGTGGACCAAGGACCACTGGTGGTCCGTGAGAAAATTTTGGTGGTCCACAGAGAAATGTCACCCCCAAAGCAATTAATCCAGGCTGCACGGAAACAGAAGGCTGCACCACCCACATGGCCCATGGGAACACAAGGCTTGCGTCGGTTGCATTGCAAAAAACACGAGATAGTGAGGGAAGGGAGGAAAGGGTGGAGGGGGTGAACTTGCCCCACTCACCCTGCATGCAAGGAAAGCAGCAAAAGTTTTTCTTTCTCTCCCCCAAACTCTGCCAGAAATGAGTCTTTGGGACCCTGCAAGGAATTCTGCTCCAAGAGGCTGTGCTGGTGTGGCAAATCGCACAAAGACTCATTTCTGGCGGAGTTTGGGGGAGAGAGAGAAAGATTTCTGTTGCTTCTGCTGCTTTCCATGCATGAAGCCAAAAGTCTCCCCCCTCTCCCTCCCTCCCTCCCCCCCTCTCTCTTCCACCAACATCGGCAAGCCACCATCAGTCAAAATTCATATTAGTGGTCCATGAGATTTAAAATTATGAGTTTGGTAGTCTCTGAGGTCCAAAAGGTTGGTGACCCCTGACCTATTCCATAGTGAAATTATTATAAACCTCCCTCAATATTATTCACAAAACTTATTTTGCAAAAATCAGTGGAGCTACCATATCACTATGTCCCAAGTATCAGCACACAAAAAACGGCCCTATTGAAAATATCTTCCATATAAATAGTCCTAACTCATTTTAGTAATAAAAAATTAGAAAATTTGTTGCTGGCTGTTTTATTCAGATAACTAAAGATATAAGAAAAAAAATAGTTTGATGGGCCTCTTGAATGCGTGGTGAAGATATAAATGTCTAGAGAAAATATATCTAATATGGTAAGTAGTTCAATTGTAAAGATTTTAAAGATTTTGCTAGTTCAAAAACTACAGGTGCAATCCTAAACTTGGTCGCCATAACCCGACTTAGAACTGGGAGATGAGTTAATGTGAGCCACCTAATTTCTCCTTGTAGGGGAGTTGATACTTAGATTAGATTAGATATAGATATAGATATAGATATAGATATAGATATAGATATAGATATAGATATAGATATAGATATAGATATAGATAGATAGATAGATAGATAGATAGATAGATAGATAGATAGATAGATAGATAGATAGATAGATAGATAGATAGACAGACAGACAGACAGACAAATAGACAGGCAGGCAGGCAGGCAGATTAGACAGACAGACAGAAAAATATAATGTAACTTTGTGGGTGGGGGTATGTGGTTGTCCAGGTATAGTAAGGAAAATGTGATGATGTGGCTCAGTTTTAATGCCAAAAAACCTTCAGTTTATAACCTTAAATTTATAACCTTCAGTTTATAAACCTTCAGTATATAATCAACATGAACAGCTAAAATCTCTGAAGATATCTTCAAAATAATCTATTGAACCATCAGTTCAATTCTGTATAAGAGAAGTAATGAGTCTGTTTCCACAGGACTCTGGGGCTTGGTGAACAACGCAGGAGTCTCTTTCCCATTGGCTCCCAACCAGTGGCTGACCAAGGATGACTTTGCAAAGGTGCTAAATGTCAACTTGCTGGGAGTAGTTGATGTGACCCTCCACTTGCTGCCCCTCATCAGGAGAGCCAGAGGCAGAGTGGTCAACGTAAGCAGTTTGGCTGGAAGAATTGCCTACGGTGGAGGTGGCTACAGCCCTTCAAAATTTGCATTGGAAGCCTTCTCTGACAGCCTCCGGCAAGTCATTCCCTTGAATATTTATTTCATTCTGTCTCTCCTGTGCCTGCTATCACCATGGGAAAGGGGAGATGAAGCTAGAACCTAGATGAAGCTAACCTCTCATCTCACAACAAACAAGCTGTGGTTGTTGAATACATATCACCACCATCTGTTAGCCATCTCATGTTTAGACACTGTCTCTTTGCAGGGGTTTGGACATTCTGGCCAAAAGAAGCATTCATGCACAGCGTCCCAGTAAGTAAATAAATTAAGTTCAAGAACATAGAAAGCTTGAACATTTTCTATCCAGATTTAAGTCCAGGTGCCTACTTTCAAAATGAAGCATTGGCAACCCTTGATTTGGCTTCTTTTTCAAATTCCCACACCCTAGCATTTTGGATTTCTGTTTGTTTGCTTGCTTTTAAATTACATGCCATTTAATGGAAATCCATGTAATTGCATTATTAAATATTTACCCATTGGCAGCAAAGCAAAACGGATATTGCAACAACAACAAAAATATCATTCTAGTGATTTGTTTTTAAATTTCTCAATTCTGCTTTCGGTGGTGGTGATGATTGGCACGGATTTTTTTTTAAACTGCAACCAATTTTGATTGATGCAGACTCAAAAGATGCCGAGTCAGCTGAATTTTTAGATCTCCTCAGAAGGGATGGGGATAACTTGCTTTGAAAAAAGCAGATACGAAAGTAAAATGTACACATTTTTTAGTGCTTTCTATTGTTTATCATAGCATATATTATTTCTATTATTGCTATTATAGAGTTTTCTCTATACTATATTCTATTATTACTTCTATACTCTTTTTATTACCTACTATTATTAGAATAAAGCAGTGCTCTCTTCTTACACTGTTCTGTCTTTAACTCCCTCCACCCTCCAATGTTTTTCTTTTCTTTTTTTCTTCTTTATTAATACACAGAATGTTAAGCATTAGCACCTTCCACAATGTGGTTTGTTTTGCTTTGTTGTGCCTCTTCTTCCCCCCCACCCCCACCCCAAATTTGGCTGTTTTCTATTTGTTGCTAGCTGTACAACTTCCAAAGTGCACATCTCTCTCCCACTTCCATTTCACAATTGCAGCTTTTATAGGCAACTCTGCTGTGCTGCTAGGGAGAAGAACTCAAATGGCGGGGGGAACCAAAGGTGCTTGAGATTTTTTCAGCATCCTCCCCTTCCACCTTTTGTATCTGATGATGATGGTGATATTTCTGATCCCACATACCCAAACTTGACTGATCTCAAAAAAACGAGTAGCTTTCAATTTTATGAAAATGTTATTAGACTTTAAGGTGC